>CM055897.1:50621294-51821294 GCA_029582155.1 Panopea generosa
TGATTCTGGCAGCCACAGTTGTAACTGGATCTTACAATATTATCTATGATTCTCACACCCATAGTTCTCACGGGATCTTACAAACCTTATAATATTATCTATGATTCTGGCACCCAGTTCTCACGGGATCTTACAAACCTTACAATATTATCTATGATTCTGGCACCCAGTTCTCAGGGATCTTACAAACTTTACAATATTATCTATGATTCTGGCATCCACAATTCTCACTGGATCTTACAAACCTTAAACTATTATCTATGATTCTGGCAGCCACAGTTCTCACTGGATCTTACAAACCTTACACTATTATCTATGATTCTGACACCCACAGTTCTCACTGGATCTTACAAACCTTAAACTATTATCTATGATTCTGGCAGCCACAGCTCTCACAAGATCTTACAAACCTTACAATATTATCTATGATTCTGGCAGCCACAGCTCTCACTGGATCTTACAAACCTTACAAATATTATTTATGATTCTTGCATCCACAGTTTTCACTGGATCTTACAATATTATCTATGAGTCTGGCACCCACAGTTCTCACAAGATCTTACAAACCTTACAATATTATCTATGATTCTGACACACACAGTTCTCACTGGTCTAACAAACCTTACAATATTATCTATGATTCTGGCACCCACAGTTCTCACTGGATCTTGCAATATTATCTATGATTCTGGCACCTACAGTTCTCACAGGATCTTACAAACCTTACAATATTATCTATGATTCTGGCACCGAATTCTCACTGGATCTTACAATATTATTAACGATTCTGGCACCAACAGTTTTCACAGGATCTTACAAACCTTACAATATTATCTATGATTCTGGCACCACAGTTCTCACCGTATCTTACAAACCATACAATATTATCTATGATTCTGGCAGCCACAGCTCTCACTGGATCTTACAAACCTTACAAATATTATCTATGATTCTGGCACCCACAGTTTTTACTGGATCTTACAATATTATCTATGATTCTGGCACCCACAGTTCTCACAAAATCTTACAAACTTTACAATATTATCTATGATTCTGGCACCCACAGTTCTCACTGGATCTTACAAACCTTACAAATATTATCTATGATTCTGACACCCACAGTTCTCACTGGATCTTGCAATATTATCTATGATTCTGGCATCTACAGTTCTCACAGGATCTTACAAACCTTACAATATTATCTATGATTCTGGCACCGAATTCTCACTGGATCTTACAATATTATTAACGATTCTGGCACCCACAGTTTTCACAGGATCTTACAAACCTTACAATATTATCTATGATTCTGGCACCACAGTTCTCACCGTATCTTACAAACCGTACAATATTATCTATGATTCTGGCAGCCACAGCTCTCACTGGATCTTACAAACCTTACAAATATTATCTATGATTCTGGCACCCACAGTTCTCACAAGATCTTACAAACCTTACAATATTATCTATGATTCTGGCACCCACAGTTCTCACTGGATCTTACAATATTATCTATGATTCTGGCAGCCACAGTTGTAACTGGATCTTACAATATTATCTATGATTCTCACACCCATAGTTCTCACGGGATCTTACAAACCTTATAATATTATCTATGGTTCTGGCACCCAGTTCTCACGGGATCTTACAAACCTTACAAATATTATCTATGATTCTGGCACCCACAGTTCTCACAGGATCTTACAAACCTTACAATATTATCTATAATTCTGGCACCCACAGTTCTCACAAGATCTTACAAACCTTACAATATTATCTATGATTCTGGCACCCACAGTTCTCACTGGATCTTACAATATTATCTATGATTCTGGCAGCCACAGTTGTAACTGGATCTTACAATATTATCTATGATTCTCACACCCATAGTTCTCACGGGATCTTACAAACCTTATAATATTATCTATGATTCTGGCACCCAGTTCTCATGGGATCTTACAAACCTTACAATATTATCTATGATTCTGGCACCCAGTTCTCAGGGATCTTACAAACTTTACAATATTATCTATGATTCTGGCATCCACAATTCTCACTGGATCTTACAAACCTTAAACTATTATCTATGATTCTGGCAGCCACAGTTCTCACTGGATCTTACAAACCTTACACTATTATCTATGATTCTGGCAGCCACAGTTCTCACTGGATCTTACAAACCTTAAACTATTATCTATGATTCTGGCAGCCACAGCTCTCACAAGATCTTACAAACCTTACAATATTATCTATGATTCTGGCACCCACAGTTCTCACTGGATCTTACAATATTATCTATGATTCTGGCAGCCACAGTTGTAACTGGATCTTACAATATTATCTATGATTCTCACACCCATAGTTCTCACGGGATCTTACAAACCTTATAATATTATCTATGATTCTGGCACCCAGTTCTCACGGGATCTTACAAACCTTACAATATTATCTATGATTCTGGCACCCAGTTCTCAAGGGATCTTACAAACTTACAATATTATCTATGATTCTGGCATCCACAATTCTCACTGGATCTTACAAACCTTAAACTATTATCTATGATTCTGGCAGCCACAGTTCTCACTGGATCTTACAAACCTTACACTATTATCTATGATTCTGGCAGCCACAGTTCTCACTGGATCTTACAAACCTTAAACTATTATCTATGATTCTGGCAGCCACAGCTCTCACAAGATCTTACAAACCTTACAATATTATCTATGATTCTGGCACCCACAGTTCTCACTGGATCTTACAAACCTTACAAATATTATCTATGATTCTGGCACCCACAGTTCTCACAGGATCTTACAAACCTTACAATATTATCTATAATTCTGGCACCCACAGTTCTCACAAGATCTTACAAACCTTACAATATTATCTATGATTCTGGCACCCACAGTTCTCACTGGATCTTACAATATTATCTATGATTCTGGCAGCCCAGTTGTAACTGGATCTTACAATATTATCTATGATTCTCACACCATAGTTCTCACGGGATCTTACAAACCTTATAATATTATCTATGATTCTGGCACCCAGTTCTCACGGATCTTACAAACCTTACAATATTATCTATGATTCTGGCACCCAGTTCTCAAGGGATCTTAAAAACTTTACAATATTATCTATGATTCTGGCATCCACAATTCTCACTGGATCTTACAAACCTTAAACTATTATCTATGATTCTGGCAGCCACAGTTCTCACTGGATCTTACAAACTTACACTATTATCTATGATTCTGGCAGCCACAGTTCTCACTGGATCTTACAAACCTTAAACTATTATCTATGATTCTGGCAGCCACAGCTCTCACAAGATCTTACAAACCTTACAATATTATCTATGATTCTGGCACCAACAGTTCTCACTGGATCTTACAAACCTTACAAATATTATCTATGATTCTGGCACCCACAGTTCTCACAGGATCTTACAAACCTTACAATATTATCTATAATTCTGGCACCCACAGTTCTCACAAGATCTTACAAACCTTACAATATTATCTATGATTCTGGCACCCACAGTTCTCACTGGATCTTACAATATTATCTATGATTCTGGCAGCCACAGTTGTAACTGGATCTTACAATATTATCTATGATTCTCACACCCATAGTTCTCACGGGATCTTACAAACCTTATAATATTATCTATGATTCTGGCACCCAGTTCTCACGGGATCTTACAAACCTTACAATATTATCTATGATTCTGGCACCCAGTTCTCAAGGGATCTTACAAACTTTACAATATTATCTATGATTCTGGCATCCACAATTCTCACTGGATCTTACAAACCTTAAACTATTATCTATGATTCTGGCAGCCACAGTTCTCACTGGATCTTACAAACCTTACACTATTATCTATGATTCTGGCAGCCACAGTTCTCACTGGATCTTACAAACCTTAAACTATTATCTATGATTCTGGCAGCCACAGCTCTCACAAGATCTTACAAACCTTACAATATTATCTATGATTCTGGCAGCCACAGTTCTCACTGGATCTTACACTATTATCTATGATTCTGGCACCCACAGTTCTCACAAGATCTTACAAACTTTACAATATTATCTATGATTCTGGCAGCCACAGTTCTCACTGGATCTTACAAACCTTACACTATTATCTATGATTCTGGCACCCACAGTTCTCACTGGATCTTACAAACCTTAAAATATTATTTATGATTCTGGCACCCACAGTTCTCACTGGATCTTACAAACCTTACAAAATTATCTAGGATAAATAAGTCAACTGGTAAAATTATATATTAATATTGGAGTTGTGGTCATTGAATCATAATTGCTTTTTTTTTTACCTTGTTTGCACTGAAACACAAAGTTTTAATTTGATCTTATGCAGTAGTTTGATAACTAATATCTAGAAAAAAAAAGACAAAATAGATTAATTATTGATGTTACGCCCGTGTTTTCACAATTTATTAAAAATGGTTCAAATTGTTTTGGCTTTTTTTTATCCATTAAATACAAATATTTTGTAAAACACAAACATATTAATGATAGTTCGCTTACAAATGTGCATGTATTTTTTGTTGTTTTTTCTCAACATTTTCACCAAATAGGTCTGAAATATCAGGTGTTTCATGACTCCTACTTCCCCTCTAAATCTGTAAAGCTTATTAAGGTATGTGATAAGATAAACTTATAAAGCTCTATATAAAATCAACCTTCTACTTTCACACCCACCAAATTGGTTGGCAAAATGTCAGTGTTCATTACGGTATTTATATTTTCAGAGCAGAGTAAAGCTTTTTGTCTTTAATTTGTAAACTGTAATATTGATGTGTATTAAATAGCACTAGTGACCAGAATTCACTGCTTTAATGTTTAGTAGTGCAACAAAAGCAACAATCTGAAATGGTAAAATGAAGTAAACAAAACCAGTATGTGGATAAAATGATTTTATTTTGTATTTAAATTATGTCAATTCCTTCACTAAGATTATGAATGTAACTTTACAGCAAATAACTACGTGTGTGATAAACCGGCTTCCATCAGACCCAGGGGACAAACTTCACTAACTTAAATCTCGAACATCTAACAATTGCTTTGATATACTATTGGTACAAACCCATAAACGTATCTACACATCATTCCAACAGCAGAGAAAAACTTGTACATGCACTCTAGATCTAATATTTTTTTAACTCAACCTGGAAATTAAAATGATCATCTGAATCAGTGTATTCAATAATCTCATTTTAAATGTACCATCGAAGAGAATGTCAATTCAAATTATATATCCATGGTACTTTACAATATCTAAACCAGTTACATATGCATGCTTTTCTCCACTTCAAACTTCAGATTGTCGTGTAAAAAACTTTATGGTTTTGACCAAAACTTAAAACTGAATAAAATGAGAGAGAGACACACACATACACACAATATATATATATATAAATATATATAATTATAAAATTGTGCTAACTTCAATATGAACAACTGCACAATACAATCACACTTCTGTCTCTAGAATGAAATTTTTATAACTGTTGTCTGTGAACAATCCAGAGGGATCATATAAATATTGCTCATGTTAATTTGTCTATCTATAAAATACATTTGGCATCTCACTCGCATGCAACTATAAGCATCAAACTTTAAATGTTAGCCTTGAAATTGGGAATATGATCCAGATCCCTCTAGACCATTCAAACACTGCAACCTTTCCCCATCTTTATACTTGTATTTATTCATCAAACCAAGCTAATAATTCATTTAATTCTGAAAATCAGATATCAGATGGAGAAAAAAAAATACATACATTTTTTTTTAACATATTCAACAACAACTCATTAATTATTCACCAAATGAATGTATGTCATTTCAAAATCAGATAATGTTACTCCAAACCTTTTATATGAGGACAATATTTTTGAACTTTCCCCTTCAATCCATTTAAGTTCTTACAAGAACAAAAGGAATTAATTAAACAGAATTTCTTTTTTCTTGTATAAATTTAAATGCTTTAACAATTAATTGAAGATCTCATTTCTTTAAAAGAACATTTGATTTAAACTTTGAAATAATAGTTATTGATTTTAAATAGGATCTGGTTAGCTGCTCGAAAATAATTCAATACAAGTAGTAAAAGATCAGTTTCTACATATTATTTCACTGACAACATCAAACTTGTTCAATATTTGTCATTCTGATAAATGACCTGAATCGTTTGGGACAGTTACACATTATACATAAACTTGGTATAGCATTGTTAACACAATGTAATATATGAATACAAGTGCTAATTGTGTATTGTGCACAGTCAAGAGTGAACACAAGGCAAACAGACCAAAATAATGGTAGTTACACTGGATTAACTGTTATCTCTACAATGTTAGAAGAAATGAAATTAATATTACAAACACAACATCATGACATGGGAATGATACAGCCAGACAGAACTGTGCGGTCCCTGTACCTTAATCTAAATTGACAGTTAAACATTTCTCTTACGCTCAAAGTTGTACTGAATATTATACAAGAGAGACAGATTACAGATTTTATTTTATTGAAAATTCTATCACTTTTGTATCATTACATATACCAGCATTTCATTATTTTTCAACAATTTAAGAATTGTCGTGTGATATTGTTACCTACCAACATTGTATTTCTACTTATACTGTATCATACTATGTACTTACTATATTGTATGCGTGTAATGTAAAAGACATAACTGCGCAAAACTGATTACAATAGAGAAAAATATTATTGAAATTGGAGGACGTTACCTATCCTTTGTTTTACGCCTGATGATCATAGAAGGGTACAAATGATTAAATTTTGAACAAGTTTCTTTATTTCCCTCTGAAGCTGTTCAGTTGAAACCTGGTCTTCACATCCTTATAAAAGTGATCAGGTATACCAAGAACCAAGATCTCTTACAATGTCGAACAAATATCCATGAAGGTGACACTTGTGTCTAATCTTTATATATCACACATTTACATATTGCCATGAATGCTTTATTACATCACACATCATATAATGACTACTGTACACTATGGACAAGGACAGGTTTACAAACACGTACCATAACTATTGATTTATACACAGTATCTTAGTCAGTACATTACTCAACTCACACCAATCAGTCTTACTACTGGAGTTGTTTCTCAGAAAAACCAACATCAATCTAGTAGTAGAATCCTTAAGTGTTACGTCACTGGTTAGTGTCCGTCTCTAATTAATTACATGTTAACCTCACAGATGGTTCTCTTTAACCATCCTTGACAGAATTTGGTCAGATCTACTTGTTTTAATACAATAAATTCAGTTTCTCTGTAGACATGAAGATGAATCACTTATATAAATATGTGATTACTGACACTTTCAGTAAAAATCTTAAATACAGATCAATGTTATCAATAACACAACTTACAAACTTTATTACAATTTTAACTGTGATTGGTACTCTGTAATTTACTGTACACAATCATGACTGGTACTTCTTCTTTTAACTAGTTTAATGTTTTTTATGGTCAAATTTTAGTAGGTATCATTCTATATTAAGGGTAATTAGTTTTCCATTCCAGGAAGTTAATGCCAAAATAACAACTATAAAAGGAGTAGTTAATTTGTGAAAATATACTGCTTGAAATAAAAAATATACCAGTAATAATAAGTAACATTTATCAAGGAAATGGAAATCAGTTGAAACAAATGATGAAATTATAAACATCTAGCACTGATTGCAAACACTGTAAATATACAATGTATATAAATCTATAAATCAACAGTAATGATAAATAATACATATTACTCGCAAACAATTGATACAATGGTGAATTATATGAAATAATATATGAGGTTATTGCATATGTATGCCAAACCAGCTCTTGTGTACATGAACATTTCTTAAAATACACAATGCAGTGTCCATCATAGACGAGTTTAAATTCATTTTATACAACAACGAAAACATTTGTCAACCCATCAGAAATGAAAATAACGTAGTAAATATTCCTATTGTTTTGAATGTTATTAATAATTTACCACCTGATAATTGCAAACAAAACAAATTAATATTGTTTATGTGTTTTTTTAAATATTCAAATATTTTATGTTGCAAAAATTTAACTCTGATACTCATTTCAAATAAAAGAAAGTTAGTTATGAACCACCTAAACGGAACAAAATGTAGTTGTATGTCCTTATGGACAAAATGTAGTCTTATGTCCTTATGGACAAAATGTTGTTGTATGTCCTTATGAAATTTGACAAAAATCAGATTGTTTAAGATGACAACTTTCTTTTTGCGACTTCAAACTTTCTCTAAAAACAGAGGAAATATCTTATTTTGGACAAGATATGTTTCGACGGACGGAAAAACAACACAACAATTATATGCTTTATGGACGCACAGATTAATATCCATTATTTCAAAGACCCTGATGGAAGTAAGCATGCTATACTACAATGCAGCAGGCTATGTTCAAAGGCTAACAGGTTGAAGTATATACTATTACAAGAAAATCATGCTGATATTAAATATATCCATTGTATTCATCGGTGGCCAGCTATGGTCGTTGGATATATCAAAGGTTTACCAAATATTTAATTGAGCTCCATCACATGACTAGTCACATGGCTTAGTGATATACTGATACACGTATAATGTGAAATCACTTCTACTCAAAAACATACAATTAGAAACTACTATCCTGTATATTTTTAAAACCCTGTACAATGTTTTTATCAAAATGATAAATGATAATTTTTCACCAACATTTAAGAACAACATAATCTCTAGATAGTTGATATATAAGAGGAACACACAGACATTATTGAAGTTATAGATTTAATAACTGCACTGTGTAAAATGTTACCGTTTTATGATAATACATTACGATACATTGGTTCATTACATGATATACAAACATCTCCATCTCTCTAAAAACCTATTACATGTACTTCTATATACATCACTCAATCTTATCTATAAAACAATAAATAAATTACCAGATACCCTCGCTTACACAGAATCATCACTAGGTATTGAAGCAATGGGAGAACTTTGGGATTGACAGTATTGACTGACAATGGCGGCTAAGAAACGACAAGATGTCGGTGACTTGATTAGGCAGATGATCATGGAATATCAGTGATGATTTTGTAAATGAGAGTAAATAGTTTCACAATGTGCTTTTTAATCAAAACAACCTAAATCATTTATTAATCAGAGACAAGCATAAAAATCGGGCAAGATAAGAAATAGACACTGAATTCTGTGCTGTACATTTAAGGCATCTTTGATTATTTTTTCAAGTATGCAATCAATTATTTGCTACATATTTTTATGTACATGTAAGTGTGTATATTGATAAAGATATATGAACCTGTATGGTGACATATCTGGTTCCTATTTCTATGTTTATCCCTGACCAACTTTGCTATCTTCGTGACTGAAGAGCTTCACTGCATCTTATTATTTCCCTTCATAATGTCTACATATGTACAGGTGTTGAAGCTGCCATTTGTGGCACTCGACATACTACTATTATTGAAGCCTTCTAATCAACATATGGGCTCTATGGTTTTTTTTATTTTCTGAAGCACACAAACAGATAGACGTACAGCCACGCTTGAATTCAGTCTTAGGACACATTTTTCACATATTTATTTTTGCCACACTTCACTTCCAGGTTTTCTAAATTTTTCCACAAGTCCTCTCGATCCTTTTCTTTCTTCTTCTCCCTGTCAAATAAATATGAGGCTATCAAAACAATAGAAGATTGACGGAGATCTCTTTCATCGAAATTGTGATTTACATTATATTATTTCAACTACTTATTTTCATACCCTAATATTTTGAGTTTATATTGGAATTTCTGGGTGTTGCTAGTCAAATCAATCACCGTAGTAATATGACTACTAAGATTATTAAATTGGCAGGGTTGACAGCTGAATGGGGGAACGGCCAAACAAATGAATCGGCCATCAATCAGATGTCAGAATGTGTAAAAACAAACTCAGAGATGAGATAAGCCACATACACAAACCTTCGTCATCAGTGTTGTTTGAAATGAGTTTTTACTAACTTGTCATACAAGGCATAGTGCTACACCCCTTGTTCTTAAAGAGCAGAGACACAAAATTAAACACCCGTGTTGAAGCATTTTTATCTTTTCATTTGAAGATTCATTTATATCATCAAAAAGATATCCGTTTCTTGGTACAAAAATATTTTTTTTAGTGTTTTTTTTTTTTTCAATCATATCAAACACTCTATCGTCTATGATTATATTTTTTTACAATGCTGCATATAAAACATGCTATGAATGCAGCCATATGCTTACTTGAGACAGTATTCTAAGTGGTGCTACACTAGAGTATCATGCCGCAGACACAAGGTATGATACTCCACCCAATCACATCCTACCGACACCAGGTGGACCAGACCTAGAAGCGAATAAGTCACTTGTACCATTTTCAAGTCAATGTTATGACACTGGCAGGGATCGAACCCATGTGAGGCCATTGTTCTACCCCTAGACCACTGCTGCGGTATCAATAGTGGAGCCAATGTCTGTCAAAAATTAACTGGCAAACTCTCTTACATTAATTTTTTTCACAAAGTTCAAAGAACCTCAAACAATAATTATACAATTATTATAAAGAAATACTTTACTGTAATCAACTCACTTTTGTCGTTCAGATTTATAATTTGCCGTCAGATCATCAAATAGTTTACTATTCATTTCCATAAAGGTTTTGAGTACATTGTAGACGAGGGCCACAATTGTCTGGTTCCAGTGCTCTTTGGAGATCTTGTAGAGTGCCGGGAACATGATGGGTAGAACAGCTGAGGAGTTTTCCTCTATCAGACTGATGATGTAGTCGTTGTTCCAGTAGTACAGAGCTCTCTCCGCAACCTGAATACCAAGAGCACATCTGTTACTAGTGTACAACTGTGATCATAGCTCCATTGGAAAAGCCATTTATAAGATTGTGAAGACTGACTAGCATTAATTAATTCTACTCTTGACATTTTAAAACAAAAATAGCGAGAGCTGTCAGAGAGACAGCGCGCTCGACTATTCAAATATTTGTCACAAAAGTACAAAACTGATTGAGACTGATGACAAATCCAAGCCAATAAGAGTTATCTAACTTAGACAAGAGGCCCAAAAGGGCCTGAGGACGCTCTACTGACTCATAGTGGCCATAGCACTTTTTGAAATTTTCCTATGCAATAGAAATATCAGGGCAGGGTCATTTTTAACCCTAGGGACACCATTTGAACAAATCTAACAAAACTATAGTTGGTCATCATTACTAACAAAACATTTTGAAAATCTGCCGGGCCGTTCTTGAGAAGAAGATTTTTTAAGTTTAGGACTAGTTTTAGTAACAGTGGCCATCTTGAATTTAAGATAGAGAAAAAAAATCTTCTGTATAATCTCCAATGCAATAGAAACATCCATGTGAAGTTTCAGTTTAATTGGCCTAGTGGTTTCAGAATAAATGAAAAAAAAAAGAAGAGAATTTTCTGCTTTCCCATAGTATCCGTATGTAAAATTCTAAGTCCCCTTAAAGGGCCCCTATAAATTTTAGCCCTTAAACTCTTATCTGCAATCAAACCCCTACACATAGGGATAATTTATATAAAATATGTGCAAATCTGACATATCGGTTCTTAGAAAACGATTTTAGTAATTCCCAATTTGTACCCTTTTGGGGCCCCTCCTGACCCCTTAAGACATAGGAACCCAGTCATTTTTACAAATGATAAACTCCTTTACCTAACAATGCTTTAGTGAAGATATAGGCAAAATTATTTCCATTTAAAAAAAAATAATATTATATTGACATGTGTCCCCTAATTGAACTCTCAGGGCAAGGTCATTTTTAACCCTAGGGACACCATTTGAACAAATCTAACAGAACTATAGTTGGTCATCATTACTACATAAACATTTTGAAAATCTGTTGGGCTGTTCATGAGAAGAAGATTTTTTAAGTTTTGGACTATTTTTAGTAAAGGCGGCCATCTTGAATTTCAGATAGAAAAAAAAAATCTACATATAGTTTCCTATGCAATAGAAACACCCATGTAAAGTTTCAGTTTAATTGGCCTAGTGGTTTAAGAACAGATGAAAGAAAAAGAGAATTTTCTGTTTTCCCATAGTATCCCTATGTAAAATTCTAAGTCCCCTTACAGGGCCCCTATAAATTATAAAAGAGTTATCAAACTTAGTTATTGTAGTAGGGTTGATGACTGGGAAGGCTTGTGTAAAGTTTCAATCAAATACATTGAGTGGTTGGTGAGATATGGACTTGATAGTACTTGCATGTAAAACTTTAACCAGAATTTCCAAGTCAAACAAGGGCAATACTTTGCATAATATTCAAGCCAGAGTTATAGAACTTAGTTATTGTAGCAGGCTTGATGACTTGGAAGTCTTGTGTAAAGTCAATACATGCAATGGTTACTGAGATAGAGACTCACACACAAAACTTTAACCAGAATTTCCAAGTAAAACAAGGGCAATAATTTGCATTATATTCACGCAAGAGTTATCTTACTTAAGTTATTGTGGTAGGGCTGATGACTGGGAAAGCTTGTGTAAAGTTTCAAGTTAATACATGCATAAGTTACTAAGATAGGGACTTTTATGCAAAACTTTAACCAAGGTGTGATGCTGACGCTTGGGTGGGTAGAATAGCTCTCTTTATTCTCAGAATAGTCGAGCTAAAAATCACCTGAAAAATTTGAAAACAGTGTGTTTGTTTTAATCAAATAAAGAAAGCTACAAAAAAAAAAATTTGAAGTGGTACACCATTTTGACTTACATTTTATGCGACATCAAGCTGTAATGGTGTAGGAAAACACATCATACACACTAATGAATCTGAGTAAAACCACATCATTCAGCAAGAAACTGACTTTTAAACAATGTTTATTTATACCAATTTATTTTTATAAGAACCATTACTGAGTTGAGTTTTGCGCGGCCATCAGATCGTGACTTAAACCGTGATCGTGAGATCATCTCAGTGGTGACAGGTTAAGTGATTTTGAGATTGTGCCTTAGACCAATCGGCCACCAAAGACCCTTAAATAAAGTGACTACCATAACTTACCTGAAAATGTGGACTTGAAACGCAACGAGATATTTGTCTGAACAAGGGCTGAATGATCTTTTGAAACTGGGTTGGTTCTATAACATCTAATATCTCCTCTATTTCTCCTAGGAACATCACCTGGCAGACACACAATAAAAATATTTATACCTTCATTTCAGAAGAAACTCCAATAATGGAACTTATACAACAACCACTGCCAATTCATGTGATTTAACTAAAATAACAAATTTAACAATTAAACAAAATTTAACTATAATTGGCCATTCTTTTGAGGTAGTAGGATGAGAAAATGTTAAACAGAGGTTCACCAGTTGGTATAAAGTTGCAACACTTATATGCCAGTTACAATTATAACATTTGTCTCAATAAAAAAATATTACACTCATTTCTACCTGAATAAACTTTGAATAAAAAATAAATGTAAAATTAACAAGAGCTGTCGGAGGAACAGCATGCTCGACTATTCGAATATTTTTCACTAAAGTACAAATTTGATTGAGACTGCTGACAGATCAGAGAGTTATCCAATTTAGTAAATTGAGGAGGTCTTATAACTGCAATACCTTGTATTAAGTTGCAATCCAATACATGCAGTGGCTGCTGAATTTCTAAGTCAAACAAAGGCCATAATTTGCAAGAAAATCTGGTTTATTTATCCCACTTGATTAATTTAGTTGGTTTTATGACTACAGAGCCATATGCGAAGTTTTAATCAAATGAATTAAGTGGTTGGTGAGATATTGACTTGATGGTACTTGCACACAAAACTAACTTAGTTATTGTTGTACATTTGATGACTGGGAAGTTTTGTGTGAAGTGTCAATCAAATACATCGAGTGGTTGATGAGACATCGACTCGATGATTCTTGCACGTAAAACTTTAACTAGAATTTCTAAGTCAAACAAGGGCAATTATTTGCATTATATTCATGCAAGAGTTATGTTACTTAGTTATTGTAGTACGTTTGATAACTGGTAAGTTTTGTGTTAAGTTTCAATCAAATACTTTGAGTGGTTGGTGAAATATGGACTTGATAGTATTTGCACGCAAACTGTTAACCAGAATTTTGGAGTCAAACAAGGGCAATAATTTGATTTATATTCATGCAGAGTTAACTTATTGTAGTATGTTTGATGACTGGAAAGTCTTGTGTGAAGTTTCAATAAAATACATTAGGTGATTGGTAAGATATGGCCTTGATGGTACATCAATCATCACAGAGACAGTGGCCTGGTGGGGATTTGGACTCACAACCTTGATTGAAAGACACACTAGTCTGAGCTAACCTGGCCTGGCTACTTGTCAACATTGCCATGAATGCAATCACCAGAAAAGCGACTTTTATTCTCTTCGAACGTGAAACCAGGCCCAGTTAGCTTAGTTGATAGTGTGTCCCACTATTAATCAAGGGGTCAATCCCTGCCCGGTCAGTCTTTGTGATAATTGATTTACAACATTGCATCTTATTGGGATTTGTCTCTCACCACTACAAATTGAAAAGTTATCAGTTTCTTGCTGCGTTTCTTGTGCATGAGTACTGGTTAATCTTCTAGGACCCCAGGAAAGAGTAGTTAAGTTAACTGATCATCTCTAGTCTTCAATGGAATAAAAATGACGCTAAATATTAAATCAAAGCCATATTGCAAGTTTGAAATGCAGGGCAAACTGCTCATTTTTTAAATTAAAAGAAATTATGGCATTATGGCGTTATTGAATTTTTATGTTGTTATATTCATTAGAATCTTGGGAAATATTGGCTAAACAATCTGTATATAATAATATATACTATACCTCCTTCTGACTACATGTTTTTGGCCAAAACTTCAGTAATCCCTTTATAACCTGTAATAATAAAGCAGAAACATTATCTTTCATTAATACTGGAACAAAAAGAAACATATATTTACCGTTGAGGCCAAATGAAATAGCAGTGTTTACTGTTCACTTTCCCCAAAAGAATTGGTCAGTTTGTCGGCTTTTTTATATTTTTTTTTAAACACTTATTTTTTAACATTTACATAATAATAAAAGACAAACGTAACGCATTGTCTCTAGTTAAAATGCAAGAAAACTCAATATGTTTAATGCCAAACCAAACCACATCTCCAGCCGTTAAATGCATTTCTAAATGAGTCTTCATCTTCCAAATCAGACTTAGCCTTACCCAATATCTGGCATTCTGTACATTCATCTGCACAATATTTGTTAAAGAAAAAGGCGTTGTATTAACAACTGACACCATTTGGTTTTCTGTGTTCATGTGTTGGCATTTTTTAAAGGAAATTGCCAACACAGTGCATGGTAAACATGTTGCGAGTTCCAAATTGCCTATGAAATCACAAAAATCCAAATACACGAGATGGCTTTGCAAAATGTGAAATTAGATCAGAACCTGAGTTTGCCAAAATCAGGTCTATTAACACCCAATGAAACAGCAGGGAATTCTATGCCTGTCCCAAAATTCATAGCAATTGAATGCTTACTAAACTGTGATGTCATTCAAACGTCCAGTAGAAGCAACTGACCAATCAATGTGCTCAAATGTGGCTTTCCCAACATTGCTATTTAACTAACCCAAAATTTGAAACAAGGGATATACAAATACATTCCACCATTGTAAATCCGAAGCAAAGGATATGTAAATACATTCCACCAAGTAAATCTGAAACATGGGATATGTAAATACTTTCCACCACTGTAAATCTGAAACAAAAGGCCCAGAGGACCTGAATAGCTCTACTGGCAACAGATGCTACATGTAAAATATCTAAGGTTTAGGCCTTGAACTTTCAGAGAAAATTTTTTTTAAAGTTTCATTTAAAATGTGCTTATAAGCCCTGTGGCTGAGGCATTTGTGATCGAATCTCCCTGGTTCAAAAACATATCCGAGATATTGTGGTTATATAACTGCTGTGCAAGTTTGGTTAAGATTCTATGAAAAATGAAGGTTCCATGAAAAATGAAGGTGCTATTGCGTCTATCTATCTCCCTATATAACTCTATATAAAACAGTGACCCCTGTGGCGGCCCCAAATTTGACCCAAGGGACCAGACTTCAACATATCTTTTAGGGGACCTCCATGCAATGCTACATGAAAAATATCTAAGGTCTATGTCTTGGACTTTTAGAGAAAATGTTTTTTTAAGTTTCACTTAAAATGTGCTTATAAGCCCTGTGGCTGGGGCATTTGTGGTCCATCATGCTTGTTCAAGAACTTGTTTGAGATCTTGTGGTTATATAACTGATGTGCAAAACTGGTTAAAATTCAAATAAAAATGAAGGTGCTATCGCGTCTACAACATTTTCCCTATATAACTATATGTAAAACAGTGACCCCTGTAGCAGCCCCAAATCTGACCCATAGGGACCCGACTTCAATAAAACTTTTAGATGCTACTGTGTCTACAAGAAAAAGGTTAACAGATGGACAATTTACCATGACATAAGCCCTGTTGGCCTTTGGCCAGTAGAGCTAAAAAAGCTTAACGAAAGTCGATACTTCATAGTACAAATGTACAGATTTTTGGTAACTTATGCCAGATGTAAAAAAATTTGATAGGAACACTGCAAACTACCTGAAATACAAACTGCTGCATGTTGAATATTTTAATGCATATTACACATTGCCATTTTTAATAAATATTGCACGATACTGACATTTTTAATAAATACTGCACGATACTGACAGTTTTAATAAATACTGAATGTTGGAATTAATTTAATTCATACTGTATGCTGACATTTGCAAGTTGACATTTTAATACAGTCTGCATGTTGACATTTTAATACATTCTGCATGTTGTAATTAAGCCCCCCCCCCCAATTTTTGGGGTGACATATAGTAATCGTAGCGTCCGTCCTTCCGTTCAGTATTTCTTGTCTGGCCTGTATCTTTGTCATGCATAGATGGATTTTGTTGATACTTGCTACAAATGATCAACATAACATGATGATGTGTCGTGAGTAAGATCTACACACATACCTCAAAGGTCAAAGTCACAATTTGAGTTTGTTTGCATACAGTTTGAGTCTGTGTGAGATTTCGTGTCCGGCCTGTAACTTTGTCATGCAGAGATGGATTTTAATGATACTTGCTACAAATGATCAACATAACATGACAACATGTCGCGAGTAAGACCCACACCTGTAACTCAAAGGTCAAGGTCACTATTTGAGTTTGTTTGACAAAACTTCTAGTTTGTGTGAGATTTCGTGTCCGGCCTGTAACTTTGTCATGCATAGATGGGTTTTATAAATACTTCCTACAATTGATCAACATAACATGACAACATGTCGCAAGTAATACCTAAACCTGTACCTCAAAGGTCAAGGTCACAATTTAAGTTTGTTTGACAACATTTCCAGTTTGTGTGAGATTTCGTGTCCAGCCTGTAACTTTGTAATACATAGATGGATTTTTATAAATACTTGTTATAAATGATCAACATAACATGATGACATGTTGCACTTAACACCCAAACTCCCACTTCAAAGGTCAAGGTCATAATTAAACTTTGTTTGACAACACTTTCAGTCATTTTGACATTTCTTGTCCAGTCTGTCATCTATGAATAAATTTTAAAAAACACTTGGCTCAGTTGATCAACATGACATAATTAAGTGTCGCATGTAAGAACCTTTCCTCAAAAATTAAGGTCACACTTTCAATTTATTTGATATTGTGTGTCTGGTCTGTGACTTTGCCTTTAACTTGGCTCAATTTATCAAGATGACATAACGACGTATCAAGTAAGACCTAAACCCATACCTCAAAGGTCAAGGTCACACTTTTAGTATATATGACAACTTTGAATCTGTTTGAGAATTCAAGTATGTCCTTTAACTTTATCATACATGGATGGATTTCAAAAACACTTGGCTCAATTTATCAACAATTTATCTGTAACTTTGTCTTATATTTAGGGATTTTAAAATAGCTTGACACAAGTGATCAGCATGCCATGATGATGTTTCAGCAGCATTTAACTGTTGAAATACTCAGACCATTACATCAGATGTCAAGGTCAAGGTTCTCAAAGGTCAAGGTCACACTTTAATGTAAAAAAAAAACAACAACAAAAAACAACATGAAATTGCATATCTAGTTTGAAACATCAGTCCATTACTCTTTATATTCATACCTATTATAACATAATTATATTGTTATTTTTCAACGACCATTTGGGGGGCATGCGGCACTTAACAGTGACATTTCTTGTTTTATTACATACTTTTGCATGTTGTTATTTTATTACATATTTTTGCATGTTGACATTTTAAAACATTCTGCATCTTGTTATTTTATTACATATTTTTTGCATGTTGACATTTTAATACATACTTCTCCATGTTGACATTTTTAATACATACTTCTGCAAGTTGACATTTTATTACATTCTGCATGTTGGTATTTTAATTCATACTTCTGCATGTTGTCATTTTATTACATTCTGGACGTTGGCATTTTAATAAACACTGCATTCCAACTTTATTTTAATACTAGCATTGCATAATGAAATTCCAATACCTATTACATGTTCACTCACATAACTTTGAAATTAACCACTGTATGTTGACAGCTTGATGCATACAATGTTAACATTTTACTCTAATAGATAACTCGAACAAAAACCTTTAAGATAAACTTTTACATTGAAGGCTACCATTATACTGTAAGAAAAACAGAACAATTCTATATATTCCAGCAACATTTTTGTGATCATTATAGGAAGCAGTGGGTAACTAAGGTGATATCAAACCTATTAGAAACAGCATTTATCTATGTTAAAACAGATTTGTCTGAGTGAAGTAGAAACTATGGGAGAGACCAAGAAGTGAATTTTTGCAAAATGTGCACGCACAAGTCAAACTAATAATAAACCGATTTTTTGGTCTGGTTTAAAATCACTCACATTTTCTCCAATATAAAAAGCATCCTGCATTTTGTGCCGATTCTGTGGCTTTTGGAAGAAAAGAATTGGATTCCATTGTTATATGAATAGATTCAATATTACGAAATATATACTTGAAAGAGTTATAGAACTTTTTATATATCAAATATTTGGTGAAATACTACACAACAAGTGAAGTTGTTAATTATTGGACCCACATGTAAAACAAATTCTAAAAACAAAAGCCACATACTAGTAAAAATAAATATATTTCAAAGTGTTTTTGTTTTTCTATCTACATTACAAGTGAAATTATATTACATAAATAATTAAATATATAAAGTACTTACATCTTCAGTTAAAGCGGCATCCTTTTCTAAGAACTGCACAACACAATATGCCAACTGAAAAAGAAAGAAATATTTACAATGAACATTTTCCACAAAATAAATTTGAATTTCAATTGATGTCCAATAAAAATATTTGAACTGTTGTTACTAAAGAGATAGGAAGTAAAAAAAAATATCCTTAAAATATATAAGAAATAATGTTTTTGTCTCATAACTGAACTGGAGTCAGAATTTTGATGTGTTACACTTTTTTGTTTTTAAATTTTTAAAATTTAACATCGTTATGTAAAACATCACAAATAAAATTAGCAGGCAAAATGGTAGTGAAAATACGTTTTATAAGGTTTAATTTTTCATATGGAGTCGACATTCAAAATATCTAAATGGTGTTGACTAGCTTATTAAACTGCTAAGTAATGTGGTATTCAAACGATATTGCAAGTAAATATCAAATACCACTGAGGGATATTGTTCTATGAAATGTTGGTATACTAATTTCATAAAACTATCCAATCA
This sequence comes from Panopea generosa, assembly GCA_029582155.1. NCBI lineage: Eukaryota > Metazoa > Mollusca > Bivalvia > Adapedonta > Hiatellidae > Panopea > Panopea generosa. The sequence continues at coordinate 50,641,194 of CM055897.1, forward strand.
AAACAAGAAAATATCGGTGGAACCGATGGATGCTCCCCAAGTGAGTGTTTGACTCTGTACCATATTCCCTTAGTGTTGATGGTTACTTGGTTGACAAATACCCAACTGCATAGCAGGAACAATATGTGGCTCTGCACTTGACAGAACTCATTCGCAAATCATTGAACTGTAACAAAATGACAATATGCCCATATCCTAGCTAATTTTACAAAATTAAAACCAGAGGTTGTAGCGAAATAGTGTCATGACGACAATATGCACATATCCACTTGGTAATGATGCATCCTAGCAAGTTTCATAAAATTCCAACCAGAGGTTGTAGAGAAATAGAGTGGAGAAGAATTTGGTCACAGACAGAATGAAAGGGCCGTAACTCCGTGAAAAATCATCGAACCAGAGCACAAACATAAAATTTCATAAAATTCCAACCTTAGGTTGTAGAGAAATAACACGGACAATTATTTGGTCTAAGACTCAATGAAAGGGCCACAACTCCATGAAAAATCATTGAACTGGAACACAAAGACAACATGCGCATCTCTACTTGGTAGTGATGTATCCTAGCAAGTTTCATAAAATTCCAACATGAGGTTGTAGAGAAATAGTGCGGACAAGAATTTGGTCACAGACTCAATTAAAGGGCAGTAACTCCATGAAAAATCATTGAACCGGAACACAAAGACAATATGCGCATCTCCACTTGGTAGTGATGCATACTAGCAAGTCCATAAAATTCCAACATGGGGTTGTAGAGAAATAGCGCGGACAATTTGGTCACAGACAGAATCAAAGGGCCATAACTCCATGAAAAATCATTGAACTGGAACACAAAGACAATATACGCATCTGCACTTAGTTATGATGCATCCTAGCAAGTTTCATAAAATTCCAACTAGAGGTTGAAGAGAAATAGCTCAGACAAGAACTTGGGGACGCACTGACGGGCAAAATGGCGACTATATGCTTCCCCCCCATGGGGGAGCATAAAAAGAAGTCCTGAAAGAAAATGAAAAGCAACAGTAAATCTCTCCATATACATGTTCATTTCAAGGCAACAAATTACAATCTTGTTGATTCTTTAAACAATTAACTTTCCATGCATAACAATATCACAATATAAACAAAATTTTGAAACAGAAAAGAACTTTGAAAATGTTAAAATGTTAAAAAATTAAAAAATTAATTTATTAATGCATGTAGCTTAAAGAATTTAAACCACTGTTCTGGTGCATGTAACATGTAAAAATGACCCATTAAGCTCTTGATTTGGAAATTAATTAATCAAGCAAACAATACATTTAATTCATGGGAAATTTTATTCAGCTCTGTATGACAGAATTTACTTTAATCATATGTTACTACAAAGACACGTTCTTATAGAGTAATGTATTCCAAATCTACAGAATATAACCGGGAACCGGACTCAGCATTCATAACTGTTGTTGATTACCTTATTGTTTCTAATTCACATTCTTTCCCAAAATTCCAATACCTTCATACCAACCCTGGTGATCCAGTCATAGTTTACTAATATTCCTATACTATGCACAACCCATTATATTATACAGTTGGAAGAAAACTGTTTTATTCATCCTTTTTCAATTCACAAATTCCCACACATCCCCTTTCTCCCATCCACCCTCCCTGATTACTGGTTTTAATTGACATGTATATAAAGCATAAAAGAAATGCTGAATAATCTTAATCGTTTGTATGGGATCTTTATCATTCTTAACACTATTTAAGTAATATAACGGCATTCAGGGTTCCTAACCATTGTTCCTAATATCCACTAGGTGGTTAACCAGTACTAATCACACTATTTATATCTGCAAGTCCCAGGCTCTTCCCTAATATTTAGAGATGGGAAATTCATAGAATAAGAACAAAGTTCATGACTGAGTTAGCCGGGCCTTGTAACCATAATTAAGTCCACTATTTTTAAGGACAAAATGCCAAATAATGATTAATATAATGAAATCTGTAAACAAAACTATTTAATGAACATTTTTCGTACAAAACATCATTTTTTCTGCTTCAGTGATATTACTTTTGCAGTCAGTCAAGTGTCTAAAGACCATTTAAATTACATCTGGTCATTCTTCACTAAATATGCAGATATCTAATAACCAACCTTCAAATTTCCGATAATAAACATAATGTGCTCAAATTTTTCTGCAATTGGTTTCACTAAAAAATCAATTACGATTACGAATAAAAAGAGGACTTTTTAAGTAACTGTAGTTTTGATTTTTTTCATAGTTCAGATGAGGTACAGTTTGATCATTTCATGGGCATATATTTATAGGAGAAGTCTCTGTAAACACAAGAGTAACTACTGCTTTATATTTACATGCACCATTACAATATATAAAGTAAACCGATTCAACATTCTGTACAACCTGGCTCCGACACTGTTATTAAAACAATAAAACTATCAAGTTATAGATACTTCATAATAAACATATTTTTTGAATACTGAATGAAATTTTAACTTTGTGCCAAAAGTTTGCTTAAAAGGGACACATGATAACCTTGATAAATTTTCCCTCGCCTATATTTCAGAAAATAATCACAATGTGATGCTGAAATGAAATGCTAATACAACAAGAGTTATCTAACTTAGTTATTGTAGTAGGGTTGTTGACTGGGAAGGCTTGTGTAAAGTTCCAATCAAATACTTTGAGTAGTTGGTGAGATATGGACTTGATGGTACTTGCACGCAAAACTTTAATTAGAATTTCCAAGTCAAACAAGGGCAATTATTTGCATTACATTCATACAAGAATTATCTAACTTAGTTATTGTAGTATGGTTGATAACTGGGAAGGATTGTGTAAAGATTCAAGCCAATAAATGCAATGGCTATTGAGATAGGGACTTTAACCAAGGTGTGAAGCTGATGCTCAGGTGAGTAGAATAGCTCTCTTAATACTCCGAATAGTCGAGTTTACAAAAATTATGAAGTCCTAAAACTGATTCTCAGACAGTCCTTAGTCCGAGGTGCTGTCGTCTAGTGACACCAACTGACCGCTGAGGTCATGGCTTCAAGCCCAGCATGGTCCAAAAACTTAACATGAGAAAGTTTACCAGTTACTTGCAGAAGGACAGTCATTCTATCCAGAATTATCCTGAGCTCTTCCTTAAGAATTAAAATTGGATATGCTGTATATAAACTGTTATGTGTTGAAAATGGCATTAAACCCTATTCAAAACAAGAGCCCAAAGAGGGTCCAAGTTGCTCCACTTGGAACAATTAAGACAGATGGGCATTTCAGAGAAAACATTTTTCCTACATAGCTATGTAAAACAGTGACCCCTGTGGCACCCCAAATTTTACCCCAGGGACCTGAAAACCTTTTTTATGGGTTCTCCATGCAATGCTACATATAAAATATCTAAGGTCAAGGTCTTAACATTTCAGAAAAAAATGTTTAATAAAAGGTCTCATAAAATGATTTTATAAGCCCTGTGGTGGGGGCAATCACACTGGTTCAAGAGCTCGTCCAAGATCTTATGATTATGTAACTTCTATGGAAGTTTGATGAAGATTCAGTGTGTTTGGTATGCAGGACAAAAATTCACTTCTTTTTCAGTTCAAAATGAACAGTCCATCCTTCTCGATAACTTTTTGATGGCGTGAAAATATATCGCTTGGAATGCAATTTTAAAATCGAACATCAAACCCATTACAGATTCTTTAATTCTCTCTCTTCCTCTTCATTAACATATGACTCACCTGAGCATGATAGAGACTTAAGCTCTTTGCTTTGTGTAGTGGGATTAAAACCTTCATTAAAAACTGTTTATGCTCTGCCTTCAGTGGTAATGCAAACCCATTGATAATGCTGAAACATTCAAAATACGTCTAAATAATAAATAATAGTAATGGAGATGAAGATAATGGCTAAATTCGATTGTTACAATCAGATTTCAAACTGAATTCAGATAATTGTTTATGCCATTCATTCAGAAAGATATGCCAATGTTTAGAAAACATTTCCATTTTAAATATAGAATTGAAATCTTTTTCTATAATACCATCTGAAATATCCAGAATGTTTGGTAAGAGATTATTTTAACCCAGTTCTCACTTACTACCATAAACAATATGCAATCTTATTTTGCTCAATGCAGACTCACCTTAAAGCTAACAATTAGAATGGAGCTAAAAAGGAGGAACATGAAAAGTAACACACATAAATTACTATGGTAACTCATTTCATGTATATTTCATTCAAATAGCATATAAAAGATTCTTTGCAAGTATTACTTAGGCTACTATGTGCACTGCAGTCTCAACATAGTATGATCCAATACAACAAAAATCCTTATAACATGGTTTTTCTATGGGTCCCAAATCTAAAATTGATATTTTTAACCAAATTCATCTAAAAATTGCATTATAACAATTTATGAATCAATTAAAAAAAAAAAAACTAAATCGCGCATTTACATTTTTCCAACTGTGAACTGTCTAATTTGTGCCAATTACACCTAATTAATCCAGCCTGACATGCTGATATCCACTTCTGGTCATACACAACAATTGATTTACACCAACAAACAGGTCTGTCTTGTTTATCAAACATAAATTGTTATGTTTTTTTGCAAGGCCAATAGTTTACACGTTGCCAAATAAATGCCAATCTGGAACTAAATATAAACTTCTCACTATGTGGCATGCAAAGCATAATCACATGTCGATCATGTGATGCAAAGCACGCTAAGGATGGCCAATAAAGAATGTTTTTGTTTCAAAACAAATGTAGTTTTGTCTAAATTATCGGTATAACTACATACAATAGAAAAATATAACTACAGAGTAGATTTTGTTGTATGGTGTTTAGCGTTGCTTTCAACAATTTTTCAGTCATATCGTGACGGTGTCTACTTGAGACAGTATTATGAGCGCTGTCACACTGGAGTATCATGCCGCAGACACATGGTATGATACCAAACCCAGTCACATTATACTGACACCAGGCCGACCAGACCTAGAACTCTCCTCTAAATGCTGAGCGTCAAGCAAGGAAGCTTCTAGAACCATTTTTAAAGACTTTGGTATGATGGTCGGGGATCGAACCCACGACCTTCTGCATGCGAGGCGGACGCTTTATCACTAGACCACGCCGCGGTCTCTACAGAGTAGAAACAATGTAAGTAATCATTTCAACATAAGTTACACCACTATATATTGAAAGAAAGACATTAGCCTGAATTCCACAGATGATGTCTCATTCTACATGTGGGAATTCTTTTCATACACACATGTTTATAACGTGATTTCTATATTGCGGACTGATTCTTTGGCTCCCGAGAATCGTGTTATACCCGGACCAAGTGTATACAATTATTCAATGGTAAAATATTTAGTGGGGTTGTTGTTTCAAATAATTTGCAAACTGATACATACCTGCCTAAAATCTCTAATAATTCTCCAACACCATTGAATGATTCTGTTTCATATATAAACCTGCAAAACCAAGAACAGTGATCAACAGAAGGCAAAATACTGCACACAACACCTACTCACTAGCAGATAGCAAATTAACTCTTTTACACATAATATATACTCTCACAGGTGGCACATGAGCTCCTGTGCAATACAAGATGACACATCATATTTAACATAATATCAGATGGCACTTAACTTCCAACTTAATACAATATCAGATGGCACTAACTATTAACTCAATACAATATCAGATGGCACTTAACTTCTAACTCAATACAATATCAGATGGCACTAACTTCTAACTCAATACAATATCAGATGGCACTAACTTTTAACTCAATACAATATCAGATGGCACTTAACTTCTAAGTCAATACAATATCAGATGGCACTAACTATTAAGTCAATACAATATCAGATGGCACTAAACTTTCAACTCAATACAATATCAGATGGTATTAACTTTTAACTCAATAGCAGGTGGCACATAACCTCACAATAACAACATATGGAACATATTCACTTACACATGAAGACCACACATAACAGTATACTACCCTCTTTCACAAAGCAGATGGCTTATATATCCTGTTTTACACATACCCTCTTTCACAAAAGGAGATTTTTTCACAACAGCAAATGACCAATACCCTCTTTCGCAATAGCAGATGACATATTCTTTTTTCATTACAAATAACCTCTTATGCAATTAAAATTCGCTATTTGTTCCAAAACTGGATCAAACTTATTTCTAGACGTTCAACATTTGTCCCATTACTGCAAACAGGTACCAAGAATATACAACATATGAAGGCAGTTGGCACCTAAATAAGTCTCGTCCAAGTGTCAACTTAATGAAATATGTGTACAATTAGTCCAACATTCTGAGTAGATGTTGCTTAACACTCAGTGAAGACAAATGAAACTTCATTGTAAGAAGTGTTTCTGGTATTGGGCTAGAAAAAAAGACATATAACTATTCAATTTGGAAATATTTTCATTAATAATCTTTTTAAAAAGACACACAGCTATAATAAAAGCTAGTGTTACTAATGTTCATGTATGATGTCAATCTTCCTGGTTATATAATTATATGAAAATATTGATGAAATCGCCTTAGTTTTTGAAAATATGAATAACAAGAAAATTCAGTAATTCCTATCCCCCACTCAAAAAAACACTACTGTAATGTTAAAATCAATTTGTTGTGTGGGTAGGGACAAGTGTTGATTGATATAAAACAAAGGCAACAGTTAAGTTAGTGAAGAAAGAGATGAGCAGGAAATATGGCAGGGTGTGGGAGAGTTTGGGATGGTATGATAAAAAATGTGGGAGGAGTTGTGTCCGTAAGGTTGTTGGTCCAAAGCATTATGTAAAATCTAAGTTAGAAATACAAAGAGCCATCAAAAATAATTTAATCAGAATGCCAAGATCACAGGCACATACTCAGACCATGTCTTTACTGTACAGCAAATTTCAATTGAATCGGACTAAAACTGTGTAATGAATTTGATCTGCAAAGTTGTTGGTCCGAAGCAACAAATGGGTATTTAAGTGGCCTCTCTTATTACTTATAGCTGCACAAAAGAAAAGCTGTTTTTGAATTGTCTAGAAATAGCCACATAATGTTTTTCAACTGTTTTTCAACCGTCTAAAAAAATTACTAACCCTAAACCCTAGCCACTTAACTACCCATTTGTGTGTAGACGGACAGTTGAACAGCATTTCAGTATCCTCCAATATTCTTATAAAAAGCAGGGGATAGAAATTCATAAAAAGTGTGAATTGATATTTCCTTCAATTTTTTTTATCATACCAATAAAATATCTGTAACATTTTCCATCACATGTGACAGAGATTATGTAAAATACAACATCAGCATTCATTTACAAGAATTATGCCCCTTCCCAAAACAGAAACAAACTTAAGGATTTGAGATCATACTGGGTTATTTTAATTTTGTTGTATCATGTAAATATATGATTTTCAGAAATAAAGTTAAAGTTAAAATTTGTCAAAACTGTCGTGTTTCCCTTAAACAAGAGGGCCAAGATGGCCCTATATCGCTCACCTGACTAACCTTGAGTCACCCAACTTAAGTAGATTATATAATACATGTACACTCAAAATTCCAGAAAGACGAGATGGGCAAGTAGTTAGAATTTTTATTTGTTTTGAAGATTTAACAGATGCGTAGAAGAGTTCAAACTTGGTAGAGGTTCACCCATGGTAAATGTCAGTGAAATTACATCAAAATCAGGTCAGTAGATTCTGACAAGTACGCTTTTGAAGTTTTTACTATAGCTGCCTATATGTTTGGCGACTGTTCCAAACCTAAGTCTTTGAACTAAGATAAAAATCCAGTTCCAGCACAAAACTAACCTGTTATGTTTGAGAACGGTTTCAAACTAAAGCATCAGACTAAACTATTGTGCATGAAACAACCCGCAGTTCCAGCACAATAAATATTCCTATGAGTTTAACACAAGCCTTCCCAAAGCCTTCGCTTGAAAGAATCTTTGTCGCAGTGCACTCTCCCCAAAAACAATTAAGCTCCTCCTCCGAGATTTCAAGTACACTTTGGCACTGAAAACCTCAAGCAGACTTCTTGCTGTGAAGAAACTAGCTAAAAATATGGTATTGCTTTATTATAAAGCAGTAAACCATCCCTGTCTGAACCATAAAAACTCTCGATTTTTATATTCAGAAAAACACCTATTTTAAAATAGTTCATGATATATGAATAATATTTCAATCATTGATTATAATCGTATCATGCATCTTTTTATGATGAATTATTTTTTAAAACTTATATCTGGTATAATATTGTATAATAAAAGCAATAAAAGAGTTTATTTAAAGAGTTTATTACCTCTTCTTATAATAATTGCTATTGCTATTTACAGACATTTATGCTATAAAACAAGGACTAATTTGACATAAAACTAATCCCACCCCCTGGCCGCCATATTTTTTGACAAATCAAGATGACATGAACAAACTTGGTAGAGGGTCACCCAAGGAACATTTCTGTGGAATTATTTTAAAATCAAGCCAGTAGTTTCTGACAAGAATATTTTTTAAGTTTTTATTAATTAAACTTGCCCCGCCCCCTGGGGGCCATGTTTTTTTATGAATCAAGATGGATTGAATAACCTTGGTAGAAGGTCATCCAAGGAACATTACTGTGAAGTAATATCAAAATTGGCCCAGTAGTTTCAGAGGAAAAGTTGTTAAAAGCTAAAAGTTAACGACAGACAACAGACGATGGACGACGGACACCAGGTGATCACAAAAACACTGTTCTACTTCAAATCTCACAGTTCTGCTCAATTTTGCGAGACTGTGTTGCAATATTCAAAAAAATCCATTCTTCATTTTGAATTTTAAAATAATTAGATTTTTATTTAAGCTATTACATTATCCTCTAAAAGAACAAGACCTTAAAATTTACTGATCAAGGTTTAATCAGAAGCAACTTGATATATTATAATGAACAGGACTAAACATGGCTCGCTGCACATTCACAAATCATACTGGTTAATGACACATCAATATTTATCATTGATCACAACCAACTTTACAACCTTATTGGAGACAGCATGACCTCAAAATCACTCAGGCAGTAAGTACAATTGTGACTGTTCAACTCCATGTAAACAATGTCTTGTCTGGGTGGGCGACAGTGATTCTTGTTTACTGCAGGAAATGGCAAGCTTACTAGAGAAATTGTTTCCTGTTTTCTATCACAATTACTTTACAAGTAAAAACATTGTATGTATACTCACCTAAGAAATATATTATTAATTTGTTTTCTAATGAAAGCTCTCAGTCCTAGGAATTTCCCATATATTCTATGTAGCACTGTTTTTAGAAAATCTCTTTCTCTTGGATCTTCACTGTCAAACAACTCTAACAACTGAAAATCAATAATGAAACAGTATGCAAGAGATTTGGCATGAAAGGCTTTTCAGGAATTAAAAAGAACTTCACATGCTTTTTCTCTCACCATATGTGTGTCAATGTGTAACATTCTTTTGTCAGATACAACTGAAATGTAGAACATCTCATACCAGTCATATGTGGTGTTCTTGAGCAGAACACTTTATCTTCATATGCTTAGTACTGGTTCTACCCAGGAATTCTTTGGACTTGAGAATTTGTCAGAATTTGTTTCACAATCAACGTATAATAAATAAGTTTAAACAAGAGCAGATCATTTCAATACTATCCTTTTACTTAATGAAGCCTAGTAAAATGAAAGGACTAAGGTCCTGAGAGTTGCCATTTGTTTGTTACAATGAATATTTAGCGTCATTTTTATGCTATCGAGGGCTAACAGACGATCAGCTAACGTAAACACTTTTCTTGCAATCCTGGCAGGTTAACCAGTACTTGAGCACACTCATCTCCACTCACTAGTAACTGATAACTTTCTTACTTTTGTCAACAGTAAGAGATGAATGACAATGAGACTCCGTATTGTACATCACTATATACATGAGTTATTTTTCAGCATATAACTAACTGGTGGCCTGGCGACTCAAAAAAATTGTTATAAAAGAAGTACTGTTTAGTACTGTATTCACATTCCTGTGCCAGGACTGATTCTATTTCTTATTTGTAAATATTTAAAATCGTAAAACCTGCATTCAGAGTATTTTGATCATCAACTGTTCTATAGAGCATTTTACAGTTCACAAGTATATTCATTATGATTTTTACCAATTGCGTTAATTGGTACAATTAAAAATTGAGAAATACTGTCTACCCTCGATTACTTTAAATTTAGGACACAGGTGGACAAGTGGTTAAAAAGCCAATCAAGTTTGTAAAACTTTTCATTTCAATTGATAAACTACATAACAACAATGGCTCTCTATTTTTCATCAAATTCACTTAAGAACACAATCAATGGCAAGAATTTTAGAGATTTACAAATAAAAGCATCCCTTTCTTTACTTACTTGAAGAACAAACTTTTGATCAATAAACTTTTTTGCATGACTGGGCTGAAAGTCCGGAGATTCAAGGAAACGAAGAAAAAATTCATACACAATCTGAAACAGAAATAAAATGAACTTTACACAAAATTAAAACTTGACAAGTATGTAAAATTCTAGATAAAATTAACCTACCTTTGATTTTTGACCTTTACATTTTATTACTTAAATACATGTACAGATAATGGACAAGCATGGGACCCAGGATTGGACCAGAGGGTCATGGGTTCAATCCCATATAGGTCCATCTATTGTTTCCAGGAGCAAGGCTGAGTGTGTTTAATACCCAGAAAGACTTCAAGCATGATTTGTTAAGTGACAACTTGCAATCAATATAAAACTAGAAATGTGTCCATGGGACACAGATGCCCCGGCTTTGTAACTACATTGTATATATCAATAAAGCCAAATATCGGTCCATCAATAAAGATTTTAGAGGTCAGAAACCTTCAGCCACTCAGAGTCCAAATCACCTAATTAATATGCGCCAATTCCATCCATTGTCAAACTTGACATAGGTCTTGCTGAAATAAAGCCAAATATAAATTTTTTGTCAAAATCGGTCCATAAATAAAGACTTTAGAGGTTGGAAACTATCAGCCAATCAGAGCCCAGAACACCTGATTAATATGCAGGGATTTTGACAGAAATCAAACTTGAGCTGTAGTTTATCATCATACATCTTTCTACCAAATATGAATTGAATCCATTTAATCCTTAAGAGATATTGAGATAATAATAATTATTTGTCAATAATCTAAGTCCAAAATGGGGCAGAACTCCATCAAAAATCATCATACCGGAACAAAATACAAACATGACCTGTATTACCAGAGTGTGAGGTCACACACCAAATTTGATTTTAAATATGTTCATTAAATCTTAATATACAAGTCGGAAACCATTTTCGGACGTACATATAGACAGTGGTGATACTATATGCCCTCCCACAGAAAATGGCGGGGGCAAAATAAACAAGACAGTGGAGTACTGCAAGATATACACAACTCCCCTACCGGTTTACAGGTAGGACTTTGTTAACATACACATAGTTTAGGGACATGTTTTAGGGACCGGTATGTTCAGATGTTTATTTCAGGACAATTTTTGGGGGCGGTACTTTAGCGTCACATGACCAAAATATTACGCCATCTTGTAGAATAAAATTCCAGGTCACGAAGTATATCGCCAACATGTACATTGAAAGAGTCGTATATATTTCAGCAATGACTTCAAATAATAAGTACAGTCAAACCTGTCTTAAGCAGTCAGTAAAGGGAAGGAGCAAAAGTGGCCTTTTAATACAGGTTGTTGCTTAATACAGGTTAATTTACCCTGAAAGCATAGACATGGGAAGTAGATAATATGGTTGCTTAAGGCAGGTGGCTGCTTAATAGAGGTGGCTGCTTACACAGGTTTGACTGTACTTGATTCAGGAGTCTGATTTCGCTTTTTTTCTATCATTTTAAAAATGTGTACGGGAACGAAACTTTTCTAGATCTGTCCCTTATGCCAAGGAACTATCAATTCTCAATCTAAAAATAGAGATATGCTAATGTCGATCACGTGACATGCAGTTTCTCCCAAATGTTTAAAAATAGACTTGTATTCCTAAAAATAATTCGAGATTGATCGTATGGACATTTGCCAAATTTAAGAGTTAATATTTCTACTATAGCAGAAATACACTTTGGAAGGCAAACCATTCAGTTATGTTCTCTGACTTATTCGAGAAAAGGGTCAACGTTAAGCATAGAACATGTAGATTTTGTACCCTGTATAAGAATCAAAGGTAATTGGATTATTCTACTTCAACGTATGCAAACTGACCTGTTTGATTAAAACAATAGCAACATTTTACATTTTATATGCTCCACCCCAATCAGCACTGCAGTGCTTTGATTTTATGGGAGGTTGATTATAGATGATGATTTACCGAGCAGAAAACCGTTTATTTAAATTCAATCCATATTCATTAAATATACAGTAAAAATTGTCAAATAAATCCAGAACTATCCAAGTGTTTACTTTTTTTTTTATTGTACTGTAACCGCAATAATAATTAGATGCTTTATAGTCATTTTAATTTTTGAAATTTATACTTATGCCTTTAAGTTGAAAAACCTACACAACAAGAAATGTCACTAGTAAGTGTCGCATGCCCCCCAAAGTGTTGTTGAAAAATAACAATATAATTATGTTATAATAGGTAGCGATGTATCCATGAATATAAAGAGTAATGGACTGATTTTTCAGATGAGACATGCAATTTCATGTTTTTTACATTAAAGTGTTACCTTGACGTTTGTGTAACCTTGACATCTGACGTAATGGTCTGGGTATTTCAACAGTTAAATGCTGCTGAAACATCATCATGACATGCTGATCACCTGTGTCAAGCTATTTTAAAATCACTAAATGTAAGACAAAGTTACAGATCAATTGTTGATAAATTGAGCCAAGTGTTTTTGAAATCCATCCATGTATGATAAAGTTAAAGGATGGACTTGAAATCTCAAACAGATTCAAAGTGTTGTCATACATACTAAAAGTGTGACCTTGACATTTGAAGTATGGGTCTAAGTTTTACTTATGACACGTCGTCATGTCATCTTGATAAATTCAGCCAAGTTAAAGGCAAAGTCACACACCAGACACAAAATATCAAACAAATTGAAAGTGTGACCTTGATCTTTGAGGAAAGGGTGTGGGTCTTACTCATGACATGTCGTCATGTTAAGTTGATCAATTGTAGCAAGTATCATTAAAATTCATCTATGCATGACAAAGTTACAGGCCAGACACAAAATCTCACAGACTCAAAGTGTTGTCAAACAAACTCAAATAGTGACCTTGACCTTTGATGTACGGGTGGGGGTCTTACTCGTGACACGTCGCCATGTTATGTTGATCAATTGTAGCAAGTATCATTAAAATCCATCTATGCATGACAGAGTTACAGGCCAGACACAAAATCTCACAGACTCAAAGTGTTGTTAAACAAACTCAAATTGTGACCTTCACCTTTGAGGTACGGGTGTGGGTCTTACTCGGGGTATGTCGTCATGTTATGTTGATCAATTGTAGCAAGTATCTATAAAATCCATCTATGCATGACAAAGTTACAGGCCGGACACGAAATCTCACACAAACTCGAAGTGTTGTCAAACAACTCAAATAGTGACCTTGACCTTTGATGTACACGTGGGGGTCTTACTCGTGACACGTCGCCATGTTATGTTGATCATTTGTAGCAAGTATCATTAAAATCCATTTATGCATGACAAAGTTACAGGCCGGACACGAAATCTCACACAGACTCGAAGTGTATTCAAACAAACTCAAATTGTGACCTTGATCTTTGAGGTACAGGTGTGGGTCTTACACGCGACACGTGGTCATGTTATGTTGATCATTTGTAGCAAATTTTATAAAATCCATCTATGCATGACAAAGTTACAGGCTGGACACGAAATCTCACACAAACTCAAAGTGTTGTCAAACAAACTTAAATAGTGACCTTGACCTTTGAGGTATGGATGTGGGTCTTACTCACGACACGTCGTCATGTTATGTTGATCATTTGTAGCAAATATCATTAAACTCCATCTATGCTTGACAAAGTTACAGGCCGGTCACAAAATCTCCACAGACTTAAAGTGTATTCAAACAAACTCAAATTGTGACCTTGATCTTTGAGGTACGGGTGTGGGTTTTACTCATGACACATCGTCATGTTATGTTGATCATTTGTAGCAAGTATCAACAAAATCCATCTATGCATGACAAAGATACAGGCCGGGCAAGAAATACTGGAAGGTAGGACGGACGTTCTCACAAATGGGTATTTAAGCGGCTTCTTTGCGTCAATCGTATTACTTGTGTGGCTAAATTTTAGCCACGTAAGAGAAAAAAAGCCACCTAAGAGCTCTTTTTTAAGTGTCTAGAACAGCCACGTAACAACAGCTTTTCAACTGTCCATAAAAATTACTAACCCTAAACCCTAGACACTTAAATACCCATTTGTCCGCCCAGACGGACGGACAGCCACGTAACAACAGCTTTTCAACTGTCCATAAAAACGGACGGACAGACGTTGCAATTACTATATACCACCCGAAAAAATTTTTGGGGGGCATAAAAAAAACAAAACCATAGAAAGCATTAGATTCAACCCAATTTGGTAAGATTCCATAGGAGGAAAAATAGACCATGGGATTAGTTGCAGCATGTGCCTAGCAATAATGAACATTTTTGTGCAATTTTCATCCAAATATTTTCTATAACCCGTCTTACTGTTTGAGACTGGATTATAATAAAGGACAAGTACCTGAAGATGTGGCCATGAAGCCTCTAGCGTCGGTTCGTCTTCTTCTGGATCAAACTCAGGGTTGTCATTAGGAGGTAATGTTCTGAATATATTACACGCAATCTGAAAATATAACAAAATCTATGAACACAGTTAAAAATGACAAAATCTATGAATGTAATGATGATAAGTATAACAAAATCTATGGATGTAATGATGATAAGTACAACAAAATCTATGGATGTAATGATGATAAGTACAACAAAATCTATGGATGTAATGATGATAAGTACAACAAAATCTATGGATGTAATGATGATAAGTACAACAAAATCTATGGATGTAATGATAAGTAAAACAAAATCTATGGATGTTATGAAGGCAAAAATAACAAAATCTATGAATGTAATGATGATAAGTACAACAAAATCTATGAATGTAATGATGATAAGTACAACAAAATCTATGAATATAATGAAGGCAAAAATAACATAATCTATGAATGTTATGATGATAAGTACAACAAAATCTATGAATGTAATGAAGGTAAAAATAACAAAATCTATGGATGTAATGATGATAAGTACAACAAAATCTATGGATGTAATGATGATAAGTACAACAAAATCTATGAATGTAATGAAGGCAAAAATAACAAAATCTATGAATGTAATGATGATAAGTACAACAAAATCTATGAATGTAATGAAGGTAAAAATAACAAAATCTATGGATGTAATGAAGGTAAAAACAACAAAATCTATGGATGTAATGAAGGTTAAAATAACAAAATCTATGGATGTATTGAAGGTAAAAATCACAAAATCTATGAATGTAATGATGAAGTACAACAAAATCTATGGATGTAATGAAGGTAAAAATAACAAAATCTACGGATGTTATGATGGTAAAAATAACAAAATCTATGAATGTAATGAACATAAAAATAACAAAATTTATGAATGTAATGAAGATAAATACAGTCAAACCTGTCTTAAACAGCCAGTCTATTCAGACGATTTTTAAATGTAAATTTCCCCTATGTTAAACTGACATGTCCCCGGGGTGGGGCAAATTTTGACCCTAGGGTCATGACTTGAACAAACTTGATAGAAACTCATTAGATGATACTACATGCAAAATATCAAAGCTCTAGGCATTGCATTTTCGGAGAAGAAATCTTTTGAAATTTTGAAAAGAAAATACAGATAAGCCCCTTGGGCGGGGCTAAATTTTACCCCAGGGTCATCATTTGAACAAACTTGAGAGAGTTATGTGTAAGAATGCTTCACACCAAATTTGGTCAAAAAAATCTGTCAAGTGGTTTCAGAGAAGAAGTCATTTGAAGCAAAAGTTAACAACTGACAGACGGACGATAGACGAGGCACGAATGGTAGATCACAATAGCTCATCCTGAATTTTGCTAAGATGAGCTAAAAAATAAATCGCAGCATGGGAAAACAGCTCAATAATTGTATCAATATTCAAAACTTGTACCGATACAGCACTGACCAACAGAAATCTTTACCGCAATGACTTGATTATCAGATTTATTTATTAATATACACCAGTATCTTGGATGTATGGTTATACAAATAATGGTAATCCAGTATGAAATTGGTGTAATAGGAAATTGAAATTTGCAACAAAAGCCAATCCAGATCTGTAATCAAACTAATTTAGCAAGTTCAACTTCAAAACAACAACACGGTTCTTCATATTTATAATTAATGACAATGACAATGACAAATGTTTTATTAAGCAATTTAGGCCTCCGGCCCATAATACATAATTACATTTATATCACATATAGTGAAAAGGGACAACAGTGTTACAAATATAAAAAGTATATTAATAGATTAATAACAATTGCTTTGCATTTGTTTACATGTTTAGTGACTGGAAAAATAAATTTCTTTTATTAAATACTTCAAAAATAAATTTGCATAGTGTTTTTAGTTTTTGTTCATTTGTTATACTCATTAATCTGTAAAATGAATTTAAATTTATGTTAGTAACATTGCAAATATTGAAAAGGTATTCACTGCGTAAAGCTTCATAATAGGAACATTCCATGCATACATGGTATTCATTTTCAATTTCTCGAGCTGCACAAAGTATACAAATTCTATCTTCGTAAGCAGCATTATTGTGTCTTCCAGTTTCTACATATAATTTGTGAGCTGAGCATCTAAATTTCGCAAAAGCAATTTTAAACTTTAGAGGTATTGATAAAGCATGATATTTTTCAACATTTAAAAGAGATTTAAAGTTTTCATAATGGACAGCTTTGTGTGAATGAGAAATATCCGACGGCCAATCTTGTTTGAATAATGCAAAAAACAAATTTTTATTTTCAGCATAATCTGAAATCCAGGCAAAACCAAAACCATATCTAAAAAGTAAAGATTTAACATGTGTAGCCCAAGTCAGTCTACCAACATCATCAAGTTTTCTTAACATAATATAATTAATTAAGCTATTTAAGGACTATTGTGTATATTTAAGTTACAAGGAACTTATATGAAACTGTTCACAACACACTAAGGTATCTATCTGACAGTGCAAGTTACATATCATATTAACACTGTTGCCCTTTAATATTAGAATACAATGTATATGTAACATCAGGGTCAAGCTTACATTCATAGCAATGTGTGTCCTTGTCCGATAGTTTCAGCTGATAAAACAGTAAGCAATCAAAATATGTATGATGGTAATGAAGCACAGTCTGACAGTTTACATGTGACACAGTTTACATGGGATATCATGATGTTGTATGCACTCATCACTGGGGCGGTTTTAATTTATGTAGGTTGGATACGAAGTTAAATAATTAGTTTTATACATTTATGTAGCTTGCATCTGAAATCACATGTTAATAGTGCCCATGCAATGGTCTGGTTAAATATTTTAGCATGATTTTATGCCATCAAGGTAACAGATGATCATTTAACTTAGAGTCAGTGGTGAATGACTAATGACAATGACAGGCGATCATCACTGAGATTGTGGCCGGACGGGGATTCAAACTCACAACCCCTTGATTACCAACTGAGCTAACCAGGCCCATCAAATGGAATGATGTTAATGTGAAGTTTATCTTTATTTACATGTATGTACTTTGCAATAGTAATAATATAATTTATAAACTCATGTATGTAATTTAGTACTGATACAAAGGATTGGCAGTTAATGTAGTCTCTTATTACTGATTGCAGTGATAGTTGATAGTATTATGTAAACTGCATATTTCAATATTTATTGAGGAAGCACCCAATAGTTGTTAATCTGATCTCCAATCAAATACATTTATGTGGCATGGTATTGTAGCTAGTCTGATCTCATTCATAAAAATATATCACTTATATGACAATATAATAATGTAGTATGCACTAAACATTTATACATGTTTTATCATATGTTTATGTAACATACAACACATACCCCACACCCACCCACCCTAATGCTAGGAAACCAATTTTTTACCAAAATTTAAGTAGAAAACTGGCCATAACTACAATAAAATTTGACCAATGTTGACAAATATCAGTTTTGACCTGTATTTTGTAATTATACAGGTACATGGGAAATATTAATTACATACATATACCGTTTCTACTCACGTATTAGACGCATTCGTGTATATCACTCATCCATGTTTAAGACCATGAACTAAGAAAATAAATACAATTCTCCTATATATGTGTATAGAGCGCATCATAATTTTGAAATCTCGTTCTCCCAACAAGTACTTCATCAAATATAAATGAGTCTTTAAAGGAATTGTTCACACATAAAAGTGACCAACCTTCCGATAATTTCGCATATATATTTTATGTTTTAATCCCAAAATATCCATGAAAAACATTGTCTGTACATTCCGATAATTTCCCATGTATATTTTAAAAGATTAGGTAAAATAATGATTGCTCTATTTGTTATTTAATGTCTTTAAATTGCCATACCTGTAACTTTAATTTAATTCTTTGTTATAAGTTTTAATCCCGAATTATCCATGACAAACATTGCCTAGGGATGCGTTCCTTTGCTTGTAAATGTGTGATAAAACAATCAGGAGACGCTTGGCCTGCTTACAAAACTCCCCAATTTACTGATCTATTTATCTAGACACCGATTTTAAGTCGCTATACTGTAATATGATTGACAATTAAAAAAGTGATCACGCTATTTTTAGAAAATCATGTACGTTACATCGATACTTTTCCACCGAGCGAAATAGAACGCTACATAAAGTGACACAAGAAACTGTCAGTGTGACGACATCGCACATTGGCACAAGGTCAAAAATAAATTGTGTCGGCGTTATACACAAATAAAAACACGGACTGGTTCACATTTATTTGTTATATACTTTCTCAATACCATAATGTTAACTTTAGTCTAAACCAGTCTGGCTTTGAGTGGACATTTCATGATTACGTGACCATAATGTGTTTATCTGATGTAATTGACATAACGTGCTTACCTATGTGTATTTAATTTCAAAGGATGCAAAGCAATTATGTTTTCGCAAATTGATCGATGTTTTAGTATGGGATATTTTTTTTTTTTTTTGGAATGGGGTTTAACGCCATTTTCAACACATTTCAGGTTATATATGGCATATCCAGTTTTACTGGTGGAGGAAGACCTCAGATTGAGTCAGACTGAGTAGAACCACCGTCCTTCCGCAAGTAACTGGAAACTTTCTCACATAAAGTTTTTGGAGCGAGCGGGACTCGAACCTACGACCATAGCGGTGAGAGGTAAGTGATCTTGAGACGGCGCCTTAGACCACTCGGCCACGGAGGACCCACTAGTATGGGATATATACCAGTAGATAATTTATTGATTTTCTAACAAAAATATGTTTGATTTATTTGACATGCTTTACTGCATATATAATGTATAAGGACTGAATTTGAATAAAACATTCTCCTTTAGGTAAATCATCACCTATAATCGAGCTCACATGAAGAAATTGTCCTGAACATACCGGTATAGCAAAATCTTTTCTGAATCGATAGATCTTTGAAAAATTACATAAAAAATCAAAGGCCTGAAGGGCCTGAGGGAAGGCTCGCTGCTTGTAGTTAGATTTCTGATATGTTAAAAGGCAATTCATTGCGATTTAGAAAAGCATGTGGTGTGTTTAATATTTCTTTTTTACACGCATCTGTATAAATAATCTCCTGCATGCAATACAGAGTCCATATCAATACTTTTCCAACAGTAGCTATCAAATGGTTTTAATAATTTTTTCAAACACCATGGTACACAACGTCTTCCGTGTGAAAATTGACTGAATATTTTATGACCCTGGTGAAAATATCCATTTCAGGACATTTTGTAAACTGGTAATGTGGTGGTCCAGGATTCCTTTCCACATCTCCAAATAAAGTTATCAACATGAACAACCTATATGAAAGCTTTACAAACAAACCTTCATATTCTGATGTTTCTCCAAAATCGAAAGAATTGAGTAGTGATGTTCAACTCCAGTCAATTTTAATATCTCCAGTTCAATAGTTATGATTTATGGATTAACGAAACACATTCAGCACAAAATGTTTCTGATTGTACGAGAATATACAATACATATCCATAACTCTTTGTCTAGACCAAAACAAACATGACCTACTTATAGATTTACGCGTATATTGACTTGAGTTATGTTCGATTCTCATATAGCTTTCAATCAACAATATAAACTAGACCTATCACTGTACCCCCGAACGCCGCCATGACAGAAAATGGTTAACCATTGTATGAAGTTTTATTAAACTAGACCTATCACTGTAGTGATGAATACCCCCGAACGCCGCCATGACAGAAAATGGTTAACCATTGTATGAAGTTTTATTAAATTATATCCAATAGTTTTAAAGTAATGCTCCAGACAAAAGAAATTCTTAATAAAAGAGAATGTTATGGATTGATTTGTTTGTATTGTTAATTTTTTTATGGTTTTGTTAAAATTAAAAACAGTATTTTTAATTATTGTGCAGTGTACAAGCTTTCATGGCAATCAATATATGTTATACTTTTTCGAGTTATGTTGAGGGACAACAATTTTATGGATAAGAAACAAACAAGAGCACTAGGAATACAATATCGAACCTGCTTTGCTCGAACTCCATGTATTCATCAACTTGGTTCTTTCATGAACTTTATTAAACTGTTATCACTGATGTACTTTAAAAGTACTGCACCAGACAAGGGAAATATATCAAAGGGCAATAACTCTGTAATTAGCAAGAATAGAGTTATGTTTCTTGTACACTGCACTTCCTGTCATTATATTCTACCATTGTATGAAGTTTGATGAAATTCCATCCAGTACTTTAAAAGTAATGCTCCGGACAATCAAAGGGCAATAACTCTGTAATTAGCAAGAATAGAGTTATGTTTCCTGTACACTGCACTTCTTCTCATTATATTCTACCATTGTATAAAGTTTGATGAAATTCCATCCAGTACTTTAAAAGTAATGCTCCGGACAAGGGAAATATATCAAAGGGCAATAACTCTGTAATTAGCAAGTATAGAGTTATGTTTCTTGTACACTGCACTTCCTGTCATTATATTCTACCATTGTATGAAGTTTGATGAAATTCCAGCCAGTACTTTAAAAGTAATGCTCCGGACAAGGGAAATATATCAAAGGGCAATAACTCTGTAATTAGCAAGAATAGAGTTATGTTTCTTGTACACTGCACTTCCTCTCATTATATTCTACCATTGTATGAAGCTTGATGAAATTCCATCCGGTACTTTAAAAGTAATGCTCCGGACAAGGGAAATATATCAAAGGGCAATAACTCTGTAATTAGCAAGTATAGAGTTATGTTTCTTGTACACTGCACTTCCTGTCATTATATTCTACCATTGTATGAAGTTTGATGAAATTCCATCCAGTACTTTAAAAGTAATGCTCCGGACAAGGGAAATATATCAAAGGGCAATAACTCTGTAATTAGCAAGAATAGAGTTATGTGTCCTGTACACTGCACTTCCTGTCATTATATTTTACCATTGTATGAAGCTTGATGAAATTCCATCCGGTACTTTTCAAGTTATGCTCCGGACAAGAAAAAATATCAAAGGGAAATATATCAAAGGCCAATAACTCTGTAATTAGCAAGAATAGAGTTATGTTTCCTGTACACTGCACTTCCTCTCATTATATTTTACCATTGTATGAAGTTTGATGAAATTCCATCCAGTACTTTAAAAGTTATGCTCCGGACAAGGGAAATATATCAAAGGGCAATAACTCTGTAATTAGCAAGAATAGAGTTATGTTTCCTGTACACTGCACTTCCTGTCATTATATTCTACCATTGTATGAAGTTTGATGAAATTCCATCCGGTACTTTAAAAGTAATGCTCCGGACAAGGGAAATATATCAAAGGGCAATAACTCTGTAATTAGCAAGAATAGAGTTATGTTTCTTGTACACTGCACTTCCTCTCATTATATTCTACCATTGTATGAAGCTTGATGAAATTCCATCCAGTACTTTAAAAGTAATGCTCCAGACAAGGGAAATATATCAAAGGGCAATAACTCTGTAATTAGCAAGAATAGAGTTATGTTTCCTGTACACTGCACTTCCTGTCATTATATTCTACCATTGTATGAAGTTTGATGAAATTCCATCCGGTACTTTAAAAGTAATGCTCCGGACAAGGGAAATATATCAAAGGGCAATAACTCTGTAATTAGCAAGAATAGAGTTATGTTTCTTGTACACTGCACTTCCTCTCATTATATTCTACCATTGTATGAAGCTTGATGAAATTCCATCCAGTACTTTAAAAGTAATGCTCCAGACAAGGGAAATATATCAAAGGGCAATAACTCTGTAATTAGCAAGAATAGAGTTATGTTTTTTGTACACTGCACTTCCTCTCATTATATTCTACCATTGTATGAAGTTTGATGAAATTCCATCCAGTACTTTAAAAGTAATGCTCCGGACAAGGGAAATATATCAAAGGGCAATAACTCTGTAAATAGCAAGAATAGAGTTATGTTTCCTGTACACTGCACTTCCTCTCATTATATTCTACCATTGTATGAAGCTTGATGAAATTCCATCCGGTACTTTTCAAGTTATGCTCCGGACAAGAAAAAATATCAAAGGGAAATATATCAAAGGGCAATAACTCTGTAATTAGCAAGAATAGAGTTATGTTTCCTGTACACTGCACTTCCTCTCATTATATTCTACCATTGTATGAAGCTTGATGAAATTCCATCCGGTACTTTTCAAGTTATGCTCCGGACAAGAAAAAATATCAAAGGGCAATAACTCTGTAATTAGCAAGAATAGAGTTATGTTTCTTGTACACTGCACTTCCTCTCATTATATTCTACCATTGTATGACGTTTGATGAAATTCCATCCAGTACTTTTCAAGTGATGCTCCAGACAAGGAAAATTGCAAAGGACAGACCGACAGACCGACGGACCGACCTCAGGGTGACTCCAGTATACCCCCTCAAAACTTCGTTTGTCGGGGGTATAATAATCAATTTAAATAACATTATAAACGGTGTTGCGTCACCTAGATTTAATCAATGTAAAAAATACAACACAGAAACACAACAAACATAACGGTCGGATGACCTAATTAACCATTAAATATGTTTATCAATACATTGCTTGCATAAAATGACAGATTGATGCTTTTTTCTATAAACAACAAATGTAGCCCCGAACCTAATTTCGTTATTTAACTATCAAAATTAAAAGAAGACAATGTGTAGTGAATAAAATTTCACTAACAATCACTATTTACTCAAACTACGAGTTATTATATCGAAAACATGTCAATATTTCACCTCATTAATGATTACATGTAGAATGGTGTAAGAGATTATATCCCCCCCCCCCCCACCAGATGACGTCACTATGCATAGCAGTAAATTCGTAAAACATTTTTTTTATCAATGAAAATTGCTGCATTTTTTCAGAAGTTTATTCTTCTGCATTTCCATGCAAACTGTATGTTTCCCGTATCGTATTTTTGAACTTCTGTAAAGAAAAACATCCGCAATAAATAAAAAACTTTGAAACTTTTGTTGTATAATACGTCCTCTGTTACAGTAAATGCATGTTGAAAGCTGTGAACTACATTATCAGTTGGATGAATATGGCGGTTCCGACCATACGTAGTTTGTATAACAGATTGCTGGGACTGCACGACAGCTAAGGAAGTCAGAGCTTTGCTTGCCTTCCAAAAAATGAAATCTTCTGTACTTATGTATATCGGGCATCCCTTCTCGAAGATCTTAAAAGTTGGAAAAAAAGCGTGACTAATACATGAGATTAAACGGTCGACTCTTTCAGAAGTTATTGATCAGAAATCATTTCAATATAATATTTAAAATCCCTTCACCATTCTTTGAATGGTTGCATCATAATTATCTAATATAATGGCATAAAATGTATGTCTAGCACACTATACACAGCATTACGTGTGCTCCATGGCGTACTCCCTTTAACATAATTATTAAGTAATGGTAGTTTAATTCATACATTAACATACCATTGAACTTAAAACTTATAAAAAATAGTGTATGCATATATAGCACAAAGAGGGTACATGTATGTAATTTATAATTAAAGACCTTCGGTTATAATTGTTATTGGGAATAAATAGAAGTTAATGTGCTTAGTTATCTATAAGCGGTGCCTGTTAGAACCACAAAAATGGCGGATCACATGATTTTGAAACAGAATCTTATGCTACTGCATGACTGTGTTGAGCGTAAAAATGTTAGTGAATTGTATGTTGTATTGAATAATCTCCAGCATTTCAGATACTGGTTACTGATTTTTACAAGCAACATAATTATATTCTACTCAGTGCTACAAGTACGAATTGACTGAATAGGATGAAAACTCCTCAATATTGAAATAATCAAATGAAATCTTATAAACAAAGAAGTAATTGTGTTTTTCACTCAGTAAGTTTACAATAATAAATGAAACATGGGAATCCGATATTGTTTAAATGAAAGTAATTGAAACTTTGATTAAATAGTCTATATTAAATGCGCAGTAATGTAACAATGTTTCTGCCTTCAAAGCTTGATTTGCACTATCAGTATTGTATCAAATGTTGTTGCTTGCAAAGTTCTACCAATACTTAAATAAACAAACTACTTGCTCTATGCACATATTATGTTGCTGCCTGCAACTCAGAATTTCTGGTCTTATACATCGTTGGCAATGTCATATATTGGTTTAACAATACTTATTGAGGAAATGGGTGTTGGGGATAAAAGTAACTAAAAATTGTACTTTGCTTTGGACTAAAACAATTTTTTTCTTTGCAAGCTCACTTCATTATTTTGTTTAAGTACATGATCATCTAGAAGCTTGCATTACTACGTATGTATAGTATACTCGTGTTCAATGAAAACGCACTAACATGTTTGGGTCATTATTTTCACTTACCTGTTTCGTTATTTATTTTTTCACATTTATATAAACTTACTGACCGCTTTTCAATGACATGGCATGTTTTTTTAAGGACATCCGCTGCTAATGACCCAGTTTCATGAACCCCGTGCAAATTGTTATTTTGCTGACAATCATGTTTATTATGAACCAGATAAATGTACACGTGGTAGCATTTCATAACTTAGCTTTAGACTATCAAAACACCAACAAAAGAATTCAACTTCATTTACGTTATGGGATGTTTAAATGATGCCCAACGTCATGAAGCCGTCGGTATGGTAGGCGGGGGATTGTCATATCAAACTGATGCACATAGTACGCATTGTTTTCACTCCACTTTCGTGCAATTTAGATGATACCAAGAAATCAGCTGTTGTTGATCGTCCATGTCCAGGATACTAAAGAGTGTCGTCTCGTCAACAAGACCGCCATAATGTCCGAATGCATCTCCGAGATCGCTTTCAAACATCAGCATGAACTGCCCAGAAAGCAAGGGGATACAACCAGCAGCAAATTAGTCGCTCCACCGTGCATCAGCGCCTGTTAGATGCTAGAATGTCAGCCCATAGTCCATAAAGGGGTAACGTATTGACACCAGAGAGGCGACTTAACCGTGGTTTGTGGTGTCGTTGGCATCTACCGATGAATGCAAAATCAGTGGAAATGTGTTCTTTTCACAGGCTTTGTATAGATATGTTGGAAGGGAGGCATAGGGTGTGGTGTTGCCAAGGTGAACGTTACGCACATTGTTGCGTCAGACAGCATGCACAGTGGGGAAAGAGTAGTGTAATGGTGTGGGCCAGCATATCATGGCACTACAAAACACCCCTGATAGTGGTTGCAGGCAGTCGTGGACAAACTATGGGAACCGTGCGTTGTGCACTTTCCTTGAGATCACCATGACGTAAAGTTGTTTCAGCAGGACATTTAGCCAGAATAACATCTGAGTTCCTGGGTCAAAACAACATTCAAGTTAGCCCTGGCCAGCATTTCTGCCAGACCTGAGCCCTATTGAGCATTTATGGGACCAGCTCGGGTGGCGTTGTGTATGTCATGCCATAAACAACAAGGCACAGTTAGTGCAGGTACTGATAAACGATTGGGATACCATCCCACAATACAGGATTCAGCTTCTTATCTGCAGTATGAGACATAGATGCCAAACTGTAGTAGACGCAAACGGCAGTCACACTCATTACTGAGTGTTGTGAGTTTCAGTTTCACCCTCTTCATTTAAGCATTAAAATTCAGCTCAAATGCAATAAAATCCATTTACTCTTTCATGAAACATTTGTTGTAAGTGAACATTATTTGATTTCAGTTTTGACATACAAAACATAGAGCAGTCTAAAATTGTACTAAGTTTAGTTCATGGTGCGTTTTCATTGACCGCTAGAATATATATATATATATATACAAACTCCTGTGTGAGAAGGCTGAAATAACCAGTACTCGTCTCTACTTTCACTCTACTAATAGCTACTGAGGTACGAACCATAATATCCGGGAACCAGTTTATCTGGCTGTTTTCTGTTTATTGATAAACAGGAAATCTGAAACAGCTGTTTGGATATATACAGATTTTGAGTAAAACGATAAGGGGTCGCTTAAAAACAAAATTGTTTGCATTTTCAACAATTAATTTGAGTAAAATACATAAAATACGCAGCTTATCTGGAGCACTGTCTACTACATTCAAAGAGAAGTGAGAGCAGTGCAGTGTATGACGAAGTTTTTATTATGTTCTTAAAATCAGACTAGCTCCAATAATGCCTTCAATTCCATTTTTTTTCTTAAATTAGTAATACATTTATAAGGTGTACTCATATATTATTCATCATTAGGGATAAACCAATGAACATTAATTTTCTAGGCACTTCAGATACGGAATTTCTTGAACAAAACTCAATAGTTCACTACACATTTGGCAATTTTATTTTATTAAAGTCACACTCAATTAACATCATGGCATAGACCTAACATGGCTTCAGAACAACATTTAGAATCACAATCAAAACATACACAAGCTAGGAGAAGAATTAGTGGGCTCTGTCACATTAAGAACAGCATCTTTATGGGCCTCATGTTACATAAACAAGTTTCCATTTCAACAGAATGAGTGACAACGTCAGTTCTGATGTATGGTCTCATCTGTAACAAATAGAATAAGGAACTGCAGACTTCCTTCTCTTAAATATAAATCAATACAAATAGTCTGTCACTCTGTCAATCACCTTGGCCGCACAACATTTGCATATGTGGCCATTTCCATTAAGGGCAATTTCCATACATGCTGACAGTAGCAGACTTATATCCTATATATCAGCACTGATCCGTGTATATTACATACATGCTGGCAGTAGCAGTCCTGTATCCTATACATCAGCACTGATCAGTGTATATTACATACATGCTGGCAGTAGCAGACCTATATCCTATACATCAGCACTGATCCGTGTATATTACATACATGCTGGCAGTAGCAGTCCTATATCCTATACATCAGCACTGATCTGTGTATATTACATACATGCTGGCAGTAGCTGACCTATATCCTATACATCAGCACTGATCTATGTATATTACATACATGCTGGCAGTAGCAGACCTATATCCTATACATCAGCACTGATCCGTGTATATTACATACATGCTGTCAATAGCAGACCTATATCTTATACATCAGCACTGATCCGTGTATATTACATACATGCTGGCAGTAGCAGACCGATATCCTATAAATCAGCACTGATCTATGTATATTATATACATGCTGGCAGTAGCAGACCTATATCCTATACATCAGCACTGATCCGTGTATATTACATACATGCTGGCAGTAGCAGACCTATATCCTATACATCAGCACTGATCCGTGTTTATTACATACATGCTGGCAGTAGCAGTCCTATATCCTATACATCAGCACTGATCCGTGTTTATTACATACATGCTGGCAGGAGCAGACCTATATCCTATACATCAGCACTGATCAGTGTATATTACATACATGCTGGCAGTAGCAGACCTATATCCTATACATTAGCACTGATCCATGTATATTACATACATGCTGGCAGTAGCAGACCTATATCCTATACATCAGCACTGATCCGTGTATATTACATACATGCTGGCAGTAGCAGACCTATATCCTATACATCAGCACTGATCCGCGTATATTACATACATGCTGGCAGTAGCAGACCTATATCCTACACATCAGCACTGATCCATGTATATTACATTAATACTGACAGTAACAGTTCTATATCTTATACATCAGCACTGATCCATGTATATTACATACATACTGCAGGAGGCGTGTATTGATTTTAAGCCATACACCTTCTCTTTCAATCAACTTATAAAAGCAGCTTGATTGAACTTAATTGATTTGAAAGAACTGTGGATATTAATACCATTTCAAATAGTATGTGTGGTGTACTGGGGATCATCACCAGGGACGTTAAGATGACAGCAAACAGAGAATGTTTGTAGAACAAACAGATAGTGTTTGTAGAACAAACACAGTTTTCAATCACAAACAAGTATACCTTTATTTTCCGTCTTTAATTATGATTTTGCAATTTGATATTATATACACATATTATTTTTCTATATCTTAATATTGTTAAGAGAACATTTCGCTTCTCAACATCTGGAAATCGATGACCAAGTGGTCTATGAACATTGGTTACATTAGATGCAGCATAATACATTATATACAGTATAATCTTCACTGATTCACTTCACTCAATAAGAGATCTTTAGGAGAAACAATTTAAAAGTACTTCTTTGTTATTTTAGGAACATGTGAATATCAATGCTTTTCCTTGCTATTTACTTATTAGTTAAGCTATACACAATACCATATATGGGAAGGGGTTTCAATGATATAACAAGATCTGCTGGAAAGTAAACTCAACTATTCTAACCTTGTCACAGAACAGTATTTGAATAATTTTTTGAAATGTAATATCAGAAAAACCAGCATATCTATTAATCAAATCACCTCGAATAACAGCAAAATAGTAAATACATGGAAGTGCTGTGTTCTTTGCCAAAATACATCAATCTGGATATATTTTACTACAGTTAATATAAATACCCAATAACAGTTTTGTGCTCCAAAGTGAACAAGGTACTGAACCCAAAAGCTGGAATGTTCTATAGATATGATATACATTAAATACAAAATAGAGCCAACATTTGGTTGATAAAAAATATATGAAAAAAAAATAAGAATCATAATACAAAAGTAATGTCTATATGTATATATATATATATATATATGGAGATAATTATTTGTGAAAAACCAAGACATAAATGTACAGACCAAACTACGGCGAGTGCGCCTAGCTAGAATGCAAACCATAGATACAATATCAAGGCCTCTGCCAAACCAAATAAATTTGGTGTCAATCATGACTTATATACTATGGAATTACATGCAACACATCTGGACAGGGTGGACAAATTTACATACATGAAGTGATAGCTTTATATGAGTAGGATCCAGTTAAGGATTCATGATTACTCACATGCTATATAAAGGACAGATTTATAAACCCGTTGGATTATATAGATACAGTGAATTCATATATATTTAATTTCATAAAGGGAGATAATTAAATTCACAACAACGGAATTTACGATTTTTGGAATCTTTTCAGATGCTCATTCACAATGCATGATATATATATGGAGATAATTATTTGTGAAAAACCAAGACATAAATGTACAGACCAGACTATATATATAACTTTTAAAACAGTTTATAGACAAAATATGACCTTTTCACCCTGCAATATGACCTTGAATTTCACTTTAGGAGTCCAATATGTTACATACTGCCACAGAGTAGAGTATAAGCATGTACACAAATACCACATACCTGTCAAGTCTCACGGTTTCGCCGCGAGTCACGATTTTGGCAATGAGATCACGGTCTCACGCTGACTATGTAATTTCTCACACATTTCAATTAAAACAAAATTCACAAAAATAAATACTATGGTTTTATGAATAAATCGGTAAAAACATAGGTTCGTGTATTAGTTGTGTCTGACCTAATGTTAACCACCGGAACTGGTGTTAGTATATAGTATATAATATACTAACACATAATAATCGTTGTCAATGTAAACATCATGGGGCTGTCTGCTAGTGCTAGTAGCTCGCCTCCAAAAACTGAGTATTTAGTAGTTGACATTTAATTAAGCTATTTAAAGCAATAGAATCTTGGAGGTATCGTTAAGCTTTTCTGACTACTAAATAGGGTGTGTGTTTTGTAAAAAAATAATTCCCTAGCATCACATCACAGCGTTGCTGTAGCTGTGTAGCTGAATTACTGTAAATTTATTACACCAAAATTTGAAAAAAATTACATACAAATTTAATGAAAATTTTGGTAAAATAATTGACTGAAACTGTTGCAGAAAACACCTCAGAACACACCACAGACGATCAAGGAATCAAAAAAATTTTGGGGGGACATGCCCTCGAAATCCCCTGGAATATTTTCTCACTCTAAGGTTCATTTGAGCCTTGATAGCTATGATACCATGTTCTAGTCATATAACTGAAAGCAATGCACTCTTATAAATAACTTGTTCCAAAAATTCAATGTAAAGTTTAAGACAAAACATGACCTTTTCACCCTTTAATACGACCTTGACTTTGAATTTAAAAAGCCGCTATGTTACATACTTCCTCAGAGTATAAGCATGCACACCTATATAAGTTTTTGTCATATATCTACAGGAGAAGCCATGCATACTAATGAACAACTTGCACCAAAATTTTAACACAGGGACACAGATCTATGCTGATGTGGGGGTGAGTAAAATAAAAAGTTAAAAAGGATCATTAATATTTTTGAAAAAGGAATGTTTTTGCATTTTCAACCTTTCTGAATAATGGCATAAAGCTAAAGATGCATGAATATTGTTTTTAACTGCACGTATAACAGTTACTGTAGACAGTTTTGTAATTTGTTTATTTGTAACTGCCATTAATATAATGACAAACTAAAAGGATGCCATTTATAACATAATTATATGGAAAACCCAGATTAAGACCATCTGTCATCCCTGCTGGATCATAACGCAGACTATAACAAACACTTGACAAAAGCACAAAATTCACATTTCTTCAGCAAACAGCACTGATTCAAGTAATTTAAGATTTTCTTTCAGTTCAATAAAAGAAAACAAACTACTTTTGGATGAAGTCATTCCATATGAAGCACTTTATGCTGCATGACTTGTTCAACAATGTGATAATACAGATACATTTATATACTATACAAACATTGAACAATTTCCTCTATCTTTTAGTCCATCCCAGAACCAGATATCTCCCAAAACAGATCTGTCTGTCCACAATTCATAGCAATTGAATACATACTAAACTGTGACGTCATCCAAACTTTTAGTTGAAGAAATTGACCAATTAACATGCTTAAATGTGGCTTTCCCAACATTGCTATTTAATGGACCCATTCGTGAGAGCTTGGTCCATTCTACATTCTTTCCACTGCCCAGATAGAAACAGTAAAAAAATAATGAACTGACAAATAAATTTCCTGTTTGCCCTGGGTTGTTTTTACATAACATGGTAAGCCATGTACTGCGGTTGCACTATCAACTATGGTTCCAAGTAAAAAATATTGTGGTATCGATTGAACTTAAAAGCATAAGTGACAATACAACTAATGTTAATTGATTTCTCAATTAGTTGAAGTACATTCTAAGATCCCTGCATCCCTCATCCTGATATAAGTTGCCTTAAAGGGAGTACTGGGTATACCAGGATAAAATGCTATATAATTTTCTTGAAAAATACAATTAATTTTTAAAAAGGATAATTAAGTCAAAAATGGTTTGATAGTCAAATCCACTAAAACATAACTAAATCAATATTTAGATTAGAGTAAATAACTTCAAACAAAATCCCCATTATTAAAATAGACTGCACTGCTTGATGACCTCCCCATCATCATACCGACTCTTTCTAAGAAGAAACAATTTTTACTACGTAATTCAGTGTGACGGTACAAATTGAAATAAAAATGAAATCATGTGATCATTTAATATACAACAAAACATGTTGCAATTTTAAGTGGGAAATTTAAACCAAGTTAGGAATTCCTTTTTCAATATATTATTTTGGCATGTTCAAATAGATGTCCTTTTGGCAATACGGGGTCAGTGAATATGTAACTGTAGGATTGACATATAAGAAAAAAATGTTTTTAGCCAATTTTATCATTTTGAAAAATCCCGATATATTTCCTTTAAATGTAAAACAATAAATCAAACAAACAAAATCACACAGAGTATCTTCAGCCTGTTAGAAATAAACCAAGACTTGTCATGATGGGTTCATGATTGGCAACCTGACAATACAAGCACTAGCTTTATTGACTGGGTATAGATTCTTCCATTAACTAAATATCCATAAAGTCAAATATAGATACCCATTGCTTGTTCATTTGATATGCATGCAAATCTAACATTTGAAATAATTTAATTATTGTATTTATATAGATTTATATAAAGACAATACCATTTTGTCTATTTGTTTTTGCTATTAAAAGATTGTTTATTTGGCAAAGTGTCTTTAGTAGTGTTTCCCCCAGGATTTAAAAAGGGCAGGGTACCAATTGAAAAAGCGCATATTTTGGCGCATACAAAATAATAGAAAAAAAAAATCATCACTTTATTGCATGTTGTGTTGAGCAATTTCAGCACTAATAACAAGTATGATACATGTATGTTTTGGTAAATGTATGAATCATCTTAAATAAGGCTACTACAATATCATGTATTAATAATACATGATATCAAGGAACTATAGAACGATACACTATAGTTCCTTGATGATAATTATTGTAGTAGCCTTATTAATAATATATGATACTATTGTAGTGATTAAATCAATAGTATTTGATAGTTAAAGTACCCTTATAAGATGAATATTATATTTACAAATAAAAAGTACCAGTTGCTATTTCCTAGAAAAGTGTTTGTTGAGCAATACTTTGTTTTAACATATTATAAATGTATAGTCAGTCAGAATCAAGAATACAAGTATATAATGCATTATTGAATTATTATTTTTTAAAGTAATTTGATAGTCCATGTTCCCTTAAAAGATGATTATAACATTTACATAAAGAAAATTTCAAGTTGAAATTTACCTTACAGTCTGTTTCACATTATGGGGGAGTATAAAAGAAATAAAAGTATAAAAATGAGGTAAAAGAAGATACAAATCATATGTAAATTAATGTAATTTATGACATACTCAAGGAATCAAAATGATTTTATGATCTTGAAAATAATTCATATATTTCAATCAAGTCAACCATTTTTCAAATGTTATTATGTTTAGAACATTGCACAGTTCTTAAATTGTTTTTATTTATATTTCAGGTACATCTGAAAATAACACAACAGTAAATTGTTACTACACTTTCTTATTTCAACTTTTTTTAAACACTTTTTGACATTTATTTTAATCTAAGTATTGACCCAAAAAGATTGAATTTCTCTGCAGCATCAGCAACTTGTGGGTGCTTTCAACACGAAGTCTGTTTCTCAACTCTGTCACTGTTCTGTTTACATCAGAGAACACACGTTCTACTTCTGATGTACTGACAGGAAGGATAGCTGCGACAGAACAAAATTTCTCTATATGTTGACAGAAGTCACCTGCTGTCTTCTTCAGTGTATGAATGACTCTCAGTAGAGCTGATGGTCCATTTTTTTCGATACACCTATTTCAGAAACCATGTTTTTGAAATTGTCCCATTCCTCTAGGACAGTGTCAATGTCCATGGGATGGTGTTCACTCAATGTCTCAACTTCATCATTGCCTGTGAAGGAATTGAAGTCTTCATCTATCTTCAATGCTCCCATAGAATTGATTATATCAGTGTTCACTATTCATCTAATTATGTTGGCTATCAGATTGTCCAAGAATTCATCTTATAATGTCTTCAATGACGGCATCATGAATAATTGATAGTATAGTGTCTAAATAGTTCACTTGTATAACCAAAAATAAAACGTAACTTTGAAACATTTATACAGTTGCCGATTTTTCAGTTATTCGACACTTTCATACAAGGACGTTCAAACTGACACAATTTAATCTGTGGAATTAAATCATCAAATCGTGTTCCTTTGAATGCCTACCTTGTTTGTTCATATAAATGTGCCGATCATCCTTTAATTAAAACTTTGTCATTCATATAATTTGTCAGCACCTTCAGTTGCTTATCAAAACAATGTAACAGTGTGTGTGTGTGTGTGTGTGTGTGTGTGTGTGTGTGTGTGTGTGTACGTACCGCTGGCTTTCTAGTTTGTTATAATTGGATAGCTTGAAATGAGAACCATTCTGATGGTTCCTCGTTTTATGAAAAAATGATATAATAACGCACTAAAAGCGGGAACCATGTGTTAATCGAGTGGGAACCATGTGTTAATAGAGTGTATATGCATATTGGAAATTACGGTGCGTGTAGTGTCTACGGTCTGATTATCGAATAAAGGAACACAGCGGGGAGGTACTGTTTATTCTTCACAGCGGTGTCTATCATTGTTTATTAAAAAGGGCACTGCATGGCGGTAATTATTTAACCTTGGCGGTATAAGAAAAGGGAGGGGTGGCCCACCCCGCCAGCCGCTTTAAGGGAAACACTAGTCTTTAGTACATTAACTAAATTATACTAAAATAGCATGTATACATGCAGCTTTCAGATATCCTGGGGCACATTCTTTTTTTTCTTCAAATAAATAACATTGTTTTCCACATCTTATTGGCCTTTTTTAAAACTAACAATGTTGCTGTAGTAACTGACCTATCGTGCAATGATTATCACTCCACCCACTGGCTACGTGGTGTTGTGTGTCCAAATAAATACAATGTAAAGTTTACTTAGAGATTGTCAGCTTGTCTAATGAAAATGGCGCAAACTTCAATCGCTGACTGGGTTATCAACTTGTTTTATTGACAGCCCATTTAATTAGTGTTTAAAGCATGACAAAATCTGTTTCTGCTTAATTCCTTACCAAACAAGACACTTTTTTAACAAGTCCTCGACTAATCAATATAGACGTCATTTCACACTTTTGCTTATTCTGGAACATATATGCTTTAGGACGCCTGCTTCCCATTTAGACGTGAATCAACAACTCATTTTTTATCACAAAAGTATCACACTTCCACTTCATTTTGGAAGTCTGGGTGTGTAGATTTACACATTACAGTGTTACTAACTTTTTATAAAAAAATCGCACATTAACAGTGAGGTCAGACAAATTGCGCATCTAAAGTGTTGGAATTTCACCAGACTTTACACGGGAATCTAACAAAGGAAAAGGATCAAATATCATTTTCTGAAATCAAAGTGGTTAATTTTTGTGTTATTGGAAATATACATCCTGTGTGACATATAAGTAATATAACTGTTTGATGCGAGCATGTACTGCGTTTTGACAGCAACTGCTACATGCATTTCTCAGGACTGCACTAGATTCTATTGTGTGCTATTTTTGACAGTCCAACTTGTTAATTTTCAAGAACAAAGTTAACATAAACACCTAAATGTTCACAAAAAGTGTAAAATTAATATTTATTTCTGAAATATTGACCTAAATAAAACTAGATGTAGTATATAAATTTCTAAAACAATATAATGTTATAAAATAAATTCTTTCTTTCATTTCATCATTGCGTATTCAACTGTCTAAGAAGTTTTATCATCAGAAAGAGAATTTTATTTGCAACATATTTTAAATATAATCATAAGTCTAAAACCATTATAATAATAAGTCAGTTGCCAAAACAAATTCACTGTATTGTACATGAAGACAGTATGCTGTTGAAGTCCTTGGTAATTAATTTCTATCAGCCAAAGTACATGTATTGAACCTTGCTGAAAGCTACAATTCCCCTATGAAAACACAATGTCAAGTCAAAAGCAACATTCTAACTATTTAATTCCTCTCAGAATTGGAAATATTTCAAGGTTTTGTGTATAGTACATGATGATAAGTATGTTATTTCTATACTGCAGTCTAGAAGCTATATAAGAAGTAAGATGCGTATCTCAAATGTTGGCTACTGGTTGTACCTCAACCAAACGATGTCGGCTATAAATAGCGCTCACTATCAAATAGTAGGTGAGGTGTAGCTACCTATCAGAGTTTCTACTGTGTGTAGCAGGAAGGCTGCACCAGCAGATCGCAGTGTGGCATTTCATTGAGAAACTCCCACAAATACATCACTCATAGAACAGTCAGTTCAAAACAATCACCTGATACTCTGCCAGTTCAATTTACATTAATTACATCCAATCTAGAACTGTGTAATGTTTTTTTGTTTTTTCAAAATATATTTTTTTTAGTTTTGGCTGTCCGCATAATTATACATTCTTACTCAAGGCATTACCTCATATAACTACAGAATTTAGTCGCAAAAATTCCTTACAATAACTGGTATTGCCAAACAATGCAGAAATTTTTGCCATAAAAGACCACATACTTCATGCGAGAATAAAGGCTGCATTTAATGTACATGAACAGTCCCTTCCTTAAAACAAGTCCTGTATGTAATGTTATAACACTGAAGTTCACCTGTCATGTAAAATATTTGCATGTCCATATAAAGATACCAGCAGTTCTGTAAAAACAGAATATACAGGTTCATAATATTGTACATGTCAGGACTGGGGAAATCTGGATTTATGTGTATGCTAATTATCATCAATCCTGTAAAATCTGACTGTATATGTAAGAAAGATATCATCATCCTGTAAATCTGGATTTATATGTGCCAAGATATCATCATCCTGTAAATCTGGATTTATATGTGCCAAGATATCATCATCCTGTAAATCTGGATTTATATGTGCCAAGATATCATCATCCTGTAAATCTGGATTTATATGTGCATATCATGAATTGTGTAAAATCATGATTTGTATGTGCACAAGATATCATAAATCGTATAAAACCATGATTTGTATGTGCACAAGATATTATCAATCTTATAAAATCAGGACTTGTATTGTACACATGACATCATCATCCTGTAAAATCAAAAGTAAATTACATAAAACACTAGCTACACAACTGTTAAATCAAGAGTTTTCTGGTAAATAAGATACCACCAATTCCTGTCAAATAAGATTTTCCATATACATGTCAGATTAAGATTTCCATGCATGAATAACACACCTATCCTGTTTGGTAAGAATTTTCATGTACAGGTAGAACACCTGTCCTATTGGCTGGTATGTCTAGGAACAGAAAACACACTTGTCCTCTAGGATAAGGATTTCCATGTACAGGTAGGACACATGTCCTATTAACCAGCATGTCTAGGAACAGAAAATACATTTGTCCTCTAAGATAAGATTTCCATGTACAGGTAGGACACATGTCCTATTAACCAGCATGTCTAGGAACAGAAAATACATTTGTCCTCTAAGATAAGATTTCCATGTACAGGTAGGACACCTGTCCTATTGACCATCATGTCTAGGAACAGAAAATACACTTTTCCTCTAAGATAAGATTTCCATGTACAGGTAGGACACCTGTCCTATTAACTAGCATGTCTAGGAACAGAAAACACACTTGTGCTCTAAGATAAGATTTCCATGTACAGGTAGGACACCTGTCCTATTGACCAGCATGTCTAGAAACAGAAAATATACTTGTCCTCTAAGATAAGATTTCCATGTACAGGTAGGACACCTGTCCTATTGACACGCATGTCTAGGAACAGAAAACACACTTGTCCTCTAAGATAAGATTTCCATGTACAGGTAGGACACCAATCCTATTGACCAGTATGTGTAGGAATATACTTGTCCTTTTAAGATAAGGATTTCCATGTACAGGTAGGACACCAGTCCTATTGACCAGCATGCCTATGAACAGAAAAATACACTTGTCCTCTAAGATAGATTTCCATGTACAGGTAGGACACCTGTCCTATTGACCAGTATGTCTAGGAACAGAAAAGAAACTTGTCCTCTAAGACAATGATTTCCATGTACAGGTAGGACACCTGTCCTATTGACCAGCATGTCTAGGAACAGAAATCACGCTTGTGCTCTAAGATAAGATTTCCATGTACAGGTAGGACACCTGTCCTATTGACCAGCATGTCCAGGAACAGAAAACATACTTGTCCTCTAAGATAAGGAGTTCCATGTACAGGTAGGACACCTGTTCTATTGAACAGCATGTCTAGGAACAGAAAATACACTTGTCCCCTAAGATAAGGATTTCCATGTACAGGTAGGACACCTGTCCTATTGACCAGTATGTCTAGGAACAGAAAATACACTTGTCCCCTAAGATAAGGATTTCCATGTACAGGTAAGACACCTGTCCTATTAACTAGCATGTCTTGGAACAAAAAACACACTTGTCCTCTAAGATAAGGATTTCAATGTACAGGAAGAACACCTGTCCTATTGACCAGCATGTCTAGGAACAAAAAATACACTTGTCCTCTAAGATAAGATTTCCATGTACAGGTAGGACACCTGTCCTATTGACCAGTATGTCTAGGAACAGAAAACACAGTTGTGCTCTAAGATAAGGATTTCCATGTACAGGTAGGACACCTGTCCTATTGACCAGCATGTCTAGGAACAGAAATCAAGCTTGTGCTCTAAGATAAGATTTCCATGTACAGGTAGGACACCTGTCCTATTGACCAGCATGTCTAGGAACAGAAAACATACTTGTCCTCTAAGATAAGGAGTTCCATGTACAGGTAGGACACCTGTTCTATTGAACAGCATGTCTAGGAACAGAAAATACACTTGTCCCCTAAGATAAGGATTTCCATGTACAGGTAGGTCACCTGTCCTATTGACCAGTATGTCTAGGAACAGAAAATACACTTGTCCCCTAAGATAAGGATTTCCATGTACAGGTAAGACACCTGTCCTATTAACTAGCATGTCTTGGAACAAAAAACACACTTGTCCTCTAAGATAAGGATTTCAATGTACAGGAAGAACACCTGTCCTATTGACCAGCATGTCTAGGAACAAAAAATACACTTGTCCTCTAAGATAAGATTTCCATGTACAGGTAGGACACCTGTCCTATTGACCAGTATGTCTAGGAACAGAAAACACAGTTGTGCTCTAAGATAAGGATTTCCATGTACAGGTAGGACACCTGTCCTATTGACCAGTATGTCTAGGAACAGAAAAGAAACTTGTCCTCTAAGATAAGGATTTCCATGTACAGGTAGGACACCTGTCCTATTGACCAGTATGTCTAGGAACAGAAAATACACTTGTCCCCTAAGATAAGGATTTCCATGTTCATGTAGGACACATCCTATTGACCAGTATGTCTAGGAACAGAAAATACACTTGTCCCCTAAGATAAGGATTTCCATGTACAGGTAGGACACATCCTATTGACCAGTTTGTCAAGGAACAGAAAATACACTTGTCCCATAAGATAAAGATTTTCCATGTACAGGTAGGACACATCCTATTAACCAGCATGTCTAGGAACAGAAAAGAAATTTGTCCTGTTAAGACCAGGATACCAGGTACATGAAAGGAGATACCACATGTAAGACCAGGAGACCACAAACTTTCTATGCACATCATGCCAGACAACCTGTCTTTTCAATGTAAATGCCATACTACCTGTTCTGTTCTTCTAAAAATACTGTTTGCTCTGTTAAGAAAAGAGTTTCCTGTACATTACTAAAGATTAACATGAACAGGGACAGATCATCTGTCGGGTTAGACCAGGATTTTCATAGGGCATTGATATAGTGTGGCGTATACTTTGAAATCACAGAACATAATTGTTTTTATAAAAGATTATCATCATTTGTATTTCTTCAAACAAGTATATAGCATATTAAAGACCAGATATTTATGTATATAAAAACTCCAACTGCATGATCAGTCGCATATACATAAGAGAAAGGGCCTCTTGTAAGACCAGGATACCAGGTACATGAGAGGAGAGACCACATGTTAGACCAGAATACCAGGTACATGAGAGGAGAAACCACATGTTAGACCAGGATACCAGGTACATGAGAGGAGAGACCATATGTAAAGCAAGGATACCAAGTACATGAAAGGAGAGACCACATGTTAGACCAGGATACCAGGTACATGAGAGGAGAGACCACATGTTAGACCAGGATACCAGGTACATGAGAGGAGAGACCATATGTAAAGCCCGGATACCAAGTATATGAGAGGGAGAGACCACATGTTAGACCAGGATACCAGGTACATGTTAGGATATACCACACATTAGACCAGGATACTAACTACACGATAGGAGAGCCATCATGTAAAACCAGGATACCAAGTACATGAAAGGAGAGACCCGTGTTAGACCAGAGATACCAGATACATGAGAGGGAGAGACCACATGTTACACCTGGATACCAGGTACAT
Organism: Panopea generosa; assembly: GCA_029582155.1. Classification (NCBI taxonomy): domain Eukaryota; kingdom Metazoa; phylum Mollusca; class Bivalvia; order Adapedonta; family Hiatellidae; genus Panopea; species Panopea generosa. The sequence goes on from CM055897.1 coordinate 50,681,921, forward strand.
GAGAGGAGATACCACATGTTAGACCAGGATACTAACTACATGAGAGGAGAGCCATCATGTTAGACCAGGATACCAAGTACATGAAAGGATAGACCACATGTTAGACCAGGATATCAGTTACATGAGAGAAGAGACCACATGTTAAGACCAGGATTAAGGGTATATATCAAAGAGGAGAGTCACCATGTTAGACCAGGATACCAAGTACATGAGCAGAGAGACCACATGTTAAACCAGGATACAAGGTATATGAGAGGAGATACCACATGTTAGACCAGGATATCAGGTACATGACAGGAGATACCACATGTTAGACCTGAATACCAGGTACATGAGAGGAGATACCACATGTTAGACAAAGATATCAGGTACATGAGAGGAGATACCACATGTTAGACCAGGATACCAGGTACATGAGAGGAGATACCTCATGTAAGACCTGAATACCAGGTACATGCGAGGAGAGACCACATGTTAAATCAGGATACCAACTACATGAGAGGAGAGATCACATGTTAATCAGGATACCAAGTACATGAGAGGTGAAACCACATGTTAGACCAGGCTACCGGGTACATGAAAGGAAAGACAACATGTTAAACTAAGATACCAGATACATGAAAGGAGAGACCACATGTTAAACCAGGATACCAGATACATGAGAGGAGAGACCACATGTTAAGACCAGGATACCAGATACATGAGAGGAGAGACCACATGTTAAGACCAGGATACCAGGTATATGAGAGGAGAGACCACATGTTAAGACCAGGATAGCAGGTACATGAGAGGAGAGACCACATGTTAAGACCAGGATACCAGGTACATGAGAGGAAAGACCACATGTTAATACCAGGATAACAGGTACATGAGAGGAGAGACCATTCATGTTAGACCAGGAAACAAGGTACATGAGAAGACAGACCACATGTCAAGACCAGGATATCAGGTACACTAGAGTAGAAATCACATGTTAGACCAGGATACCAGGTACATGAGGAACCCTCATGTTAGAGACCTGAGAGTTCATGATCATGGGAGTCATGGCCATCTGTGAAGTTAGACCAGAGTTTCCTTGACCAGCTGTCAATTGGCATAATTCTTTTGAAGAGATTTATGTTTTTTTATTTTGTGGTTTTAGTAGCAAAATTTATGTTATTTTAAATTGCATAATTTTGTAAACATGCTGCAACAATATCTCACCATCTGCTTCATCTGATCTTCAGTAGAAATGCCCAGACAGATAATGCATATATTTGCATCATTAAAATCTATAAACTAAACTTTCATTCAAGTAATCAATACATCAATTACACTAATAAGCCAGTTCTATAAGAAAAACAACAATATTTCTGAAGTTTCTTGAAACTTGATGCCCAAGGGTATCTGTGCCATGTTTTTTTTTCAAAATATAAGATAGGGAGCAGACACAATATATTTTGTATATATTTTTTGCCTTTAACCTTTAAGTGTGATCTTGACCGTTGAGCTACGGATCTGACTCTTGCAAGTGACACATCTGATGATAATTTTGAACATTTGTGCCATGTTTGTACATGTACGTATTTCTGACCTTTAACCTATAAATGTGACCATGACCTTTGAGCTAAAAACCGAGTCTTGCGTGCAACACATCATCTGATTAGGCTGAACATTTTTTCCATGTTATTTCTAAATTTGTTGAATGGTTTACAAGATATGGAGTGGACACAAATTTTTGTACTTATTTCTAACCTTTAACCTCCAAGTGTGACCCTGGTACTTTGGTCTTATATGCGACATATCGTCTGATTATGGTGAATATTTGTACCATGTTATTTCAAAATCTTGTTACACAGTTAAGAAGATAAGGAGCAGACACGATATTTTGTACCTCTTTCTGACTTTTCACTTTTAAGTGTTACCATGACCTTTCAGCTTGGGTTCTGGGTCTTGGGCGTAACACATCAACCGATTATGGTGAACATAAATTTTGTGCCTCTGGCACTGATTAGCTCAGTCGGTTACGCGTCTGACCATCAATCCAGGGGTCGTGAGTTCGAATCCCCCGCCCGGCAACAGTCTCCATGATGATTGATATATGACATTGTGTCTCATTATCATTCGTCTCTCACCAGGTTAACTGATCGTCTGTTAGCCCTCAATGGCATAAAAATGACGTTAAATATTCAATCAATCAAATTTTGTGCCATGTTATTTCAAACTCTTGTCAAATGGTTTAGAAGATATGGAGCGGACACGGAAATATGTGCCTATTTTTTTTACCTTTAACCTCTAAGTGTGACCTTAAGCCAGGGACCAGGTTGTGCACATGGCACTTTGCCTAATTATGGTGAACATTTGTACAGTTATTTCAAAATCCCTCTATGAATGATAAAGGTATTAGTCAGACCAGGTTGGACACACGCATACGCGCATGCACATACACTAAACTGTCATTGTGATAACTATGTCAAGTTCTTGACAAAACTTATTACAACAAATTACCCATAAAGAACAAAAAAAAATCGAAGGCATCTCTATGATGAGTTGTTTAACAAACAGAGTTTTCTAGTTATTTTCTCTGATATAAAAAGTTGTTGGTCTTGTAATTGACCGTTTAATTTGTGATGTATGTTTACTTCAACTCCCTTAGAGAATTTCTGAACAACTTTATCAAAGTTTAATCAACTACAGTGTATTGAGAGACAGCCAACACCATGTCTATAATTAATGACAGACAGACCCATTTTCTTTCAACTTTCTTAAAAATAGAAAAATAAGAAAGAAATCAAGTCCTGGCAAGTGTACAACAGTAGTGGTTATAGCTGGTTAAACATAATATTGCTGCCCAAGACAAGTATGGGCAAATGAAATAAAAATGTACAAGTCCAACAGGACAAGTTGAAATTCTAAAATTTAAAGATGCAAAAATAGACTTCTTTTGTCCATAGCATAAATTTATTGTAGAAGAAATTGTCATGGAAAAGGTGTACAAACTGGATATTTTGGTGAATAGTCAATAATTATTATGTTAACCTTTTATGGGAAGAATTGCAAGGGTCGAACATGCTCCTTGATATTTTGTTACACAGGTGTGTTTATGTTGTAATTTTGAATGAAATAACTATTTGTAACATGATATGAACTTCACTAATTTATAAATGAGTTTTCATAAAATCTCCTGTTCCCAAGGCATTAGTCTCAAAGGGAATATATCAGAACTTTTCAAAAATTTTAAATTGGGTAAAACATTCTTTATCATGCTTATATATATACTCAATGACCCCATATTGCCAAAAGGATATCTATTAAATATGCCAAAATAATATATTGAAAACGGATTTTCATATTTTGTTTCATTTTTATTTTAATTTGATCCATTATACAATTTACACGTAATGTGGGGTATAATGATTAAACACTTTTTAACCAGCAACTATTTTTGTTCAACACTATCATCTGAACAAGTTTTGCATCCATGGTGTTAGCAATAATTTCAAACACCTTTCATTGACAAATGTAGCATTGTAATCTCTCAGTTAAATATCACATCACATGAGTCCAACACCAATCTCCTTGACACACACAATATATACATACAAATGTTAGGATGTCCTAAATGTCCTAAAAAGTCCTAGAATTATTATTTTATATACAGAACATCAAGTAAATGTTTTTTTTAAATGGGATTTAACACTACAGGTTATACAAGGCATCCAGTTTGATTGGTGGATGAAGACTTCAGATTGAATTGCAAGTAACTGGCAAATATTTTACATTAAGTTATTGGGGCGAGCTGAACTTACTCATGATCTCACAGGAAAGAGATAGGTAAATGATCATGAAACAGCACCTTAGATCACTTGGCTGCCAATGGCATTAAGAAGGGTACTTCTGTCTTTGCTTCAATCTGGCAGTGGATGGGAATAAAGTGATCAGGAACTACCAAAAAGTGATAACTTACCATTCTGACCACCTCTGGATACACTGGTTCTGACAATACACCCCGTGTGGCTGTGATGTAATCTACAAGCTCATTTAAACATGCTCGCTTCACTTCCTTGCTTTTCAGGTCAGAGACAGGGTCCATAAAGTCAAACACGGCACAACATTGTTGAAGTTTCTTAGTAAACAGTTCCTGCTGATCTGCAGGAGGGGTGTCTGAAAACAAACAACCAAATCAAATCAAATAGTTTTGTGGCTTATCAATATTTTATGATGGATATATTGCAGAATATTTTGTATTGATGTAATAATACAATACCAGATCCCTATAATACGATAGTATCATACAGGTCACAATACATGAATATTATCAAGCTAAATGTTTCTATTTCCATTAATTTTTAACAGTTTGTTTAATGAAAAGAAAATGAGAGGTGAGCCTACATTATGCTTAATTGAAGACATGTTAAAACAGGATATCATACTGAAGGGCTTATCAGAGTTTCCATGACCCTCAAATTTTGCATTTTTGTTGCACTATTTAACCAATTCGAATATGCCTTTAGATAAAGTCTCAACATATCGGGGACAAATGATCCTAATTGCTAAGTGTGAGGGAAAGCACTGGCCTAAAGGGGGACAGGACTCAATCCTGCATCACACTGGGTTTTCAAAATATTAGTTTCCCACAAACATATTGAGTTAACTTTGTTCCTTGAATGGACGAGGGAATGCATAATCACTCATACAATGTGCCTGTTCTATATTTGTGTTTATATTTAAATATAAAAAAAATCTATTATAAAATATCATTGATGTTATTTTTTACATTTTGCCTCTTAATACAATTATGCGTTAAATATTTTACATGTATAGACACTACACATAAAGTCTGCCAGTGTTTTCTCCAGCTCCAATTTTTTGGGGGTCATTGATGACCCACTGACTTAAAATCTGGGGGTCATTTTCAAAATCTGGGGTCATCAGTTGACTAGTTTTAAACTTAAATCAACTTATGATATAAATGAGGGTAAAAAAATACATATTTCACTGAAACAGTTTAAATTCATGTTTCACACAAATTTCAAAATCAAAACTGCAACTAACAACTTCAAAACAATTTAACTTCAAACGAAGTTACAGCAACTAGAAACTAGTTGTCGTTTCCTTCCTAACAGCAGTTTTTTATGATCATGGCCACAGGGCCATGAACTTTTCAAATGTAATGGCCTTAGCTCCATTGGCCATAACTATTTTTCATAAAAAAACACTAAAGTTATTAATTTCAATATTTCATATTTCAGCTGAGCTACATGTTTAGCGTAACTAAGTACCATATATTCCCTAATTAATGCCCCCGGGGGCGTTACATTTTACAAGGTGGGGGCGTTTTAAAAGATATAAAAAAAAAAATAATTTAACAACAGTTAAAATACAATAAAACCAATAAAGCAATGGAAAAAACCTTAAATCCGGTTTAAATCTCCGAAAAAGTGGTTCAGAATTATTTGAGAGTGAATGAAATAATCAACATAGGATGAAAAAAAGCTGAAAATCTGTATGAAATTACTAGTCAGCGTACTGGAATATCCGAATTTATGGTCAGTGTACTCTTCACTTTAAATCACTTGGACGCTTGCTTTAATCAATGTGGAACAATGAGCTTTCAGCGTACACAGACTAACCGTATTTTCCGACGTTTTGTAATGTTTTAATCGGCAGACAGTAGTTTTACTAGTATTAAACAGCAAATATGGGGAAGTGTTTGTTCAACCAAAAGTGGTTAAGTGGTCACCCAAGATATAAACAATGGGTTAAAGAGTTCAAAGGTAATAAACACTCCGCTAATTGTTGTCTGTGTAACAAAATAATCGATCAGGGAAAGATGGGCGAATACGCACTCAAATCGCATATATGTTTGTTTTGTTTTTTAATTTTCCAGAAAAATAGGTGGGGGGCGTTTATTAGAGTGGGGGCATTTATAAGGGAATATACGGTATTATAAATAAATACTCGCAATATCAAACATATTGAAAGTGTGACCTTGACCTTTGAGGAAAGGTTCTGGGTCTTACATGCAAAACTTAATTATGTCATGTTTATCAACTGAGCCAAGTGTTTTTAAAATATACCATAGATGATAAAGTTATAGATCGAACAAGAAATCTCACACAGACTGAACGTGTTGTCAAACAAACTCAAAGTGTAGCCTTGACCTTTGAGGTATGCATGTGGATCTTATACGTGACACTTTGTAATGTCATGCTGATGAATTGAGCCAAGTGTTTTTGAAATTTATCCTTAGGTGACAAAGTTTCAGACCTGACACGAAATCTCAATCAGACTGAAAGTGTCATCAACCAAAGTAAAATTGTGACCTTGACCTTTGAAGTGGGATTCTGGGTGTAATCTGCAACACATAGTCATGTTATGTTGGTCATTTGTAGCTAGTATTAACAAATCCATCTATGCATGACAAAGTTACATGTCAGACACGGGTATGGGTCTTACTCGCGACACGTTGTCATGTTATGTTGATCATTTGTAGCAAGTATTTAAACAAGAGTTGTCAGAAGACAACAAAGCTCGCCGATGGGATAAAACTCATCAGCGATGCAAAGATTGAGATTAGAGGCAAACACCAAAACTTAAACACATGTAAACGCAAAAGTTTAACCTGGGTGTGTACAGACGAAAAATTAAGTGTTAAAGGGCCATTACTCTGCCAAAATGCAACCCAGAGTTATGGTTCTTGTCACTATGTGTTTCAATGATGATGGTGAACACACATGCGAAGTTTCATTCATATGCAATGAGTGGTTACATAGATACTTTACTTGATAAAAAAACTTTAACCTGAAAAATTTAGCAAAGGGCCATAACCGTGCCAAAATGCAATCCAGAGTTATGGTTCTTATCTGCGTGTGTTCCATTGATGATGGTGAACACACATGTGAAAGTTCATTCACATCCAATGAGTGGTTGCATAGATATCGGAAACTTAAACGCAACTGAATGCAAAGTTTAACCTTGGTGTCTAAGTCCAAAAAGGGCCATAACTCTGCCAAAATGCAATCCAGAGTTATGGTTCTTTTGTCTGTGTGTTCCATTGATGATGGTGAACACACATGCAAAGTTTCATTGACATCCAACGAGTGGTTGCATAGATAACTGAAACATAAATGCAAAAGTTTAACCTGGGTGTCTACAGACAACGCTGGGGTCATGACAATAGCTCTCCTTGGACTTCGTCCCGGCGAGCTAAAAACCCATCTATACGTGAGAAAGTCACAGACCGGACACAAAATCTCACACAAACTCAAAGTGTTGTCAAACAAACTCAAATTGTGACCTTGACCTTTGAGGTACAGGTGTGGGTCTTAACAGTAACATGTCATGATGTTATGTTGATCATTTGTAGCAAGTATCATTAAAATTCATCTATGCATGACAAAGTTACAGGCCAGAAGCGAAATCTCATATAAACTCAAAGTGTTGTCAAACAAACTCAAATTGTGACCTTGACCTTTGAGATATGGGTGTGGGTCTTACTTGCTACATGTTGTCATGTTATGTTGATCATTTGTTGCAAGTATCAACAAAATCCATCAAAGCATGACAAAGTTACAGGCCGGAAACGAAATCTCACACAAACTCGAAGTGTTGTTAAACATACTCAAATTGTGACCTTGACCTTTGAGGTACGGGTGTGGGTCTTACTCGCGACACATCGTCATGTTATGTTAATCATTTGTAGCAAGTATCAACAAAATCCATCTATGCATGACAAAGTTACAGGTTGGAAACGAAATCTCACACAAACTGAAAATGTTGTCTTGACCTTTGAAGTACGGGTGTGGGTCTTACTCGCGACATGTCGTCATGTTATGTTGATCATTTGTAGCAAGTATCAACAAAATCCATCTATGCATGACAAAGTTACAGGCTGGAAACAAAATCCCACACAAACTCAAAGTGTTGTCAAACAAACTCAAATTGTGACTTTGACCTTTGAGGTACAGGTGTGGGTCTTACTTGGGACACGTAGTTATACTATGTTGATCATTTGTAGCAAGTATCAACAAAATCCATCTATGCATGACAAAGTTACAGGCCGGACACGAAATACTGGACGGACGGACGGACGGAGAACAGACGGATGCTGCGATAACTATATGCCACCCATAAAATTTTTGGGGGGGCATAAAAACATTTTAATGGTAACTTTACAAAAACTAACTAAATTTCTGATATTATGTATGTTATCATTTTTCAAAATTAATATAATTTTCTAAAAGTTAATTTCTTTTTTCCATAATGTCCGTTTAAGAAACATAAACAGTGCCAGGAATACCGCTGTAAAATGGAACAGCCGCTGTTTAAACTGTTATTAAAATGTTGCGCATGCGCATTTCTACACCTTATAGAAAACAAATAAAAAGTTTTTCTGATAGAGTATCGTCTGTACATTTTAAACAACTTTTTAAAACTGTTTCACGATTTCCACATTTCATCTTTACATATAAACAACCTAAAACTGGGTATATAAAGGTGCTATTGTTGCAGCATACGTTTGTTTTCACAGATGTTGTCTTCAAACTACAATATTGCTTCGTGGAAAATCATGTATATGACCATAATCGTCTATGCGATTGTATCAATATAGCGTTAATAATCCATTAAGGCATTTACGTAACTTAGTACATCCGTGTGACCAGGGTTTTCCTGAATAAGACCACGTGATCTGTCCAGAACAGCAAAAATTGCCAAAATAACTCTGAAACCAACTTGCCAAAACAAATATACTTAATTTGAATTTCTGCATTTTTAAGATTGCTACATAGTGGACACACTGAACAAATGTGATTGCGTCAAATGAGATTTAATTGCGTCAAAAATTCAAGAAATGTGCTCCAGAGAAAACACTGGTCTGCATTTACCAAGTGAAAGTTTTTAGACATTTGTTACACTTGGCTAAAATTTAGTAGATCTATGAATAAATTAAACATATACCACAACTTTCTCTATGAAAACCTACTGTTATCAGGCCCCCGCATAACACGTAATCTATAGTATTGTAACCTAGAAAAAATTATCTTTCGCACATCAAATCTACATTATAAGTTTTATCAAATGTCATTCTGAATGCTTGTTTGATGATACTAGTTGTATTAAATAAGAATGGCAACTTTGGTAATGATGCCTCTTGTGTCATTGATAAATCAATACTCATTTATTCATACGTGATGCACTTAATAGCTATGGTTATTCAGCATTGTCATGTTTCAGTATCTACTCTGTGGCAGTATTATGCACTATTCCCACAAGTGTCTAAACTTTATGGGGATGTGGTCACTATGAAATGCTACTGCAGTAGAATTCCTCTGTAGACAATGTGCTAATTCTACTTTTCATTGAAATTGATTATAAAACCAGCTTCAGTCTGTGTAACCTTGCCTCAAGACAAATTATGCTAATGTTATCTTAATCATTCAAATGCATGCGAGGAGGGAGGGAAGTCAAAACAAATGATGTTTGTTTTATTTGTTGTTTGTTTAAATATTTGGCATCATTTTTATGTCAGCAAGGGTTAACAGTTGATCAGTTAACTGAACCACTCTTTCCTGGGATCCAGGAAGGTTAACCAGTACTCAACACACCCATCTCTGCAAATAACTGTTAATTTTCCCACTTGAATCAGCAATGAAAGAACAATGTAACGAGATGTACTGTGGTATATCAATCATCACAGAGACTATGGCCGGGCGGGGTTTACAACTAATGACCATTGTGCACTGTGGTATATCAATCATCACAGAGACTATGGCCAGGCAGGGTTTACAACTTATGACCACTGTGCACTGTGGTATATCAATCATCACAGAGACTATGGCCAGGCGTGGTTTACAACTAATGACCACTGTGCACTGTGGTATATCAATCATCACAGAGACTATGGCCAGGCATGGTTTACAACTAATGACCACTGTGCACTGTGGTATATCAATCAACACAGAGATTATGGCCGGGTGTGGTTTACAACTAATGACCGCTGTGCACTGTGGTATATCAATCATCACAGAGACTATGGCCAGGCGTGGTTTACAACTAATGACTGCTGCGCACTGTGGTATATCAATCATCACCGAGACTATGGCCGGGTGGGGTTTACAACTAATGACTGCTGTGCACTGTGGTATATCAATCATCACATAGACTATGGCTAGGCGGGGTTTACAACTAATGACCACTGTGCACTGTGGTATATCAATCAACACAGAGGCTATGGTCGGGCATGGTTTACAACTAATGACAGCTGTGCACTGTGGTATATCAATCATCACAGAGACTATGGCCGGGTGGAGTTTACAACTAATGACCACGGTGCACTGCGGTATATCAATCAACACAGAGACTATGGCCGGACGGGGTTTACAACTAATGACCGCTGTGCACTATGGTATATCAATCAACACAGAGACTATGACCAGGTGTGGTTTACAACTAATGACAGCTGTGCACTGTGGTATATCAATCATCACAGAGACTATGGCCGGGTGGGGTTTACAACTTATGACTGCTGTGCACTGTGGTATATCAATCATCACAGAGACTATGGCGGGGCGTGGTTAACAACTAATGACCGCTGTGTACTGTGGTATATCAATCATCACAGAGACTATAACCGGGCGGAGTTTACAACTGATGACCACTGTGCACTGTGGTATATCAATCATCACGGAGACTATGACTGGGTGGGGTTTACAACTCGTGACCGCTGTGCACTGTGACATATCAATCATCACAGAGACTTTGGCCGGATGGGGTTTACAACTTATGACCACTGTGCATTGTGGTATATCAATCATCACAGAGACTATGGCCAGATGTGGTTTATAACTAATGACCGCGGTGCACTGTGGTATATCAATCATCACAGAGACTATGGCTGGGCGGGGTTTACAACTTATGACTGCTGTGCACTGTGGTATATCAATCATCACAGAGACTATGGCCAGGCGAGGTTTACAACTAATGACCGCTGTGCACTGTGGTATATCAATCATCACAGAGACTATGGCCAGGTGTGGTTTATAACTAATGACCGTGGTGCACTGTGGTATATCAATCATCACAGAGACTATGGCCAGGTGTGGTTTATAACTAATGACCGCGGTGCACTGTGGTATATCAATCATCACAGAGACTATGGCTGGGCGGGGTTTACAACTAATGACCGCTGTGCACTGTGGTATATCAATCATCACAGAGACTATGGCTAGGCGTGGTTAAAAACTAATGACAGCTGTGCACTGTGGTATATCAATCATCACAGAGACTATGGCCGGGCGGGGTTTACAACTAATGACCATGGTGCAGTGTGGTATATCAATCATCACAGAGACTATGGCTGGGCGGGGTTTACAACTAATTACCGCTGTGCACTGTAGTATATCAATCATCACAGAGACTATGGCCGGGCGGGGTTTACAACTAATGACTGCTGTGCACTGTGGTATATCAATCATTACAAAGACTATGGCGGGGCGTGGTTTACAACTAATGACCGCTGTGCACTGTGGTATATCAATCATCACAGAGACTATAGTCAGACGTGGTTTACAACTAATAACCGCTGTGCACTGTGGTATATCAATCATCACAGAGACTATGACCAGGTGTGGTTTATAACTAATGACCGCGGTGCACTGTGGTATATCAATCATCACAGAGACTATGGCTGGGCGGGGTTTACAACTAATGACCGCTGTGCACTGTGGTATATCAATCATCACAGAGACTATGGCCAGGCGTGGTTAACAACTAATGACCACGGTGCACTGTGGTATATCAATCATCACAGAGACTATGGCCGGGCGGGGTTTACAACTAATTACCGCTGTGCACTGTGGTATATCAATCATCACAGAGACTATGGCCGGGCGGGGTTTACAACTAATTACCGCTGTGCACTGTGGTATATCAATCATCACAGAGACTATGGCCGGGCGGGGTTTACAACTAATGACCGCTGTGCACTGTAGTAATCAATCATCACAGAGACTATGGCCGGGCGGGGTTTACAACTAATGACCGCTGTGCACTGTGGTATATCAATCATCACAGAGACTATGGCGGGGCGTGGTTTACAACTAATGACCGCTGTGCACTGTGGTATATCAATCATCACAGAGACTATGGCCAGGCGTGGTTTACAACTAATGACCGCTGTGCACTGTGGTATATCAATCATCACAGAGACTATGGTCAGGCGGGGTTTACAACTAATGACCACGGTGCACTGTGGTATATCAATCATCACAGAGACTCTGGCCAGGTGTGGTTTATAACTAATGACCGCGGTACACTGTGGTATATCAATAATAACAGAGACTATGGTCGGGCGGGGTTTACAACTAATGACCACGGTGCACTGTGGTATATCAATCATCACAGAGACTATGGCCGGGCATGGTTAACAACTAATGACCGCGTTGCACTGTGGTATATCAATCATCACAGAGACTATGGTCGGGCGGGGTTTACAACTAATGACCACGGTGCACTGTGGTATATCAATCATCACAGAGACTATGGCTGGGCGGGGTTTACAACTAATGACCTCTGTGCACTGTGGTATATCAATCATCACAGAGACTATGGCCAGGCATGGTTAACAACTAATGACAGCTGTGCACTGTGGTATATCAATCATCACAGAGACTATGGTCGGGCGGGGTTTACAACTAATGACCACGGTGCACTGTGGTATATCAATCATCACAGAGACTATGGCCTGGCGGGGTTTACAACTAATTACCGCTGTGCACTGTAGTATATCAATCATCACAGAGACTATGGCCGGGCGGGGTTTACAACTAATGACCGCTGTGCACTGTGGTATATCAATCATCACAGAGACTATGGCGGGGCGTGGTTTACAACTAATGACAGCTGTGCACTGTGGAATATCAACCATAACAGAGACTATAGCCGGACGTGGTTAACAACTAATGACTGCTGTGCACTGTGGTATATCAATCATCACAGAGACTATGGCTGGGCGGGGTTTACAACTAATGACCACTGTGCACTGTGGTATATCAATCAACACAGAGACTATGGCCGGATGTGGTTTACAACTAATGACCGCTGTGCACTGTGGTATATCAATCAACACAGAGACTATGGCCGTGCGGGGTTTACAACTTATGAACGCTGTGCACTGTGGTATATTAATCAACACAGAGACTATGGTCGGGCATGGTTTACAACTAATGACCGCTGTGCACTGTAGTATATCAATCAACACAGAGACTATGGCCGGGTGGGGTTTACAACTAATGACCGCTGTGCACTGTGGTATATCAATCATCACAGAGACTATGGCCAGGGGGGGTTTACAACTAATGACCACTGTGCACTATGGTATATCAATCAACACAGAGACTATGGCTGGGCGGGGTTTACAACTAATGATCGCTGTGCACTGTGGTATATCAATCAACACAAGAGACTATGGCCGGGCAGGGTTTACAACTAATGACCGCTGTGCACTGTGGTATATCAATCATCACAGAGACTATGGCCGGGCGGGGTTTACAACTTATGACCGCTGTGCACTGTGGTATATCAATCAACACAGAGACTAGGGCCGGGCGGGGTTTACAACTTATGACCGCTGTGCTCTGTGGTATATCAATCAACAAAGAGACTATGGCCGGGCGTGGTTTACAATTTATGACCACTGTGCACTGTGGTATATCAATCATCACAGAGACTATGGCCGGGCGTGGTTTATGACCACTGGATTTTTTTATAAATTTTTAAAATAAAAAAAAAAGAAGAAAAGTATTCAGCATCTGCATTATATAATGCAGGGTGTTAGTTGTAACTATGATCCAAGTATGAGTGTCCTAGCACTAATACTTATTGTGAAATAGTGTAAAAATGAAAACTTAACGTTGGAGGTAAATGTAAAATTCAACATCGAACAATGTCAATGGACCATAAAATGTAAGTCACACTCAGCATCTACAGTATATAATGTGATGCAGGGTGTTAGTTGTAACTATAATCCAAGTATGAGTGTCCTAGCACTTGTACTTGTTGAGAAATAGTGTAAAAACGAAATCTTAAGGTTGGAGCTTAATATAAATGTTTGATGCCGCCCACTGCTGCCATCAACGGAAAAGCAACACTTTAATCTTGTCTCTCCTTCGTAGCGGCGAGACAAAAATCATGTTTTTTCCCCAACTGAGGCCAAAATAACTGTCCAGAAGATTTGTGGTCACTGCATTCAGCATACTTAGGTGAAGTACTAGTTTTGAATTCCTCCCCACCCCCACCCCCACACCCAGTAAACGCATTTATGAGTAGGCCCAATGCACACATGATAAGTATTTTTTTCGTTGTTGTACAGCGCTGTTAAACATGAAATTTTCTAACACTTGCTGTTTTGGCGGTTGGGGTAAAGTGATGTGATTGATTGTGAATGTTTCAGCCTAGTTGGTCCAAAAGAGCATAAAATTGACCTAGACTTTGTTTTTGGTTTGCAGTTCGGTGTTATTTTGGTTACAGCACTCTGAAAACAGCATCTACAATTTGATCAGTATAGAGCTGTCGCATAGGACTTTTGAGCCAACGAGATTGTATTCCTGTCATTGCTAAGACAAAAATTAGGCCCCCCTCCTGATTATTATGCATACTTGGTTGCAGGCCTTCTAAAATTGTCGGTTTTTGGACCGATTTCTGAAGTTCAAAACCGGTTTTTGTTTCAAAGTTTAATAAAAAATCGGTCCAGATATTTTCAAAGTTTAATAAAAAATCGGTCCAGATATTTTCTATCGGTCATATAACATCTCATAAATTGCGCTTACCATGCCATACTGACCTGTGAAATAAGCCTTGCGGCAATATCATTTGACCCAATAATCTGATTGTTTTGTCACCTGCTGTGCAAAATGATGTCAATTTTGACTAAACCATTGACGGTATTAGGAAAGTTTATTGGAAGAGTCTATCGCTTTGTAGCAAGCCTTCAATGTGTGATCAGCGGCCATAGCATTCTGTCGGTTCATCAAAAGATTGTGTTTGCTTCTGTAATTTCTTTGATATACCGCTAGCCAAAGCTGGGACGGTCAGACCGAATATTGTTTGCGTCATTAAAATATTTGATAAAACATGCAGTGTTTTACTTGGTTGTTTCATTTTTTAAAAAATAACTTTAATTATAAAATTAATGACATTAAATAATGAAATTGATAAAACCCGGACCGATTTTGTTTTGATGTGGGACCAGAATTGTTTGCGTTAGTCATAACCTGTGGTTTAATTAAGCTATTTGATGGGAAACGGTATTACTCAAATTTATGTAAAATCATATATAAGCTGGTTTTGGTAATTGTACCTAGTTGAATGAACTGTTACATTGGTTTCCACGGTGATTATTTCACGCAGCTTCTGGTACTTGCAACACTTCCGGTTCAATCGAGTATTAAAGGACGGCTTTATTCATACTTGATTTATTTCAATTTTTTTCATACCGGTTTTATAAATGCCCATAGGCACATCTATTTTTCAGTGGAATCCCAGGACCTCAACAGAATGACACATGTTTTCAACTAGAAATACATAATTAACTCATCAAACCTACCACTTGTCTGACAAGACACCAGACAGGAGAACTTAAACATTCTGCATAAGATGTCACTTGCCATGACAAGTGGATGAGTGGAATTTTCTTGCCCTGTTTTTAACACTTGGAAGTTCAGTTTTCCATTATAGATTATACCAAATTTTTTTATCTTATTGCACTAAGCCTCAGGGAAGCAGTATCTAAATACATTGAGAAACAGCAGAATGTATAATTATTCTATCCATGAACGCCATCCCTCACTCAGAAAATGGGCATATTTGACCTTTTTAAGACATGGTATTTTGAAGGTTTACCAAATTCAAATTAAAAATTACACGTACATGCATATACAGACCTGTAAATAAACTGCTAACTTTAATCATTTCAATTTATTTTAAAATAATTATTTTATAATAACTTCTAACAATCTGTACATATCGTAGACAATAAACATTTTTCACTTCCACAATTGCAAATAATTAACAAAAAATCATACCCCAACACTATGAAATCATAAATCTTTTTGGCGATTTCATGGGAGCCTCAATAGTGACATTGGAGCCACTAATTAGTCGTAAACAAAAATGTGCTACACTTATACTGTATAGAATTTACCTTAACCAGACACATAGGCCTACATTTCCCATCCTTAAGTAATCAAATATTTTCTATCTCATGAGTTCTTTGTGTTACTTATATCAATGAAAATAAAATTTAAATATCTAATTAAGTGCACTGATTAAGTTTTTAATACAGTAACTGCATTTTATCTTCCATCGGTTGCATAACATAAAGTATGTTAACTTTGTCATTGTCAGAGGTACTTGTGTGTATCAAATTTTCACCAGTGTAATGGTGTTAAAAATAGACCATTTCCAAGAAGAATATGTCAATTTCAAAGGGATTATATTGGCAAGTAACACAAACACGCTGTTAATCCAGACTTTTCCTATATGCAGTGTGCACAAAATAATGTTTATGTATTGACGTATAACCTTTATTTACTTGAAAGTTATCAAATTAACAGTAATTGAATATTTGCCAAAGCTTTAATACGTCCAGCAATAAAGTATTGCGCAATGTTTACACTGAACTCCGTAAACTTTCCGAACAAAGGGAGCTTGATTCATACAAGCTAATTAGCTTTTTTTAAATCCCAATTCTTAGAATTGTTTGTCATTTATGAATTGCAAATGTTATGTAATATACTATGAACAGTTCTTGAATAAAATACTGTTTAAACCAAAACCTCGAAAACAAGATCGGGAACGAGTCTTCACGATGTTATCCGACGATTGATCGGAAATCCGAAAGTGGTTCTTGAAAATGGCAAATGTAAACATAAACAAAAATGTGGCTTCAGAAACCCGATGTTTGTAATAAAGAGGTTATGCAATTAGACACTTTAGACACGTATATCTCTATAAGTTATAAGCGTATCTTCATGATGGGCATGTGTATCTAGGACAGGGAAATGACGGTAATATTATCCTTTTGATAGCTGAAGACACATTTTATATGAGCATGGCTTAGTATTTCAGCTCTCTTTCAAGACAGTATATAAAAAACAACATATATTAAAAGAGATAGGATTCAGATTTCTTGTATTACATAAGTTTTCACTCAGATTTGTAGTGTTAAATTAAAAGTGTTTTTTTTCTGTCTACAAATAACAAATATTGTTAACACGCTGACAATCAAAACATTTATGATTTAAGTCACAATAAATCATTTCCAAATTTTATATTTTTCCACAATTAATGCTTTTTACAAGTGTGAACTTAATGAGTTAATTCCTTATAGTTCGTTAAAAGCACGAACAAACTGCCATTCTAATTATCGTCTCAAAAACGTCAGCTTCTTTACTCTTTTTATATGCCGACTTTTTCACAGTTAATGAGTTTACACAAAACACTGTGATCTGTCTATTTTACCAATTACGCAAGCTAAAAATAGAGATGTGAAAATTATCACGCACTACACTCGTGTTTGAGTCAGAAAAATTGCGATTATGTAGAACACAATAACAGCTTTGTTTGGTTTGAGTCGGAAAAATGGCGATTATGTAGAACACAATAACAGCTTTGTTTGGTTTGTTTACGGCCAATTAAGAAAGTTTAAACTAAAAGAAACTTGTTTTAAATTAAAGATATATTATAATTATTTGATTTATTTGGTTTTTAGTACTTTAATTAAATATTAATTCTGTGGCCGTAATGAAATTTTTATATGCCAAAATCGATATTTTACGGTAAAATTTGTTCATTTGGTGGCCGTTTTAGGAGATTTTTAATGCATTTGGGACCAAAAATGTTGGCAGCTGGCCGCTTCGACCAGGTGACCGCCTATTGCAGTTAAATTAAATAGTAAATTTTGACGGGAGGGTCTGAAACTGGCCGCTTAAGGCAGGCGGCTGCTTATAACAGGTGACCCTTAGTACAGGTTTGACTGTATTCAGATTTTAATGTTTTAATGAACTGGAAATTCTAAATACTACTGATCTTATTATTTCTTTGATTTTATGCCATCATTAAAAAACAAGAGGGCCAAGATGGCCCTATATCGCTCACCTGACTAACCTTGAGTCACCCAACTTCAGTAGATTATATAATACATGTACACTCAAAATTCCAGAAAGACGAGATGGGCAAGGAGTTAGAAGTTTAATTTGTTTTGAAGATGTAACAGAGGCGTAGAAGAGTTCAAACTTGGTAGAAGTTCACCCATGTTAAATGTCAGTGAAATTACATCAAAATCAGGTCAGTAGATTCTGACAAGAAGGCTTTTGAAGTTTTTACTATAGCTGCCTATATAGTAAACTAGCACCTCACAGTGGCGGTCATGTTTTTTTTAACAAATTACAATTGCTTGAACAAACTCGGTAAAGGGTCATTTCTGCGAAACTGTTTTAAAATCGATCCGGTGGTTTCTGACAAGAAGATTTTTAAGTTTTTACTATAGCTTATATAGTAAACTAACCCCTTTCACTGGCTGCCAAGTTTTTTGACGAATCTAGATGGCTTGAACAAACTTGGTAGAGGGTCACCCAAGGATCATTTCTGTGAAATTATTTTAAAATCAAGCCAGTAGTTTCTGACAAGAAGATTTTTTAAGTTTTTCAAACACAAGCCTTCCCAAAGCCTATCGCTAGAAAGAATCTTTGTCACAGTGCACTCTTGATCGCCCAACACAATTAACCTTCTACTCCGAGATTTCAAGTACACTTTGATACTGAAAATCTCAAGCAGACTTCTTGCTGTGAAGAAACTAGCTAAATATATGGTATCGCTTTATTATGAAGCAGTAAACCATCCCTGTCTGAACCATAAGAACTCCGACTTTTATATTCAGAAAAACACCTATTTTAAAATGGTTCATGATATATGAATAATATTTCAATCATTGATTATAATTGTGTCATTCATCTTTTTATGATGAGTTATCTATTAAAACTTATATCTGGTATAATATTGTATAATAATAGCAAAAAAAGTTTATTCAAAGAGTTTAATTCCTCTTCTTATAATAATTGCTATATACAGACATTTATGCTATAAAACCGGGGAAGTAATTTGACATAAAACTAACCCCAACCCCTGGCTGCCATGTTTTTTTGACGAATCAAGATGGCTTGAACATACTTGGTAGAGAGTCACCCAAGGAACATTTCTGTGAAATTATTTTAAAAATCGAGCCTGTAGAACATTTCTGTGAAATTATATCAAAATTGGCCCAGTGGTTTCAGATAAGTTAAAAGCTAAAAGTTAACAACGGACGACAGACGACGGACACCAGGCGATCACAAAAGCTCACCTGTAAGCATTCGGATCAGGTGAGCTAAAAAAGTCATTACTTTATTGCTAGTAGTTTTGAGCACCATTTTCAGCACTAATAACCGGTATGACACATGTATGTGTGTTTTGATAAATGTATGAATCATCTTAAATAAGGCTACTAAAATATCATGTATTAATAATACATGATATCAAGGAACTATAGAATGATATACTATAGTTCCTTGATGATATTGTAGTAGCATTATTAATAATACATGATACTATTCTAGTAACCTTATAACTAATCAACTATAAAGTATTTAATTCAATAGTATTTGATAGTTCAAGTACCCTTATAAGGTGAATATTATATTTACACAATACTTAAATCTATGTCAAAAATTCAAACCGTTTTAAGAAGGGATTTTATTTGTTGAAATAAGATGCTGAGAAACCGGGAGTATCCAACTATATGAATTTCAAATAAATGTCTATATCCTATATTAGAATAATATTGCCATAAAAATATAGTAAAGGAGTGTTTATAAATGGACGTGTCATATTTAAAAGTTAATACAATTGAGAAGTTCGCATTTTTAATATTTGATTCTGTATTTTTCAATAGGTGTCAGTGTATTTCCAAATAAATAGTAATGCTGACACCTTTTTAAATCTTGTGAAAAACATTGACAACACGTTCAGTTGCTTATCAAGACAATCGCACATGGTGCGTGTGTGTACCGCTGGCTTCCTAGTTTGTTATAACTGGATAGCTTAAAATGAAAACCATTCTAATGGTTCCGTGTTCTATGAAGAATAATATGATAATGCACTAAAAGCGGGAACCATGTGTTAATCGTGTGTATACGCATATTAGAAATTACCTAATAACGCGTGTAGTGTCTACGGTCTGATTTGCCAATAAACAAACACAGTGGGGAGGTACCGTTTATTCTTCACAGTCATGTCTATCATTGTTTACTAAAAAGGGCACTGCGGGGCGGTAATTATTTAAGCGTGGCGGTATAAGAAAAGGGAAGGACGGCATAGAAAAAGGGCGGAGCAGGGCGCGTTAGGGGAAACACTGCAACCCTACCTATTTGACAGGATGAAACCTGAAACACAAGTATTTTTTTTTAGGCCATACCTGTAGCAAAAATATGAAAACTTATAATGAAAATGTTGTTAGATATACTCATTCACTTTGTTTTCAATGATGGCTACGTCAAAAAGGAAAGCAGAATCTTTAATCGCGTCTTTCTTCACAAAACATCCGAGAGCCGATAATCAAACTCTGTCTACGGTAAATGGACCAAAATCACCACCAAAGACAGAGTTCTCAGAGAAAGTCAGGCTTTGATAGAGTGGAGTCTTCCTTCACCTGGGTTTCTGAAACTTCAGATGGCAGTGGTATGTTGTGCAATCTTTGCATAAAGCATCAACGACATCCAAAGAAGTGTCTTCCAGGACAAGCTGTATGGGTAGATGTGGCATGTACATCATTCAGGAGAACACTCCCACAAAGAAGCTCTGGTATTTGAAACTGCAAGTCGTGAGACAAGAGGGATTGAAGCTGGTTTTGTGAGGGAGGAAACAGTCAAACGACAGGTTCTTATTTATTCAATGAAGCTGTTATACCTACTGTACAAGGAGGAAATTCCACATACCAAAAAGAAGAGAAGGCTGGCAGTCTAATTTCTGTTGTTCATAGTATAGAATAGTAACCATCACAGTACCACTGTACTATTGGAAACAGAACATTTTTTTTTAAATATTTTAAAAATAAAGTGCCCTAAAATGACATAGGTTATTAATTTTATAAAATCAATACACCAGGAAGGCATATTACCCCTTCCCCAACTCTCCCCCATCCGTCAAAAATAACATGCCTTCTGAAAATCCTAGGGAGAACCCAGGCATGCATACATAGAAAGCATAGATCCATATCCATACTTGTCATGTTATTCTGAACAATCGAGCACATTACTTTATACTATTCAATTAAAAGCTTAAACTATGTTAACTTCAATGTATAATTAGCAATAGTATCATTAGGTCGTATTAATTATGAACAAAAGTGACTGACTAGTACCTTTTAAATGAGGTAAAGCTTGAAGTTCTGGTGCATTTTTGTTCTGTAATGAGATGAACCCTGAGATCGTTTCTGCTTCTTTGACTTTATTGAAGCTTTATTGACAAAAGGGTCAATTCTGTCGGTTATCCCTCCCTTGGTTGTCATTATGGCTCAGTGTAGGACACCAGTGGTCCTTCTATCTGAAATAAAAACTCGTTTTCAAGTCTCAGAACATGATTATCCTCTCATGTTTGACAAATCCGTGGAAACCATTTCATGTGTTGTTCGGTGTTAAATACGTCAAACTGGGACCCAGATGAGGCGTTATAATATAGATTCCCTTTAGGTCATTAAATTAGCTTTATCCAAATCCTTAAAAAGCATATCATAGCATGAAATTATATCAATTTCTTCGATTTTCTCCTGTTTTAGGTTGCTAGTTCGGTTGTGCTCTATATCCAGTTCCCGTCATGTGGTTAATTTGCGAGAAATTGCGAGATTCCATTTTGACCTCGTTTGACATTCATTAATATTCAGTTCAATTCAAATGGGTGCATCATTTCCAGACCAAATATATATTTAGTTCGCAGCAAATACGTATCGGTTTGCTTAAAATAGAAGCAATATAAAGTCTAACACAGCTTTGTAAGATACACAATTAAAATGATCTGATTAAACATGGCATTGGCATAACGGCCGCCTGTTATGCGCTATTTATTTGTACATAAAGTTTCTTGTATCTCGTACTCAAGTCCTTGTCAAGAACAATGATCTTCTTCTTCTTCTTCTTCTTCTTCTTCTTTTTCTTATTCTTATTCTTCTTCTTCTTTTTCTTCTTTTCTTCTTCTTCTTCTTCTTCTTCTTCTTCTTAATACCATGTAGGGATCCTCTGGAGCATGATCGCACATTGTGAAATATATGTGCACGAGAGAGTGTGAAGTTAAAACAGGTAAAAAACATCATTCATCTGTCCACTCCGTATTTGCAACAATCCTAGCCTGGAATGCTTCGATTGATGGTACGTCGATAAGGCTGACAGGGAAGGAGTTCCATAGTCCGATGCCAGATGGGAAGAATGAGTCACGGTAGCTGTTAACGCTGGTGAAAGGAGGAAGAAATCCACTAGCACGACCTCTGGCCTGGGGGCGGTTGAATAATGTATGGGACTGTAGGGATTTCCACAAGCTGGTGTACAATGCGGTACACTATGGAAGCTTTGGAATG
This sequence comes from Panopea generosa, assembly GCA_029582155.1. NCBI lineage: Eukaryota > Metazoa > Mollusca > Bivalvia > Adapedonta > Hiatellidae > Panopea > Panopea generosa. The sequence goes on from CM055897.1 coordinate 50,704,560, forward strand.
CTGTTTACCTATCTGGATATCCACCCAGCCTAAGTGCTAAAGCATAGTGGAGACGCTGCTTGTTCGGCTATAGTCACTGGTGACAACATGAGCAGCTCTTCGTTGCACTGATTCGATCTTGGTTATGTTGGACTTGGTAGACGGGTCCCATACAGTGGACGTGTATTAAAGTTGTGGCCGTACTAGTGTAGCAGGTGACATTGACTTCCTTGAGACAAGAGGAAAGACTTCTTCGAAGGAACGCTGTTGTGGTGTTAGCCTTCTTCGCTATGGAGTCAATGTGTGGGTTCCATGATAGCTTGCTGTCCCTCTAATTCCTTGCCAACAATATTAAAAAAGTAATGTTTTATTTAAAATTTGAACACACGCAATTGTCTTTGTCCATATCCTGAAAGATTGATATTAATAGACCAAATGACACATATTAGTTGCTTTATCAAATAAATCTATATGACCAATCGATGGGAAGAACCAGAGGCACACTAAAGTCACTCACGATAGGCAAATGCACGGCTAAATGTTAAACAGAACGTGATTTCTTATATGTCTTTAAACAAAATACAAAATGTAAAACGAAAGTAGAGATGAAATTGTCAATAAAAACATTAATCAGTGCAAAATATCATTTATAACTGTTGTTTAAGTAATTTTGTTTAAAAAAAGAGTGATAACTAATTTACTTTTTACTTATACCTTGTGAGAAATTCCGTTTGAAAAAAGCTTTGAAGTATCACAGGTTTGTGTCGATATTGATTTAAATGTCACGGATTCTTCTCTACAGGGTCACAGATTCTAGTCGACACTGTTGGCAGGAATGGACATATCTTTTGTCGAAGATTCCTCGCTGTATTGTGATCTGGATGAAGGCCTATCATTGATTAGATGTCCTTTCCCAGCCATCAATGAAACAGCTCATATTTTCGGAAATAAAATATTTCATTTTACATTAAATGTCATGACTGTCAGTAGATGACATCGTTTCAGGAACGAGAAAGTAGATCAATTAAGCCGGTTAGAAGTTACGTGGTATTTTCTACTAGCCAAATAATCTCTTACCTATGCATGTGTCTTTAGACGAAAATGTAAATGAGGGATGTACCAAAACCGTTCATTTATTTGCGGATTGATGTCATTTCGCTAAGTCTGGCTAGCACGAACATTTTCATAGTGATACCACATGGAAGTCGGTGGGTGTGTTTTAGGGAGGGGGTAAAATAAAAAATCACAAACTATCAGACACTCGTTATGTAACGTTGAGGTCATCGAGTTTGAGTAAAAATTTGTCAATCTACCATTTGCAGGTATGTATTCAATAATTTTACGGCGTTTCGACGTAACGTAACGCAAAACCAATGCATTTGGCAAATTCCTTGATCCCCGTAGCAACGCCTAAGCTAAATCACAGAGATTATCATTTTGGTGGTTTAATGACCCAGATATTCTCAATTTTTACAAGGATCAAGGGTAACTTCCGCCATGCCATGTGAAAACATTGACCTGGTTCAAGTATTGCCTGGTGAACATGGGCTGCCATTTAACTCCAGTTCAGATAACATCGCACACATAAAAGCATGGCAGCGAGGTAACGTCGGGTCATTATTTGACCAGTTCTAGTGTATGGGCGCCTCGCACTCTGATTAGTTGGGAGTTACGACGCAAACGGTAACGAATAGTCTGTACTGAAACGCCATGTTGCCAAGCAGCGAAGGTAGCCGTGGCAACAGACACTGACGTAAGCACGTCAACGTTCGGTTCCGGTCTTTGTCTCTACAGGTTTACTGTTTACCAGGTCGCTGCAACTGTAAACAGTTCAGGTATATCGGAAACGTGCCTCAGGTCGCTCATTCTATTTGCGACAGCACCATAACTGGAATGCGACCACTATGGCTGTTACCCCACCCACTATCATTTTATTGCGTCCGTTTGCAGAAATCCGTTGCATGTTGAAAACTGTGAAAAACTAAAAAAAAATCAAATTGGCCTCTATTGCATGAATCGTGTGACGTGGACGGCAAAACCTGTCGACCGTAAACGTGGAAATGAATGTTCTGGGCACTAAGTGCTATGTACACGGTGCATATGATCTCATTCTCATCATCTCAGGGTAAAAAATACATGTACATTGGACATGAAACACAGACAGAGCTACATCAGTTATAAAAAAGAGGGACGTTTCTTTTTTGCTGAGTAGAGCCTATATATAAGATATCATCACTACATCTTTTTTCCTTTCAAATGATCATATAATCATATAAAACGTATAAAACACATGAATACAAGATTATTTTTTTTTGTGAGGGTGGGTCCAATGTACGATATATTGACTTGTGTAAATAAGCATATCTCCAGAATCCCAAGTGTACTTGCAGGTATTCACGTTACCCTAATTTGTCTTTCATGTTTTCCCCAGCAGATCATTTTGTGTACATTTTGTTTTATTATTTCATAAAAAAACGAATATAACGTTACCATATGTGTTGTGTTTTATTAACTTATCCAGAAAAGTTTGAAACGGTTCCAAGTTCAAATCTTAATTAAATTTCTTATTTGTTAGATAAAAGAAAACGAATAATGGGGAATAACGGAAGACTTTAATCCGAGTCTAAAACTTGGGCAGTTAATTGAGAACAAGACATGCATCAATCGATGAGCTTGATAAATACATCACTAAAAACGTCAATACGTATCAAAAGTGACAATTTCCCCCTAAAATGATTCGTTATATGTAGAGTTTAAAACTACCAGCGGAAGTCTCACGAAACATGACTATTGCTATTGTGTTGCAAGTACCGAGGTATTGTTTTGCTTCCGTGTGTCGGTTCTAACTTTCACCGACTTAATCCGTAACATAACGACAATGCTCTAAAACTATATGCCGGACAGTCTCTGCACGTGACTCGACGTGTAAATGGCAGTAATGGCGTATGGTTGAACTATTCTACAATGTTAAAACTATCGACACTGAATCCGTGACATTAAATTAAGGATCGACACACCTCCGTTACCCTGTCGTCACAAACCTGTGACATTTTAAAAATTTAAAACTTGAAGAAATATTCATAATCAGATGTTCCATTTGATCGTATTTTACTTATAATATACTACATTCCCCGGAATGTCAAAAATATACTTCATACGTTTGATTATATTAACATATCAGCGATTATATCCCCGCTATCGACTAGCAACTGTGACAAAATTTACAAAACAATAATACTGTCGACGTGAATCTATGACAAACTGTCGGCGCGAATCACTAGAAACGTTGTGACAGAGTTCCCTGACCGTGAGTGTTGATTTGTATTCCTCGGATGAATGGAAGTTTTAGCTTATTTAAAACAATATTTCGTGAGAGCGTGCCTGCATATGCACGCTTTTACATTTTTTCAACCAGTTTCTCTTTTTCTGTATATAATTCCTTGTGGGAAACAATGGTTAATTATCAAACGCTGCTCTCTCTCTCTCTCTCTCTCTCTCTCTCTCTCTCTCTCTCTCTCTCTCTCTCTCTCTCTCTCTATATATATATATACAAAGTTCATATAATGATTTCGTTAATGCTGCATTTGTTACTTGCGGAGATGGGTGTGCTCAAGTAATGATTAACCTTACAGGATCCCTGAAATTAGTTGTAAAGCCAGTGACTTAATTAAGTAACCGGTTAAATGATCGTGATCGCAAGTTAGCCCTCCACAACATAAAACTGACGCTAAATATTCAATCAATCAATCAATCAATCAATTCAATCTAAGTAAATCATCAAACTTCTTAGCATCAGATAATTTGAAATTTATAGCATCGAATGAGAGAAGAAGTTCCAGAAATGGTGAACATGTCATTTACATATTCTGGGAAGGAGTTAACTATCATTTCATTTGTCAACTGCGTTAAAACATTGACAGGCTTAAGTCAAGAATTGTCTCTTTTAGACCTAAAGCGAACTGTGTACTAGTATGTTATGCAGTAAATATTATTTTGATTTTTTTTAACTGATACTTTTTAATAGCCGACCATGATATATCAAGATTTAAGATATTAAATGGAGTATACTAATATCAAGAAAAATGTCTTATGAAATAAAATTATTTATGAAATGGATAAAAAGCAACTCATTATCATAAATAAATAAAATCCGAATGGTTTGATATAGCAAATCCGCCAAAACGTGACAAAATCGATATTTCAATCGGAGTGGTAAACTTGAATGAAATCTCCATTCTTAAAATAGATAGCACTTAATTACTGCTTGGCGATCTTCACATCGTCATTCGGACTTTCTACGATGAAACAAATTTCACCATTTGTAAAACTGCATGGAGAATTAAATTGAAACCAAAATGAAATCACGTTACGACTCGTTTAATACGTTTGTAAAATAAAAAAAATAATAATTTAGCCTAACCTAGGCGCGTAGCCCAAGTTAGGAAATCCCCTTGAAATCTATTATTTTGGCATGTTTAAATATTTACTGAACGGAACAGCTAACCCGCCACCTGGCATTTTATGTACCTGTCATTTTATATATTTTCTCAAAAAGTACCAAAGCAATTTCCTTGAAACTTGGACTTGAATTTACGCTATGCAATAAATACACAATTGTCTGTTAATGTCATACACGGCTATGCGTGGTGTCCTTGAGCAAGACACATTCATTCTCTGCATAAGCTTATAATTGGTACTACCCAGGAAGTATTCGAACATGATTTGTAAAGTTGTAATAACTTGTTTCACAATCGAAGTAAAAGAAACAAACTAAACTTCCGGCAGTGTGTTTATCCGGTCCTCATTGTGACACAGGTATCCCCGGCCTATATAATTGTTATGCTTGTTGATGTCTGCCTATAAAAGATAATTGTTTGTGTTACTATACTATTGGAAATAGCTCCATTTGGCAAAAGCACTATTAAAAACTCGGTTGAAAAATATGTCACGCGAACCTTGTGAATAGAGGTGTAACGATTCACCGACGCATCGATGTATCACGATTCACCATTCCGCCGTGTGTGTATTGGGTGGTTAATGAAACTTGCAATAGATCGCGATGCAATGCATTCTGTAGACCTACGATGCATCGATATGATTGTCAGATATCGTGCATCGCAATATCTTTTTTGATGAACATAAAAAAACTAGCTTATAAAAACTAACGAACAAAAAAGGGAAGGGTCGTAACTAACGTTGTAAGAACTTGTGACCCGACCCAATTGTATATTTATGGCAATAAAATATGTTTTAACTAAAAAAGAACGGGGTTTTTAAAAAGCAAGACGAATTTTCTGATGTAAACTTGCTAAACGCGTGAAGAACATTACGGACAGCATCTCCTTCCCATTAGGTACCCCACTATGTTTATTTCACCACTCTCGCAGTTATGCAGTGTAATACGTTCTGTTGTTCTCTGTTCATAAATATACATTTAGGTTGCATACGAGCATAGTTATTACATACACCTTATTAAACAATCATGGTGATTACATAAGATACATCTTTAAAATCAGCATCGTGATGCGCATTGCATCATTACTTAAATCTTGCAATACGCATTGCATATGTAAAAAATATCAATGCACAGCCCTACTTATGAACATTTGGTCATTCTTTTGTTGAACCTGTTAAAGTAAAGTTGTAAAGTATGGTGATCTTACGGCTACAGTGACTTATTAGAACACTATGTCTGTGTATATAACTACTGTTTTTGCTGATTTCTTCCTTCTTGGACGTGCAAATAATGACTGAAAAAATGTGAATAAAGGTTTACTGCCTTTTCCATGGGTGTATCATCTCTTCTCCTTCTTCCAGCATCTATGCACAACCGCTATTGTAGCATTGTCGCACCATTGTTGCATCCATATCTTTCATCGTAACAAGAATTTCTCATTTGTAGCAAGTTAGTATTTTCTTTCTTTTGTTCGAACCTACTAATGGATGCACAATTTTTTTTTACATTTGATATTGCTAGTTGCACAAACATTATGTTATGAAGGCTGTTACATGGTGTGTGCACTTTGTTTGAGAATGTGTGACCCTGGATTTGCCTGAAAGAGGCATATTGACTTTTACATAAATGGTTGAAAAAAATAATTGTAAGCGTAAAAATTATTCTTTTCTTTAAATCATAAAAAGAAAGTTCACCACCCAAAGTTAAAATCAAACCATTTCTTTTGATACTAAATTCACAAAAACAAATATGTTGGCTGGTTCAGGAGGAGTTGTGTTTAAAAGATTTATAAACGCCACCTGGAATTTAGAAAAGTGCCTGTAGTTGCCTATCTCTGTTTACCTGGGAATAGTAGAAACAAGGAAATATTAACATATATTTTTTTAATGTTTACTTGTAAATTCAAAATTATATTCACTAGTTGTACAACATTTGTTAACAATTTCTTAAATATACAATCTCAGATAGATCAAATGCATTTTTTATCTTTTTAAATAAATGTTCAATATGATCAACTCACAAATTCTTCTCTACCAACATTTTATAGGAAGCTGATAAATCAAATTGAATTGATGATTAAATTATTATATTGACTAAAATTGGATAATGTTGGAATTATTATAAACAAGGAACAATATATGTTAAAGAATGCATGAATGAATGAAAGGTGTTTTACTGCAAGTCGACACATAAATTGAAATCATAAAATCAGTGGCTAAATAACATGTCACTGATAAAATATGCATAATAAAAGAATTAAATATGACTTAATAACCCATCTTGATGGGTTCAAATAGTTTTACAAATGTATGTATTATACTTTAAATGGCAATGTCGAGTTCAGAAACAAAAGATCGAAACGTACAGATACGAACTGGCCTGAGAACAAAACTGCAAGGTCATTTCCGGTGCTCCGACTTCCGTTTTGTAATTCAGAAATAACACTCGTGTTTATAAAATGTTATCAAAAACTTCTTTTGGAATTGCTGCTGCTGGAGCAGGACTTTGTTTTATTGGCTACTGTTTATATTTTGATAAAAAAAGAAGAAGTGATCCAAATTTCAGAAAGAAATTGAAAGAACGTAAGTTCACATGTAACACGCCGGTTCTTTGACATTCAGTTTAAAGTTTATCTCTGACATCAAATTTTACTCAGAGGCACAACGATATATTCTTTCCAAATCAAGTTTTGTGCCGTAAATCAGTTCATCATAATATCAACTTTTTAGTATGTGACCAGTTATACAAATGTCATGGTATGTAAGTACATACCATAAGTAATTTGCAAGGAGAGAAACGGTCGACATCTCTACGGCTCAATCTGTAATGAATTCATCTATCTGTCTATTGATATTGCTCACACTCAATGTTCATTTTCACTGCAGGTGAGGTGATGGCAATTTGCATAGATCAAGCTAACAAAAAAATAACAAATAGGTCTATGCAAAGTCGCTTTAAAATGTAAAACTAAATACAAATGGTAAGGGGTAGCTGTCAAAAAAGAAGATTTGACAGAATACCAGTTCAGGTCTAGAACTTAGACATGAACTTGTTAGTTGTTTCCAAGTACAAACACTAGGAAGGGAATTAAATAACGATCCTTGGAAAAAAGGAGAATGTCAGTGAATCATTATAGGCAAGGTATTTCCTATACTGAAAATGGTGGGATGAGGATGATCTTGAGGATCACTGGGATTGGATATGGGACAGATAATTGTCATTGTAAATCAAGACAATCATTTATCTCTCTATCTCATTTAAAATTTACCCCCCTTTTCCCATTAAATTACATATTTATTGACTAGCCACATAAAGCTATTTACAAGGTATGGTTTTCAGAAGATGCACCATTCAAAATCTCTGACCTGATGCCAAAATATTTGATTGGAAATCGTCTACTGTGGTCAAGGTAACAGTAGTTGGGATTATTCCATCAGTATTAACATTGGGTCTGCTATATTTGGGCTTGATTTGTCGTAAATATTGGGCAAGGGCTATTGTTCCTTGTTTATGGAAACTTGACGACCTGTGTGTATTTTATAAAAGAGGCTTAGGGTACCTTTGGTCTTATGAAATTCTAGAGTTGGCCATTCTTCAAGCATTTCTCCAACATGACGTTGGTTACACCAGCGACTGCAAACCCATCTGGCAGCAGTTCTCTGAACTTTGCGTATTTTGTTAATATCTGACTGGTGGAAAGGTTCCATATTGGTGATAGGAATTCCTGCTGGAGGCAGACCAGGGTGTTATAGGCAACCACTTTTGTTTCTTTTGGAGCTAGGGCCAAGTTAGGATGAATGAAACCTGGAGTTTTGGTTGCCTTTTTAAAAATATTACTTATGTGTGATCCCCAGTTGATAGTGTTAGTTAAAGTTATCCCTAGATACTTTGCAGATGTTACACTCTCTAACATTTAACCATGATCAAAGTGTTAGCAACGGTATAATCTCAAAAAATATGTAAAACTATGTAACATTATGTGTGCATAGCGCATACATGTAATGTATTACTACGATTTGCAAGTAAAGAATACAAATGGAGTTCTCATAGAAGTGACAGTTTCTCTCCAACCAAAGCGTAAAGAAAATATGTAGCAATTCAAAATTAGATGATGGACTTGTCATTGTTACAGTATACTAGTAAATAGGAAAAATGATAGACGCACAAAAAATGAAACATTTGTATAATTTGGTTATAGTTTTGTTAACTATAATTATGGTTTAAATAATATTACAGGAAGGAAAAATGCAGCAAATACTTCAAAATCAAGTGGATCGGCAAGCACAACTAAGGTATGCTATCAGCTAGTTGTTGTTTTTTGTTTTGGGGTCCCTTCAAGGCTTCAATAGGGAAAAATAATGTCATAATGATGAAAATGGGGGTGGTGGTTGGGGATGGGGGACACAAATTATATTTATGTATGTTTGAAACAGTTTACAGGTCAATATCCCTGTTCTTCATCATTTTAAACTGCCATTAAATCCCTGTTAAAAATGATTTTTAGGGGATATATTTTGGCGCACTTAAGTCCTAAAAAGGGAAGAAAAAAACATTGCCTATAATATTTCTGATTTCAATTAAACTTTTTATGCATGACTGTGACACTATGTTATACTATGTTTAAAAAGTCGTTCACAGTTATTACATATTTTTAATCCTACACAAAGTTTGTTTGCAAATAACCTTTGAAAGAAATATATATCTACAATATTCCTTAAATTCACTACACTTAACATTCTTCACAAATTTGGATATACGGGTAATGCAGGTGTATCAAATTGATAAAATTGTAGAAGCAGTATTATCTCTACATTTAAATTTATGAAAACAGGGTCATATTTGGCACATTGATCGACTTTCCTTTTTAGAATTTGTAATTATTAAAAAATACTAATTGAATAAAACAATGTAGACCTTGATCTTCCTGCTAGATACTTTTAACACTGATTTGCATCTACACCATTTTCAAATGATATGAGTAGCAACCAGTATAGATAAATTGAACAATATCATCACACCAATGTTTTCTTCACATATTTCTTTTTTTTTTTTCCCAGTTTCCTGATCCCAATAACCAGGAAGCATGCCAGCAGTACTTCATGCAGGAGATACAAGTTGGTGAAATGTTGCTGTCAAACGGACGTATGTATTTCCATATTAAACCTCATATTACATCTTAAAGATACAGTCTGAGTTGAAAAAAACACAAAACATTTTTAAAAAATTGTGAAATTATGTTTTTATGCCACTGTAGAATTACAGAATCCATCCGCATGTCCATTTATTAGTCAGTCCAAAATTTGATATCCAGTACACAACTTTATCATACATGACCACCATATGTCTAGTGCAAGACACAGGATGTGAGGTCTGTAGCTCAATGGTTAGGTCACAGAAGTCAAATGTAAGAAAAAAGGCCTATTTAGTTCTTATAATCTGACATACATCAATGAATTTAAAGTAATTTTCCATAAACGGTGACCATGACATGTTTGTCCATCTGTCTGCTCTACTTTTTGAAATCTTATGTCCAGATGATAATCTTGTCATACTAGGAGGGATTTCACCCTTCGGCAGCTTCCAGAACTAGGTTACATACAGAGTCCTGTCTGCTCTTCATTTTTTTTGTAATAGTGTTTAATGCCATTTTCAACACATTTCAGGTTATATATAGCACATCCAATTTTATTGGTGGAGAAAGTCCTCAGAATGATTCTGAATAGAACCACCGTCCTTTCGCAAATAACTGGCAAACTTTCTCACAAAGTTTTTGTAACAAGCGGGACTCAAACCTACAACCTAAGAAGTAAGTGATCTTGAGACAGCACTTAGTCTTGGCCATGGAGGACCCCCAGCACTACAAAATATACTGAAAGATCGGTAGCATACTCTGTATATGAGGTTTATGTTTTTATTGGAAATGGGCACAGCAGAGATTATGTTTGAATGTGCAACTGGTCACAAGGTCTTAATACAAAGTTGTATTAAAACAAATGTTATATTTTTAGAACAACCCTAAATATGATCACAAAATACATATTTACATTTGCAGACCACTTTGGGAATATTTGTCACTTACCAGTGACATTTCTTGTTAGCACAAAATTATATTCAATTGTTAAAATGTACATGTTTTATGTAGAATATACAAAGACTTTGTATAAAATAGTTAATATCAATTTCATAAATTTCTGTTATAAAGACCTATATTAAAAAATTCTTTGTTTGCTTTCTCCCTATCCTAGTTTCAAAATTAGGTAGGTAGATAAGGAAATATATATTTTGTTCTAAATCAGAAATGTTAAAAAAAAATGCAATACATGTCATACATATACATAGTACATGCCTGGATGAAATAAAAACAACCTTTTTTCCAAATTATGAACAAATATTTTGAGTAAGCTGCTTTTTTTGATGGGTAGCAATTGTTAACTTAATTTTTACATAATTATGTAATGCTATTTATTTCTCCCTGAAAAAAATTCATATCCCCCATTCAAGGGGGCCATGGACTGAGCAAAATACATATCTGTATGGATGTGGGTACTGGAACAATGCATTATAATGTCAAAAATATTGTAATTTAAATAAAAATCAAGGTGAAGGTTATAACAATAAGTACTTTTTTTTTTAATTTTCTCATATATTTTTGAAATTGATTTTTTTTGTAGGTAAATGTTGTTTATTTTCTTGTATAATTGTTTTTTATTGAAATTACGAAATTTCAGATTTTTAGTTTTTGTTTACTTAGAGCCAATACATGTACATATTTACCTTTTGTAGAAATGGAAGAAGGTGTAGAGCATTTGGCGAATGCAGTGGTCGTTTGTGGGCAGCAACAACATCTCATGCAGGTTTTCGCACAGACATTACCACCAGAGGTTGTACAGTTACTGGCGATGAAAATACCAATAGTCAAACAGGTATTAGTATAAACAAACAGCGTGCAGAGCTTCTCACAATAGTCAAACAGGTATTAATATAAACAAACAGTCTGCAGAGCTTCTTACAATAGTCAAACAGGTAGAAGTGTTAAAAAAAAGTCTGCAGAGCTTCTCACTAGTCAAACAGGTATTAGTGTAAACAAACAGTCTGCAGAGCTTCTCACAATAGACAAATGGGTATAAGTGTAAACAAACAGTCTGCAGAGCTTCTTACAATAGTCAAACAGGTATTATTGTAAACAAGCAGTCTACAGAGCTTCTTACTATAGTCAAACAGGTTTAATGTAACCAAACAGCCTGCAGAGCTCCTCCCAATAGTCAAACAGGTATTAGTGTAAGCAAACAGTCTGCAGAGCTTTTTACAATAGTCAAACAGGTTTTAGTGTAAACAAACAGTATGCAGAGCTTCTCACAACAGTCAAACAGGTATTAGTGTAAAACAACAGTCAAGAGCTTCTCACAATAAATAAACAGTTTGCAGAGCTTCTCACAATAGTCAAACAGGTATTAGTGTTAAAAAAAGTCTTCAGAGTTTCTCACAATAAACAAACAGCCTGCAGAACTTCTTACAATAGTAAAACCGGTTTTAGTGTAACCAAACAGCCTGCAGAGCTCCTCCCAGTAGTCAAACAGATATTAGTGTAAACAAACTGTCTGAAGAGCTTCTCACAAAAGACAAACAGGTATAAGTGTAAACAAACAGTTTACAGAGCTTTTTACTATAGTCAAACAGGTATTAGTGTAAACAAACAGTCTGCAGAACTTCTCACAATAGTCAAACAGGAATTAGTGTAAACACACAATCTGCAGAGCTTCTTACTATAGTCAAACAGGTATTAGTGTTTAAAAAAGTCTGCAGAGCTTCTCACAATAAACAAACAGCCTGCAGAACTTCTCACAATAGTCAAACTGGTTTTCATAAAACCAAACAGCCTGCAGAGCTCAACCCAATAGTCAAACAAATATTACTGTAAATAAACAGTCTGCAGAGCTTCTCACAATAGTCAAACAGGTATTAGTGTAAACAAACAGTCTGCAGAGCTTCTCACAATAGTCAAACAGGTATTAGTGTAAACAAACAGTCTGCATAGCTTCTCACAATAGTCAAACAGGTATTAGTGTAAACAAACAGTCTGCATAGCTTCTGACAATAGTCAAACAGGTATTAGTGTAAACAAACAGTCTGCAGAGCTTCTCACAATAGTCAAACAGGTATTAGTGTAAACAAACAGTCTGCAGAGCTTCTTACAATAATCAAACAGTTATTAGTGTAAACAAACAGTCTGCAGAGCTTCTCACAATAGTCAAACAGGTATTAGTGTGAACAAACAGTTTGAAGAGCTTTTTACAATAGTCAGACAGCTAAGCAAACAGTCTGCAGAACCCCAGCCAATAGTCAAACAGGTATTAGTGTAAACAAACAGTCTGCAGAAATTCTCACAATAAGCAAACAGTCTGGAGAGCTTCTCACAATAGTCTAACAGGTATAAGTGTAAACAAACAGTCTGCAGAGCTTCTCACAATAGTCAAACAGGTATTAGTGTAAACAAACAGTCTGCAGAGCTTCTCACAATAGTCAAAAAGGTATTAGTGTAAACAAACAGTCTGCAGACTTCTCACAATAGTCAAACAGGTATTAGTGTAAACAAACAGTCTGCATAGCTTCTCACAATAGTCAAACAGGTATAAGTGTGAACAAACAGTCTGAAGAGCTTCTTACAATGGTCAAACAGGTGAGCAAACAGTCTGCAGAGCTCCTCCCAATAGTCAAACAGGTGTTAGTGTAAAAAAACAGTCTACAGAGCTTCTCACAAAAGTCAAACAGGTATCGGTATAAAAAATAGTCTGCAGAGCTTCTCACAATAGTCAAACAGGTATTAGTATAAAAAACAGTCTGCAGAGCTTCTCACAATAGTCAAACAGGTATTAGTGTTAAAAACAGTCTGCAGAGCATCTCACAATAGTCAAACAGGTATAAGTGTAAACAAACAGTCTGCAGAGCTTCTCACAATAGTCAAACAGGTATTAGTATAAAAAACAGTCTGCAGAGCTTCCCACAATAAACAAACAGGTATTAGTGTAAACAGTCTGGAGAGCTTCTCACAATGAACAAACAGGTATTAGTATAAAAAACAGTCTGCAGAGCTTCTCACAATAAACAAACAGATATTAGTGTAAACAAACAGTCTGCAGAGCCTCTCACAATAGTCAAACAGATAAACAAACAGTCTGCAGAGCTTCTTACAATGAACAAACAGGTATTAGTATAAAAACAGTCTGCAAAGCTTCTCACAATGAACAAACAGGTATTAGTGTAAACAAACAGTCTGCAGAGCTTCACACAATAGTCAAACAGGTAAACAAACAGTCTGCAGAGCTTCTCACAATAAACAAACAGGTATTAGTGTTTAAAAAAGTCTGCAGAGTTTTTCAGTCTTTATTTTATTTGATGGGGTTTAACATTAGTTTTCAACATAATATAGGTTATATATAAAAGTATCCACTTTTAATCTGAGTAGAACCACTGTCCTTCCACAAGTAACTGGCAAACTTTTTCACACAAGATTGAGCACCAAACTGAATATGAATTCACAAGCTCAGTGATGTGATCTTGACACTGTACCTTAGACTACTTGACCATGATGGAACACCACCATTTTTATATCTAATGAATGAATGAATGGTGTTTTACGGCACGTCGACAATAATCATGACTATTTGGTTTTCTTTATATATAGACCAGAAGCCATTTATCCCATTGTCAAAGCATTATTTAAGGACCACCAATTGTTTGAAGAAGAAAAAGCAATACGAAGATTTATAAAGACACAGCAAGATTATTTTAAAATCATATTACTTCTGTATTTACGATTTACTGTAGTGTCTCTGATGCGAAACGTGAATTGAAGAAAAATTACTGGCTAGATTTATTATAAACGACAAACACGGGTAACATTTATCTATGTTATCTAATTATAGAGAATGTCAGAGGCACATGCAACAAGTTATAAGCCACCGGAGGGACCAAAAATAGTGCAGTTGGCTGAAGATGATGTGGAGTAAACGAGATTCAGTCAAATATAGAATACAGTGCTGGAACACCAATGTGGATTGAGAGTTGAGGATAGAGGATGTCTTTCTTTTGAATTTCAGTCATTCTCACCGAAAGAATTTTACATCTGGTGTAGCAATACCAAATATAAAGTTATTGACTCACGATATTCCTCAATTTTCAAATTGTATCTTATGATTAATTTTGTTGACATTGTTGTATGGATATTATAAGAAGTCGACAAAATTTAAACTGTGTTAAAATAGGTATACAAGTATAGTGTAATGATGATACAAGTTTAATTCATTGATCTTTATTTGAATTACATCATGATTTGTCATTGCAAATCGTTCAGAGTCATCTTTAATAATACATATACAAAGCCTGGCAGGTGTGATTGTTTGTGACAGATTATTTGACCTGTTCAATTGAATAAACCATTTTATGTCTTAATTGTGGGTGTGTGCCCTTTCTAGTTTCTTGGCTTATTAGTCAAAATAACATTTTGTTAAGTTTTGAATTGATACTTCAAATCTAAAAAAAATGCTGACATGTGGTTGTTATAAACAGCAATGATATTAAGGAAATAAAAAGAAGATTTAGTCAAATGTTAGAAAAAAAAGTGAAAGATGAATTCAGGGCCTCAGATCTGAAATTGTTACAAGAAAATAAAGACGATAAAAAAGACACTGAACAAAAATATATGCAGCGAAATATTGATGGAAATGCAGATTAGCTTTGTAATTATGGTACAAGAAATATTCTGGGAACAAACACATTTTGAGGCTGAAATATCTAGGATGTGTTTTATTTGTACCATTGTATAATTGGGATATGAATTGTGTGCTGAGAGTATATATCAGTAAAGAATCTTTAATAGACAAGTAGTTTTCTTTTTATGTTTACAACCTTAGTATGTTCTTTGGTAAACTATAGCACAGGTCTGTCCTGTTCTCTTGGAGATAATTAGAGGAATGTGACTTCATATTTTAACAAAGTGACCTGTTTTATAGGTATGTTTATGGCATATATAACTAATGCTTAAATAAGGTTGACATCCTGACTCATTTCAACATATTTATTGTTACTCTGCATCAGACTGTGATTTTTTGCCGAGTTAGACTTTTTTATTTACTGCTAGGCAGTTACAACATTATTGTATGTTGGTATTTGCTTGTCTTCCTCTCCTTAAATATTTGTTTTTGTTTGAGTATTTAGCATAATTTTTTATGCCATTGAAGGCTAACAGACAATCAGTAAACTTGTCCACTCTTTCCTGGGAGCCTGGTTAACCAGTACTTGGGCACAGTCATCGCCACAAGTAACTGATAACTTTATCACTTGAATCTATGGTTAGAGATGAATGACAAGAGATACAATGTCATATATCAATCATAATGGCTGGCCTGGGATTCAAATTCACAACCCTTTGATTTATAGACTGCCTACCGACTAAGTTAACCAGGTCCAGCTAAAGTAGTAGTATTTTTATATGTTAATGACAACTTGATTCTTTTGGATCGTCCACCTTTCGTTTTGTGTTGATTGCATTCTTCTCTGCGTTTACTTGAAATTAAATTAGCCTTCTCTTACATATGAGTACCAAACAGCCGAGGAAGAGTAAATTTTGAAATGCACTCATAGAATGGGTCGAAATAATTCAGAAGAAGTAAATATTCTTAAATGCACAGCTGATCTTAATCAGTTATATAGAACAGTTAACATGACGAAACACCTTTCATCACTGTCATATTCATATCTTGCACTGATTCATTTTGAAGACAGTGATTAAAAAATACACGAAAAAAGTAATAATAGTATATTTTTAGGTCAACAGGACAAGCAGACATACATGGAAATGGTGGCCTGCTGCGTGCATGTTTCAACTGATTTTGACTGATATCTGACCTGCTCTTGATCTGGCTAAATTTTACCGATGGAACTTAAATGAACACAAACAGCATGATATATGTGTGTGACAGTGCTTTAATAATGTTTCATGCAGACACGATCATGCCATGATAGGTATTGTTGAATGAACACAAACAGCATGATACATGTATATGTGTGTGACAGTGTTTATGATAATGTTTCATGTAGACAAGATCATGCCATGACAGGAATTGTTGAATGAACACAAACAGCATGATATATGTGTGTGACAGTGCTTTACAAATGTTTCATGTAGACAAGATCATGCCATGACAGGAATTGTTTAATGAAAACTAATAGCATGATATATGTGTGTGACAGTTTTAATAATGTTTAATGTAGATATGATCATGCCATGACCGGAATTGTTGAATGAACACAAACAGCATGATATATGTGTGTGATAGTGCTTTAATAATGTTTCATGTAGACATGATCATGCCATGACAGGAATTGTTATAGACATGATCATGCCATGAATTGTTGTAGACACGATCGTGCCATGACAGGAATTGTTGTAGAAACGATCGTGCCCTGACAGGAATTGTTGTAGAAACAATCACGCCATGACAGGAATTATTATAGACATGATCGTGCAAGGAATTGTTGTAGACATGATCATGCAAGGAATTGTTGTAGACATGATCGTGCCATGACAGGAATTGTTGTAGACATGATCTTGCCATGAAAGGTATTGTTATAGACATGATCATGCAAGGAATTGTTGTAGACATGATCTTGCCATGACAGGAATTGTTGTAGACATGATCATGCAAGGAATTGTTGTAGACATGATCGTGCCATGACATGAATTGTAGACACGATCGTGCCATGACAGGAATCGTTGTAGACACGATCGTGCCATGACAGGAATCTGTGTAGACATGATCATGCCATGACAGGAATTATGGAAGATGAGATCGTGCCATGACAGGAATTGTTGTAGACACGATCGTGCCATGACAGGAATTGTTGTAGACACGATCTTGCCATGACAGGAATTGCTGTAGACACAATCGTGCCATGAGAGGAATTGTTGTAGACAGATTGCCATGGCAGGAATTGTTGTAGACACGATTGTGCCATGACAGGAAATGTTGTAAACACGATTGCCGTGACAGGAATTGTTGTAGACATGATTGCCATGACAGGAATTGTTGTAGACAAGATCGTGCCATGACAGGAATTGTTGTAGACATGATTGCCATGACAGGAATTGTTGTAGACATGATCGTGCCATGATAGGAATTGTTGTAGACACGATCATGCCATGACAGGAATTGTTGTAGACACGATCATGCCATGATAGGAATTGTTGTAGACAAGATCGTGCCATGACAGGAATTGTTGTAGACATGATCATGCCATGACAGGAATTGTTGTAGACATGATTGCCATGACAGGAATTGTTGTAGACATGATCGTGCCATGATAGGAATTGTTGTAGACACGATCATGCCATGACAGGAATTGTTGTAGACACGATCATGCCATGACAGGAATTGTTGTAGACATGATCGTGCCATGACAGGAATTGTTGTAGACACGATCGTGCCATGACAGGAATTGTTGTAGACAAGATCGTGCCATGACAGGAATTGTTGTAGACACGATCGTGCCATGACAAGAATTGTTGTAGACACGATCGTGCCATGACAGGAATTGTTGTAGACACGATCATGCCATGATAGGAATTGTTGTAGACATGATCGTGCCATGACAGGAATTGTTGTAGACATGATCGTGCCATGACAAGAATTGTTGTAGACACGATCATGCCATGACAAGAATTGTTGTAGACACGATCGTGCCATGACAGGAATTGTTTGTTGTAGACACGATCATGCAATGATAGGAATTGTTGTAGACACGATCCTGCCATGACAGGAATTGTTGTAGACATGATCGTGCCATGACAGGAATTGTTGTAGACACTATCATGCCATGACAGGAATTGTTGTAGAAATGATCGTGCCATGACAGGAATTGTTGTAGACATGATCATGCCATGATAGGAATTGTTGTAGACACAATCCTGCCATGACAGGAATTGTTGTAGACATGATCGTGCCATGACAGGAATTGTTGTAGACACAATCGTGCCATGACAGGAATTGTTGTAGACACTATCATGCCATGACAGGAATTGTTGTAGAAATGATCGTGCCATGACAGGAATTGTTGTAGACATGATCATGCCATGATAGGAATTGTTGTTGACATGATCGTGCCATGACAGGAATTGTTGAAAGGAATGCTCAATACCAAACAACAAAATAAAAATAATAAAGTAAATGTATATTAACACATGAATTAAGTAAATGTATATTAACACATGAATAAAGTAAATGTATATTAACACATGAATAAAGTAAATGTATGTAAACACATGAATAAAGTAAATGTATATTAACACATGAATAAAGTAAATGTATATTTACACATGAATAAAGTAAATGTATATTAACACATGAAGAAAGTAAATGTATGTTAACAAACGAATAAAATAAATGTATGTTAACACATGAATAAAGTAAATGTATATTAACACATGAAGAAAGTAAATGTATATTTACACATGAATAAAGTAAATGTATATTAACACATGAATAAAGTAAATGTATATTAACACATGAATAACGTAAATGTATATTAACACATAAAGAAAGTAAATGTATATTAACAAATGAATAAAATAAATGTATGTTAACACATGAATAAAGTAAATGTATATTAACAAATGAATAAAGTAAATGTATATTAACACATGAAGAAAGTAAATGTATATTAACAAATGAATAAAATAAATTAATGTTAACACATGAATAAAGTAAATGTATATTAACACATGAAGAAAGTAAATGAATAAAGTAAATGTATATTAACACATGAATAAAGTAAATGTATATTAACACATGAAGAAAGTAAATGTATATTAACAAATGAATAAAATAAATGTATATTAACACATGAATAAAGTAAATGTATATTAACACATGAATAAAGTAAATGTATATTAACACATGAATAAAGTAAATGTATATTAACACATGAATAAAGTAAATGTACATTAACACATGAAGAAAGTAAATGTATATTTACACATGAATAAAGTAAATGTATATTAACACATGAATAAAGTAAATGTATATTAACAAATGAATAAAGTAAATGTACATTAACACATGAAGAAAGTAAATGTACATTAACACATGAATAAAGTAAATGTACATTAACACATGAAGAAAGTAAATGTACATTAACACATGAAGAAAGTAAATGTATATTAACACATCAATAAAGTAAATGTATATTAACAACTGAATAAAGTAAATGTATATTAACACATGAATAAAGTAAATGTATATTTACACATGAATAAAGTAAATGTATATTAAAACATGAAGAAAAAGTCTCTGGAACTAATTCAGACCAAGGGTGAACATAATCTTACTACTGCAAGCATAGTAGAGTCTGGTTCTTACAGTTGTATTTAAGACACAGATATGTTTGTTATGTCACTATTATAGTTCAGTTTCAGTTGTATTTAAGACACAGATATGTTTGTTATGTCACTATTACAGTTCAGTTTCAGTTGTATTAAAGACACAGATATGTTTGTTATGTCACTATTACAATCAGTTTCAGTTGTATTTAAGACACAGATATGTTTGTTATGTCACTATTACAATCAGTTTCAGTTGTATTTAAAACACAGATATGTTTGTTATGTCACTATTACAGATCAATTTCAGTTGTATTAAAGACACAGATATGTTTGTTATGTCACTATTACAATCAGTTTCAGTTGTATTAAATACACCGATATGTTTGTTATGTTACTATTACAATCAGTTTCAGTTGTATTAAATACACCGATATGTTTGTTATGTCACTATTACAGTTCAGTTTCAGTTGTATTTAAGACACAGATATGTTTGTTATGTCACTATTACAGTTCAGTTTCAGTTGTATTAAAGACACAGATATGTTTGTTATGTCACTATTACAGTTCAGTTTCAGTTGTATTAAAGACACAGATATGTTTGTTATGTCACTATTACAATCAGTTTCAGTTGTATTAAAGACACAGATATGTTTGTTATGTCACTATTACAATTAAGTTTCAGTTGTATTAAAGGAGATTCACTTTTAGTAGGAAATGACTTTCGAGTTAGAAAAGTGAGTTTCAAGTAAAGAAAGTGAGTTTCGAGTAAGAAAAGAAAGTGAGTTTCGAGTAACAAAAGTGAGTTTCGAGTAAAAAAAGTGAGTTTCGAGTTACAAAAGTGAGTTTTGAGTAATATAAGGCTACACGGGTGTCGTTAAAATATACATCGTGACAAAAAAGACATGTAGTTTTAAATAGTAGTTTAAACATGTAGGCTTAAAATACATCATTGAATAATAATGGTCTTGTTTTATAGTAACATATATACAATATCGACTTTGCCACTAACTATTCCATTCTCCCACTGAGTTAACTATTTTGTTGTCTGTGGTGTGAACCTTTTAAAATTGTAATAATTTCAACTGCCCGTCTCTTCTGTGAGGGAAGGCAGTGTTTTCTGGATGTAGCCATACTTGATCGCTTTATTTCCTTTTTTATTAAATTGGGACATCTTTTTTATTTGCATGTGTTTAAGACAGGCAGGTAAGAAATAAAAATGTATGGTGTTATAAGAGCTAATTCATTGTTTTTGGTTGACATATAAACACTTTTAAGTAGATACAATTATTGTAACGAAGGTAAATTAAATCGCAAAGTTACAGTTAAAGTAGAAATAATATGTAACATCACATCATATTTGCAGCACAATATTTTTGTGCATTAGTTTATATATCAGAATTACAGTAATTTAACCTTATTACCACTGATTTATTCCTAAAAGCAATTTTACGTAAGCCATGTATACTTGAGTTTAAACATTTTTATTACCTTTTTTGTTTGATTTGTTGTAAATTTTCTCATACAAAATGAGTCGTACAAAACATCTGTA
This sequence comes from Panopea generosa, assembly GCA_029582155.1. Taxonomy (NCBI): domain Eukaryota; kingdom Metazoa; phylum Mollusca; class Bivalvia; order Adapedonta; family Hiatellidae; genus Panopea; species Panopea generosa. The sequence continues at coordinate 50,725,920 of CM055897.1, forward strand.
ATGTCGGAAATTACATGTATTTCATTGGTCTACCAAACGTCCATTATATGTGCGTCCAAAACATTTTTAAGCAACGTATTGAAGGACACAAAGTCTGCAAAACTTTGTGTCTACATTAACGCACTCTAAATAAAAGCATGTTTGTTGTTGTTTTGTGAGTTTGTTTTATTTTTCTGGTGGGGGAGAGGTTTGTGAGAGTAGACTTACATATATGTTTACATACACCTCAGTCATTGTTTCAGTGTTTTAACTCGTGACATAAAGTCTTCGCGACGTACCTGACATCACACATGATGTCAGGATTTTATATATATCACCATAGTGTACGATGGTTCTAACTTATTTCAAAGTTTAATGTAAGTTAACCCTACAGAAAGATATTTTTGGGAGATTCTCTTGTAGTAGAAAAAGAGTTGGAAAAGTGAGTTTCGAATTAGAAAAGATAGTTTCGAGTAAGGAAAGTGAGTTTCGAGTAACAAAAATGAGTTTCGAGTAAGGCTACACGAGTGTCGTTAAAATATACATCGTGACAAAAAAGACATGTAGTGTAAAATAGTAGTTTAATGTTGTTGTTTTTGTTGTTGTTGTTGTTGTATGGTGTTTAGCGTTGCTTTCAACAATTTTTCAGTCATATCGCGACGGTGTCTACTTGAGACAGTATTCTAAGCGCTGTCACACTGGAGTATCATGCCGCAGACACATGGTATGATACCCCTCCCAGTCACATTATACTGACACCGGGCCAACCAGACCTTGAACTCTCCTCTAAATGCTGAGCGTCAAGCGAGGAAGCTTCTAGTACCATTTTTAAAGTCTTTGGTATGACCTAGAAGTTTAAACATGTAGGCTTAAAATACATCATTGAATAACAAAGGTCTTGTTTTATAGTAACATATATACAATATCGACTTTGCCACTAACTGTTCCATTCCCCCACCGAGTTAACTATTTCGTTGTCTGTGGTGTGTGCCTTTTCAAATTGTAATAATTTTAACTGCCCGTCTCTTGTTTTTGGTCTGTGAGGGAAGGTGTAGTCATACTTGATCGCTTTATTTCCTTTTTTATTAAATGGGGACATCTTTTTTATTTGTATGTGTTTAAGACAGGCAGGTAAGAAATAAAAATGTATGGTGTTATAAGAGCTAATTCATTGTTTTTGGTTGACATATAAACACTTTAAGTGGATACAATTATTGTAACGAAGGTAAATTAAATCGCAAAGTTACAGTTAAAGTAGAAATAATATGTAACATCACATCATATTTGCAGCACAATATTTTTGTGCATTAGTTTATATATCAGAATTACAGTAATTTAACCTTATTACCACTGATTTATTCCTAAAAGAAATTTTACGTAAGCCATATATACTTGAGTTAAAACATTTTTTAATCTTTTTGTTTGATTTGTTGTAAATTTTCCCATACAAAACGAGTCGTATAAAACATCTGTAATGTCGGAAATTACATGTATTTCATTGATCTACCAAACGTCCATTATATGTGCGTCCAAAATTTTTTTAAACAAAGCATTGAAGGACACAAAGTCTGCAAAACTTTGTGTCTACATTAATGTACTCTAAATTTGTGGTATACAACTTTTGTGAAATTTTGGTTAAAATATCAATGAAACTATTGTGTCATTTTCCCTTTATAACTCTATATAAAACATTAACCTTTGTTGTGACCCCAAATTTGACCCCAGGGACCCATCTCCAATTTTTTACCTTTAGGTGACCATACACTGCTACATACAAAACATCTAGGTCTAGGCCTCGAACTTTCAGATAATTATTTTTTAAAAATTCTATAACAATGTGCTGATAAGCCATGTGACGGGGCATTTTGGTCGAGTCATGCCAGTTCAAGAACTCGTCCAGGATCTTGTGGTTATGGGATCTTGTGGTTATATAACTTCTGTGAAAGTTTGGTTAAGATTCAGTGAAAATTGGATGGTGCTATCGCGTCTACAAGAAAATGTTTAACATATGGTCAACGGACAATTTAACATGACATAAGCCCAGCTTGCCTTTTGCTAGTAGAGCTAAGAATCATGGATGAAGACCAAATTTGTTCAGGACACTAATGTGAGCACTTGTTAAATGACTCCTTGTTTCATCATGTATAAGTACATCTGAGAGCTCCATAACTGGTGATACTTTTCTTGCGCAATCAAGTTTAAGATGAAAGTAAGCTGCTTGAGGCTCTCTAGATGTTTTCATATTTCCATGGTTGTCTTTATATTTTCGATGGCAATAATTCTTAAGAATACCTTCATTTGGTGCGTTCTTAAATTTATCTTTAAATTCCTTGCCGCAACCGTAGCACATTTTTAAGTTACGCACTCGCATGTATAACACAAGATGAAATTGATTAGGTGAGTGGTTAAAATTCTCTTAAGTTCTGTGTTTTCCTGATTTGGGCACAAATTTTCTCTTTGGAGGCAAGATCGGCGAATGCTCTTCAAGTTTATTGGCAAATGATACTGCTCTTTATAAACCTCTCTGGTATTTCTTGCATATGCGTTCCTTCTGGCTAGGTCATTTGCCTCCTGGGGCCATTCCTGAAGCAAAAGAACGCAGTTCAGCGTCTTGTCTAATCGCCAAAACAACATCTTCTCTGGCTGTTTCGAGAAGCGACATATATTTCCGGCCCACACTCTATAGCTTCGCATGGTCAATTTCTGCGAATTCACGTGCAAATCATTATTAGTACGAATTGATAAATTGGTATCGTGTTGATTTTCATTCGGCATATTTGCATAACGGTCTAAATGTATGTCATCATTGTAATCCAAGAGATTACCCCTGCGAGCATTTAAGTCCGTCCCCTGACAAAAACTTTTTCGCTTAGCTCACTATAGTGTCTTATATCATTACTCAAGTGATGAAAAAAATCGAATTCAAAGAGACTGGAATTAATATTCTTATATAAATTAGACTCTTCTGGAGGAATACAACATGTACAGAAAAAAACATCATCATCGGTATATAGGAAACATTTTTTAAGTTTAAACCATATACCATTAGAATTTGTACTTACCAGTTCTAAATTGTTTAAAAATTTATTTTTATAATAAATAACAATACCTCCGCTATTCCTCTTTGCCTTGCGGTTAAATTAAGGACGTGGACAATTAAAATAACTATATCCGTCAGTATCAATATTCGATAGTTTAGCATTATTTAACAGTCCTACATACATAGTCGGATTGCTCTGAGAGAGGTTCTCATTCTCAGCAAATAAACTGTGATAATTGATACTGGTAAGTTACTGGTATTACTGACCAGCTGTGTTTATCTAGAGAACCTTTATCTGTAGGGAACTTTTTACAATTATCATTGACAGGGTGTATTTGTTATCATTTACTTTTTTTACATTTAGCAAATGCATATAATAATTTTTGAAAATTACATATTTTATATCATTAATCATAGGAAATAAAATAAGTTATTTAATTAATGTTTTTTTTTATATTTTAATATTTTATTTCTCATTATACACATACATATATGTACATAGTAACACATTGTCCAAAACGTAATAGAAGAAGATAAGAGCGAACTATTATGCTATACTTGCATGTTAAGATTTACAACTTTTATATTAACAAGTACATTCAGACTATTTTATATATTCTAACAATGAATATTGAAAATGTTCACAATAATGAAATTTCTTTCTAAATAATAACAAAAAAAAACACAAACACAACATAATAATTATCTGTTTTGCATTTTACTAATATTACTTTCTTTAATTTAAACAATGCCACAAAGCGTTATATAAATAATAAATATTTTTATGTATAAAATGAAAAATAAGTTGGCTTAAGTAGAGTGTAAAAAAGGGTAGTAGATAAGAGAAGGGAGCTAAGATAAAGAGAGGAAGAAATTAACACTCAAAGTCTGAAATCCGTATATTGATGTCATTAATTTAGATATAATTTGTCCCATTTGCCGTTATGTTGTTCTTTTGCTGTTGCTATTATTATTTCTATATTTTCTATATATTTTCAATTTTTATTAACATTATTAAACATGGGAATTGTTTTTGCATACTTGTTTTTGTAAATGAAATATTTAGCATATAGTAGGCCATCCAAACACAGGAAAAAAATTTTTGATGGCAAATTTGAGTAGAATTTGGCATCCATGCTTAATGCCTTCCTTGGCATGTATACAAACCTGTGAGGGTGGATGCCAATCATGAAATCGCCTCATAATCTCAAAATTAGGTCAAAGGTCAACTGGGTGCAGTAAATGATATATAGAATTAAAGAAACTGTCTTGTTAAAATATTTGTTTATTTATTGAACTGAAAACTATAAAAATATGTCTCTTGTAAGCAACTACAAGGAAAATGAAAAAAAATATGTTAAAAATTGTGTTGTCAAATTGAGGTCAAAGGTCAAAAAGTGGGTAAAATTTATGAAATTTGAATTTCTTGTGAAATGCAAGCTTCCAATAATTAAGAACAGGCAAGTATTTTAAATCAAATGAAATGTATACATAAACAAACTTTATGAGAAATTAAGCATATTAAAAAGAAGGAAAGAGCTTCATGAGGTCACAATAAAAGTCGGACAAAACTATTTGCGGTATAGAAATAGTTAATATTCTCTGATATTGCTCAACAAAGAAAGCTAATGATCTATAGTCATTTTAATATACACTAGTATACTAGTAAATACGTTGTTATATAATAAGGATATTTGTTAGAATGCAGAAAGTAACTATTCGGATAGCGTGTATTCCAAAAGCCTGAATCATAGTGTGACTATCAATGACTGTGTATCATTGCAGTGAAGAATTGGGAAAGTCATCAAGTTAAAATCACTTCATATTTAGAGACATTCAATAATTCAGTCTTTGTGGTAGAATTCCTAAATCATACAACCCTAGCAACTGGCAGAGGTACCAAGGACAACTTGTGTTTCAGCACAGAACCAATTTCTACATTTCAGCTAGCATTTACAGCTGACAAAGATATGTTTAAACATTTAAATGTTTGATAGACTTTGAAGTAGTTTTCTGTCATCTTTAACAACCTGAACTTTCTGCATGTTTGAAACATCATATATCATTGCAAATGTTTTGTTTTTTTCTTCAAAGGATCATCCTCAAAAAATGTCAAAAGTATCCATATGTTTGATCAAAACTTGAACATCAGACTCATCAAGATCAGTTCCTAATGGCAGACAATCATATCTGATGTAGGTATGGTCTTCCTCTGCATCACTTTCTCCTTATAGTGACTTCTCTAACACATCTGACTGAGTTGTCAAAGTGACACAGAATTTGTCTCTGGCTTGGTCGTTTTGTGTTATTCCTTTTTTCCTATTGTTCATGTTACAAATGTTTTCATCCAGCTTGTTGCTTGGTCAGTGTTCAGTGATTTTGCTCCTTCTGACTATAAAAATCCTATCTTTATATTTCCAACACATATCTGGTGCTGTCTTTCAAGAGACTTCATATCATCTAAGTAAACAAGTCTTGATTGCCGCATACAAGTTATTTTTTTTAGAATGGATGGCTGATCTGCTGTGATAAGGTTATTGCTTTGACCAATATGATTTGAAATATTTTCAAATATATTGATAACAGTAGTAAATGTGTTCAGTTCATCTAAATAGGATTGTAGTATTGGATGCATTCCTAAAGTTGTCATTGGCAGTATATCTGGACTGCTTAATTCATTGTAAGCTCTCCAAGTCGGAACTGTTTGCATATCATTTTGACTATTTTGCTAATTATCTATTCAAATATTTCGAATATATGCTATTTAACGTGTTTCATTATAGTGTGTGTACCAACTACTTGCATTTATGTTGTCAGGTCCATTTATTGGATATAGCCTACCATCATTGCTTTATCCAATTGGATAGTTTTCATAGTATCAGCAGAAGCATGTTTGCCCAATTATTAAGTTCTGGTATTAGTACCCACATAATATTCTCTAGAGTTTGACTGTATTTCCCAACCACCATATTGTGCTGTTAACTATGTTTCTTTGTTTCTTTCATCTAACGTTGCTTCAACAGCACCAATATTATCACAGGACATAAACAGATTATATCCATTTTCGATATACATCCCAAGACTGTCATTTACAATTAAGTTGTCAATTCTATTGATAATATTTATAACAGTGTGGTTCACAGCATGGAAAAGACTGACACTTATTTCAGAACAAGCTGTCTTGTGAAGAGCATGTCCAAGGCCAACATCTTGAGATTGTGTATGCCGTTAGATACGCCAAATACTATATCTCCTGTGCTAGTATACAAACGTAACAGTTCTCCGCATAGGTTCTGACTTCATCATTGCCATCTAGAATAATTGTCATTCCACCAAATAGCAGGCGAGATAGAGAAAGAACCTTCCAGGAATTACCTTGTCTACATAATCAATGTCTATTCCTTCCTGAAGGGAATCATGCCTATCTCACCTCTTACTTGTTGAGCAGCAGTCAACACTTTCCTGTATAAGTATACTTTCATATGGTTCTAGAATACTTGAAACATTATCTGATAAATCAGTATATGACCCAAAATCAGACGCATATGTGATGGTCTAATAAACTGTGCTTTGGGTCAGTAGCTTTTTTGACGTCTTCATAGAACGATCCTCATGTTTGCTTGGAACAGTCTGATTTAATACCCGCTTCCTTGTAATAAAGCTACTCCAGTTGCCACCAATAATCACCAGAGCTAAATCCTCATAATTCTGTCATTACTGTATCATCTTTGAAAGTATTCTCATACTTCACAATTTGTTTTTTAAACTTAGACATATTAGAATGTATTTTACTTCGGAAGCAAGAAGTTCATTTACAGCCGCAATACATATTCTTGAAAACTATCACTCTTATACAGTGTAACTGTTTTACATTTTCCGACTGAAATAAAATACATCAACTCGAATTAGTTGGTAATATTTTTGCTAAAGTTGCTGAATGGACAGGAGCATCTTTCAACTCTTTTTCGACACTACTAGTAGAAGGTCCAGGAGATCCCTTTTTTCTTTTGAGTTTATTAATTTTGTTTTTGGAAGTGAAAACACTATAACAAATTTTATGCCATAAAAAGTTTCAATCAAGTGTCACGATCAAAACTGTCATTTCTGTCAAGAACTTCTATACTGGAGGTAACAAGTAATTTTCTTCGAATCTCAGATACTTTGTGAGGCATATTTATATATGGTAGGACAAGTTTTACTAGTTATACGTACAATTAAGGTAATTTGATTACATCATAACATAAACTCTCTTTATTTTACATTTACTTTTAATCTAAGGTATATATATTCGTAATTGTTATTTCTCCTTAAATCACATTTCAATTGGAAAAGAATACATGATAAAAAAATATGCACCAGTGTATTATCGTATTGTGAAGATCATACGGACGTCCAAGCGAACACTTAACTTTTAGAATTAATTTTAGTATTTATCTTCAAAGATATGTATAAAATTCAAGGTTAATAACAAATTGCAGATTTGCAATAAACAACAACTACCGAAATTGTCTACATTTTAAATGTACTTATTGAACTTTCGACTCGTATAAAAACAAGCAGAAAGACAGACATGCTTCAATATCCTTTAAATAGATGCTCCATCGTCCTTTACACTGTTTCATTATTAACTATAACGATCACAACTATCATAATGTATATGAATTCTACAGTTTGATGAGCACAGCCAATTCTAACAAGATAATCAAACTGACAAAGTTTGTATTTGAGATGTTTAATAAATGAACTCTTTACCTCCAATCTTAAAACAAAATGACTTAAAACATAATGACTTGAATTAAATCTCGAAATTGTGTATTACTTTTTTCTTTTTTTTTTCAATATTTGAAATAAGATTAACACAAACATTGATCACGAGCAAAACAACAAAACAGTCAATACATTAAAAAAAAATATATATAAATAAATATATTGCATTCATTTTATCAAAACTGTATTGAAATTATAATGTTTGTATTATGAATGTTTATTTGTTAGATTCCATGTTCACCATGTGTTTAAAAATGTATTATGGGCCGGAGGCCTACATTACACAAATAAAATTTTGTTTATTTGTCTATATTGTCTAATAGTCTATTAACAACATGTCATTACAGAAAAAAATATATAAAACAACATAATTGTAAGATTAGTGACAATAATTTATATACAATACTGTTTTGTTAACTTTTGCATCTGATTGACCTTTGACCTCAACTGTGACCTTAAAACGCAATTTCATGAGTGGCATCCATCATCACACGATGCTGTACATATTGGGGAATAGTGTTATGGTACTAAAACAATTCTACTAAAAATTGCCATCAAAAGTTAAAATAAGGGTCATTTTGCTTTTTGGATGGCCTACTAATATATCAATATAGTATTTAACAAATTTGAATAACTGTTCCATTCAGTACATCAAAGAGATATTACCATATAATTTAACTTTATTGTTAACTGGTTTCAAAAACTTGTATTACATATGTTGCATTTATACAGGAATGTGTTGTTAGGTATAACTTGCATTATATATGTGTATGGGAAAGCGCGTAATTTTGTATCTATTAGTGATCTAAAAGGTAAGGTGTGTACAACTTTCCAGTGTATGTTTGCATCTTCTTATTCCCATTTAATATGAGGTTTGATATTAATATTTTTTTCGTGTGTTTCTTCGTTGTCTATTATATAAAAGTTTATTTGAACTTTTAAGGTTTCTGATTTGTTGCAATAAATTTATTTCTTCATTATTGTCAGCTATATTGTTTCCTTTTAATTTTTGTTTCCATACCTTTGGAATGCTTTCAATTAAAGTATAATATTTTAAAAGTATAATATTTTAAAAAATATGAATTTTTAAGTAGGTATTTTGCTTTAACAAATTGAAAAGTATAGAATGTTTTTGTCAACTATCAAAGACTTGTTTGATGTACTTGATACATTTTTAATGTCATTCTTCATGAAATAAAAGTGTTTTTTTTTTTATTTTTAAGAACGAATTGATCCATAATATCTGGTTGTTTAATGTTTCTTGTTTATTTTCAAAATTCATACTTGACCGGGATTGTAAAAGTTCTAATAGAAATAGGGAATCTTGTGGTTTTGTGTTTTAGAATATTCATATTCATTTAAATTACGCGAAAATATAAATTGTCCCCCTAATTTATTCAATTTGTTAATGTATATATGTTTCCAATCCCCATCATTTTCATTATATATTATTCTTTTGACCCATCCCGCTTTTATTGATTTTATTTACATATTTACATTTAATAATGTTATTAAAAACAATTTTCAATTAATATTGACCATTTAACAAGGAAAAAACGGTGAAAATCGTCTGAAAACGAGGGACTATATTAAAACAAAACAAAGCCAAAATAAAAGCTAGCTGATACTTCATAGTATATGAGTGTACAGATTTTTAATAATTTACGCCTGATATCAAAAAAAATTCAATACACGCTGCGAACTACCTTATATTTCCAATAAGTAGTTCATGAATCTGACCTGCTGTCGTCTACCCAGCAGTAAAGAAATATATTTGTCAACGTATATCGTCTTTAATAATTGTATTCACGTTTTTAAAAATATTTATAAATTTTCCTTTGACTTATACATTTATTTTGGTATTAAATAATGTTTTAAGTAACTCTGTTAAAACAACCAAACTCCATTATTCCCCTATGTACTGACGGAGGTCTGGCAGTAGTCCGATATCAAAATAAATAAATATATTTTAATAACACAAAGAAGCACTGGAAGTTGCCATAAATCACTTAAATCAAATATGTATCACTGTTCTGTGCCTTGTCTCGTTATTTGCATTCTTTTCAATAACATGAAAACTTAAAAACTTTTAAAGGTTTGACCATTAGTTTACCAATGTCACACTATGATGACTTTATAAACCAAAGTTCTTATATATGGTATATATTGAAAATGCAATATCAAAATTATAAATAGACACAAATTGAACGACAATTTAAAATGTGGCGGATTACCAAATTGCATATTTTTACAAAAAGCCATTTAATTTCTACTAGCATTAATTTATTAAATGTCAAAGAAAATATACTATTCAGTTATCTTCCCAACTCGTGTTGTCACGAACACTACTGATTTTCTTTTGTTTTATAAAAGCACGTTCTAATATAGACATAGATTACATCGGCATATACATACAACAATATAATATATATGTGTATTTGTTAATAATGTCTTAAACATTCAGTTACAAGATTGCTGGTCAAGTGAGCTTCATGCACAAAGACACAGCTCTTTTGACCATGTGTTTGGCTCCTTCTTGCATAACCAACATTGTTCTCTATAACTGTATAATTGACAGTTAATACAAATAACAGGAATGCTATCAGCCTATAAGGTTCTCAATCTGACACTAATGGCTATTGCAATGATCATAATAGCGGTTCTCCGCCATGGCAGTTGATTTCACGAATCCCTTCTGACCCATATATTAGCCGACACTGGTAGCCCCACTTGCAGGTGTTTCAGTTATTTGCGCAATACCAAACGCATAAATAAACAGGTATGTAAACAGTAAACTGTTCAATTGTCAGAAGATTAGATGCAGACACTTGCGGTACTGGGATCAAGTGCGAATCCGGGTAAACATCTACCTTTTATTATTAATAAAAATAGGTAGTAAATGTTAGTATTTTCCTGATAAAATGTAGTTGAACTAACTTATAGATTAATATTGACAGATGTCACAACCTTCCTGAATTTGACATATACACTCAAACACAACGCTTTTTACGTAAAATTAATTTATTTTAATCCCGAAAGAAAAATAGAATTAACAGTCAATAAAATTATTGAAGAACATCATACAACGTTCATTACATTTAAGATAAAATGACACAATGTCATGTAAATGCAAAAAATCATATATTATATGAATGTCATGAAAATTTTACAAGGAAGTATTTATTTTTACAAGTACGTACTTTAGTAGTTATATGGATCTATTATATGGGAGTCCTAAATTGTACATCTTTAAGTCTAAAACAAGTAGTTTTCTAATTAGACGACAACTTTATTGATTTTACGTAAAATAATGTAAATGTTAATTATTTTTAAGATAAATTATATCGTGTTTCTTATGAATTATAGGTCATAATAACATTGGAACTATTACAAACTTTCACTAAACAGAAGAATTCCTATTTTCAGGGAATTAGAGAGAATTCTATAGTTCCTTGCTATTTTACAGGAGGTGGGGTCTCCCGAGAGACACATTAGAATCAAATTGAGTGATATCAGATTTTACACGCTGATTATTAATCATGAATGTGTTTGTAAGACGTGCCATCATGACTTGGCTGAAAAGGCTGTTTTATCTAATTGAACTTGGTTACAAGATCACATAAAACATCTAATATCATAAATAAAATGGCATTACATGCATTTGTAACTGTTTTGTGGAGAGGCATCTTTTTCTTTTACAAAATTCAAAACACACATTGTTGCTGTAGTTGGGTATCTGATCTAATTTCTAATCGTTTGGCAGCTAAAATGTGTCAGCATCATAACATGGTATTTTATATAATATTTATATCTTTTTTTTTACCTTACATTTTAAAAAAAAATGTTTTGGTTGTCAGAATTGAAAGAAACATAAACAAATGTTACAAACATTACAAAAAAACTTGTATTGTGTTGTGAGGAAGCTAATCGGCTTGCTTACCTGAGGGCGGTGATTCTGACCAGATCTGGCCATAAAACCGAACGATATATATATATATATAAGATAATTCAACTACAGAGAATTTGTTGTTTTATGAAGCAATAAAAAATAATGTTGTTTTTATTTTTTTTTATATACGATGAAAATAGAAAAACAACACTATTTATAATAAACTGATAACACATGTATAGTGGTAATTATTGATCATTATGCAGAGGAAGATAAACAGAATAATTTATTTAAAAATATATTTCTAATAATGTTCTATTTTGCCTTTATATTATTTGCCGTTGATGTAGGATATATATAAAGTGAATATCTTCTTTATAACGTTTAATTTGTTCTTTAAAAATATCAAAATCTTGTTGTTTTTTCAATCTGCACGAGTCAGTATATTTCTTATAGATCAAGATACATACGAACATAACATTATCTTGTAAAGAAATTATAGGGCCAAACAGTGTATTTGGGAAAGTTATATCATAAGAAATACTGAATTTTACTTTCAACAGTCATACGAAAAAGAATAAAAAATATAAAACAAATATTAATAGAAAAAATGAAAATTTGTTTCCCTTGTGTATTTAGAAAAAGGAAAACAATTCAGTTTCACTTAATCCAAATTTATAATTTTTGTTCCGGGGTATTCGTAAAAAATATTCGATGAAAAGGTTTGGTCTGTAGTGTCTTACTGTTTTGGGTCTTCCACAAATATGAAGTTTTGTTTGTATTATATTTTCAAGTCATCTATACTCAGGTCTGTTTTTAAAATCTATGTTCAATTTCTTATTAACATTTTGAGGAACTTCCGATTTAAGTTTCAGAAAGAGCGCATAAAGGCTTTTATTAACTGCTTAAGTTTTTTTTAATTAAATCAACATTGGAATTTGGTGGGTTTTCTAATCTTTCAAGATTAAAAGAAGAATTACTTGTTTTCAAATAATAAGTTACTTAAATTCAACAACGTAACCATGAACATTGCAGAGAAAGTGGACATCATTGCAACGCCTTCCTATATAAATGACTTGTTATATGTTGAAATTAATGGATTTAATAATGAAATATAGCTATCTCATTGAAAATAAACATAATAAATAGCAAATTAAACAAAATTTCATCAGGGTTTCAAATTTCAAATCTAATTTTTAAAAGGAAAATGTTCGGAAATGTTTTTTGAAAAACATGACATATATATATATATATATAATAGTAGAACATATCACGAATATACCTGTTAGGGATCAGTGATGTAACATAAAAGCAATAATACTGCTAAATTAAACGTAGTTGTTTTAATGTTCATTTTACTTGATTGGCGACCAAATTCGACCCAAATCCTAACCATTATTTTGAGAAAATCTAAGGCTACATCGGTTGTCTTAGTTTGATTCTCTTTTTTATTGATGTAAAATTCAGAACATCGTATGTTGCATTAGCAAATAAAATTGAATTCAAGAAGTAAGATAAACTGTTCAAGGACTAGTCATCTTAAAGTTATGAAAATTTCGAGAACCGACACTTTATATTTGGCAACCAAGTATTTCAAATACAAGTCATTTTAATTAAATATGGTTAAATTAATTCAATAACTGTTACTCGAAACTCACTTTTGTTACTCGAAATTCACTTTCCTTACTCGAAACTCACTTATGTTACTCGAAACTCACTTTCCTTACCCGAAACTCACTTTTCTTACTCGACACTCGATACTCGACAAATAGAAACCTTCGTATTAAAGACACAGATGTGTTTGTTATGTCACTATTACAGTTCAGTTTCAGTTGTATTAAAGACACAGATATGTTTGTTTTGTAACTATTACAATTAAGTTTCAGTTGTATTAAAGACACAAATATGTTTGTTATGTCACTATTACAGTTCAGTTTCAGTTGTATTTAAGACACAGATATGTTTGTTATGTCACTATTACAATCAGTTTCAGTTGTATTTAAGACACAGATATGTTTGTTATGTCACTATTACAGTTCAGTTTCAGTTGTATTTAAGACACAGATATGTTTGTTATGTCACTATTACAGTTCAGTTTCAGTTGTATTAAAGACACAGATATGTTTGTTATGTCACTATTACAGTTCAGTTTCAGTTGTATTAAAGACACAGATATGTTTGTTATGTCACTATTACAGTTCAGTTTCAGTTGTATTAAAGACACAGATATGTTTGTTATGTCACTATTACAGTTCAGTTTCAGTTGTATTTAAGACACAGATATGTTTGTTAAGTCACTATTACAGTTCAGTTTCAGTTGTATTAAAGACACAGATATGTTTGTTATGTCACTATTACAGTTCAGTTTCAGTTGTATTAAAGACACAGATATGTTTGTTATGTCACTATTACAGTTCAGTTTCAGTTGTATTTAAGACACAGATATGTTTGTTATGTCACTATTACAGTTCAGTTTCAGTGGTATTAAAGACACAGATATGTTTGTTTTGTAACTATTACAATTAAGTTTCAGTTGTATTAAAGACACAGATATGTTTGTTATGTCACTATTACAGTTCAGTTTCAGTTGTATTTAAGACACAGATATGTTTGTTATGTCACTATTACAGTTCAGTTTCAGTTGTATTTAAGACACAGATATGTTTGTTATGTCACTATTACAGTTCAGTTTCAGTTGTATTAAAGAAACAAATATGTTTGTTATGTCACTATTACAATCAGTTTCAGTTGTATTAAAGACACAGATATGTTTGTATGTCACTATTACAATCAGTTTCAGTTGTATTAAAGACACAGATATGTTTGTTATGTAACTTTTAATCAAAATTATTACAGCAAACTGACATGTAGACATGTCCTTATTGGTGACATTGATAATGTAAAACATTAATTTATGAGAGTTACATTATGTTTTGTAACTCTAATTTTGACACTCAGTTGGTGTGAATACCTGGATTTCACTGTAATGGAGAGAGACCATTATATGAGTTATATACACAAATAATTGATATTACACTTGTAGGCAAAACCCTTTTGTTAGAAGCAAATTTAAATTGCCTCCCTTTGAAGTTTCAGCTGGGCTGCATTTCACGCTTAAACATGTTTGCTCTGTTTATTTATAAACACAAACGGTGACCAAATGAACAAATAGTAAATGGAAATCGAACTACATCAGCGCTGTCCTTCCATTTCTGTCGTGTGATTAAACACAAGCAAACAGCTCTAGTGGTGTTTGCTGTGTTAGCTAATATAAAAAGCAAACATGTCGTTCAGTTGACTTCTGTTATCAAACATTTGCAAACAAGTTAAACGTTTAAGTGAACTGAAGACGGCTCAAATATTACCTTATTTAACCTATGTATTGGGAAAGCAACAAATAATTAAACAAAATTAAAGGCCAAATACTTATTATTTAAAAAAAAATTTTTTTTTACTGTCCCAATACATAGCCTGAATACATACATTATTTCTAAGCACTGTGTATATTATCATACTTTATAATATAATATTTAATACAAAAAAAATCGTATTCAATTAAAGAACAAGGTCTAATGTGGTCTAGTGTACGTCTCAAAATTATTTACCTATTACTAATGAAGAAAGTGGTTTCAAGCCCACTTAATGTTGGAAAGTTTGTCCGTTTCTTACGAAAGAATGGTGGGTCTATTTAAATAACTACTTATATACATTTGTCGTTCACCAATAAAAACTTGGATGCCATATAAAAAGATTTTAATATGTTTGAACTGGCGATAAAATCTGTTAATAAACAAATTTTTATAAACACAAGAACATGAATTTAGGTTTTTAAAACATGCAACATTTTAAACCCTTTAACATGCTCAAAATGGATCTCCATAATCATGATTCAGCATGCAGTTCATGGTATGGGAATATTAAATTGCTTTTTCAATAAACTTGTATCTATGTCACACTGGTGCATGACCTCAATTAGCTGTGATAGCGATGCTGTTGTTGGTCTTCTACACCACCATGTTCTTAGCACATCAAAACCTTGCATCAAAGAATCTCCTGGTTTGTCCGCAATAATCCTTTGTACACAGGACCATTCAAGTCCAAGCTCTATCCCCAACTGGGACTGCTTGTTACCAATATGCTTGGCTAAAGTGAGCAGATCTTTGTCATTTATTTTATCCTGAAAGTCTCTTTCAAGATCACCTCCCAAGTCTAGGCTGCCACAGCAATCAAATTTTATTGATTTTTGACTGTGTCCAGAATAACTTTTAAAGATGTCCTCACAAGAACAGCTACTGCTGCAGTCATTCACCCTTGCATAGTTAGCCATGTGGCCACTTTTAACATCTGAATCCTTTTCGCTAATATCAAGCCTTTGACTGGCATAGTTTCTATTGAATGTTTTAAATTCTTTCTTGCGATTAGTATGTGTGCCAATCCCATTATTTCTACTGCAGTTTTGACAGAAGTGCTGATATGAATCTCCCAGTGAATGACCTGCATCATCATCTAGTGATGGATCACAATGCACACTCATTGGATCAGCTTCCATTGTTTCTGCCTTTGCTCCATTTCCAATGTTCTCCCTCCCACTAGCTGAACAAGACTTACCTTCATGCAGATCAGTGTCTCTGAGAGATGCAATGTCTAAATTGTATGAGGAATCGTTTATCAATTCTTCATTGCCTGAAGTTTGGAGGTTCTGTGGTGAATATTTTTTTCTTTGTTTGACTTTTGTTTTATTTTCAGGTTCACTTGTTTCTCCCATATTTGTCACTGATATGTTTCTTGAGCTCATTTTCTCACAAGTTAATGAACTCTCGTGTAATCCTGCTGCAACTAGATTTGTTGCTGACTCTTCATTATCACTGAAATTACCTTGATTGGAAAGGCTTTTCAAATCATTAAATGGAAAATCATTTGTACAAACCCTCTCATCACATTCCTGACCTGACTTTGCAGATTTCGTAAATCTTTGCAAACCATGACCTACTAAATTGCCCAAAAAGTCACTAAAAGGATTCCATGAAGCTCCAGCATTATTTGTGTTGCTTTCAGTTTGTTTCAACTGTGTTAAATCTTGTGCTATAGTGTGACTGGTAAGGGAGTTTGGCTCACTCCTGGACAATGGCCAGGTATTTTCTACTGGTTCCTGAGAACGCAAGATTGTAGGCTTTGGTTGGGACACCACTGGCTGTAATTGACTTACAGCGATTGCTGTTTCTTGATCTGATGTGATTGGTTGAGATAGGTCAGACTCTGGCTGAATATGTTCCACTGGTAGTCTGAAACACCCGGGCAGGGAACCACCACTGCTTCCGCTGCTCTCACTGCTCTCAATACTATCCTGTAGAAAGGAAAAAGTTAAAATGATATGGTTTGAACTTTGCATCTTTTAAATTCATAAGGCATGTTCAAAGGTGTATTTGAAGTCTAAATATTGGACAACACAGAGGATTGGAAGAAATCCTACCTGCTTAATCAAGTACTCTCTCAATTCCAGTTTTTATAAAGGATTTGCAGAGGAGTTTCATGACATATAAGCAAGTGTACTATAATATAGTCTGTGATTAGACCACCAGAACAAATATTATATTCACATATATTTTGGTATCACATATTAAAGAGAAACAAATATTTATCAAAGGAATGCTGATTCAATAAACTGATAATTTTGTTTGGTACATTCTCATTTAGTGATGTTCAATATGAGAAGACTTAGATTTAGTTCATTGTCAAGAATCAGCAAAATTAGATTTGATTCAATAACCATAAGAGGCTCCAAAACTGTTGAAATTTTGATTTTTCAAAAATCTTCTCAACCAGTGTGTCAAATATTTTATATAAATTATTCCTATGAGTAGAGGCTTTAAGTTTTCTCAAATCAATGAGGTAGGGTATATAGGGGCCCTCAGTTTCATATAGGTATACTATGACAAAACAAAAAATCCAATTGTCTCATCCATTTGTTTTATATATAGTTATATAGTTTGAGAACTGATTGTTTAGTCATAGCAAATTAAGTTTTGTTCACTAAGGAATAGTAAATAATTTTTTTTCCAGTAAGTGGGATGGGACTATATTCTGTAAGGAGTTTAAAACAGAAATTGTAAAATTAAAAAAACAAACGATGGCTACTATAAGCCAGTTCTCTGTTTGACATTTTGCTTAATACTCACTGTGTTTTTATGCCCCCCCCCCCAAATTTTTTGGGTCGCATATAGTAATCGCAGCATCCGTCCGTCCTTCCGTCCGGGTAAACAAATGGGTAGTTAAGTGTCTAGGGTTTAAGGTTAGTAATTTTTATGGACAGTTAAAAAGCTGTTGAAAAATAATTACGTGGCTGTTTCTAGACACTTAAAAAACAGCATTTATGTGGCTTTTTTTCTCTTACGTGGCTAAAATTTTCTACGATTGAAGCAAAGAAGCCACTTAAATACCCATTCGTGAGAACTTCCGTCCTTCCGTCCGTCCTTCTGTCCGTCCTTCTGTCCGGTATTTCGTTTCCGGCCTGTAACTTTGTCATGCATAGATGGATTTTGTTGATACTTGCTACAAATGATCAACATAGTATAACGACATGTCGTGAGTAAGGCCCACACCCGTACCTCAAAGGTCAATGTCACAATTTGAGTTTGTTTGACAACACCTTGAGTTTGTGTGAGATTTCATTTCCGACCTGTAACTTTGTCATGCATAGATAGATTTTGTTGATACTTGCTACAGATGATCAACATAGTATAACGACGTGTCGGGAGTAAGACCCACACCCACACCCACACCCGTACAAAGTCACAATTTGAGTTTGTTTGACAACACTTTGAGTTTGTGTGAGATTTCGTGTCTGGCCTGTAACTTTGTCATGCATAGATGGATTTGTTAATACTAGCTACAAATGACCAACATAACATGACGATGTGTTGCACGTTACACCCAGAATCCCACTTCAAAGGTCAAGGTCACAATTTAACTTTGGTTGATGACACTTTCAGTCTGATTGAGATTTGTGTCAGGTCTGAAACTTTGTCACCTAATGATAAATTTCAAAAACACTTGGCTCAATTCATCAGCATGCCATTACAAAGTGTCACGTATAAGATCCACATGCGTACCTCAAAGGTCAAGGTCACACTTTCAGTTTGTTTGACAACATTTTCAGTCTGTGAGATTTCTTGTCCGATCTATAACTTTATCATCTATGGTATATTTTAAAAACACTTGGCTCAGTTGATAAACATGACATAATTAAGTGTTGCATGTAAGACCCAGAACCTTTCCTCAAAGGTCAAGGTCACACTTTCAATATATTTGATATTGCGTGTCTGGTCTGTGACTTTGTCTTTCACTTGGCTCAATTTATCAAGATGACATGACGACGTGTCATAAGTAAAACCTAGACACGGTAACACTTTGAGTATGTACTATGACAACACTTTGAATCTGTTTAAGATTTCAAGTCTGTCCTTTTACTTTATTATACATGGATGGATTTCCAAAACTCTTGGCTTAATTTATCAATTGATCTGTAACTTACTTTAAGGGATTTTAAAATAGATTGACACAAGTGATCAGCATTTCATGATAATGTTTCAACTGCATTTAACTGTTGAAATACCCAGACCATTACATCAGATGTCAAGGTCACATAAAGGTCAAGGTCATGCTTTAATTTAAAAAAAAATGAAATTGCATGTCTAGTCAGAAACATTAGTCCATTACTCTTGATATTCATGGATACATCGCTTCCTATTATATCATATGTTTTTATTTTTCACAGACCATTTTGGGGGCATGTGACACTTAACAGTGACATTTCTTGTTTTATATAAAACTCACAGAGTGTGGATTGTATGTTTCATATTTGCTATTGTCGGTTGCATGTTTAATACTTGCAGACTTTTGCTTATATTATAGCGTAATATTCACATATTGTCAGTTTTATGCTGAATACCAACAGCTTGATACTAACAGAGTGTAGAATGTATGTTTAATACTCATGGACGTTGACTGTATGTTTCATACTCACAGACAGTTGATTGTATGCTGAATATTCACAGACAGATGATTGTATGTTTCATACTCACAGACAGTTGATTGTATGCTAAATACTCACAGACAGTTGATTGTATGTTTAATACTCACAGACAGTTGAATGTATGTTTAATACTCACAGACAGATATTTGTATGTTTAATACTCACAGACAGTTGATTGTATGTTTAATACTCACAGACAGTTGAATGTATGTTTAATACACACAGACAGTTGATTGTATGGTTAATACTCACAGACAGTTGAATGTATGGTCAATACTCACAGACAGTTGAATGTATGGTCAATACTCACAGATAGTTGATTGTATGCTTTATACTCACAGACAGATGATTGTATGTTTCATACTCACAGACAGTTGATTGTATGCTGAATACTCACAGACAGTTGATTGTATGTTTAATACTCACAGACAATTGAATGTATGTTTAATACTCACAGACAGATGATTGTATGTTTCATACTCACAGACAGTTGATTGTATGCTGAATACTCACAGACAGTTGATTGTATGTTTAATACTCACACACAATTTAATGTATGTTTAATACTCACAGACCGATGATTGTATGTTTAATACTCACAGACAGTTGATTTTATGGTTAATACTCACAGACAGTTGATTGTATGTTTAATACTCACAGACAGTTGATTGTATGTTTAATACCCACAGACAGTTGAATGTATATTTAATACTCACAGACATATGATTGTATGTTTAATACTCAAAGACAGATGATTGAATGGTTAATACTCACAGACAGTTGATTGTATGTTTAATACTCACAGACAGATAATTGTATGTTTAATACTCAAAGACAGATGATTGTATGTTTAATACTCAACGACAGATGATTGAATGGTTAATACTCAAAGACAGTTGATTGTATGTTTAATAC
Source organism: Panopea generosa (assembly GCA_029582155.1). Taxonomy (NCBI): domain Eukaryota; kingdom Metazoa; phylum Mollusca; class Bivalvia; order Adapedonta; family Hiatellidae; genus Panopea; species Panopea generosa. Next base: position 50,746,542 of record CM055897.1, read on the forward strand.
TCACAGACAAATGATTGTATGTTTAATACTCACAGACAGTTGATTGTATGTTTAATACTCACAGACAGATGATTGTATGTTTAATACCCAAAGACAGATGATTGAATGGTTAATACTCACAGACAGTTGATTGTATGTTTAATACTTACAGACAGTTGATTGTATGTTTAATACTCACAGACAGATGATTGAATGCTGAATACTCACAGACAGTTGATTGTATGGTTAATACACACAGACAGTTGATTGTATGTTTAATACTCAAAGACAGATGATTGAATGGTTAATACTCACAGACAGATGATTGTATGTTTAATACTCACAGATAGATGATTTTATTTTAAATACTCACAGACAGTTGATTGACTGTTTAATACTCACAGACAGTTGATTGTATGTTTAATACTCACAGATAGATGATTTTATGCTAAATACTCACAGACAGTTGAATGTATGTTTAATACTCACAGACAGTTGATTGTATGTTTAATACTCACAGATAGATGATTTTATTTTAAATACTCACAGACAGTTGATTGACTGTTTAATACTCACAGACAGTTGATTGTATGTTTAATACTCACAGATAGATGATTTTATGCTTAATACTCACAGACAGTTGATTGTATGTTTAATACTCACAGACAGTTGATTGTATGTTTAATACTCACAGATAGATGATTTTATGCTAAATACTCACAGACAGTTGATTGTATGTTTAATACTCACAGACAGTTGAATGTATGTTTAATACTCACAGATAGATGATTGTATGTTTAATACTCAAAGACAGATGATTGAATGGTTAATACTCACAGACAGTTGATTGTATGTTTAATACTCACAGACAAATGATTGTATGTTTTATACTCAAAGACAGATGATTGAATGGTTAATACACACAGACAGTTGATTGTATGCTGAATACTCACAGACAGTTGATTGTATGTTTAATACTTACAGATAGATGATTTTTTGGTTTATACACACAGACAGTTGAATGTATATTTAATACTCACAGACAGTTGGTTGTATGCTGAATACTCACAGACAGTTGATTGTATGTTTAATACTCAAAGACAGATGATTGAATGGTTAATACTCACAGACAGTTGCTTGTATGTTTAATACTCACAGACAGTTGATTGTATGGTTAATACTCAAAGACAGATGATTGAATGCTGAATACTCACAGACAGTTGATTGTATGGTTAATACACACAGACAGTTGAATGTATATTTAATACTCACAGAAAGTTGATTTTTGTTTAATACTCACAGACAGTTGAATGTATGCTTAATAATCACATATTGTTGATTATTTAATGCTCGATTGTATATTTGATAATCACAACGTGTTGGTTTTATGTTTAATATGCACATCTTAGAGAAAGAATATCAGGATTTTTCCAAATCGGTTATAAACATTTTTTTCCCAATAAACCATGCCAGTATATACATGCTGCCCTAATATTGCCTGGAAAATATCTATTTAAACATGCCAAAACAATATTACAAACCAATAAATATATAAAAAGGGATTTCCTAACTTGGGCTACTGGCCTAGCTAGGTCAGATTCAAGTATATATTTCCAACTTAGAATTACAATATCTTTTGTGAAGTATCAAATGAAGTGCATGATTTCATTTTAATCTGTTGTACTGGTTTGCATTGTGGTATAATTTGTTTGATCTGTGAAAGCTGTTGAATGACGATGTGAGGATCATCAAGCAATATCTAAGTGTTGTCTATCTTTAGAATTGGGATTTCATTCAAGTTTACCAATCCAGGTGAAATATCAATTTTTATTGTTTTGGTGGGTTTGATATACCAAACCATTAGGATTTTATTTATCTATGATAATGAGATGCTTTGTATCCATTTGAAAAATAATTTTGATTTTTAAGACATATACTCACAGAGTGTTGATTGTATGTTTTGATACTCACAGAGTGTAAAATGTATGTTGATTACTCACAGAGTGTTGATTGTATGTTTTAATATTCACAGAGTGTTGATTGTATGTTTTGATACTCACAGAGTGTAAAATGTATGTTTATTACTCACAGAGTGTTGATTGTATGTTTTAATATTCACAGAGTGTTGATTGTATGTTTTGATACTCACAGATTGTAAAATGTATGTTTAATACTCACAGAGTGTTGATTGTATGTTTAATACTCACAGAGTGTTTGAATGTATATTTTATACTCACTGAATGTTGATTGGTCCAATACTTCAGCATGGTACTGATATCAATAACATGTGTGTCTTTTTGACAGACATGTTTACACAGAGCCTGTTTTGTTTGTGGCTTACTAGCCAGTGCAAGAAGTCTGTGTATGCTCAACAGCCCTTCTGTATCGCCCCATGATGTCATCTTGCACCTGGTGTATGTCTTGAAGGAAGTAACATTTTCAGTGTTTGTGTCAAAGTAGTCTTTTATCTCACTCTGCACTCCTTTACAAATATCTGCATCCACTGTCTGGGAAAGTGGACAGAAACTGACAATCTGTATTTCCACTGTGTTTGATGCTGTACTGTGGTACAGGGTAAGTTGATGGTGGTCAATATCCCTCGCCTCAAATATTACGCAGTTCCTGTACCTGTAGCAAAATTTAATCCCATGTTCATTTTTAATCAGAATTAAATCTTACAATAATATTTGTAGGATTTGCTTTATGTAACATGTAAGTCTTATATTACCAATTGCTCTGAATACTCGACACATAAACACAAATGCAATAGTGGTATTTTCTAATTCTATGTGTAAAATGGACCTGGCTAAACTCAATGTGTACACTGTACTGAGCATAAGGCTCATCCTGTTATCTGCTATATGATCATGGAATAATGGTCTCTCAAATCTCTTGGTCATAGAATTACACTAACATCTGTTGTCCTGCTACATTTGTAATTATAGTTCAGTACATTGTTATATATAATAAAAAAACTCGCATAAAAAAACAGTCTCTAATATTGTATACCAAAACATTGAAGATAAAGCCAAATGTAGCAATAAATAAATACACAATGTTCTATCTGCAGAATGTTTCACTAACTAATCTAAACTTTACGTTGTTGTATTGTTATAATACAATTTCCTAACTATATCTCAAATACAAAATAGTCTTTCATAACTCTATGATTTATGTAGAATAACAGTTCTCATCATGTGGTAAAGTAGATGGATAACATCTAAAATGTGTTAAATGTTACCTTTGCACTGGATATGCATTCTCATTTAGAATCTAGTATGTGTAACTATAGTTGATTTAAGCAATTATCATTTTTAAATCATATAATCCCGTGAACATTTTTATAAAAATGCCATTGATTTCCCTCAGTTTCTTTATGTTTTTGAAGAGCCACAACATTCTTTTTATATGTACATGTATTATATTTGTTCTATAAATAGTAACAAATTAGAATGTGCACACAATAAATGGTTTTATGTCAGCGTACACAGCAAAGTTAAGATGGCTGCCGAGTGTACACTGACAGACTGCTTGATTTAGATCATAAGAGGAAGTATATCAGGGCTTATTTAAAAATTTGCAAAAAACATTTCCCCCCAGTATATCATGTGACTATTTATTCATGTCTATATATACCCACTGATCCTGATCCTAGACAAGAGTTTATTAAAACATCCCAAAATAATATAATGAAAAGGTATTTCTTAATTTTGGCCAGGTTAGACTTAAATAGATTTCCCATTTAAAATTGCAACATATTTTATGACAATTTATTTCAAATTTCATAAATTATGATTTCATTTTGATTTCAATTTGATATGTCATTGGTCACATATTGTAGAATTTCTTTCTTCTTGGAATGGTTCCGAATGAGAGGTTGAAAATTATAATCTATTTTTAGAATTGGGATTTCAGTTCAATTTCATATTTCCGATTAAAATATTGTTTATTGTATCATTTGGATGAACTTCACAGTTTTGTTGTGTTATTTGCTGGATGTTATACATTACTTATGTGACATTTTTTGCTGACAGAAATAAGTTTTAACAAAGTAACAAAAGATAAAATTTAATAAATTGAAAGGTCTTGTAGGTACGGCTGACAGATACATTGTGCTGAACAAATGTTATAAATCAATAACTATATAGACCTGGGCTGCGTTTTACAAAATAACTTTAAATTTGTTGTCAATTCGTTGAAAGTCAACTTGACAATTTCTTTGTTGTATGATCAAATTTTGATCGACATTTAAAATGATTGTATTTCCAGAATATGAACCATTTTCTTCATTATTTGAGCCAATTTTGAGTTATTTTGGATCAATATTTAAATTATTATGAATAACTGTTGGTTTACATTTACGACGATATTAATCTAAGGACTTTTTGTGAAACACATCCCTGGTGTACCATAAAGTCTGTATTGTCATGCAAATAACCAATACAGACATTGAAGCACACCAGGTCCATAACATTATCTCTAAATATTTGCACGCCGGAATGTTTCAGGTGCTGCAAAATCATTTTAAACAAGAGTTGTCAGAAGACATCAAAGCTCGCCGATGGGATTAAACTCACCACCAATGCAAAGATTGAGATTGGAGGCAAACACCAAAACTTAAACGCATCTAAATGCAAAAGTTTAACCTGGGTGTCTACAGACGAAAAATTAAGTCTTAAAGGGCCATAACTCTGCCAAAATGCAACCCAGAGTTATGGTTTTTGTCTCTTTGTGTTTCAATGATGATGGTGAACACACATGCAAAGTTTATTCATATCCAATGAGTGGTTGTATAGATATTTTTCTGATAAAAAACTTTAACCTGAAAAATTAAATTGAAAAAGGGCCATAACTGTGCCAAAATGCAACCCAGTGTTATGGTTCTTGTCTCTGTGTGTTCCATTGATGATGGTGAACACACATGTGAAGTTTCATTCACATCCAATGAGTGGTTGCATAGATATCTTAAACTTAAACTCAACTTAATGCAAAGTTTGACCTGGGTGTCTAAGTCCAAAAAGGGCCATAACTGTGCCAAAATGCCATCCAGAGTTATGGTTTTTATCTCTGTGTGTTCCATTGATGATGGTAAACACACATGCAAAGTTTCATTGACATCCAGTGAGTGGTTGCATAGATGACTGAAACTTAAACGCAAAAGTTTAACCTTGGTGACTACAGACGACGACTCCCACGACGACGACTCCCACGACGCCGCCGGGGTCATGACAATAACTCTCCTTGGACTTCGTCCCGGCGAGCTAAAAATAATTAAATACAAATGATGCATTTAAATAACGAGCAGAAATCATGTTATGAAAGTATAAATAGCAATTATGCATCTTGAGATACTCAGGATTTCCTGAAATATTAAAATAGGTCCATTTTTCAGTGAAAATGGAGGAAAAGTATACTTGGACACTTCGAAATTTGGAACCCCTCTAAAATTTATGAAACCTGCATTGGAACCTGAATGATATTGCTGGATCCCTCCATGTGATTGATATGCTGTAGAGTGTTGGTACCTGGTTAGTGGTTTGTCAGGAGTGCCGAGGCTTGTGAAGCACGTGTTGGCCAGTTTGTGGAAGTGTTTAGTAATGGTTGTACAGGCAGCAGGTTTGTACTGGTAACATAGTATGTTGGTGGTTTGCACAAAACTTGGTAATGCAAGAGTTGATATTGTCACAGGATCTAACTGTTCCAGATCGAGGCCTGCAAAATCTGAAATGATAGAACAGTTCCTGTAGGTCTTACTACACAGTTGAATTTTGTTCTTTGTTCTATGTAAAATAAGGTCTAGGATTTCTCTTGTAAAAAAAGAATTCCACATAGAATTTTTTGTAATTTTTTTTATTTCATAGCAGGAATATAAACCCACATAAAAATGCACAATAAGTGGTAGGTTGACCAGGTTGTTTTTTTTAAAATAGCGTGCAGTGGCACCCTGAGATTTTTTTAAAAAAGAAGTCTTCAAATGCTCATAAATACATGCATATGTTGAAATCCTATAAAAGTCACTTTTTTAACACCAGTGATGTCTTATTGCAGTATATGCTATACCAACTTTTGCTCTACTCATCTGCAGCAAGAAGTCACAACTACTATGAACCATTTTGAAAATATTTCAAAACCAAATTATATAGGCCTTGTTTTTAAGCGTAAGAATCAAATTACCGTGGGAAAAAAGGGGCGTAACTGTGCAGTAAGACGTGTAGGGTAACAGTATGAGCAATATGTTTCCAGTCAATATGAAATATTGAATAAGAGTACTGGTAATATATATGCTGAAATAGCTTACCTTACGGCAATATAACTAGGTAAGTGCAGAAATACCTTGCCATACGGCAATATAACTAAGTAAGTGCTGAAATACCTTACCATACGGCAATATAACTAAGTAAGTGCTGAAATACCTTACCATACGGCAATATAACTAAGTAAGTGCTGAAATACCTTGCCATATGGCAATATAACTAAGTAAGTGCTGAAATACCTTGCCATACGGCAATATAACTAAGTAAGTGCTGAAATTCCTTACCATACGGCAAAATAACTAAGTAAGTGCTGAAATACCTTGCCATACGGCAATATAACTAAGTAAGTGCTGAAATACCTTGCCATACGACAATATAACTAAGTAAGTGCTGAAATACCTTACAATATGGCAATTTAACTAAGTAAGTGCTGAAATACCTTACCATACGGCAATATTACTAAGTAAGTGCTGAAATACCTTACCATACGGCAATATAACTAAGTAAGTACTGAAATACCTTACCATATGGAAATTTAACTAAGTAAGTGTTGAAAAACCTTTTCCACATAGTGATAAAACTAAGTAAGTGTTGAAAAACCTTTTCCTCATAGTGATAAAACTAAGTAAAAGTTGAAATACCTTTTCCACATAGTGATAAAACTAAGTTAGTGCTGAAATACAATTAATTAATTAGAATAAATGTTGAACTACCAGCACATTTTACTTAGGTGATAGAACTAAATTCAATATTGAAATGCATTTTCTTTAAAATGATGAATTAAATTTAGTATTGAAACTGATTTTCTGTTCGGTTAGTATTTAAATTCATTTTCAACAGGGTGATAAAACTAATTGTTGAAATACCTTTTCCGTACGGAAAAACTTTGATGAGTTCTGGAAAATACTGGTTCCATTGGTCTTCATCATACATACATAGTACAATATGCTCCACCTGCCATGGTAAATAATGAAATTATAACAGTAACTTTGGCCGTTCTTAAAAAGATTGGTTTTCTGTGCTCCTACCTACTCTCACTAAATTGCAGTTGTCGGTACCCAAACTCTTTTATTGACATTCAAAGCATTGAACTTTTTGTTATGACTCCTGCCCATTTTTGTTTACAATGACAATTCAAACTTTTTTTTAGCTACTTGCTGTCAAAGATATGTTGTATCAGTGCATGGCTTTATATTGTCACCACAACATTGTTGCAAACTGATAAATGTATATTTATAAAGCCTCAGTCTAGTTCTTCATTTCATGCCATGTTACAATTCTTGAATGAGAATGTAGGAAAGCTACAAACATAATAATATATGATATTCCATCACTTACAGAGAGTTTGTTGTCCACGTCTTCCAGCCATGCCCGGATTGCCGTTATTCCAGTCCTGATGGCCTCTGTCAGCTCTATACCTGCTCAATAAAAGTAATCTGCAATTTTCACTGTAGAACATATACCCTGCATTTCATTTACAAATATGTGATTTATTATTACCAGCTATTACTTTTTCTGTATTTCCTATACACTGGCCAGGGCCATTTAGCTCAGTCAGTAACATGTTTGGCTATCAATCCAGGGGTCGTGATTTTTAATCTCCGTCCATCTTCGTGATGATTGAGATATGACTTTGTGCTTCATTGTCCTTCTCTCATCACTGATTCAAGCGGGAAAGTTATCACTTACTGAAGGAAATAAGTGCTTGAGTACTGGTCAACCTTCCAGGACGCCAGGAAATAGTTATTAGGTTAACAGGTCATCTGTTGGCGCTCAACAGCATAAAAAATATGCTAAATGTTCAAACAAAACTTTTGACAAATTGAAGACATAAACAGTTATTTTTTAAAATCCATGGAAGAGTTTCTAGTGTAGAAATACATTCAAATACAGTGTTGTAAAAGTAACATGTGGTAAGCTGGTAAAATTTATATTGTCTGAAATGTATAATTAGAAATTCCTAACTTTGACCAAGACTCAAGGAAATATTCTAGTACATGTTGATACATACCTGCACCACCTGATCCGAGACATGGAAATGCCTAAAATGAACAGTATAATTATAGAGAGTGACAATTTGTTATAGAAGCAAACTGTGTATACCGGTATAGATTGTTAAAATGTCTTAAACAATTGTATTTTCACTCAGTTTACAATGGTGTCACATTAGTTGATCAATACATTATGTTCACCCTAGAGTTACATTGGTATTTATTTTATAAACATATTTCTTCATTAAAATTTTCATAACAGTCACTTTGAAGATGCTAAATCATATGATTTACATCATATATTTTTTATGTTACGGCATCAATGAAGTTTAACATCATAGCACGAGAATTTTATGTCGGTCCTAGGATGAAATAGAAATATCTAACCCTGGTAAAAATGCAGATATCCTTATCCGCTATGCATGAAAACTCTGTCAGAAAGTACTGAAGCTGTACTTACCACAGTCTTTATATCTGGTGTGTTCCTGATCAATTGTAAACAGGACAGATAACTCTGTCGAAGGGATTGTTTCCTTTCATTATAGCTGAGTTGAGAGTGAGGAGGGGGACCAGCAGTGTGCAGGACAACTGTATATGATACAATATCAATTAGAAGGGAAGTAATCAAGACGGAATATGCAGATCATCTTATGTGAAATCTGTGTCCCTTTAACATCTCACTACACTTCTTTTTATTAATAGAATAAAACTGGAAGCTTTCAGAAAACTGGATTATAGAATGTCGAGACAACATGATTTAAGAGATGCCATATGTAAAATTTTTGGGCCCGGTTTGTTGGAAGTGTGTCAGACTATTAATCCACCTGGCCGGGTCATATCAAAGACTTGAACAATGGTACTAGAAGCTTCCTCACTTGGCACTCAGTGTTTAGAGGATAGTTCTAGGTCTGGTCGGTCTGGTGTCAGTATAATGTGACTGGGTGGGATATCATACCATGTGTCTGTGGCAACACTAAGAATATTGTTTCAAGTAAATACCATAGTGAAATGACTGAAAGCAATTGTTGAAAGCAATGCTAAACACCAATCAACAACTATTAATCAAGGGTGATGAGTTCAAATCCCAGTCCAGTCACAGTCTCTGTGATGACTGATATATGACATTGTGTCTCATTGTTGTTTGTCACTCATTGTGATTCATCTGTCACTGCTGATTTCAGTGGGAAACTATCAGTAACTTGCAGAGATAGATGTGATTGAGTACTTGTTAACCTTCCAGAATCCCTTGAAAGGTTGTTTAGGTTAATTGTTAGCCCGCGATGGCATAAAAATTACACTAAACATTTTAAACAAGCATGTAAATTTACATTTTTTTAGTAATGAAAGCCAATTAGATCAAACAAAACAATTAAGTTGTGAAAACAAGCTGAAAGGGCTCCGCTAGATCTTTGGATCGATTTACTACCTTGATTCAAATTCAACTGTTTTAGAAAATAATTAATTCAAAAGCAATCAAAGGCAATGCTGAAGTGAATCTCTAGGCTGTTGACCACTGATGTCAGAGGTCACACGCAATCACACACTAGTTCCAGCTCTATCTGAGCTATATACAAAAGCTCTGAGCTTACTTTGTCATCAGCTAACACACATTAGAATAAAACAAGATAATTAGTGGAGGGGTGGAAATGAGAAATGTGCAATGTATAGAGTGTTGGCCGCTCATGCCAGAGGTTGTAGGTTCAATCCTCAGTTTGACCCAATGCTGCTCAAAGTAGACTCAAGAGCAGTTCATATAAAATTTGAGTTTTCTTTGCAATTGAGCTGAAACAAATTAATATAAACTAAATGTGCAGTCAGGAAACAATGGACAACAGCAGTGGAATATTTTCATAAGCTTAAAAAAAGCTGCACAGTTTTTGATAAAGAATTACTCACACATCATCAGAAGTAATGGAATCTTTAAGACATTTAGAAACATGATTATGGACGTAAAGATATAATATAACTAAGAAAAGCTTAACTATCGAAAACTTACATTTTGCAGGGAGGTCAAATCCTGAAATTAAAATCAAATGATCATTTTCGATTATCACATTTAAAATGATTGTTTTAACAATATGTCTTATATCATGAGTAATACTGTACATTATCACCATACCCTGATATTTCAATTATATCTGTTAAGGAATGCTATATATATGCTACTGCATAAAACTTTTCAAAGTGTGCTAGAAAAAAAATAAGTCGTTTTCAAATTATGCACTGATTGTGGAAAAAAAAAGTGCTCACAAAACGTGAACATTTAGGAACATTTAAGAACCTGATACTGTAACTTATGTTCATGTTATATAATGTTGTTTCTTCAAACACCCCAGCATAATCATGGGGCCTCATGAAAATCACCAGAACTGAGATGTTTTTGTAAATAACTTTGCAATGTTTTTACTTTCCATCATGGTCTGGTAATTTATTGATGTAATAATTATTAATAAGGGATGATAGTAAGAATTGCCCTTTAGTGTGAATTCGCAAAATTGGATGGTTAAAAAACTGTTTTGAACTATCATTTACATGATGGGATTTCATGTTTCTTCCATGTTCCATGATATTAAAATAATATATCTGGCTTTGATAGAAAAACAAATAAACACATGAGTATGTATATAACACTATTAGTTGCACAACTGTGTAGCAGCATTCATTGTTCCTTATTGTAAAAGATACTGAATTATTCATGACCTTATAGTGTTGACATTAACACAGACTTCTTCTTCAGTGTGAATTTCTTTATTTCATATTGATTGTGAAAATGTTCCTATTAGTTTTATTAAAATTGCTTTATGTCTTCCTGGGTAGGTTAAACTTATATTTTACATTGATTGTGGAACAAATTTTAATGAATTAAACAAATTACATTCAAAGTACCCTAACTGGTGGGGAGGATAGGAGAAATACTAGCGCACTAACTGGTGGGGAGGATAAGGGAAATAGTAATGCCCTAACTGGCGGGGAGGATAAGAGAAATACTAGCGCCTTAGCTGGTGGGGAGGATAGGAGAAATACTAGCGCCTTAGCTGGTGGGGAGGATAGGAGAAATACTAGTGCCTTAGCTGGTGGGAAAGATAGGAGAAATACTAATACCCTAACTGGTGGAGAGGATTGGAGAAATACTAGTGCCCTAGCTGGAGGTGAGGATAGGAGAAATACTAGCACCCTAACTGGTGGTGAGGATAGGAGAAATACTAGCACCCTAGCTGGTGGAGAAGATTTGAGAAATACTAGTACCCTAGCTGATGGGGAGGATAGGAGAAAAACTAGCACCTTAGCTGGTGGGGAGGATAGGAGAAATACTAATACCCTAACTGGTGGGGATGATTGGAGAAATACTAGCACCTTAGCTGGTGGTGAGGAAAGGAGAAATACTATGGCCCTAACTTGTGGGGAGATAGGAGAAATACTATGGCCCTAACTGGTGGGGAGGAAAGGAGAAATTCTAGCACCCTAGCTGGTGGAGAAGATAGGAGAAATACTAGTACCCTAGCTGGTGGGGAGGATAGGAGAAATACTAGCACCTAAGCTGGTGGGGAGGATAGGAGGAATACTAATACCCTAACTGGTGGGGAGGATTTGAGAAACATAGCGCCCTAGCTGGTGGTGAGGATTAGAGAAATACTAGTGCCTAACTGGTTGGGAGGATAGAAGAAATACTATCGCCCTAACTGGTGATGAGGATAGGAGAATAACTAGCACCCTAGTTGGTGGAGAAGATAGGAGAAATACTAGTACCTTAACTGATGTGGAGGATAGGAGAAATACTAGCACCCTAGTTGGTGGAGAAGATAGGAGAAATACTAGTACTCTAGCTGATGGGGAGGATAGGAAAAATACTAGCACCTTAGCTGGTGGGGAGGATAGGAGAAATACTAATACCCTAACTGGTGGGGAGGATTGGAGAAATACTAGCACCCTAGCTGGTGGTGAGGATAGGAGAAATACCAGTGCCCTAACTGGTGGGGAGGATAGAAGAAATACTAGCGCCCTAACTGGTGGTGAGGATAGGAGAATAACTAGCATCCTAACTTGTGGGGAAAATCGGAGAAGTACTAGTACCCTAACTGGTGGGGAGGATAGGAGAAATACTATTGCACTTACTGGTGGAAAGGATTAGAGAAATACTAGCACCCTACCTGGTAGACAAGATAGGAGAAATACTAATACCCTAGCTGGTGGGGAGGATAGGAGAAATACTAGCACTTAAGCTGGTGGGGAGGATAGGAGAAATACTAATACCCTAACTGGTGGGGAGGATTGAAGAAATACTAGCACCCTAGCTGGTGGTGAGGATAGGAGAAATACTATCGCCCTAACTGGTGGTGAGGATAGGAAAAATACTAGCACCTTACCTGTTGGGGAGGATAGGACAAATACTAATACCCTAACTGGTGGGGAGGATTGGAGAAATACTAGCACCCTAGCTGGTGGTGAGGATAAGAGAAATACTAGCACCCTAACAGGTGGGAAGGATAGAAGAAATACTAGCGCCCTAACTGGTGGGGAGGATAGGAGAATAACTAGCACCCTAACTGGTGTGGATGATAGGAGAAGTACTAGTACCCTAACTGGTTGGGAGGATAGGAGAAATACTAGCATGCTAGTTGGTGGAGAAGATAGGAGAATTACTAGTACCCTAACTGGTGGGGAGGATAGGAGAAATACTAGCACCCTAGTTGGTGGAGAAGATAGGAGAAATATTAGTACCCTAACTGGTGGGGAGGATAGGAGAAATACTAGCGCCCTAGTTGGTGGAGAATATAGGAGAAATACTAGTACCCTAACTGGTGGGGAGGATAGGAGAAATACTAGCGCCCTAGCTGGTTGAGAAGATAGGAGAAATACTAGTGCCTTAGCTGGTGGGGAGGATAGGAGAAATACTAGCACTTAAGCTGGTGGGGAGGATAGGAGAAATACTAATACCCTAACTGGTGGGGAGGATTGAAGAAATACTAGCACCCTAGCTGGTGGTGAGGATAGGAGAAATACTAGCACCCTAACAGGTGGGGAGGATAGAAGAAATACTAGCGCCCTAACTGGTGGGGAGGATAGGAGAATAACTAGCACCCTAACCGGTGTGGATGATAGGAGAAATACTAGTACCCTAACTGGTTGGGAGGATAGGAGAAATACTAGCACGCTAGTTGGTGGAGAAGATAGGAGAATTACTAGTACCCTAACTGGTGGGGAGGATAGGAAAAATACTAGCACCTTACCTGTTGGGGAGGATAGGAGAAATACTAATACCCTAACTGGTGGGGAGGATTGGAGAAATACTAGCACCCTAGCTGGTGGTGAGGATAAGAGAAATACTAGCACCCTAACAGGTCGGGAGGATAGAAGAAATACTAGCGCCCTAACTGGTGGGGAGGATAGGAGAATAACTAGCACCCTAACTGGTGTGGATGATAGGAGAAATACTAGTACCCTAACTGGTTGGGAGGATAGGAGAAATACTAGCACGCTAGTTGGTGGAGAAGATAGGAGAATTACTAGTACCCTAACTGGTGGGGAGGATAGGAGAAATACTAGCACCCTAGTTGGTGGAGAAGATAGGAGAAATATTAGTACCCTAACTGGTGGGGAGGATAGGAGAAATACTAGTGCACTTGTTGGTGGAGAATACAGGAGAAATACTAGTACCCTAACTGGTGGGGAGGATAGGAGAAATACTAGCGCCCTAGCTGGTTGAGAAGATAGCAGAAATACTAGTGCCTTAGCTGGTGGGGAGGATAGGAGAAATACTAATACCCTAACTGGTGGAGAGGATTGGAGAAATACTAGTGCCCAAGCTGGAGGTGAGGATAGGAGAAATACTAGCACCCTAACTGGTGGTGAGGATAGGAGAAATACTAGCACCCTAGCTGGTGGGGAAGGTTTGAGAATACTAGTACCCTAGCTAGTGGGGAGGATAGGAGAAAAATTAGCACCATCGCTGGTGGGGAGGATAGGAGAAATACTAATACCCTAACTGGTGGGGAGGATTGGAGAAATACTTGCACCTTAGCTGGTGGTGAGGAAAGGAGAAATACTATGGCCGTAACTTGTGGGGAGATAGGAGAAATACTATGGCCCTAACTGGTGGGGAGGAAAGGAGAAATACTAGCACCTTATATTGTGGGGAGGATTGGACCAATACTAGCACCCTAGCTGGTGGAGAAGATAGGAGAAATACTAGTACCCTAGCTGGTGGGGAGGATAGGAGAAATACTAGCACCTTAGTTGGTGGGGAGGATAGGAGAAATACTAATACCCTAACTGGTGGGGAGGATTGGAGAAATACTAGCACCCTAGCTGGTGGTGAGGATAGGAGAAATACTAGCGCCCTAACTGGTTTGGAGGATAGAAGAAATACTATCGCCCTAACTGGTTGTGAGGATAGGAGAATAACTAGCACCCTAACTGGTGGGGAGGATTGGCGAAATACTATACCCTAACTGGTTGGAAGGATATGAGAAATACTAGCACCCTAGTTGGTGGAGAAGATAGGAGAAAAACTAGTTCCCTAACTGATGGGGAGGATATGAGAAATACTAGCGCCTTAGTTTGTGGAGAAGATAGGAGAAATACTAGTACCCTAGCTGGTGGGGAGAATAGGAGAAATCTAGCACCTTAACTGGTTGGGAGGATAGGAGAAATACTAATACCCTAACTGGTGGGGAGGATTGGAGAAATACTAGCACCCTAGCTGGTGGTGAGGATAGGAGAAATACTAGCACCCTTACTGGTTGGGAGGATAGGAGAAATACTACCATCCTAGTTGGTGGAGAAGATAGGAGAAATACTAGTACCCTTACTGGTGGGGAGGATAGGAGAAATACTAGTGTCCTAGTTGATGGAGAAGATAGGAGAAATACTAGTCCCCTTACTGGTGGGGATGATAGGAGAAATACTAGCACCCTAGCTGGTGGAAAAGATAGGAGAAGTACTAATACCCTAACTGGTGGAGAAGATAGGAGAAATACTAGTACCCTAGCTGGTGGGGAGGATAGGAGAAATACTAGCACCTAAACTGGTGGGGAGGATAAGAGAAATAATAATACCCTAACTGGTGGGGAGGATTGGAGAAATACTAGCACCCTAGCTGGTGGTGAGGATAGGAGAAATACTAGCACCCTAACTGGTTGGGAGGATAGGAGAAATACTAGCACCCTAGTTGGTGGAGAAGATAGGAGAAATACTAGTACCCTTACTGGTGGGGAGGATAGGAGAAATACTAGCACCCTACCTGGTGGTGAGGATAGGAGAAATACTAGCACCCTAACAGGTTTGGAGGATAGGAGAAATACTAGCACCCTAGTTGGTGGAGAAGATAGGAGAAATACTAGTACCCTTACTGGTGGGGAGGATAGGAGAAATACTAGTGCCCTAGTTGGCAGAGAAGATAGGAGAAATACTAGTCCCCTTACTGGTGGGGAGGATAGGAGAAATACTAGTGCCCTAGCTGGTGGAGAAGATAGGAGAAGTACTAGTACCCTAACTGGTGGGGAGGATAGGAGAAATACTATCGCCCTTACTGGTGGGGAGGATTGGAAAAATACTAGCACCCTAGCTGGTGGAGAAGATAGGAGAAATATTAGTACCCTAGCTGGTGGGGAGGATAGGAGAAATACTAATACCCTAACTGGTGGGGAGGATTGAAGAAATACTAGCACCCTAGCTGGTGGTGTGGATTGGAGAAATACTATCGCCCTAACTGATGGAGAGGATAGGAAAAATACTAGCACCTTAGCTGGTGGGGAGGATAGGAGAAATACTAATACCCTAACTGGTGGGATGATTGGAGAAATACTAGCACCCTAGCTGGTGGTGAGGATAGGAGAAATACTAGCACTCTAACTGGTGGTGAGGATAGGAGAATAACTAGCACCCTAACTAGTGGGGAGGATAGGAGAAATACTAGTACCCTAACTGGTGGTGAGGATAGGAGAAATACTAGCACCCAAGTTGGTGGAGAAGATAGGAACATTACTAGTACTCTAACTGGTGGGGAGGATAGGAGAAATACTAGCACCCTAGTTGGTTGAGAAGATAGGAGAAATACTAGCACCCTAACTGGTGGGGAGGATAGGAGAAATAATAGCACCCTAGCTGGTGGAAAAGATAGGAGAATTACTAGTACCTTAACTGGTGGGGAGGATTGGAGAAATACTAGTGCCCTAGTTGTTGGAGAAGATAGGAGAAATACTAGTCCCCTTATTGGTGGGGAGGATAGGAGAAATACTAGTGCCCTAGCTGGTGGAGAAGATAGGAGAAGTATTAGTACCCTAACTGGTGGGGAGGATAGGAGAAATACTATCGCCCTTACTGGTGGGGAGGATTGGAAAAATACTAGTACCCTAACTGGTGGGGAGGATAGGAGAAATACTATCGCCCTTACTGGTGGGGAGGATTGGAAAAATACTAGCACCCTAGCTGGTGGAGAAGATAGGAGAAATTTTAGTACCGTAGCTGGTGGGGTGGATAGGAGAAATACTAGCACTTTAGCTGGTGGGGAGGATAGGAGAAATACTAATACCCTAACTGGTGGGGAGGATTGAAGAAATACTAGCACCCTAGCTGGTGGTGTGGATTGGAGAAATACTATCGCCCTAACTGATGGAGAGGATAGGAAAAATACTAGCACCTTAGCTGGTGGGGAGGATAGGAGAAATACTAATACCCTAACTGGTGGGATGATTGGAGAAATACTAGCACCCTAGCTGGTGGTGAGGATAGGAGAAATACTAGCACTCTAACTGGTGGTGAGGATAGGAGAATAACTAGCACCCTAACTAGTGGGGAGGATAGGAGAAATACTAGTACCCTAACTGGTGGTGAGGATAGGAGAAATACTAGCACCCTAGTTGGTGGAGAAGATAGGAAAATTACTAGTACTCTAACTGGTGGGGAGGATAGGAGAAATACTAGCACCCTAGTAGGTGGAGAAGATAGGAGAAATACTAGTACCCTAACTGATGGGGAGGATAGGAGAAATACTAGCACCCTAGTTGGTGGAGAAGATAGGAGAAATACTAGTACCCTAACTGGTGGGGAGGATAGGAGAAATACTAGCACCCTAGTTGGTGGAGAAGATAGGAGAAATACTAGTACCCTAACTGGTGGGGAGGATAGGAGAAATACTAGCGCCCTAGCTGGTGGAAAAGATAGGAGAATTACTAGTACCTTAACTGGTGGGGAGGATAGGAGAAATACTAGCACCCTAGTTGGTGGAGAAGATAGGAGAAATACTAGTACCCTAACTGGTGGGGAGGATAGGAGAAATACTAGCACCCTAGTTGGTGGAGAAGATAGGAGAAATACTAGTACCCTAGCTGATGGGGAGGATAGGAGAAATACTAGCACCCTAGTTGGTGGAGAAGATAGGAGAATTACTAGTACCCTAACTGATGGGGAGGATAGGAGAAATACTAGCACCCTAGTTGGTGGAGAAGATAGGAGAAATACTAGTACCCTAACTGGTGGGGAGGATAGGAGAAATACTAGCGCCCTAGCTGGTGGAAAAGATAGGAGAATTACTAGTACCTTAACTGGTGGGGAGGATAGGAGAAATACTACCGCCCTAGCTGGTGGAGAAGATAGGAGAAATACAAGTACCCTAACTGGTGGGGAGGATAGGAGAATTATTACTGCCCTAGCTGGTGGAGAAGATAGGAGAAATACTAGTACCCTAACTGGTGGTGAGGATAGGAGAATAATTAGCACCCTAACTGGTGGGGAGGATAGGAAAAATACTAGCGCCCTAGCTGGTGGAGAAGATAGGAGAAATACTAGCGCCCTAGCTGTAGGTGAGGATAGGAGAAATACTGCACTATGTACTGTGTGTGTGATATTTACCATCAGTTGGAAAGGCATCTCCGGCAGGACAATATTCGATATCTATACACGCCTTTTGTAAACCTGGCCCTCCTTTACTCCAAATATGCTTACAAACTGAAATATGTAAGATGTGACATATTAAAACCTCATTAACCAGCCACTTGCAGTCACATTTGCTATTTCCCAATTCTATGCTTTCAAAGCATATAAACCAATAACCTGCCTTAAATGGCCACTTTTGCCTAAGACAGGCTTAACTGTATGTCTATAAAGTCACAATTTTGTCTCCATAAACATCACATATAGGCCCTATAAATACTTTTGGTGCATGAAAACAGATCTGCATACAAGTAACATAAAATTTAGTGTCAATGGTCACATCCTAGCTACAGTCTTCTATAGTGATGAAAGCATTTTTTATTAGCCCCCCAAAATATTTTTGGAGTGGCATGTAGTAATCACAGCATCCGTCTGTCCGCATAACTTTGTCATGCATAGATGGATTTTGTTGATACTTGCCACAAATGATCAACATAACATGACAACGTATTGCGAGTAAGACCCACACCTGTACCTCAAAGGTCAAGGTCACAATTTGAGTTAGTTTGACAACACTTTGAGTCTGTGTGAGATTTCGTGTCCGGCCTGTAACTTTGTCATGCATGGATGAATTTTTATGATACTTGCTACAAATGATCAACATAACATGACAACTTGTTGCACTTAATACCCAGATTCCCACTTCAAAGGTCAAGGTCACAATTTAACTTTGTTTGACAACACCTTTAGTCATTTTGTCATCTGTGTATACATTTTAAAAACACTTGGCTCAATTGATCAGGGTCACACTTTCAATTTGTTTGATATTGCGTGTCTAGTCTGTGACTTTGTCTTTAACTTGGCTCAATTTATCAAGATGACATGACGGTGTGTTGTAAGCAAGACCTAGACCCGTACCTCAAAGGTCAATGTCATACTTTCAGTATGTATGACAATATTTTGAATCTGTTTGAGATTTCAAGTCCATCCTTTAACTTTATCATACATGGATGGATTTCAAAAACACTTGGCTCAATTTATCAATTGATCAACAATTAATCTGTAACTTTGTCTTACATTTAGGGATTTTAAAATAGCTTGACATTAGTGATCAGCATGTCATGTTTCATCTGCATTCAACTGTTGAAATACCCAGACCATTACATCAAATGATAAAGTCAAGGTTACACAAAGTTCAAGGTCATGCTTTAATGTAAAAAAACAACAACATTAAATTGCATGTCTAGTCTGAAGCATTGATACAATGCTACCTATTATAACATATTTTGTTATTTTTCACAGACCATTTGGGGGGCATGCGACACTTACCAATGACATTTCTTGTTGTTTATATGTATATATATTTCTGTTATATAATTTTTAAATAACTTACGTCCGATTGGTTCAAGTACGAGTTGAGTTTGTGTTGAGCACACTATAGCATCTACAGCCATTTCTGCAATGTCACACATGTGAACATGTATTTTTATATTCATGGACTCGAGGCATTCATAGTCGCTCACAGCATCTGGTAGAATGATATAAAAACATCTAATGGTCTTTAGGCCATTATAAATTAATTGCTAGATTAACATCCAATTTTTTCTTAAAAACAGGGCGTGGGGAGGGGTTTTTTTTAAAAAAAAATTTAATTTTAAAATTTTGGATGTTTTTTTTTTTATTAAAAAAAACAAAAAACAAAAAAACAACAAAAAAAACTGAAAATAAAAAAGGATTGGGATGATAATTTAGCATTTAATTTATTATGGCCTAATCCTACATTTTGTCATAATCATAATGTTAATGGTGTCAAGAAGATACATTGATTTACAGTGGAGAGAGCATGGTCCTGAAGTAGAGCACCAAACCCAGAATCTGAGGGTTATGGGTTCAAACCTCCCCCATGGCTATGTGTGGTGTCCTTGAGCAAGGCACTTTTTTTGCATATGCTAGTACTGGTTCTACCCAGGAAGCTTTCGAGTGTGTTTTGTATAAGTTGTAAGAACTTATTTCACAATCGAAGTAAAATAATTAAGTTTAAACTAATAAGATTCATTGATTAAATAGATCAGTTTAGAACATACTTGTTCTATAAGTGTTTACTATTGTTATAATCTTAAGTACACTATATTATACAATACAATAATTAAGCAACTAATACAAAATCTTTCTCTATTTCTCTCTCTATCTTTCTCACTTTCTCTATTTTTCTGACTGTCACCCTACCTATTTCTCTCTCTCTGTGTCTGTCTGTATGTCTGTCTCTTTGTCTCTCATGTCAAGATAACAATCATCATCAGACAACATATATTAAGTTAAATGCAAATGTAGAAATTAAAACAAAAATTATGAAAAACGTTTTTTTACACTTCAATGTTGGATTCTCTTCATAGATTTCTGTCAAGCTCTTTGTCTCTTCCACTGCAATGTTTGAACTGTACAATAAATTCCTCTGTCGATTTGATATCGTCATATTCTTTCCTAAGTGAAGTTAAACCTGAAATCCGTATGTAAACATTAAACAACTTACTGGTAGCCAATTATATATGCCTGCAAATTGGGATTATCTTTTCTATGTCACTTTACCATCTATATGCTTTATATAATTTACTTTTGTCTGTTTTTTTTTATATTTAGAATGTTGGCTAATTGTTCGTCAGATATTTATAGACTGAATAGCAAACATACATTTGGACTTTGTTGTAATCTGGTTAATAAACTACCACTCAACGTAGATGACTTTAAAATTACATCCTGATTTACCATTAATATACTGAGCCTAAGAGATGACTAAATAATTAAAACAAGAGCTGATGGAGAACTCAACTATTTAAATTTTGTCAAAAAACAGTATTTGATATCTATAATATATGTACCATAAAAAAGACAGGTCTGGTAAGCTCAGGTGGTAGTACATCTGATTATCAATCTAGGTAAATATTCACACAAACAATCAGAAAAAAAAATGCATATTTCTATCAATAAAACCATCTTAAATATCAGTAAAATGTATGTGAAAGTTGGAATATTAAGGCAGAATATATACTATGTATATGTCTATGTCTGGCTTGCTCATTTGATTATGAGTCTCCAGGGGTTATGAGTTTGAATACTCACCAAGCCAAAGTCTCTGTAATGGAACCATATTTAATAATAATACTGAAAATATGATGGTGGAGTAGGTAGGAATCAGAAACTCTGACAGGTAAAGTATGGGCATATTAAATGTTTTTTTACAATAGTGTAACCGTTATATCATGAATACTGATATAGAGCAGATTAAAAAAAAACACTGACAATTGATGATGGACATTTTGGGATGGACATTTGGGGATTGTGTAGATATCTCTAGATAATGCTGTAACAAAACCTGAACCCTTGGATAAGTTTAGACAAGCAATATAAGAAACAGTCAAACCTGTATAAGTGGTCACCTCTATTAAGCAGTCACTTACTTGAAGCAGCCACATTTGTTTATTTCCCATTTATACATTTCAGTGAAATGCAACCAGCATTAAACAACAATTTGTCTTAAAAGGCCAATTTTGCTCATTCTCTTGACTGGCTGCTTAACACAGATAGGTATAAATAAATCAGCATGAGGCTCAACAATGCCAGGATGTACATTTAGCTTTCATATTGTTTGATCCTCTGCCACAGCTATATCTGTTGTCCTTGAACAAGACACTCTATCTGCATATGCTTGGTACTAGTTCTACCCAGGAAGACTTCAAACGTGATTTGTCCATCTCGGATGAACTTGTTTCACAATCAATGTAAAACAGATAAGTAAAGGGTAATGACGTCCTAATCTGTATGTATATGTGTTAAAGTTTGTAATTAAACTTTATTGTGCTAATCAATATTTACAACTATTCAACATAGCTCTCATATTCGTAAAAATTGTTTTATAAAAAAATAGTTTTTATGTACATACCTTTATTAAACCATTAACATATCTATGCTAATGATTTTGTTTAGCATTTAGTCCCATTTATTGATCCCACAGAAAGCAAATGAGATGAATCCTCACAAAGTTATCTATAAACTAAAATGAAATAATTTTCAATATTACAAGACGCATTAAAATTAGCAAATTTTACCTTTTAATCCTGTCAATCAGATCAATTTGGCATGTATTCATTGAATTTCTATAGATCCATATATAAACAGTATGTATGGAAAAATCAATATCTTTAAATGGCACATGAGATTATTTGTTCAAATAAATAAAATTTCCACACATGTTCAGCAAGGATTGTATAAATGACAGCACACTGGTAAACTAGAGACCTAGATAGATACTGGGTAAACAGAAGTAAATATAATGGTAGCCATGTATAAATGCAAGTTATATGATACTTATATGGATCATTACACAATTTATTGTTTACGAACATTCGCCACACAGGGAGTATAATGTCACATATATCTATATCTTTATATTTTAACCATTTTGTTGATAACATTTGCTTAGATTTTGATATATTTCTTTATCAGAATATAGACAGTTACACTGGCAGATTTAGAGGGGGGACAGTGGTTTGGACCCATACTGAGATTGATTTTTAAAATTTTTAAAATTGACTAAACAAATTTTCCCAATATATTATGCCTATATTTTGTATTGTCATCAGGATATCATTACAGTATGCCAAAATAATACATTCGAAAGGGATTACCTAACTACGCCTTCATTTCCTGGTTGACTAGAATGGAATTACTTCTTATAATTGCGGCATATTTTGTAACTTATCAAATAAGTTGCATGATTTCATTTTGAATATGGTTTGATCCCCCATACTGGTTTACATAGTGTAGAATTTGTTCAATCCTAGAAAGAGTCTGAATGTTCAAGAAGTATTTAAGTTATGTCTGTTTTTAGAATGGGGATTTTTGTGTCAAATTCATCACTCTGATCAAAATATCATTTTTGTCACACTTTGGTGGAGATGAATTACCGGTACTTAAAAAGACAGATTTGCTGTGAGGAAATCCTCCTACACTTTTACAGTTATATTGATCAAACTTGGTACACAACTTCAATCTGGTTTTTGTTTTTGGTAAAGAATAATCTTGTAGTTTATCTTCATGTCAGGAAATAATAATTGATATCCATAAATTTATTCTCAATATTGCAATATAATTAAAGTATAACATAAACTTTGATATCAGTAAATCATTTTCATTTTTCATATTTAGCAGATACATGTATCTGCTCCAAATATTGTTTATATAAAACATTGTAATCTTGATATTATTAATTTTAAATGTGTTATTCAGAGGTAAAATTTATAACTTAATGAGTTTACCCTCTCTAAACAAAGACATAATTATTATTATATTGTTATTATTATACATGTAATCTCATTTACCTCCGAGTGCTCAAAATGAAAACATCGATAAATGACAAGTAGTTATTAAGATATCATTCATGTTGATACAACTTTAACCAACTTTCTAAGTACAGTAAGAATCAAAATTCCCCGAATGAAGACCTGTGAAATATCAGTGACAATAAGACCAGGAGTGAGATAATTATGTGCTTGCTATATAAATCTAGCTTGTTCTCCTGTGTTCTATACACGAGTGGTAGTGAAGAGCTATGGAGTATCTGATGGTTAGTAGATACAAGTATTCTGGTTATATTTGTTAGGGATGGTCAGTTTTTCTGGGATCCTGGATGGTTAACCAGTACTCAAGCATATCCATCTCCACAAGTAACTGATGACTTCCCCACTTGAATCAGCGGTGAGAGGCGATTGACAATGGTACCCAATGGCGGATATCATTCATAATGGAGACCGTGACTGGGCAATATTTCAAAACAAGTTGTGATGAAGTTTCGTGATTTGATCAAATCTTACAAAGGATCATGGGCTTAAATTTTAAATAAAATGCCCTGCGACAGTCAAATATGACTAACGATGGTCTTATGCCGCACGAGGACAACAATGGCACTCACCTGTTATATACGAGACTGCACAAAGCAATTTCTGATAATTAAAGTGTTACAACCCAGTTATTTATTACCAAATTAGGACTGTTCAAAATATTATCCAAGATCTTATAGTATTAGGCATTGTGTTAGTTTGATGAAAATTCAGTTATAAATACAGTTGTCAGAGCAGACAGAAGGGGAAATAACAGAAATTTTATGATTCAAGGGAAATAACTTTAATATCAATTATCTGATTTAACTACTTCAAGAACTTGTCCTACATACTACAGTCATTTAACTAATGTGTAAGTTTTATGAGGATTTTTAACTTAAAAAAGGTTCACTATCTTAAGCGGACAACCCTCAAGGCGGGCTCAGTCATGGCTTGAACAAACATGAGAGAAAATCATTTGGTGATGCTTTATGTAAAATATCAAAGCTGAAGGGGCTAGGGATAATTTTTAAAACAATGAATTTCATGTAAAAATGTTTTAGTTGAATATGGTGAAAATCTTCCAAGTGGTTTCAGATAAGTTGCTTGAATCTTACGCTAATACTGGACAGCCATTTACAAAAGCTCAACTGTGAGTCTTCAACTCAGGTGAGCTAAAAAGCTGTCCAACTGGGCAAATCAATACGACTTGTCTTCAGTAATTCTAACTGGTATATAAAGAAAAGCCAGAATTGTGTTGCTTTTTTAACTTTATTTGATACATAATAAAAAACATTGACCCATTTCAGGTCACTGCGGCACAATGAAGCTGTGTACAAGGCATATGGGTCCGTGTCTGTTGAATAACACATCCCTACAGCCTCATACAACAATTGTACAAATGGCTTTATCAACATACAGTATAGAACATATATGACCTCCAAATACACATGCTTATATATCCCACGTTACCCTTTATTCAGGCAAACAATAACCTTTGGCAAAGAATCGTAATGGCACTGAAAAGATCTAATTATGAATTTTCCATCTTTTTGTTCAACATTGTTCTGAATTATATTGCTCTGTGCTGTTTCTCATTAACATATTACATTAAAAGAATTGTTACAAGTGAGGTGACAGACAACTAATTGCTGTGGAAATGCATGTACAGAAGCTTGTAATGTGTATTACCTTGCACAAACTGTTCACATAGTTTATGTGTAGTAAATTAGAACTTAAAACACCAAAATGGGATAGATAATAATTTTAAAGTTTAAACCTACAAATAACAGAATTTGAGACTTTCTTTTTGTGACATTCTATGGGAGCTAAAATATGCAACAATACAGTGTATATAAAAATGACATCCTCTTTTCAAAGTAATAATACCTGAAGTTCTATTTTGTAAACAAATCAGGCATGATGATGAGTTGTGTACCTTGATAAAGCCAGTCTGTACAGATAACAGAAACAATGATTTGTATAAATGCTTAACAATACAGACAATAAATAACTAGCACATAGATCAACCCAATTACATGTACAACATGTTTGTCTCCCTTGAAAATCTGTCCTATAGTCTTGGCCAAGTACATTTTTAGTATGATTACAGTACCTCATTATTTGTTTTCATGAATGTTTATCTCTCTTGTCACAGTTCTGAGATAGAAATCTCACCTTTGGATTTATATCATAATAGATATCTAGATCACACACCATTATATCTCATCGTAGTAAATGTGTTCAGATCTAGAGCACAAACAACTTGTGTCTAATCACAGTTCTGAACCCAAAATTCAACTGATATGTCCTTATCTAATCACAGTACGGATTTAACCCCATCTCAGAACTGGATCCAAATAAATCAAGTATATTTCTCATCACAGTACAGAGATCTGAATCACAATTGGTATGTATCTCATCGAAGTACCGAGATCTTAATCGCAACTGGTATGTTTCTCATCACAGTACCGAGGCCCTAATCACAACTGGTATGTTTCTCATCACAGTACCGAGATCCTAATCACAACTGGTATGTTTCTCATCATGATACCGAGATTCTAATCACAACTGGTATGTTTTTCATCACAGTACCGAGATCCTAATCACAACTGGTATGTTTCTCATCACGGTACCGAGATCCTAAACAAAACTGGTATGTTTCTCATCACGGTACCGAGATCCTAAACAAAACTGGTATGTTTCTCATCACGGTACCGAGATCCTAATCACAACTGGTATGTTTCTCATCACAGTACCGAGATCCTAAACACAACTGGTATGTTTCTCATCACGGTACCGAGATTCTAAACACAACTGGTATGTTTCTCATCACAGTACAGAGATCCTAAACACAACTGGTATGTTTCTCATCACAGTACCGAGATCCTAAACACAACTGGTATGTTTTTCATCACAGTACCGAGATCCTAATCACAACTGGTATGTTTCTCATCACAGTACCGAGATCCTAAACACAACTGGTATGTTTCTCATCACAGTACCGAGATCCTAAACATAACTGGTATGTTTCTCATCATGATACCGAAATCCTAAACACAACTGGTATGTTTCTCATCACAGTACCGAAATCCTAAACACAACTGGTATGTTTCTCATCACGGTACCGAGATCAACACAACTGGTATGTTTCTCATCATGGTACCGAGATCATAAACACAACTGGTATGTTTCTCATCACAGTACCGAGATCCTAAACACAACTGCTATGTTTCTCATCATGGTACCGAGATCCTAAACACAACTGCTATGTTTCTCATCAAGGTACCTAGATCCTAAACACAACTAGTATGTTTCTCATCACGGTACCGAGATCCTAAACACAACTGGTATGTTTCTCATCACGGTACCGAGATCCTAAACAAAACTGGTTTGTTTCTCATCATGGTACCGAGATCCTAATCACAACTGGTATGTTTCTCATCAAAGTACCATGATCCTAAACACAACTGGTATGTTTCTCATCACAGTACCGAGATCCTAATCACAACTGGTATGTTTCTCATCACAGTACCAAGATCCTAATCACAAATCATATTTATCTCATCACAATGCTGAGATCCAGATCACAACTTGTATGTATCTCATAATAGTACTGAGATCCTAATCACAACTGGTATGTTTCTCATCACAGTACTGATATCCAATTCACATTTCTCATCACAGTACTGAGTTCCTAAACACAACTGGTTATTTCTCATCACAGTACCGAGATCCTAAACACAACTGGTATGTTTCTCATCACGGTACCGAGATCCTAAACACAACTGGTATGTTTCTCATCACGGTACCGAGATCCTAAACACAACTGGTATGTTTCTCATCATGGTACCGAGATCCTAAACACAACTGGTATGTTTCTCATCACGGTACCGAGATCCTAAACAAAACTGGTATGTTTCTCATCACGGTACCGAGATCCTAATCACAACTGGTATGTTTCTCATCACAGTACCGAGATCCTAAACACAACTGGTATGTTTCTCATCACAGTACCGAGATCCTAAACACAACTGGTATGTTTCTCATCAAGGTACCTAGATCCTAAACACAACTGGTATGTTTCTCATCACGGTACCGAGATCCTAAACACAACTGGTATGTTTCTCATCACGGTACCGAGATCCTAATCACAACTGGTATGTTTCTCATCAAAGTACCGAGATCCTAAACACAACTGGTATGTTTCTCATCACAGTACCAAGATCCTAATCACAAATCATATTTATCTCATCACAGTGCTGAGATCTGGATCACAACTTGTATGTATCTCATAACAGTACTGAGATCCTAATCACAACTGGTATGTTTCTCATCACAGTACTGAGATGAAATCGCATGTAAAGTTTTAATAAAACGAAAAAAAAGTGTTGTTTTGATATGAATAACCCTGCAACTGGCCTCATGAGTTTATATTTTGAAGTGTTTGCATTAACACAATACTTATGATGATGAAATTGGTGTTTGTCTGGTTTTAAGAAGATACAACTAGTAAAGTGAATAATGAAAAACAGTTGTTTATAAAGGCCCCAGTTTGACAAACAATCTTTAGATTTGCAGATTTTGTTCTGTTTTATGCTGATATGCCAACTAAAATTTTACACTTCTGCTACATATATCAGATATATGAGTGCTGAGAAGAAATGATTGAGATATGAAAAAAAACTTCCTAAAGAAGAAATGCAGAGCACCTAATCTGTAGAATAATACCTCCCTACAAAAGAATGTTTAAGACAAAGTTTCATCAAAACCCAGACACGTGTCGCAGTATTCCACCAGCATGATATTCAGATGAATTTATAATAAAGAAGAAAAAAAAATCCTGTGTAGTCAAAACATTTTTGCTTTTAGATTATAATTTTTTTTTTAAATTATAAATAATTGGTCATACAATATAATTTATCAACAACCTGAATTTCATAATTACATTGATTCATAACTTATTCATATATTGAAATATGGTTATATTAAAGGAATACTACTTAAAATAAATAAACAAAAATAAAAAACAGAGAAACAAAGTTTTGTTTAAAACAATTATTAAAACTAAACAAGTGTATAAAAATCTAAAAAAATAAAAATAAACAAAAAACTTTTTTGTTATACTGGGATCAACATGTATTCTAAATGATTAAGAATACATATTAAAGTAGAAACAATACTGGATTGCTACAGACAGCAGAATAACTAGAAGACTGAGAAGATGCAAACATTAACCCTCACTCAACATGCTGCATTTTTTTTTCATCTTAAAAACTTTTTATTTTCATCAGGACCTTAATTCATAAAACTTTTATGTTATGATGTTAATCAGGACTAGAATTCATAAAACTTTTATGTTATGATGTTAATCAGGACTGAAATTTATCAAAACGTTTATGTTATGATGTTTATCAGGACCTAAATTCAACATACTTTTATGTTATGATAATAATCAGGACCTGAATTCATAAAACGTTTATGTAATGATGTTAATACGGACCTAAATTCATCATACTTTTATGTTATGATGTTAATCAGGACCTAATTTTATCAAAACGCTTATGCTATGATATCAATCAGGACCTAAATTTATCAAAACGTTTATGCTATGATATCAATCAGGACCTAAATTCATCAAAACGTTTATGTAATGATGTTAATACAGACCTAAATTCATCATACTTTTATGTTATGATGTTAATCAGGACCTAATTTTATCAAAACGTTTATGTTATGATGTTAATCAGGACCTAAATTTATCAAAACGTTTATGCTATGATATCAATCAGGACCTAAATTCATCAAAACGTTTATGTTATGATGTTAATCAGGACCTAAATTTATCAAAACGTTTATGCTATGATATCAATCAGGACCTAAATTCATCAAAACGTTTATGTTATGATGTTAATCAGGACCTAAATTTATCAAAACGTTTATGCTATGATATCAATCAGGACCTAAATTTATCAAAACATTAATGTTATGATGTTAATCAGGACCTACATTCATAAAAATGTTTATATTATGATGTTAATCAGGACCTAAATTTATCAAAACGTTTATGCTATGATATCAATCAGGACCTAAATTCATCAAAACGTTTATGTTATGATGTTAATCAGGACCTACATTCATAAAAATGTTTATGTTATGATGTTAATCAGGACCTAAATTTATCAAAACGTTTATGCTATGATATCAATCAGGACCTAAATTTATCAAAACGTTTATGTAATGATGTTAATCAGGACCTACATTCATAAAAATGTTTATGTTATGATGTTAATCAGGACCTAAATTTATCAAAACGTTTATGCTATGATATCAATCAGGACCTTAATTTATCAAAACGTTTATGTTATGATGTTAATCAGGACTTAAATTCATAAAAATGTTTATGTTATGATGTTAATCAGGACCTAAATTTATCAAAACATTTATGTTATAATGTTAATCAGTACCTAAATTCATAAAACATTTATGTTATGATGTTAATCTTTGAGTTTTTTCATACATAAGCCCTACATATATATTTGATGTATATCATGTAAAACCATGCAGTAACCTGGCTACAAACATGATCAACAGACGATTTCCTTGCTTCAAACAAGAAATCCTGGTTCTTTATGACAAAAAAGTCCTGAGATGTGCCATGTATTCCAAAACAACTCCTCATGCCTATGTCTTTGCAACATATGTTTTTCTTTTTTTTTTTTTTAAATAAAAAGACAATATGTAATCAGCATGGCCCTATATTCACAAAACATCTCAACTAAGGGTTAGCACTCAAGCTTAAATTTCATTTTTTATTAATTTTATTACTTTTATACAGTTTTCAATATCACTTTTCAAATATCACTATCATTAATTACTTTGATATGCACAAGATTTGTCTTTTAAATATTTCCAGTGTTTCTTACAATTAACTATGATGTCATACTCAAGTTGAGATGTTTTGTGAAAATTGAGACAGAAAATATTGTGTGCTGTTGTTTCAAATAAGCACTTTTCCTACCATTGACTTTAACCAATATAAACTAGAAATGAGTCCACAGAACAAGGATGTCCCTGCTTTATGCTGGTAAGATTAAGTTAACTAGATGTGAAAGGGCCACAATGTTGAGCCTGCCAGTGCAAACCAGAGAGAAAACATCTAATTATGATTAACATTTGTGGCATGTTATTTTTAAATCTGTCAAGTGGTATACAATATATGGAGTGGACATACAATATTATAGCTGAACTGAACATGAAACCTTTAAGTATGACCTTTGCCTTTAAGCTACAGATCTGGGTCTTGCACAAATATCATCTTGTTATGGAAATAAAAAAAAGTTATTTTAAATTCTGTCATATGGTTTAAAAGATATGGAGCTACAACGAAATAGTGTACCTATTTCTGACATTGAACCTCTTAGTGTGACCTTGACCTTTGAGCTATGGACCCGGGTCTTGTGTGACACATCATCTAATTATGGTGAACATTTGTGCCATCTTATTTTAAAATCTGTCAAGTGCCTTATAAGATACAGAGAGGGCATGAAATATTGTATCTATTTTTTACCTTGGAACCTCTAAATGTGACCTTGACCTTTCAGTTACGGACCTGGGTCTTGCACACAACACATCATCTGATTAAGGTGAACATTTGTGCCATGCTATTTCAAATCTGTCCAATGGTTTACAAGATAGGAGTGGAAATGAATTCTTTAAACCTATTTCTGACCATGTGCACAACATATTCTCTGATTATGGTGAACATTTGTGCCTATGTTATTTCAAAATTTGTCAAGCAGTTTACAAGATATGGAGAGGACGCAATTTTGTTTACCTATATCATACTTTAAACCTCTAAGTGTGACCTTGATCTTTGAGCTACGGATTTGATCTTAGCTTCACATTGTCTCAAACATTTAGGACAAGTTATTTCAAAATCCTTCAATGCATGAGAAAGTAACAGTCCAGACAAGATCGGATGGACGCATATACATACACCGTGCAGCCATTGTGACAACTACATCAAGCTTACCATAAGCGGGCTCAACTCTTGTAAATTTGAGGGTTAGTGGTTCTTTTCGATGATTGACAAATAACAATGTGGCTTTTTTAGGCACTCAAATCATGCTCTTATGAGGCTAAATTTCTATGTACTTATTTAATATTTGATGTATAGCTGTAAAATTACAATCAAAATACAGGCAAAGCTTGATATCGTCACTGTCGGTCAAATATACAAGAGTTGAACCCACTTATGGTAAACTTGGTCCTAGCTCAGTACATAAATAGTCCAGGTTAGTACATAAATAGTCATAGCTCAGAACATAAATGGTCCTAGTTCAGTCAATAAAAGGTCCAGTTCAGTACATAAATGGTCCTAGCTCAGTACATAAATGATCCTAGTTCAATATGGTACTAGCTCAGAACATAAATGGTCCTAGCTCAGTACATAAATAGTCCAGTTCAGTACATAAATGGTCCTAGTTCAGTACATATATGGTCCTAGCTCAATACATAAATGTTCCTGTTTAGTACATAAATGGTCCCAGCTCAGTACATTAAATGGTCCCGCTCAGTACATAAATGGTCCTAGCTCAGTACATAAATGGTCAGAGCCTATCTAATCACATAACAAACATTAGTGTGAGTACATCAAAATTGGCACTGTATATTCAAACTTAACCTTCAATGCAGTCCCTGAAATATTTCTATTTTTAAACACAGCGACAGTATTTTATGTCTCAAGAGTAGACAGGGTTATTTCATTACTTCAAACAATAATGGTCCAATACTTCACTCAGGCACAGCTCATTAAATTATGTGGTCAATTTAAACTGGATTTTGACAAAATAATCTAAAAATAGCAACAAAGTCATTCCATTAGAGTTGAACAGTAGTTTAAACTTTCATTAAATTGGTTGAATGTTTTGAAATATATCATTGTTCATAAATTTATACATAACTTCATTTAGTATCTGGCAAATTTCAATATTAAGAAATGCTCAAACTTTTATCACAGAATTTTAAACCTGTTAAAACATTGTTGCAAAATATCTAATTATAACTTTTGCTGCCTAAGAAATACTAAATTTCGTGAATTTTGTTCAATAAAAACATCTTTTCCCTTAAAATCTGTTTTTCTCAACCAATTTTTAAAAGTGAATAATTTCTATTTACCACTAAGAAAGACAAATCTGCTGATCTCTGCCGACTTATATATGACACTAAAAGTGTATTTATTTTGGACTGAAAGATGCATTCTAACTATTTAGTTATCAACAAGCATAAAATTGAGTATTTCACAATGTTAAAAAAACGAGTTCCATGTTTTCTGAGCCTGCCAGTAATCTGGTCAAGTTTATTTACCTCAACCTATCCTTGCAGACATATATATGACTGATACATGATATGTCTGCCAGTAATCAGGACAAGTTTATCTACCTCAACCTATTCTTTGCAGACATACAGATGACTGATACATGATATGTGATGTAGAGTATGTACAGGTAAGCCACTACTGAACAACATTGCATATCACACAAGTATGTAGGCACATGATTGGCCGACAGCAGTCACGACATTGCAGCAGGCACCAGCACTTTACAGGTCAAGATCATTTACAAGGTCATGGGCTCTTGTAGCAATCATGGTGACCTCATATTTTATACAATAAGTTTGTTGGCATTGTCCATCATATTATATCAGGTGTTGGATTCTTGATACAATAAGTAAGCAAATACAACGCAGGTAATATTAATTACTATTATGACGATGTCAGTCCATCATGATGGAAAAGTTAAGTTATTCAAAAAAATGTTTATATCTGATATTTAACAAAAGTTTATATCTGATATTTAACAAAAGTTTATACCTGATATTTAACAAAAGTTTAAATCTGATATTTAACAAAAGTTAATATCTGATATTTAACAAAAGTTTATATCTGATTTTTAACAAAAGTTTATATCTGATATTTAACAAAAGGATCTAAAAGTAAGAGTAATGAGCAAACTAGAAGTTGAATAAGTAAATGATAAGTAAGCCTTGTTACTTCCTGGAACAGGCATCACAGTGATGATCAATGTTTCTCTTTGATACAGCTGCCCTAGTGGCACATCATAATTCCCAGAAAAACTAGACCTATCACTGTAGTGATGAATACCCCCAAACGCCGCCATGACAGATAATGGTTAACCATTGTATGAAGTTTTATTAAATTATATCCAATAGTTTTAAAGTTATGCTCCAGACAAAAATAATTCTTAATAAAAGAGAATGTTATGGATTGAGTTGTTTGTATTGTTAATTTTTTTATGGTTTTGTTAAAATTAAAAATGGTCTTTTTAATTATTGTGCAGTGTACAAGCTTTCATGGCAATCAATAAATGTTATACTTTTTCGAGTTATGTTGAGGGACAATAATTTTATGGATAAGAAACAAACAAGAGCACTAGGAATACAATATCGAACCTGCTTTGCTCGAACTCCATGTATTCATCAACTTGGTTCTTTCATGAACTTTATTAAACTGTTATCACTGATGGCTTTAAAAGTACTTTAAAAGTACTGCACTAGTCAAGGGAAATATATCAAAGGGCAATAACTCTGTAATTAGCAAGAATAGAGTTATGTTTCTTGTACACTGCACTTCCTCTCATTATATTCTACCATTGTATGAAGCTTGATGAAATTCCATCAGGTACTTTTCAAGTTATGCTCCGGACAAGAAAAAATATCAAAGGGCAATAACTCTGTAATTTGCAATAATAGAGTTATGTTTCTTGTACACTGCACTTCCTCTCATTATATTCTACCACTGTATGAAGTTTGATGAAATTCCATCCAGTACTTTAAAAGTATTGCTCCAGACAAGGAAAATATATCAAAGGGCAATAACTCTGTTATTAGCAGGAATAGAGTTATGTTTCTTGTACACTGAACTTCTTGTCATTATATTCTACCATTGTATGAAGTTTGATGAAATTCCATCCAGTACTTTAAAAGTAATGCTCCGGACAAGGGAAATATATCAAAGGGCAATAACTCTGTAATTAGCAAAAATAGAGTTATGTTTCCTGTACACTGCACTTCCTCTCATTATATTTTACCAATGTATGAAGCTTGATGAAATTCCATCCGTTACTTTTCAAGTTATGCTCCGGACAAGAAAAAATATCAAAGGGAAATATATCAAAGGGCAATAACTCTGTAATTAGCAAGAATAGAGTTATGTTTCCTGTACACTGCACTTCCTTTCATTATATTCTACCATTGTATGAAGCTTGATGAAATTCCATCCGGTACTTTTCAAGTTATGCTCCGGACAAGAAAAAATATCAAAGGGCAATAACTCTGTAATTAGCAAGAATAGAGTTATGTTTCTTGTACACTGCACTTCCTCTCATTATATTCTACCATTATATGACGTTTGATGAAATTCCATCCAGTACTTTTCAAGTGATGCTCCGGACAAGGAAAATTGCAACGGACAGACCGACAGACTGACAGACCGATAGACCGACCTCAGGGTGACTCCAGTATACCCCCTCAAAACTTCGTTTGTCGGGGGTATAAAAACAACATGTACAGTATCACTTCTTTTCCTCAGAAAATACAATGGCAACGTGTCCTGTTGTTCTTCTCTTTTTAAAAACAAAATTCCATGTAAAACTATTTTGAATTTAACATTAAAAAAAAAAGACATTTCATTCTCATTTCAAAAAGTTATTTAGAACCAAAATATTTTCAAAGTTAGCATTTCTTATAAAAGGTGTTTAGTGTGAAAGTGACAGCCATAATGCCCTGTTTACTGCTTGAGAATATGATCAA
Source organism: Panopea generosa (assembly GCA_029582155.1). Lineage (NCBI taxonomy): Eukaryota > Metazoa > Mollusca > Bivalvia > Adapedonta > Hiatellidae > Panopea > Panopea generosa. The sequence continues at coordinate 50,781,840 of CM055897.1, forward strand.
TGTTAGTATCAAAGCCATACTGGTAATACACCACTGTAAACTGTACAGTGGACAGGGCTGCTATGCTTGCCTGCTGTCGTTGATGTATAGGATCTCGCTTGTATGTGACACTGACCTAAATTCATATGGTAGAAATATGTTGCTCTCAGGTAAACAAATAATGAGGTCCTGTATTTAAATCCAGGTATTTTTATGAATCTACTTTTAGGGAAGAATATACCGGTATTGCCATTGTGTAAAAGATGTGGGTTTCCATTTTAAAGAATTATGTGAAACTTGGATATAAAATAAAGTATAGCTTGAAATGTTACCATCATCTCGACTATATTGGAGGGAGTGTATGATGATGGTATAGCTTGAAATGTTGCCATCATGTCGACTATATTGGAGGGAGTGTATGATGACGGTATAGCTTCTTGAAATGTTGCTCACATTGGAGGGAGTATGTGACAAAGTGTGTATGAAGAGTTAATCTAAAAAAAAAATTAAAAGACAATTTTTCAAAAAAGGTTGAAAATTGAATTATCAACAAAGTGTTTACTATGAACATACAGACAGACATGCGAAGCACTATGAGATTGCTTTACATTCGTGAGATATATAAAGTTGAGAGAAAGAAAATAGTAAAAAGTCATAGTGAGTGAAGCGAGCTTGATTAAAGGGAGATAACTGACTATTTTTTCCCTTCATAAAATAAGAACATGTAAAAAATCTGGCTTTGGGTCGTATGAAAATGGAGAGTATTGCACATTGCAACTTACTTCAGCTAATGACCCTGCTTATAAAATTGAGAAAAAACTGCAAAAGAATTGATGGAAATATAAAACACTGTTCATTATTTTGTGATAATGAATCAAGATTGAAAATACAAAGATTATACAAATGGACTATTTTAACCAGATAAATGCAAGCCATGATAATGGTTTCATGTGCACTGTGAAGACACAAACTTGATAGTGAAGTACCAATAAACTCCCTTTAAACAGCCAACTTTTTAGATTAGATATTTTATTTGAGGTAAAACATTTACACATTATATAATAATAATTAATGACTTCCAGATTTCATCCGTTTTACCATTTCACACCTTACAGGAATTAGCACTTTACCCATAATGCATCAATTTCTTACCCATAAGACATTTGCTTAACATTATATCTAAACTGTATCCACATGACATAAATATACAGGTACTTTACCCATAAGGCATTACCATTCACGCCTATACGACATTTAATACAACTTTACCTCTGAGACATTAACATATAACCTATAAGGCATCAGAGCTTTGTACCCATAATCATCTTTGTTTTAATTATAAGGCATATGAACTTTACCCTTTAGATATCTAGGCTTCAGTTGTTATCTAAATGGATGGGAAGGCGGGAAAACATGTAAATTTAAAGGCGAAACTCACATATATAAACAATTACAAGTCATATGTGATCGAGTAAATCTAAATTCTGTGACCTTTCAATGTTTGAAGTCACACGCTTCTTTAAAATATCTAACAGGTAAGCTTAAAATTTGTAAAAGAATTTACAAGTAGAAATGTTTCAAAGCGGAAATGAGAAATAAACATGTAACTCTGAGAAAGCTGACTATTGTCACGTATTTCAATAATACAATGCATTAATATGGTGAATACATTTATCAATAATGTGTATTGTTTATGTGTATTTGATGTCACTTGAAGAAATTTTAATTTAAACTTTGCTTCTTGCAGAGCTGGGAATGCTGATTTTGAATAAGACGCATCTACGCTTCTTCAGAGAAATCATCTTCCTGTTTCTTTGTTGGGCTGTCGATGTCATCTATCTCGTCATACTGAACCACTTCAAGCTTTGCATTACGTAGAAATTCACCGGAGAAGACGTCAAGTTGAGGGAGGCTTAATCTACAGTGACAAAGATGAACTTGTTATAAAATAGGTCTTATAAACTATAAGCAATATACCGGATACTCATAATAATAGCAAATATTGGCATTAGTTTTAAAAATATGTAATGAAAACATTCAATAGATTTTGCTGTCATTTTTAGTAAAACTATTGTACTATTCATTGTAATAAAATTTTAATAACAAATTATTTAAGTAAGTTTAAAGCTTTAGTAAATTTTCATTTGGCAATATTTAGCTGAACTGTCCTATTTTATACATATATGACAATTACAATGTCAATGGTACCAATGAGAGTGGCGCAGTAGACGGATTAAAGACAACGAGAAAAAAGAATTCTAGCTTTTTCTTTTAAACCACATGAGTGACAAAGTGATCGATTTCCAATATCATTTTTTTTTAACTGCATTATAGATGGCTTCAATAACTCTTGTTCAATTTAAGCCATAACAAATACTGTAAACTTGAACATTCTAGCACCAGCATGTTTAATCATTCTCATCTTTCTGGAGGCTATACCACCGACTGTGTGTAGTATCTAGGTTGCATTTTCCTAGTCTAATATCAAAAGCAAAATGAACAAAACTGAGGAGAAATCAAAGCAAATAATTAACATAGCAGTAATAATCATAGCATGCATGCCAAGCAATATTTATAGCAAGAAAAAATAAAACATTTACCTTTTGCAAAGAACTATAAATCTCACTTGTTTGCTCCTTTGCATTCGGCAATGATAAATGCATGAGGCAGAGACAAAATGAACAAATATGGAGGTCATGTGACTGGATTGATCATGTGACTAGTTACTGTGCCTGTGGCGAGGAAGGGGATCGGGGACTGGAATTTGCAGACGCCATTTTGTAGCGACGACGCCTGCAATGAGACAAAGCATGCTGATAAGAATACTGTCCACTGCTGAGTTCCATCAGATATCATATTGGCACATGTTAGTGTATGTTGACCAGTCATAATAATTATGTTAGTAAACATTTCTATGTCCAAAAAGTATATTTTCAGTACAAATCTCCCATTGACACTAAATTAAAGTTGAAATATATTTGTTAGAAGAAACTTTAGCAAAAACATGCTGCTTTGTGTATTTCTGTACTTTAAACAAAATCCTACAACTGACTGCTAATGATTGTCTATGCATCCTATCCATACTATGTCCCAGTTCCCCGCTTTCTGAATTTAAAATATCACAACTATGGGTGGAATCAAGCAACTTTTACTGATGTACATACTGCTTCAATTCAGGTCAGAAATGTGTCATTCAACAGTTCTTTGACAAATTTGAAATCTGTAAAGCACAAAGATCAAAGATAACAGAACAGACATTCATGCACTTTGTAAGAGTATACCACCAAAGTTAACAGTACAGACCTGTGCAGACATTCATGCACTTTGTAAGAGTATACCACCAAAGTTAACAGTACAGACCTGTGTAGATATTCATGCACTTTGTAAGAGTGTACCACCAAAGTTAACAGAACAGACCTGTGCAGATATTCATGCACTTTGTAGGAGTATTCCACCACAGTCAACAGTACAGACCTGTGCATACATTCATGCACTTTGTAAGAGTATACCACCAAAGTCGACAGTACAGACCTGTGCATACATTCATGCACTTTGTAAGAGTATACCACCAAAGTTAACAGTACAGACCTGTGCAGACATTCATGACCTTTGTAAAAGTATATGGCCAAAGTTAACAGTACAGACCTGTGCAGACATTCATGCACTTTGTGAGAATGTACCACCAAAGTTAACAGTACAGACCTGTGCAGACATTCATGCACTTTGTAAGAGTATTCCACCAAAGTCAACAGTACAGACCTGTGCAGACGTTAACAGAACAGATCTGTGCAGATATTCATGCACTTCGCAACAGTATACCACCAAAGTCAACAGTACAGACCTGTGTAGATATTCATGCACTTTGTAAGAATATTTCACCAAATTCAACAGAACAGACCTGTGCAGATAATCATGCCCTTTGTAAGAGTATTCACCAAAGTCAACAGTACAGACCTGTGCAGACATTCATGCACTTCGTAAGAGTATACCACCAAAGTCAACAGTACAGACCTGTGCAGACATTCATGCAATTTGTAAGAGTATTCCACCAAATTCAACAGAACAGACCTGTGCAGATATTCATGCCCTTTGTAAGAGTATTCACCAAAGTCAACAGTACAGACCTGTGCAGACATTCATGCACTTTGTAAGAGTATACAACCAAAGTAAAAAAATAACAGACCTGTGCAGATATTCATGCACTTTGTAAGAGTATTCCACCAAAGTCAACAGAACAGACCTGTGCATACATTCGTGCACTTTGTAAGAGTATACCACCAAAGTCAACAGTTCACACCTGTGCAGACATTCATGCACTTTGTAAGAGTATTCCACCAAAGTCAACAGTACAGACCTGTGCAGACATTCATGCACTTTGTAAGAGTGTACCACCAAAGTTAACAGTACAGACCTGTGCAGACATTCATTCACTTTGTAAGAGTGTACCACCAAAGTCAACAGTACAGACCTGTGCAGATATTCATGCACTTTGTAAGAGTATACCACCAAAGATAACAGTACAGACCTGTACAGACATTCATGCACTTTGTAAGAGTATTCCACCAAAGTCAGCAGTACAGACCTGTGCAGATATTCATGCACTTTGTAAGAGTGTACCACCAAAGTTAACAGTACAGACCTGTGCAGATATTCATGCCCTTTGTAAGAGTATTCCACCAAAGTTAACATACAGACCTGTGCAGACATTCATGCACTTTGTAAGAGTATATGGCCAAAGTTAACAGTACAGACCTGTGCAGACATTCATGCCCTTTGTAAGAGTATACCACCAAAGTTAACAGTACAGACCTGTGCAGACATTCATGACCTTTGTAAGAGTATATGGCCAAAGTTAACAGTACAGATCAGTGCAGACATTCATGCCCTTTGTAAGAGTATGACACCAAAGTTAACAGTAGAGACCTGTGCAGACATTCATGCCCTTTGTAAGAGTATACCACCAAAGTTAACAGTACAGACCTGTGCAGACATTCATGACCTTTGTAAGATTGTAAGAGTATATGGCCAAAGTTAACAGTACAGACCTGTGCAAACATTCATGCAATTTGTAAGAGTGTACCACCACAGTAAACAGTACAGACCTGTGCAGACATCCATGCACTTTGTAAGAGTATACCACCAAAGTTAACAGTACAGACCTGTGCAGACATTCATGACCTTTGTAAGATTGTAAGAGTATATGGCCAAAGTTAACAGTACAGACCTGTGCAGACATTCATGCCCTTTGTAAGAGTATACCACCAAAGTTAACAGTAAAGACCTGTGCAGACATTCATGCACTTTGTAAGAGTGTACCACCAAAGTTAACAGTACATACCTGTAAAGACATTCATGCACTTTGTAAGAGTGTACCACCAAAGTCAACAGTACAGACCTGTGCAGATATTCATGCACTTTGTAAGAGTATACCACCAATGTTAACAGTACAGACCTGTGCAGACATTCATGCACTTTGTAAGAGTGTACCACCAAAGTCAACAGAACAGATCTGTGCAGATATTCATGCATTTTGTAAGAGTGTACCACCAAAGTTAACAGTACATACCTGTGCAGACATTCATGCACTTTGTAAGAGTGTACCACCAAAGTTAACAGTACAGACCTGTGCAGACATTCATGCACTTTGTAAGAGTGTACCACCAAAGTCAACAGTACAGACCTGTGCAGATATTCATGCACTTTGTAAGAGTATACCACCAAAGTTAACAGTACAGACCTGTGCAGACATTCATGCACTTTGTAAGAGTATTCCACCAAAGTCAGCAGTACAGACCTGTGCAGATATTCATGAACTTTGTAAGAGTATACCACCAAAGTCAGCAGTACAGACCTGTGCAGATATTCATGCACTTTGTAAGAGTATACCACCAAAGTTAACAGTACAGCCCTGTGCAGATAATCATGCACTTTGTAAGAGTATACCATCAAAGTTAACAGAACAGACCTGTGCAGACATTCATGCACATTGTAAGAGTATACCACCAAAGATAATGAACGATTCTGTTTGATTTGTTTAAAATAATGTTTATGCCATTGAGGGCTAACAGACGATCAGTTTACCTAAACACTCTTTCCTGGGATCCTGGAAGGTTAATACCCATCTTTGAAAGTAACTGATAACTTTCCCACTGTAGCAGTCAGAATGATAATGAGATGATGTCGTATATCAATCATCAAGGAGACTGTGACTGGACAGGGGTTTTGAATTGATGTGTCAGATGTGCTACTGACTGAGCTAACTAGGCCTGGTGAATTGATTCTGTCAATATAGTATTGGCTAATCTCACAAATTACATAAATCAGCAAACAATGTACACCCATTACAGTCCATACTTTTTGCCTTGTACTATGTACTTTATAGCATTAAAACTGACAAAGCTATACAGAAATGACAAATACCATACACTTACTTGAATTATAGCAAGGTTATAATAATTTTTGATTATGTTAATCAGTAAAAGTCCTGCGATTCTCGCACATCACAAATACAGGATCTTAGCATCAAAGTCCAATTTTGCAGCATCACATACCTAGTCATTCAATATTTGTTCCTATAAACATTTTGTGACTAAAACTTTACTGCAAAATTTAAACAGTGAATAACAAAATTTAAACAATATACGAGAAAATATTCTCCACACATCGTAAACACAATATATACAATAAAATGTTGCTACTAATACTGAAGACAATACTTTTAGTCAGCTACCGAGGGCTGATTGAAACACAAGTCTGACTCAGTATAGACAAAGAAGGTAAGACTGGTTTGCACTCAGCCCTCAGTGTGTTCTTAACATTAATTTCACATAACTCAATTTTGATTGGTAGCTTATGCCTTATGTTAAGAAATGTTTACTTGTTTGAATATTTAGCATCATTTTTATGCCACCCAGGGCTGACAGATGATCAGTTAAACATAACCAGTACTCAAGCACACACATCTCAGTGTTTTCTCCAGGTCCAGTTTTTTGGGGGTCATTGATGACCTGCTGACTAAAAATCTGGGGGTCATTTCCAAAATCTAGGGGTCATCAGTTGACTAGTTTTAAACTTAATCAACTTGAATAAATGGAGGTTAAAAAAATACACATTTTACTAAAGCATTTTAACTTCCTATTTCACAAAAATTTCTCAATCAAAGCTAAAACTTAAGTTAACAACTTCAAAACAATTTAACTTCAAACAAATGTTTCACTTCTGGCAACAAGTTACAAAAACTATAGAAAGTACATGTAGTTGTTTTTATGATCATGGCCAGAGGGCCATGAACTTTTCAAATGTCATGGCCCCAGCTCGATCACCATGACCCTAACTATTTTTAATGAAAAACATTAAAATTATTTCAATATTTTGTATTTCAGCTGAGCTACATGTTAAGCATTTCTAAGCATTACACTCTTTGGAAAACAAAACTTTGTTGTATTCTTTTTCCCAAAAGCATTTCTCCTCTGGCTCATAGCTAGTCTCATTTTAGAGTAATGTTACCTTAATATAAAAACATTTTAATTGTAACTTAACAAAAAATAATTAAATTTCTGAAATTATAGAATCATTTTTCAAAATGAATACAATTTTCTAAAAGTTTATTTTCCTTTTTCCATAACCTTTAAAAGGTCCGTTAAAGAAACATAAACGGCGCCGGAAATACCGCCGTAAAACTTTGACCGGCCGATGTTTAAACTGGTATTAAAATGTCGCGCATGCGCGTCTCGATACCTTATAGAAAACAAAATAAAAGGTTTTACAGATAGAGTATCGTCCGTACATTGTAAACAACTTTTTTGAAAAGTTTCACTATTTCCACATTTCATCTGTATATACAAACAACCTAAAACTGGGTATATATCAGTGCTTTTGATGCAGCGTAAGCTTGTTTTCACAGATGTTGTCTTCAAACTACAATATTGCTTCGCGGAAAATTATGTATGTGATCATAACCGTCTATGCGATTGCATTAATATAGCGTTAATAACCAATTAAAGCGTTTTTGTAACTTAGTAGTACCCTGTGACCGGGGTTTCCCTGAATCAGACCACGTGATCTGTCAAAACAGCTAGCATTGCAAAAATAAATAAAGTTTGAAACCAGCTTGCCGAAGCAAATATGCGTAATTTGGACTTCTGTATTTTTAAGGTTGCGTCATAGTGGACGCACTGAACAAACTTATCGCGTCAAATGAGATTTAATTGCGTCAAAAACGCAAGAAACGCACTCTGGAGAAAACACTGACATCTCTGCAAGTAACTGATAATTTCCCCACATAAATCAATGGTGACAGACAAATGAGATGTAATGTTGTATATCAATCCCCATGGAGACAGCAGCCAGGTGGGAATTCATAATCATGACCCCTGAATTGATAGTGAGATTTGCTACTGACTGAGCTAACAGGACCTGGCTCAAAACAAATGATATATTCATATAAAACCAGAATTATTCTAGAATTATCCTACATCATCATTAAGGTCTCAAGATACCATTATTTGAGTGACATCATTTCAGGGTAGTTATCACCTCTGATTCAAGTAGGAAAGTTATCAGTTACTTATGGATGGATATGTTAACCTTCCAGGATTCCAGGAAACAGCGGTTATGTAAACTGATCGTTTATTAGTCCTCAATGGCATAAAAATGACAAGTGAATATTCAATGATTCTCATTCCTTGTAAGGGTGATGCTCAATATTAATGGTATGTGTACCATTTTTCTGAGCAATGTGATGAAAAAAATCTCAAGTTTATGCTCAATATTATTAAATTTATTAACGGTGGCAAAAATTATGTTATGCCTGACACAGTGTTAGATGTATCATATTTTTTGCCAACTAGTTTCATAAGTTCAAACAGATGTAAGATCCTCTATACACAACATGTCACACAAAACACTACAATAGATAGGCATTAACAAATGGAAAATTTGGAGTTGAATGGTGTACAAATAAAAGAAAGCTTATACGGTGCTGACAGAGGCAATATTCAAGGCTTTCTCTTACTCACAATGGAAAGACAATAAAATAACAAAATTACTGGAAAAAAATATCAACAAATGAATGTACAGATTGAATCTAAATGTTTCTAAATGATAATAATTTTTGATACTGAACAAATGATTTTTTTCCTACCTACCCACCCACCCACCCAATTTTGAAAACTAGAATCGGGAGACAACAATATTTTAATGGCCCAATTTTCAGAAAATTATAGAGGATTTTTGTCTGTTTATCTTTATTTTGTGATTCTAACCATCAAATACAAATTCTGAGGTAATAACATTCAAGTTCAAATTACTAATTTAAAACAATAACCAAAATCATTCTATTTAAGAAATCAAATCAAAATTTTCATAAAAAAATAAAATCAGACAAAGGTTTGATTTCATAAACACGAATCAAGCTGGTCCGTGCATGCACGAGGAAATCAACGTAAACATTTTCTTTTTTGTGTAATGCGTACAATCCAGTTACAATTGGTTTTATTTGACACATAATCGTTCGCCCGAACATAGATATGACATTTGACATGTTGATTTCTTTTTATAACAGTAAAAAAAGATATGTATAGAAATCGGAAGTTTCTTTTTTTGTTCAGTATATATGTATATATACACACAAAGCTATGTTTTCTAATATCACAACAATGTTTTCTCTACTTTTCTTGCATACAAAATTGTGACGGTGACATAAACACATGTACAAAATAGAAATGTGACAATAGGAAAATATTCATAAAGCAATCAAAACATATCAAAACAAAAAGACTTCACAGTTACCTTGCCGAGTACACCAGGTTCCGTTTAGGTGCGCTCCCTGGAGCTGGTGGTTTAGGTACCCGTGGACTCAAATCCAAAGGCGGTACTGGAGTATGTGAAACTGGCTCGGAATTTTTCTTACTTTCTGTTTTATCAGAACGAGGGGCTGATGAAGATCTTCGGCGTGATTTCCGCTCTTTCTTTTCTTTTTCTTCAGAAGATTTTTTCTCTTCAATGTGGTTAGCTAAATTCATATTATTTAAATTACTAGTACTTGGCACTACTTCATTGTTGCATAGCACTTTTTCTTCTAACATTGGCGATATACCGGGACTAGCACGTGATTTTATATGTTCTTCTATAGTTGATAACGATTGTCTCCTAATTTTCTTATCTTCGGACCGTGAAGAACTTCTACCACGGTCTCTACCCTCTTTACTTCTGCTTCGTGAACGTCTCTCGTTCCCAGCTATATCACCGTCCGATTTTGTTTTCTCTTTCAACAACAAATCTATAGGCCTTAACAACTGTCTTGAAGTTTTAGAAGGTGAGCCGCCAGGACTAATGTTGCTTGGAGGCTTTTTGTCTTTTAAAATCTTGTCTAAACTATCAGAACTACGCTCTTTCCTTAAATTGCTACTAGATAATTTACCAAAGGTAGACAACTTAAGATTGTTCAAAACAGCTAATTTCTTAACATCAGATAAACTTTCTTTGTCTTTAAGAGATGATTTTGAGGGACTAGTTGGGTATTTTGATGGTAAATTCATTCTATTACCTAATTCTTTGGCAAATTTGTCACTTATTTTATCAGATATTTTTTCGTTAAGTTTACTGGGCACTGTAAATGCATGAGGTAATGATGGATTGGTTGGAGTGGTATTGACACCTATGGCACCTCCGTCAGAACTCTGTCTGTCTAGCTTTCCACCCCTAGATTTATCACTTCCACCAGGCATGGAATATGAAAAAACATTACTGTCTACATTGATACTCCTCTCATCCACCTTCTCTTTGATATATAAACCTAACTGTTCTTGTGGACTGTCTTCAATGTCATCTTCTATAAAAATTAATGAATTACGTAGTGCTTTACTCGTGTCTCTATCACCATCTATATATGTAGAGGCATTACGAGCTATACTATCCAACTTCAAATCATCCTCATCTGCTAGCGTGTTTAAGAAATTTGCTTTATGTTTAGATTTTGTGGTTGATTTATGAACTTTACCATCAGTTCCTATCACTTCCTCCCCTTCCTCCTCGTTTTCACTGTTTTCTGAACTAGATGCAAACCCCGACACACCCTGCCACTGACTGGCTTGTGTGAAGGGAGCTGCCCGCGTTGCATTTTCATCGATATTGTCATCACCCATAGTGTGAGTTCTTTCATCCATCTGCATGATGGCAAATGTTAGTTGAGCTTTACTGATTAAATGCTCTGGAAATGAATTTTCTACAATATTGCACGAAGGTTCTGACTGACGTCTAGGTACATTTCCTGGAAAGTTTTTATCTTTCTCATTCATACTTTCTGGTACACTAAATGCTTTTGGTATATCTAAGGTATCCCTATCCTTCTCACCCCTTTCAAAGTTTTTCACGAGTTGCCTTACACTATGAGGTTGTGAGGGCTGTATACTGGCACTATTACTGGTAGATGGGGCAATGCCTATGGAGGGACCATGGGAGGGTCTCTCTTTGAATCCAATACTTTGACCCACACCACTTTTACCTACAGATTTTTCATATTTTTCAATCTGAGGCAAAGTTCGACTAGGTTTAGCATGAATGATATCTGGCTTACTACCACTATTTTTTTCTGTGTTTAAAACTCTAACTTCAGGTTTCATTAGTTCCTTTTCGGAGACATTAACATTTACACCTCCTTCATCTTTCAGATTTTGTTTACTGTCTGATGATTTAAGGATTCCTTTCAACTGAGTATCTAGTTTGGCTAATTCTTCATTAATCTCAGTTGGTTTGTCTTTATCCTCAGCCTTTCCTTCATTCTCTTTGTCTTCAACTTTCTCTTTCACTTTTTGTTCAGCTAAATGTTTCTCTTCACCGTCGTTGGCAAGAAGTAATATATCTACGCCTCTTTCTTCTCGTAACTTATTATCCATATCTTTGTATTTATTTTCCAGAATAAGCTCAGCTTCTTTAAGCTTCTTCAGATGATCTTCACCATCATTCTCACTTAAGTTTTCATCTATCACTTCAGTTGCTCCATGTCCGGGTTGATTTAACCTGCAAATAAAAGTACGCTGATGTGACAATATATATACACACAGTAGTGTTACAAACATTTGTTTTTCCTCCAGTCAAAAGTGTTTTTATATATTTAACTATCGAGAGATCAGATTTGTATCATCATAAGATGATAGGGAAATTCATAATGCCAAGAGGTTAATGCAGACTATCCATATTTTTACTCTCTGGCAACAACTACAAATGCATGGTATTTGCCATATAAAGCTGATTTATGGGTGTGAAATAATTTCCTGCATGAGTAAAGTTACTCATAGATTATCCAAAGTTTTTGTCCAATGAGTCTTGAAAGATTTTAAAATTTCTGACTTACATAATTACGTTTTAAACTAAAATTGTGCTAATTGTTATTATGAGGACAGTGCTCCAGATAAGATTTTCTTCAAATGAGTATTTTACCCCTTAAATTAGTATGCAATGCTTATTTTCAAAATGTTATGGTTAAAAATGAACATTCTTATCAAATTGCCATTTAAAACAAACTAATCAACACTGAAATTGAGAATAACCATTGCTTACTCAGAAGTTTCAATGCGTAAATATATCCAAATAGTGTTTATCTGGAGCACTGTGAGGATTATTAAGTGAAGGCTCATTGATTTGTAAAAATATCTCAATGGATAACCGCAGTTTTGTTACTAAGCAGTAATTAACAAAATCAATTCTGTGTTCGCTTTGTTCACTGAATTTTTAGTTATGGAATGGAATTTAATACCATTTTTGTAACACATTACATGTTTATTATGTAATGATTGCAACCAATTAATTTTTTTTGGTGGAGGAAGACATTTGAAATAGATATCAAGATCCAAGAATATAACTGGATAATAAGGAAATGGTAACTAGGCTCTCAGTAATAGCTCCTTATATGGTACTTATTTCACAGGCAATGGAAGACATCGAAATCAGGTCAGTAGATTCTGACAAGAAGGCTTTTGAAGTTTTTACTATAGCTGCCTATATAGTAAACTAGCACCTCGCTGTGGCAGTGATGTTTTTTAACAAATCACAATGGCTTGAACAAACTTGGTAGAAGGTCACCCAAGGAACATTTTTGTGAAATTATTTTAAAAACGAGGCAGTAGTTTCTGACAAGGAGATTTTTTAAGTTTTTACTATAGCTTATATAGTAAACTAACCCCACCCCCTGGCCGCCATGTTTTTTGATGAATCACTATGGTTTGAACAAACTTGGTGAAGGGTCCTCCAAGGAACATTTCTGTGAAATTATTTTAAAATCGAGCCAGTAGTTTCTGACAAGAAGATTTTTTAAGTTTTTACTTATTAAACTCGCCCCGCCCCCTGGCGGCCATGTTTTTATACGAATCAAAATGGCTAGAACAAACTTGGCAGAGGGTCACCAAAGGAACATTTCTGTGAAGTTATATCAAAATTGGCCCAGTGGTTTCTGACAAGAAGATTTTTAAGTTTTTACTATAGCTTATATAGTAAACTAACCCCACCCCCTGGCCGCCATGTTTTTTGATGAATCACTACGGTTTGAACAAACTTGGTGAAGGGTCCTCCAAGGAACATTTCTGTGAAATTATTTTAAAATCGAGCCAGTAGTTTCTGACAAGAAGATTTTTTAAGTTTTTACTTATTAAACTCGCCCTGCCCCCTGGCGGCCATGTTTTTATATGAATCAAAATGGCTAGAACAAACTTGGCAGAGGGTCACCAAAGGAACATTTCTGTGAAGTTATATCAAAATTGGCCCAGTGGTTTCTGACAAGAAGATTTTTAAGTTTTTACTATAGCTTATATAGTAAACTAACCCCATCCCCTGGCCGCCATGTTTTTTGATGAATCACTACGGTTTGAACAAACTTGGTGAAGGGTCCTCCAAGGAACATTTTTGTGAAATTATTTTAAAATTGAGCCAGTTTCTGACAAGAAGATTTATTAAGTTTTTATTAATTAAACTTGGCCCGCCCCCTGGCAGCCATGTTTTTTGATGAATCAAGATGGCTATAACAAACTTGGTAGAGGGTCACCAAAGGAAGTTTTTTTAAGTTTTTACTATAGCTTATATAGTAAACTAACCCCACCCCCTGGCCGCCATGTTTTTTGACAAATCACTACAGTTTGAACAAACATGGTAGAGGGTCACCCAAGGAACATTTCTGTTAAATTATTTTAAAATCGAGCCAGTAGTTTCTGATAAGAAGATTTTTTTAAAGTTTTTACATTTTTGTGAAGTTATATCAAAATTTGCCCAGTGGTTTCTGACAAGAAGATTTTTTAAGTTTTCCTACAGCTTATATAGTAAACTAACCCCACCCCCTGGCCGCCATGTTTTTTGACGAATCACTACGGTTAGAACAAACATGGTAGAGGGTCACCCAAGGAACATTTCTGTGAAATTATTTTAAAATCGTGCCAGTAGTTTCTGACAAAATGATTTTTAAGTTTTTATTAATTAAACTTGCCCTGCCCCCTGGCAGCCATGTTTTTTGATGAATCAAGAGGGCTAGAACAAACTTGGTAGAGGGTCACCCAAGGAACATTTCTGTGAAGTTATATCAAAATTGGCCCAGTGGTTTCTGACAAGAAGATTTTCAAGTTTTTACTATAGCTTATATAGTAAACTAACCCCACCCCCTGGCCGCCATGTTTTTTGACGAATCACTATGGTTTGAACATACATGGTAGAGGGTCACCCAAGGAACATTTTTGTGAAATAATTTTAAAATCGAGCCAGTTTTTGACAAGAAGATTTTTTTTAAGTTTTTACAAATTAAACTTGCCCCGCCCCCTGGCGGCCATGTTTTTGACAAATCAAGATGGCGTGAACAAACTTGGTAGAGGGTCACCCAAGGAACATTTCTGTGAAATTATTTTAAAATTGAGCCAGTAGTTTCTGACAAGAAGATTTTTTAAGTTTTTACTATAGCTTCTTATATAGTAAACTAACCCCACCCCCTGGTCGCCATGTTTTTTGACAAATCACTACTGTTTGAACAAACTTGGTGAAGGGTCCTCCAAGGAACATTTCTGTGAAATTATTTTATAATCGAGCCAGTAATTTCTGACAAGATGATTTTTTGAGTTTTTACTAATTAAACTTGCCCCGCCCCCTGGTGGCCATGTTTTTTGACGAATCAAGATGGCTTGAACAAACATGGTAGAGGGTCACCCAAGGAACATTTCTGTTAAATTATTTTAAAATCGAGCCAGTAGTTTCTGATAAGAAGATTTTTTTAAAGTTTTTACATTTTTGTGAAGTTATATCAAAATTTGCCCAGTGGTTTCTGACAAGAAGATTTTTTAAGTTTTCCTACAGCTTATATAGTAAACTAACCCCACCCCCTGGCCGCCATGTTTTTTGACGAATCACTACGGTTAGAACAAACATGGTAGAGGGTCACCCAAGGAACATTTCTGTGAAATTATTTTAAAATCGTGCCAGTAGTTTCTGACAAAATGATTTTTAAGTTTTTATTAATTAAACTTGCCCTGCCCCCTGGCAGCCATGTTTTTTGATGAATCAAGAGGGCTAGAACAAACTTGGTAGAGGGTCACCCAAGGAACATTTCTGTGAAGTTATATCAAAATTGGCCCAGTGGTTTCTGACAAGAAGATTTTTTAAGTTTTTACTATAGCTTATATAGTAAACTAACCCCACCCCCTGGCCGCCATGTTTTTTGACGAATCACTATGGTTTGAACATACATGGTAGAGGGTCACCCAAGGAACATTTTTGTGAAATAATTTTAAAATCAAGCCAGTTTTTGACAAGAAGATTTTTTTTAAGTTTTTACAAATTAAACTTGCCCCGCCCCCTGGCGGCCATGTTTTTGACAAATCAAGATGGCGTGAACAAACTTGGTAGAGGGTCACCCAAGGAACATTTCTGTGAAATTATTTTAAAATTGAGCCAGTAGTTTCTGACAAGAAGATTTTTTAAGTTTTTACTATAGCTTCTTATATAGTAAACTAACCCCACCCCCTGGTCGCCATGTTTTTTGACAAATCACTACTGTTTGAACAAACTTGGTGAAGGGTCCTCCAAGGAACATTTCTGTGAAATTATTTTATAATCGAGCCAGTAATTTCTGACAAGATGATTTTTTGAGTTTTTACTAATTAAACTTGCCCCGCCCCCTGGTGGCCATGTTTTTTGACGAATCAAGATGGCTTGAACAAATTGGTAGAGGGTCACCCAAGGAACATTTCTGTGAAATTATTTTAAAAAACGAGCCAGTAGTTTCTGACAAGAAGATTTTTTAAGCTTTTACTATAGCTTATATAGTAAACTAACCCCACCCCCTGGCCGCCATGTTTTTTGACAAATCACTACGTTTCGAACAAACTTGGTGAAGGGTCCTCCAAGGAACATTTCTGTGAAATTATTTTAAAATCGAGCCAGCAATTTCTGACAAGAACATTTTTTAAGTTTTTACTAATTAAACTTGCCCCGCCCCCTGGCGGCCATGTTTTTAGACGAATCAAGATGGCTTGAACAAACTTGGTAGAGGGTCACCCAAGGAACATTTCTGTTAAGTTATATCAAAATTGGCCCAGTGGTTTCAGAGGAGAAGTTGTTAGAAGCTAGAAGTTAACGACTGACGGCGGATGACGGACGACAGACAGCAGACGACGGACACCAGGCGATCACAAAAGCTCACCTGTGAGCCTTCGGCCCAGGTTAGCTAAAAATAAGTAAAAATGGGCCATGTAAAATTTGACAGATACTGAAAAATATTGAACTTGACATGAGCTTTTTAATTATACATCCACACACCAAATAACAATTTTATACATATACCCTTTCAGAATTGATTGATCAGACACCATTATTTTACCAAAAATTATGTTGAAAATTTTAGAATTAAACAGCAACACATAAAATATTAATTAAACCCTTTCTGAAGTTATTACTCAGAAACCAACATTTTACCGAAATCGAATTGAAAAGAAGCCATAACTCATGTAAAAAAAGATTTCTATGTAAAAATCAAAGTCCCTTTCTTGGGACCAAATGGACCCCCTTCTCGAAGATCTTATAAGGTGGGAAAAAAAATGCGCCTAATACGTGAGAATAAATGGTAAAACATGAACAAATTTGGCTGAATGTTTTTTGAATATTTTTAAATTAAAATTTTCTGAAGTTAAACTGATAATTTTGGCCCTAGAGTCATAGCTTGCACAAACATGAGAGAATATCATTTCGTGATACTGCAAGCTCTAGACATTACAATTTCAGGGAAGATTTTTGTAAAAACTGATAAACTGCTGTGGTAGAGTCAAATTATGACTCCAGGGTTATGATGTGCTTTCCAACAAAAAGTCATTTAAAAGCTTATGTATGCACACCTGGGGATTAAAATAGCTCACCTTCAGCTTTGCTCAGGTGAGTGAAAAGGTGAGCTAAATTTCATTTTCTAAAATTTATGAAATATTCTAAAACTGTTTTGTGTTGACCTTAATATACCAAACAAAAAATGGTATTCCTATGCCCACAGCACAAGTCTGTGTTGTTTTGTATGGATTCATCCTATCAAAATGAAACTCCTAAACACTGTTAACTAATTTTGAGCAGTAGATTTCTATTGTAGAGTATCTTTGCACACATACCCAACTCCTGGAGATTGCTTGATGCCGAGTGGCGGTGAAGTGGTGGTGGTTGTTGTGATGGAGCCGTCTGCATAGATCTTCTCCCAGTCAAATGGATCACTCTCTTTGATGCCCTTACGTCTCATGCATTGCTCAAACAGATTATGTAACAGTGCATAATCTGGCTTCTCAAAGTAGTCCAGGGACATGAGATGTTCGAGAAATGTGCGGAACTCTGATGGCATGTTCTTTAGAAGGAGGGTGTTGTCATATTTCTCCTTCATAATGCCCACTTGCTCCTTGTCCTTGATTTTCCGCCAAGGAAGTTGACCCGCAAGGAACTCCACCAACATGTAGAATAAAGACCAGAGGTCGTCATGACGACCCATCTCCTGTAATACATATAAAAAAAACATTATTTCCTTATGCCAGATTTCAAGAATCTGTGTCATGAATACCTGGGCTAAACTTCATAAAACTTACGAGTCTAAAAACTCGGACTCAAACTCAAACATGTTGTTTTTTTAATAGCAAAAGTTTAGATACAGAATATAATTTTTTTAGAAACTTTTTGATAACATAAAACTGAAATTGACTATTTTTGCAAGAAAATGTTCGAAATCTTTTTAAATTGTTTTTTATTCAAATTACAAAACTGCAGATTATAAGTTTATATCTGATTGTAAGGCTCAAAAGTTTGATGAAGCGCACATTCAATACAATAAATAGTTTTTTGGATTAGCCGAGGTGGAGACTATTCTAATGGAATTATTGCATATATCACTGTCCATCAAAATGGCAGAAATTGTATCTATAGACTAGTGTTCCATAAACCTCCATTAAAAGCAAATACAGTCAAACCTGTCTTTAGCAGCCACACAATGGAAAGAGTAAAAATGACCTCTTAAGACAGGTGGCTGCTTAATACAGGTTGATTTTAACCTAAAGTATAAACATGGTAGACAGAAAATGTGGTTGTTTAAGACAAGTCGTTGCTTAATACAGGTGACCACTTACACAGGTTTGACTGTATACTGAAGTTGGTTTCTATATGGAATCTTGTCCTGTAAATATCTATGTTTTCAGATATTGCAACAACTGCAGAATTATTACAAAGTTTAAATTTATAGCTTGACAACAATTTATCTGTGGCAATTTGTTTATTTGTTTTGTCAATGGTTATTGGACATCAAGCTTGATCAAGCCTGCATCAGGCCATAAAAGAACAGTTTGTACAGACAGTTGTATCTGCTTCAATGTTTCTCGAGGGATGTTTGCGTCTGCTGCACCAAGAAAATCGTTACAAAATATGGATATGGAACACATATCATATATATATCTTGCTATCTAATTTGGCACCAACCAATGAATACAAGATTGTGGCATCCCTCAAAGGCATAAATTGTTACAGATGGGGACTTCATCTATTTCTTGGCACATTTTTGGTGGTGAAATAATTCATCTAATGTCTTTACCTTAATACAAAACATAAAATATCACTTTTCTAATAATTGTTGTCTCATCATTTTGCATCAATAAACACATTACAGCCACCCCTATACCAAGACATTCATATTTAATGGCTGAAGATATTGTTACTGCAATTTTTGTATTTTCTAAGGAGATTTGGGGTAGTTTTTAGTCTAAGGGTTTTCTGGGCAACTGTTAAAATGTGGGGCACACATCTTGCACAGCAACTCCTTATTTATGCCTTAATGTGTGGTCAAAATCTCATGAACTGCTGCTGATGAAATGCCAACAATATGAGCTAATTCTTTTACTATTCATCTAGCTTCAGAGTGATGACCATCTTTGATATCCAATTTTCTCCTATAAAATTTGTTATGCCATGTGTAAATGTTTGAGGACTTGTGTTAGTACCTGGCACAATTCAGCAAATATACATTTACAAGGTATATTTAAAGCATTACACATTTTTATATAACTCCTGATTTCAAGCTTTAAATAGGCCTTCATTTTCACAGTAAATCCATTCTAAATGCATGGATTTCAATAAAATCACATGCAACTCATATATAAAAAGCCTCTCTTTATTGGCAAGTTAACCGTGTTTTAAATAAGTGTATAGTCTGTCTCAAAAATTTCAATTGCTCTGAGTAATAAACCTATAGTGTTGTAATTGATGGTGTAATAACTAGTGTTGTAAATTATAGTGTTGTAATTTATTGTCATGTAGTTTATAGTGTTGTAGTTTATAGTTTTGAAATTTATAGTGTTGTAAATTAAAGAGTTGTAATTGCTAGTTTTGCAATTTACAGTGGTGTAATTTATAGTATTGTAATTTATAGCGTTGCAAATTATAGAATTTTAATCGCTAGTTTTGCAATTTACAGAGTTGTAATTTATAGTATTGTAATTTATAGTAATGTATTTTATAGTGTTGTAATTTAAAGAATTATAATTTAAAGTAATGTATTTTATGTTGTTGTAATCAATAGTATTGTAATTTATAGTAATGTATTTTATAGTGTTGTGATTTTATAGTAATGTATTTTATAGTGTTGTGATTTATAGCATTGTAATTTATAGTAATGTATTTTATAGTGTTGTAATTTATAGTATTGTTATTTATAGTAATGTATTTTATAGTGTTGTGATTTATAGTAATGTAATTTATAGTAATGTATTTTATAGTGTTGTGATTTATAGTATTGTAATTTATAGTAATAAATTATATAGTGTTGTGATTTATAGTATTGTAATTTATAGTAATGTATTTTATAGTGTTGTGATTTATAGTATTGTTATTTATAGAAATGGATTTTATAGTTGTGATTTATAGTATTGTAATTCATAGTAATGTATTTTATAGTGTTGTGTTTTATAGTATTGTAATTTATAGTAATGTATTATATAGTATTGTGATTTATACTATTGTAATTTATAGTAATGTATTTTATAGTGTTGTAATTTATAGTATTGTTATTTATAGTAATGTATTTTATAGTGTTGTGATTTATAGTATTGTAATTTATAGTAATGTATTTTGTAGTGTTGTGATTTATAGTATTGTAATTTATAGTAATAAATTATATAGTGTTGTGATTTATAGTATTGTAATTTATAGTAATGTATTTTATCGTGCTGTGATTTATAGTATTGTTATTTATAGAAATGGATTTTATAGTTGTGATTTATAGTATTGTAATTCATAGTAATGTATTTTATAGTGTTGTGATTTATAGTATTGTATTTCATAGTAATGTATTTTATAGTGTTGTGATTTATACTATTGTAATTTATAGTAATGTATTATATAGTGTTGTGATTTATAGTATTGTAATTTATAGTAATATATTTTATAGTGTTGTAATTTATAGTATTGTAATTTATAGTAACTTATTTTATAGTGTTGTGATTTATAGTATTGTTATTTATAGTAATGTATTTTATAGTGTTGTAATTACTAAAAAGTCATTAGCATCTCATAAAGAAGTTGATTAAAAGATACAGAAACATAGTTTACTAACAAATATAAAACAATTATATCAACTATGATCTGCTCACAGCAACTCTACGTCAACAGCAATGTTCTGCTTTGTTTTTGATGTCAACAACACAGTTCCTTTAAGCTATGCTACATATCAATTCTTTATTTCAAAAATTCACTGTCAACTCATAAATATAAATGCATTCATTAATTATGACAAGTGTGAATTCAATATATCATCAAAATATCACTGGGGGAAAACAACATTCATTTTGAGGTATGTTTTTTTGCATGTTTAATACTGCATTGTTTACATAGCCTGTTACAGGAGTTTGTTCATTAATATTGTCAAACGCTGGAAACAAGTTTACAGGATGAGTTTACCTTGTTTTTATGAGCATTGACAGAAGCATATCTGACTGTTCCCCTGAAGCCAGCTGCAGCCCTGGGCGGGCGGACCTCCCCCGTGGGGGTTGTGTATTGTCTAGCCAGACCATAATCCAGCATGAATACCTTTTTACTCTGACTGTGTAGACGACCCATTGCAAAGTTGGACTGAAAAATCATGATATTGAAAATGAAATTTAGTTATAAAAATCCATGCCATGTACTCTACAACAGGAAACTGTAAAAAAATAAAAAGTTTTTGTTTAAAATGAAAATAAATCAGAAAACCTTTTTACTTTTACTGATTTTATTTGACATTTCAAGCTGTCGTCAATAGAAACAACACCATCCCTGGCAACTTTACATCACAATATGTACTCCCTGCAGAAATGACAATAATCAATTTTATTCCAACATCATCCAACATCTGATCAAGTTTATTCAAAGATCTGTTCACAATATCATCAAAAGACCTAGCACCCTAATTCAGTTCATAGTTTAGTTAATGATGCATGCTAGAGTGGACAATGGACATAGTGTGGTGTTGATTGTAAAGAAATCCAAGTATGACAGGATACCTAATCCATCAACATTATCATCAACATTATCTTCTATCTGGTAAATTGGATTAGATTCTGACATTCACTTAGGTCATTACCATAAACATATCCATGGTTTAAATGGATTAGATGCTGGCATTCATGTAGGTCATTATTATAGATACATCCATGGTTAAAATGGATTAGATGCTGACATTCATTAGGTCATTACCATAGATATATCCGTGGTTAAAATGGATTAGATGCTGACATTCACTTTGGTCATTACCATAGATATATCCATGGTTAAAATGGATTAGATGCTGACATTCATTAGGTCATTACCATAGATACATCCATGGTTAAAATGGATTAGATGCTGACATTCACGTAGGTCATTACCATATATATATATCCATGGTTAAAATGGATTAGATGCTGACATTCACTTAGGTTATTACCATAGATACATCCATGGTTAAAATGATGATGCTGACATTCACTAAGGTCATTACCATAGATATATCCATGGTTAAAATGGATTAGATGACGACATTTACTTAGGTCATTACAACATTTACTTAGGTCATTACCATAGATATATCCATGGTTAAAATGGATTAGATGCTAAAATTCACTTAGGTCATTACCATGCAAATATGGATTAGATGCTGAATGTACATCCACTTAGGTCATAACCATAGATATATCTGTGGTTAAAATTGATTAGATGCTGACATTTACTTAGGTCATTATCATAGATATATCCATGGTTAAACTGGTATAGATGCTGACATTCACTTAGGTCATTACCATAGATATATTTCCCTGGTTAAAATGGATTAGATGCTGACATTCATGTAGGTCATTATTATAAATATATACATAGTTAAAAGGGATTAGATGCTGATATTCACTTAGGTCATTACCATAGATATATCCATAGTTAAAATGGATAAGATGCTAACATTCATTAGGTCATTATTATAGATACATCCATGGTTAAAATGGATTAGATGCTGACATTAGCGTAGGTCATTATTATAGATATATCCATGGTTAAAATTGGTTTGATGCTGACATTCATGTAGGTCATTACTATAGATATATACATGGTTAAATGGATTAGATGCTGTTATTCACTTAGGTCACTACCATAGACATATCCATAGTTAAAATGGAATAGATGCTGACATCGCTTAGGTCATTACCATAGATATGTTCATCATGAATATATCTATGGTTATCATAGATATATATATATATGGTTAAAATGGATTAGATGCTGACATTCACTTAGGTCATTACCATAGATATATCCATGGTTAAAATGAGGTCTACAGAGGTCAATGGTTTTGATTTTTCCTGATCTCCATAACAACACAATATCATCTTAGTATAATATTTAATCATTATTTGAGGGTTTAATCAATAAATTATATGTGATCAACTTTAATACTTTATAGATAAATGATAGGCAATTGATGCAACCACACCAACACCCACACACATAAATATACAAGATATCGGTGGAACCGATGGATGCTCCCTGAACAAGTGCTTGATTGAGTAGTAGCTGCATTGTTTGTAAACGGAAAGTGAATGTAAAGGGAAGATAATATTTGGAAGAAATGTTTGGTTCTTCACTCTACACCGCCACACATTGACCTCTACTGCATTATTCATGTTCCAAGTCTCATTGCACTTCCATGTTCTTGAAGATCAAAACAATGATGTGTGGTAATGGACAGAATCAAAGGGCAATAACTCTGTGAAAAATCATAGAAATTAAACACAAAGACAATACACACACTCTCCACTTGGTAGTGATGCTTCCTGGCAAGTTTCATAAAATTCCAGCTACTAGAACATTACATATAACACCACAATGATAAATGACACATTTCATATAACATCTTGTGGATAAATAACATTACATATAACACCAGACTGAAAACAACACATTACATATAACACCTTGTGGATCAATAACACATTACATATAACACCACAATGATAAATAACACATTTCATATAACACCCTGTGGATAAATAACAAATTACATTTAACACCACACTGAAAACAACACATTACATATAACACCTTGTGGATAAATAACACATTACATATAACACCACAATGATGAATAACACATTACATATAACACCTTGTGGATAAATTACAAATTACATATATCACCATATGATAAATAGCACATTACATAAAACACCACACTGAAAACAACACATTGCATATAACACCTTGTGGATAAATAACACATTACATATAACACCTTGTGGATAAATAACACATTACATATAACACCTTGTGGATAAATTACACATTACATATAACACCACAATGATAAATAACACATTACATATAACATCTTGTGGATAAATAACATATTGCATATAACACCATATGATAAAATGTCACATTGCACACCACAAGGATTAATGACACATTGCATATAACACCACATTACATATAATACCAATGATAAATGGCACATTACAAATGATACATGGATTAATGACACATTAAATATAACATCACATGGATAACCTATACTTATCACTGAAAGTGGTTAATACCCTCACATAAGTCAGCATCACACAATTTGTGACATGCATATCTACACTTGATGCTGATCATGTATGCAAAGTATCATGCCAATTGCCTGAACACTGTGTAAGTAGTTCACTCCACAAGAACTGCAATATGGTAAATATTGAAGTGTTCAGGGCAAGGGTAACACATCTGCATGAAATTATGTCAGCATCACAAAATATGCATCATGTACATCTACACCTAATGCTGATTATGTATGCAAAGTACCAAGTCAAATGCCTGAAAACTGTGGTTTGTAGTATGCTCTGTAAGTAATGCAATATGGCAAATAAAGCAATGTTATAAACACAAGGGCAATAACTCTGCATGGAACAAAATTTCAAGGTAACACAATTTGCATTACCCATATCTACAGTTGGTGTTTATCATGTGTGCAAAATTCTAAGTTAATCACCTGAAAACTCTGAAAGTAGTTCACTCACCAAGAACTGCAATACAGCAACATTATTAAGAATTAAGTCAGCATCATATACACATATATAATTATACACTTGATGTTGATCATGTATGCAAAGTTTTAAAGTCATTCTGTCTGAAAACTGTGACAGAAGTTGTTTCTGCAAGTATTGCAACATAGTAAATACTAAGTACAAGGAAATAACTTTGTGCATGAAATTACAAAATTTATATCAAACACATCTACACTTGATGGTGTTCATGTATGCAGAGTTTTAACTCAATCGCAAAACAAGTTGCTGACGAACAAGCTGACCGACTGACAGGCAGACCAAATAAACACAATGACTCCGATATACCTACATATTGTTTGCGGATGTATAACAGCACAAAAAATATAATGAGACAACACTTACAGGTTTGATGTCTCTATGTAGAAGGACAACATTTACAGGTTTGATGTCTCTATGTAGAAAGACAACACTTACAGGTTTGATATCTCTATGTAGAAAGACAACATTTACATGTTTGATGTCTCTATGTAGAAAGACAACATTTACAGGTTTGATGTCTCTATGTAGAAAAACAACACTTACAGGTTTGATGTCTCTATGTAAAAGGACAACACTTACAGGTTTGATATCTCTATGTAGAAAGACAACATTTACATGTTTGATGTCTCTATGTAGAAAGACAACACTTACAGGTTTGATGTCTCTATGTAGAAGGACAACACTTACAGGTTTGATGTCCATATTTGAAGGACAACACTTAGAGGTTTGATGTCTAAGGACAACACTTACAGGTTTGATGTCTCTATGTAAAAGGACAACACTTACAGGTTTGATATCTCTATGTAGAAAGACAACATTTACATGTTTGATGTCTCTATGTAGAAAGACAACAGTTACAGGTTTGATGTCTCTATGTAGAAGGACAACACTCACAGGTTTGATGTCCATATGTAGAAGGACAACACTTACAGGTTTGATGCCTCTATGTAGAAAGACAACATTTACAGGTTTGATGTCTAAGGACAACACTTACAGGTTTGATGTCTCTATGTAGAAGGACAACATTTACAGGTTTGATGTCTCTATGTAAAAGGACAACACTTACAGGTTTGATATCTCTATGTAGAAAGACAACATTTACATGTTTGATGTCTCTATGTAGAAAGACAACAGTTACAGGTTTGATGTCTCTATGTAGAAGGACAACACTCACAGGTTTGATGTCCATATGTAGAAGGACAACACTTACAGGTTTGATGCCTCTATGTAGAAAGACAACATTTACAGGTTTGATGTCTAAGGACAACACTTACAGGTTTGATGTCTCTATGTAGAAGGACAACACTTACAGGTTTGATGTCTCTATGTAGAAAGACAACACTTACAGGTTTGATGTCTAAGGACAACACTTACAGGTTTGATGTCTCTATGTAGAAGGACAACACTTACAGGTTTGATGTCTCTATGTAGAAAAACAACATTTACAGGTTTGATGTCTCTATGTAGAAAGACAACACTTACAGGTTTGATGTCTCTATGTAGAAGGACAACATTTACAGGTTTGATGTCTCTATGTAAAAGGACAACACTTTCAGGTTTGATGTCTCTATGTAGAAAGACAACACTTACAGGTTTGATGTCTCTATGTAGAAAGCCGACATCATGTATTGCCTCGATTCCTCTCAGTATTTGGGCGCCCAGTCTCAGTGTGGTGCTGAGAGTGAAACATCCCTTGGGCTGGCTACGTCGTAATTCTGCCAAGTTTTTGGCTTGGAGGGACATTACAACATAATTGTAGTGTTCGTTACGTCCACAACCAATGAAGCGGCACACATGGTCCCGACCTGAAAGGTATCATACATATTTTTATATAGTCAAACTGCATGTTTACATTGAAAACAATTTTAAAGGTAAACATGGAAATGTTGGAATCGACATCCACCCATCAAATCAATTTTTACACATATAAATTTATACAATTTATAAAAATTACTAACTGAAACTTCATATTTAAGGAATAGAGAAAAAATTCTAAAAACAAACATATGTAATTGAAATGAAAATAGTTATTACACTATTTGTCATGTATACTCACTCATGAGTACTTGAAATATAACACTATTAACCATTTACAAGAGTTATGCCCCTTGCCAAGACAGAAATATAGTATAGTATTCTAATTTCATAGTAGGTGCATCATGTAAATATACAATGTTCAGAAGTACAGTTTAATAGTTCTTCAGATCCAAAATACAACATAACAAAACATATTTCATTTTTAATACACCAACATTACAAACGAGTGAGCCAGAACCCATCAAGGAGTATGACATTATAATGGTTGATTCTAAATAACAGGCATCTCATAGGATTCCGCTTGTGTTACATACTCTAATGAATTTACATGGGAATTCAAACCATTCTTGGAATAATGTTTTTTGCTTTTGCAACATCATCAGTGTTTTTGGATTAATGTAATTCTGTTCAAAGACAGAATATCTGATATCTGAAAATGCCACAGTTTGCATCAACAGAAAATGTATAGCTGATTTCACTTGTCTGGTTCTTAATTCTACTGTCATTTTAAATGGAGTGATATTTGGTATTGATATAGAAGATATTACAAATTCCACTTTGTGTCATATTTAATGTGGTATTTATAACATTTTGCAAATGCAATAATAACTTTTAAGGTTCTTCCACTAACTTGTCTAGTTTGTAATTCTTTTATACAGATTTATTTTAGCTTGAATGCAAAGTAAGCTCATAGCTAAGGCCATAAAAGTTAACTGCTAGATCATCATCCAAACCCAGCCCCCTAATTTTCATGATGCCCAAACCCTTTTTATTTTCATAAAAAAAAAATAAAAAAAATAAAGAAAGAAATAAAACAAGAAATAGGTAGTGATGTACTGATGTTTCAGACTAGACATGCAATTTCATGTTTATTTTACATTAAAGCATGACCTTGACCTTTGTGAAACCTTGACCTTGACATCTGATGTAACAGTCTGGGTATTTCTACAAGTAAATGCAGGTGACACATCATCATGACATGCTGATCACTTGTGTCAAGCAATTTTAAAATCCTTCCATATAAGACAAAGTTACAGACCGGCCAAGTGTTTTTGAAATCCATCCATGTATGATAAAGTTACAGGACGGACTTGAAATCTCAAACACTCAAAGTTATGTCATACAAACTCAAAGTGTCACCTTGACCTTTGAGGTACCGGTCTTACAATTTTAAGTATCATAAAAATTATAACTTCATTAATTATCTTTTTAATAACAATATACTCAATTTTATCATAAAATTGAACCCTAGTACATGATAAATTCAGTAATCCAATAGTTCCAATATCAAAATAAACTAACCTTCGATGTCTTACATAACAGAACATTTTTATAAATATCATTAACTCACACCACCCACAGCAGCAGCAGTGTATTGTAAATAATTATGTTAACTTCAATAAGCACTTTACCTTGTAGTTTCTTGAGCACAGCCACCTCCATTTTGAGCACTTGTTTTGGTTGTTTAGCTGATTCAAGTTTGAGAGCCACAGATTCCTTAGTAACTGTGTCCAGCCCTTCATAGATCTCACCAAACCCTCCGCCACCCACCTTACGTACCTGAAAAATATATCAAATATAATTATGTTCGATACCTTTACATTTCTTATTTCTATCCAACTAAGTTAGAGACGTCTCCTAGACATAAATAACAGTTTTTGCCAATCACTTGAGCAGGTGCTAAAGGCTGATAGAAGATTCCAACTTACCTTGGTATCATGTTATTATATATAGTGATACATTAAAATCAAGAATACAAACTCCGTATACAAGTTTTTATTACTGTGATAATAATGAATACCATTTACTTGTTATTTACTGTCATTTTTGGTATCTTTACAGCTCACATCAGTAGCAATATGCTAGTGTTTTTATTTTACTTTATTAAAAATGATTCTTTACCTCTAACCAGAATTTCGTTTCCATAACTCTGTCTTTTAAGACAAGAGCAAAGCAAGTTGTCATAAAAGGATGGGGACTGCTGCCATTTTGTAAACATTACAGGATATGTACGGCAGCTTTATTGGTAAAAAAAGAGCCAAGAGAATAAATCTAGGTATGAGCAGCATCTATAACAGTAAGGTCATACCGCTGTAACAGTAAGGACGTACCACTGTAATAGTAAGGAAATACCTCTGTAACAGTAAGGACATACCACTGTAACAGTAAGGTCATACCACTGTAACAGTTGGGACATACCACTGTAACAGTAAGGAAATACCTCTGTAACAGTAAGGACATATCACTGTAACAGTATGGTCATACCGCTGTAACAGTAAGGACATACCACTGTAACAGTAAGGTCATACCACTATAACAGTAAGGACATCCACTGTAACAGTAAGGAAATACATCTGTAACAGTAAGGCTTGGGCCAGTTTAGATCCCAAAGTAAAAATACCAACACTGAAAACATTCAATGCTGTGAAGGGATGTCTTCAAGTTGTTAATATGTACAATGAACATGTATCTTTGATTGACTGATCCTTACCACTTTCCATCTATCCTTGACCACCTGACCGGCCTGCAAAAGATCTTCTGTTGTCATGGTTACTCTTGCAGGTCGCGGTCCAGTCAGTTGCTGCACCAGCTCACATGTTTATCAAATGTGTAGAATCAGGCATAGTTTACAACATGGTCAAATATCACAAAGGCAAAATACTGGGCATCTGAAATGAGACAAATGTAAAAATGTCTGCTATTCTCATCAACAAAGATTAAATGCTTTATCTGTTAAGAAACAAGCTGCTTATAGCTGTATTAACAGTGATAAAACAGTGGCAGAAGACAATTTTAATATCCCTTCCACACAGACATTTTCTAATCCCCTTTAACAACACCACCAATAATAATGAACCACTGTCTGGTGCAGTATTCATACAGCCTTGCAAAACTTTATCATATTATTCAACCAAGTGTCTTTTATAATATGCAGTAATTTCCTTGCTGCTATAAAATTTCTCGGACGTGCTACTTTCCTCACAAATCGCTGAAACCATTTCTACAGCTTTGCATCACCTCTGCATGACAGTCGCGACATATAAAGAATAAAGTGATAAACAGACCTTTCAGTTCCCATCCATATTTCCATGTGTTTCCATTACATCACATACTATCAACACTCTACTTTTAACTGTACAGATAATGACATATAAAGATGGATTTGGGACATAAATTTCCTAAGGAATAACAAGAATGGCTCCAAATTGATCACAGTTTGACGCTTGTTAGACAGCGTAATTAGTTATGTTTCTTGAAACACAGAGAAATAATCAATACAACATAGAGAAAATAGAGAAACATTTGTATATACCTTGAGAGGTTGGGAAAAATGCAATAAAACAGCACCACAAAATGGCAGCCATGTCTACATCCAATAATCAATAAAAGAGAGGAGAAATATAAGGAAGAAAATGTTCCTTGCTTCCAGCCAGGAAGTGCTACATCAATTATACATGTACAAACACTCTCGTGACCTGACTTAGTCTTAACTTCTTATCATCAGAACATAATACTGATGACTGTATAACGTAAATAAAGATAATATTATGTTACAAAATGATTATATCACATTTTACAAGACCCCGCCCCCACCAAATACTGATGAATTAGCCATACCCTCTTTATAAGACACCACCCCCTACCCCAATACTGATGAAGTAGCAATACAAGGAAGATTACAATATACATATACATGTTTAACACAACTGCTATATCATACAGAAGCAATAAATATCATCAATCCCTCCCAGTAATTTGCACGTTCGCACATGTAAGAAAACCAGCAAGTTCAAAAACTCATTTTTACTATAAATGTAGATTTGATTTGAATGAAATAACCGGTAATTAAAATTGTCATGGCTAAATTTTGTCCATGGTTGTTTGTTACTTTGCATGAGGCGTTGTATCTTTTCAGTTTATACAACAGCAGTCAGCTGACTTAATTATTAATCCTGGTACGTCATACAGTTCACCAGTACACAACAAACCTTATCTCTGTAAGTCACTGACTACCTCCCTACACATTCAGAGGTGGAAGACTCATGGCCGCAAAACAACCAACCATTACAGTATATTTGGTCCGGCGAGAGTTCAAACTCACGACCCCTAGATTGGCAGTCAGAGGCATTACTGACTGAACTGGCCTGGTCCGGTACACTGAACTAGCCTGGTCCGGTACATGGAAATAGCCTGGTCCGGTACAATATATGAATGATCAAGAGTAAGTTTAAGCATTGCAAATATCTTGCAATCCCTGCGACATTGACACAGGTGAATGTAGCGAAGGGTCAGGTTTGTTTATTATAATGAAACATTATCAGTCATTTAAATAAGAAGAGGAAAATCATTTAACAAAACCCATTCACAATTTTTTTTTCAAATTAAATGAAATTGATTGAATATTTAGTATTATTTTTATGCCATCTAGAACTGACAGATGATCATTTAACTTAAGAACTGTTTTCTAGGATCCTTGAAGGTTAACCAGTACTTGAGGAAAATCCATCTTGGTAAGTAGCTGATAACTCTCACACTTAAAACAGCGGTGAGAGACAAATGATAATGAAACGCAATGTCATTATTGATAGTCAGACGCACTACCAACTGAGTTAATCAGATCCGTAGATATAAATGAGAACTACTTATATTAAAATACATAGACAAGAACAAAATGCAGTTCTAGAACAGATATTAAATGAACAAGAATGGTACATATCAGTTGACTACTTTATTTCTGAAATACACAACATTATTTTCTCCGTTATAACATCCTTGCCCATATGGATAACAGATCTATTTTTTGTCTTTTAATCAGCAATACACCAGCTTCAATCACGCTCTTACTGATTCTTGATTTTCAAAATCACATTCAGTGCAAGAAATTTTCATTAAAAGACATGCATTATCAGATTCCATAGCAACAGAAAGTCATAAAATACAAAGTTCAAGATCACTTACTCCTGAAAAACAGAAAGAATTACTATCCAATCATTTCAAGTTCAGTTTGTGCACATCTGCCTGGTGATTGCAATCCAATAATGTCTAGTCAATTGAATAGGCACTGTCGGTATCACATTAATAATGCTGGGGGAAAAATAACCACCACTTTAATAATGCATCCACCATCATTAGGATGGTTCCCAGCATAAATAGGTTACACCACAACACACACTGCTTAAAACTCAAATTGATTATCAATAAAGCTTGTGAGACATTGTTTCAAATTTTGATATCGCATACAAATTATTTTATTCGAATTTTACTACCTGTGTAATACAGACAAGCAATATCACATGTACAACACATGAAAATAAAATCAAATACAATAACAAGTTTGTTTTTTAATAGTAAGCGTCATTTTTATGCCACTGAGGGCTGACTTACAGACAATCAGTTAACTTAATCACTCTTTTTCCTGTGATCCTGGAAGGTCAATCAGTACTCTTGCAAACACATCCCACATAAGTAACTGATAACTTTCCAACTTGAATCTGCTTCGAGATGACTGACAATGATATACAATTTATTCATATCAATCATCACAGAGACTGTGGCCGAGCCGGGATTTGAACTAACAACCCCCAATTGGTAGTCGATAGCACTACCAACAGAGCTAACTGGGTCTGGCATAACACAAAAGAATTGGAGAAAAAACAACAACAATTAGTTGTGAAAATTGTTTATTTATCCAGTGTCTCATACCAACATAAGATTTTGAGGAAATAGCTTTGTCATGTTTTGAACAAATGATTACTAGTACATCACTGCAACCAATCCATGGACCATGACAGTGTTAATATGGAAAAATTTCAGAAGAATTTTGCAGCACACTCATCTCCACAAGTAACTGTTAACTTTCCCACATTTTCAGGCATAAGCCACTTCTGACTTGTACCCCCACCCTCCATTTCTGGACCTGTGTGACTGGAAATCTAGGATCCACCTACAATTCCTATACTGCTCTGTTTCCTGCAACTAACAATTGGGTGCAGAAACAGTGGCTCTTACACTGAACACATTGACACTAACTTGTCTCCAATACACTTTATCTTTTAATTCATTAAGAAATGCAGAATGAGAAGACTTAAAATTGAATCAATACATTTAATTTGAAATCATCTTGATCCTATGGGATATTTCAATCAGATTATAGAGACATCTATTCTGATATTGCTGAGAGCTCAGTATCAGTAATCGCAGAAATATTTAGTCATACCCATTATCAGAGCATTGACAGAGCAAACGAAGATACAATTTTAATTTCTCTGAGCCCGAGGAGATCGAGACCGTCTCTGTTTTTGGCAATAAACACAATAATCCACTGTTCTATCTTCAAAACGGAAACACAATATGGTAAGTAATTTCTTTTGAAAAACTGTATTCCGTCAAATAAATGCCACAGGGATACGCTTTTGTAAAATACACATTACAATATATAAATGCCACAGGGATACGCTTTTGTAAAATACACATTACAATATATAAATGCCACAGGGATACTTTTTGTAAAATACACATTACAATATATAAATGCCACAGGGATACGCTTTTGTAAAATACACATTACAATATATAAATGCCACAGGGATACGCTTTTGTAAAATACACATTACAATATATAAATGCCACAGGGATATGCTTTTGACAAAAGGGTGGCATTCATTTATTCGAGGCCAAGAAATCAGAATTAAAATTTCATATGAATAAAACATACAGCCGATTATAAGAGGGGAACATTTATTTGGGTAAATACATTATTTTATCTGTTGTAGCAAGAATAGATGTTGAAAGAATAAATAGGCTACTAAACTTAATTATGTTTCATACTTAAGATTATTTCAGTCTGCAGAAGAGATTCTCTTAAAAAACATTGTATGCTATCAGAATGTGTATTGATCAAAGAGAATACATCTTACTGTATTCCCCAGAATAAATAATTCCCAATGGGCAATGATTAGTCAAAAGGGAGCTTTCATTTGGGTCTGAAAAAAAAGAAGAAATTTGAAGTGTGTTATTACAAACATTCTTGTTTGAAAATTGTTTCACAAATAAATATATGCATTTGTCAATTGGCGTCGTTACGAAGTAAAAGGTTAAAGTAATGTTTTATTTCATTTTGTATATAAGAAAAATGTTTTATTCCATTCTGTATGCAACGAAAATGTTTTATTTCATTTTGTGTGAAAGGAAAGTGTTTAATTTCATTCTGTGTGCAATGAAAATGTTTTATTTCATTCTGTGTGCAATGAAAATGTTTTATTTTATTTCATTCTGTGTGCAATGAAAATGTTTTATTTCATTCAGGTGTAAGGAAAATGTTTTATTTCACTCTCTATGAAAGAAAAATGTTTTATTTCATTCTGTGTGCAAGGAAAATGTTTTATTTCATTTTGTGTGCAAGGAAAATGTTTTAATTTCATTCTGTATGCAAGAAAATTGTTTTAATTTCATTCTGTATGCAAGAAAAATGTTTTATTTCATTCTCTATACAAACAAATGTTTTATTTCATTCTTTGTGCAAGGAAAGTTTTTTATTTCATTCTGTATGCAAAAGAAATATTTTATTTCATTCTGTGTGCAGGGAAAATGTTTTATTTCATTCTGTGTGCAAGGAAAGTTTTTTATTTCATCATGTATGCAAGAAAAATATTTTATTTTATTTTGTGTGCAATAATGTTTTATTTCATCCTGCTTGCAAGGAAAATGTTTCATTTCATTTTGTGTACAAGGAAAGTGTTGTACATGTATTTCATTCTGTATATAAGGAAAATGTATTTTATCATATTCATAATGGTCATTCTGTATGCAAGAAAAGTGTTTTAAAACCTTTAAATGAGATGATCTCATAATTCAGGCTAGTTGCTAAACAATAGATTCACTTACACTAAGACGATTCAAGGCTGCACAATTTATCTGTTTGCAGCGTAATTACGTAGAACAGCATGATGTCTCTGACAACAATCCCATCTGAGACAAGAGTTTTTGTTACAATTCATCAAACTGTCTTTAAATGTCAGCTTCAAGCTTAAGGAAGTACAGTGCAACAAACCTCTTCCTCACAGGACTACCAAAGATGCCATGAGGC
Organism: Panopea generosa; assembly: GCA_029582155.1. Lineage (NCBI taxonomy): Eukaryota > Metazoa > Mollusca > Bivalvia > Adapedonta > Hiatellidae > Panopea > Panopea generosa. The sequence goes on from CM055897.1 coordinate 50,817,000, forward strand.
AACAGACCTCTTCCTCACAGGACTACCAAGGATGCAATGAGGCAACAGACCTCTTCCTCACAGGACTACCAAGGATGCCATGAGGTAACAGACCTCTTCCTCACAGGACTACCAAGGATGCAATGAGGCAACAGACCTCTTCCTCACAGGACTACCAAGGATGCCATGAGGCAACAGACCTTTTCCTCGCAGGACTACCAAGGATACCATGAGGCAACAGACCTCTTCCTCACAGGACTAACAAGGATGACATGAGACAACAGACCTCTTCCTCACAGGACTACCAAGGATGCCATGAGGCAACAGACCTCTTCCTCACAGGACTAACAAGGATGCCATGAGGCAACAGACCTCTTCCTCACAGGACTACCAAGGATGCCATGAGGCAACAGACCTTTTCCTCACAGGACTACCAAGGATGCCATGAGGCAACAGACCTCTTCCTCACAGGACTAACAAGGATGACATGAGGCAACAGATCTCTTCCTCACAGGACTACCAAGGATGCCATGAGGCAACAGACCTCTTCCTAACAGGACTAACAAGGATGCCATGAGGCAACAGACCTCTTCCTCACAGGACTACCAAGGATGCCATGAGGCAACAGACCTTTTCCTCGCAGGACTACCAAGGATGCCATGAGGCAACAGACCTCTTCCTCACAGGACTACCAAGGATGCCATGAGGCAACAGACCTTTTCCTCACAGGACTACCAAGGATGCCATGAGGCAACAGACCTCTTCCTCACAGGACTAACAAGGATGACATGAGGCAACAGATCTCTTCCTCACAGGACTACCAAGGATGCCATGAGGCAACAGACCTCTTCCTCACAGGACTAACAAGGATGCCATGAGGCAACAGACCTCTTCCTCACAGGACTACCAAGGATGCCATGAGGCAACAGACCTCTTCCTCGCAGGACTACCAAGGATGCCATGAGGCAACAGACCTCTTCCTCACAGGACTACCAAGGATGCCATGAGGCAACATACCTCTTCCTCACAGGACTAACAAGGATGCCATGAGGCAACAGACCTCTTCCTCACAGGACTACCAAGGATGCCATGAGGCAACAGACCTCTTCCTCACAGGACTAACAAGGATGCCATGAGGCAACAGACCTCTTCCTCACAGCACTACCAAGGATGCCATGAGGCAACAGACCTCTTCCTCACAGGACTACCAAGGATGCCATGAGGCAACAGACCTCTTCCTCACAGGACTACCAAGGATGCCATGAGGCAACAGACCTCTTCCTCGCAGGACTACCAAGGATGCCATGAGGCAACAGACCTCTTCCTCACAGAACTAACAAGGATGTCATGAGGCAACAGACCTCTTCCTCACAGGACTACCAAGGAAGCCATGAGGCAACAGACCTCTTCCTCACAGGACTACCAAGGATGCCATGAGGCAACAGACCTCTTCCTCACAGGACTACCAAGGACGCCATGAGGCAACAAACCTCTTCCTCACAGGACTACCAAGGATGCCATGAGGCAACAGACATCTTCCTTACAGGACTACCAAGGATGCCATGAGGCAACAGACCTCTTCCTCACAGGACTACCAAGGATGCCACAAGTCTGAATCTAGTTATATACCATGTTGATTGATAATCTCCTTATGCATCAGATATGATATACTACAGGTCTGCTTGTTTAACACCTTGTCGAGGCTCAGTTTTACTAAAGTTTGGAACTTTAATAACTCCAAATCTAATTGTATTAAATCCATTGTTCCACATTACGAGGGACAGTTAAACCATATACATATGTGATGATGAACCTAGTGCTGGTAAGCCATATACGTATGTGATGATGAACCTAGTGATGGTAAACCATATACATATGTGATGATGAACCTAGTGATGGTAAACCATATACATATGTGATGATGAACCTAGTGCTGGTAAGCCATATACGTATTCGATGATGAACCTAGTGCTGGTAAACCGTTTAATAATAAAATAACATCACAGAAACAGACTCTGTTCTGCACAATTAACTCTGTTCCACTTTCAGTCTAGTAAATATGTAATTTGTCATGGAACATAACTTTCAAAAAATCTATAATACCCGGTAGCTATAAAAACTGAAATTTTTTCTTAAGAATACTAACAAACTATGACTGAATCATATTTCACAAAATTTGCATAAATGGTAGTAGTCTAATGATAGTAGGAAGAATGGAGAAGAGACGAAGATTATGCAAAACTAGTTACATGCCTGCATGATCAATACTCTATCAAGACTTCTACAACAACTTGCATCCTAAATGCCACTTGCTTACATAAACCACTGAATTATTGCCGCATTATCAGTCAATATGGAAACAGTCACTGATAAACAAGCATCGATTCAAATCCTGATTAGAAATTATCTAAGAGGCACAATAGTACAGCAGAAATCAATATGAAATCTACATGCCCTCCAAACTCTCCATGAGGAATACTGGCATAACCATGGATTTAAATAAACATGGCTCTTTTGTTACTATAGTTAGTTTTATTGCTGTGCAAATAATGTTCCATCAGAGAATAAAACTGGTGTCCGACATGAGAACAGCTCATCAATCTTCCACCATTATGCTAAACAGTTGTCATGTGTTGTTATTGACACATATTGATTGAATCATAGCTGAAATGGGGGGGGGGGGGGATAAAGCTGTCCTTCCAGCCACCTTGTTTTACTAGGGTTAAATGCCATTTACAACACATAACATGTTATATATGGCATTCAGTTTTAATGGCGGGGATAGGCCTCATCATGAATCTGAGAAGAACAACCATTTCATCATAATTATGTAACTTGCAAACTTTCACACATAAATGTCTCACACAACAATTAATTTTGTACTGTTCTACATATAGACATGCACTTCTGGAACACAGGATACATTACCAATGGTTCACAAAGTGCCTTGTTCCCATAGATCCTCTGTTGGTCCATATGCAGAAAAAAACATGGGGCTGACCAGGTTGCTTTTTCACAATTTCGATGGTTTAATGGCACCCCTTCATTTTTGACAATTCTGCCCATTTGTTGCAGTGTATCACTACGCATCTTTAAACTGTTATAGCTTCATCAAACAGTTCCCAATTCATTTAAACTAGGTAGAAATCATGAAAATGTTCCAATGTTCCCATATGCGCAAAGAAATATAATATTTTATGCATTTTTAACAAAAAAAAATTGCCCAACTACTTTACACAGCTCTAATTTCTTGGGCTTAAGAATCTTGCTACTGTCATGTAAGGGAGGTTATTCTTATATGAGACCTAAAGTGACATGCAACTGGAAATATTTCACCATTTTTCGAGCTGAAACTTGGCCCTGTTCCCTCTGCTCTGGAATATACCCCCACCCTCCAAAATTCCCCCCTAAGAAAAAAAAGAAAATATTGTGGGTGGGGATTTGTGTTTCTTTCATACAGAGTATATGTTTTCTGTCGCAAATACTATAACATATACGGGTATAAAGAAGAGTGTTACAATTTATTACAGTTACTTATATCTTGTGACCATCAGAATTTTAAAAAAAGTGCTTTATCCAATTGGCCACAGAGGACACATTTCAGCAAAACATACATTAATTACTCATATAGAAGAATTTCATTAATTCCTGTTTAAGCACTCAATAACAATAAATGTTCAAGATTGCTATAATAATTCTGCTATGTTACATGTCCAGAGGTACTGACTGATTTATGCCTTTAAGATTTATGTATAAATCAGGCTAAATGAGAAAATTATTGCCCCAAAAGACACCATAAAAATTCTCAATGACATGGGTATGATTGAAATCAGAGCAGATCGGCTGATAGAACAAACACTGACACTGATGGAGATATCCTAGTAGATGTTAATATGAAGAACCATTCAGTACACTCATAGCTTGAGATTAAATGGAGTCACTCTGAACATCCACTCTGGGCATCCACTTGGGACATCCACTCTGGACATCAACTATGGGCATCCACTCGGGACATCCACTCTAGACATCCACTCTGGACATCCACTCCGGGCATCTACTCCGAACATCCACTCCAGACATCCACTCTGGGCTCCCACTCCGGACATCCACTCTGGACATCCACTCCGGGCATCTACTCCAGACATCCACTCCAGGCATCTACTCCAGACATCCACTCCAGGCATCCACTCCAGATATCCACTCTAGACATCCACTCCAGGCATCTACTCCAGACATCTACTCAAGACATCCACTCCAGACATCCACTCCGGGCATCCACTCCAGACATCCACTTTAGGCATCCACTCCAGACATCCACTCTAGACATCCACTCCAGGCATCTACTCCAGACATCCACTCCGGGCATCCACTCCAGATATCCACTCTAGACATCCACTCCAGGCATCTACTCCAGACATCTACTCAAGACATCCACTCTGGACATCCACTCCGGGCATCCACTCCAGACATCCACTCCAGGCATCCACTCCAGACATCCACTCTAGACATCCACTCCAGGCATCTACTCCAGACATCTACTCAAGACATCCTCTCCAGACATCCACTCCGGGCATCCACTCCAGACATCCACTCAGGACATCCACTCCAGACATCCACTCCAGACATCCACACTGGACATCCACTCAGGGCATCTACTCCAGACATCCACTCCGGGCATCCACTCCAGACATCCAATCTGGACATCCACTCCGGACATCTACTCTGGTATCCACTCCAGGCATCCTCTATGTACATCCTATTCACAATCACAAATAACCCATGAATTATTTTTCAGCAACAAAACACTACAATTGAATAAAACTCAGTAATATTAAACCATAATTAATATGATCTCCTCTCAATTGAAAAACCTGCAAAGGGTGTTCAATATATACAGATAAACCTGCAAAGTGTGTTCAATACGTACAGATAAACCTGCAAATTTTAAGGTGTTCAATATGTACAGATAAACAAGACTTAAAACCCCATTCTGTATGTATATTGTTACACGGGTAACCTCCATCCAACAATGGACTGAAACTGTGCCCATCTTGTTACAATCCTCAACTGTAAATCTATTATTATCATGGCGGAGTCCAGTAGGAATGCTTCTAGAATTTGACCATGGGAATTTGGGAGGCATTTGTAAAAACTCTTTAACTAGGATATACAAAATTTAGTATTATAAATATGGTGGAAAATTTCCAAGTACCTTAACTGTATATTTTGTACTTTTATTTGTATGTAGGAAAACTTAAATTTTTTAATAGTTTATATTGAAGGTAGAATAATTTTTTGTAATGACTAGTCCCTTAGACAAATCAAGGGATCTAAAATTGAATAATCAAGAAATCAAAAATTAAAATAAGGCTTGAAAAACTTATTTTTTTTTGCAATTATTACAGGTTAGAACATCATACGTTAATTCTTACTACATATTGTAGTTGTATTTAAAAAAAAAAGAAACCACGCAAGTATTTTATATTTGTTCTCCAAATATATGAAAAGTCATTACACTAGCTAGTCCAAACAAATTTTGCACGAAATTTCAAGCAACCAATCAAAGCTGCTGACCTCATCACGTGATGTTTATATTATGCATACACATAGTCTGGTATCCTGCCCAACTTTATTCAGTAACGGAATGGGCAGGGTACCAGACTACACAACACGCAGCAGTATTTCAATCAGCCAGTCAAATGTGCAAATCTTGTCATGTGATGTTTACATTACATGTATTCGCATGTAGGTTCTTCAATACACGCTAGCAGAAAGACAAAGATGCAAAGAAAGCAAAGATGGTTTTAGGTAATTTCAACCAAGGGTGTAAAATATTTGCACCTTTTAATGGTTTGCAATGTACAACTATGTCGTTAATTGCGTTGGTTGCTTTTTTTCAGCTCGGTTACGTCGATATAGCAGATTCGCCATTCAATGTAGGCGGATTTAGACGTAATTTTGCAGTTATGAATGCAGTTAGTGGTCAAGGCAGTTAGTGGTCAAGGTTACAGGAATATGATTTTAACAGAAAATGGGACTGAAATAGGAGATAGACATGTTTTACCTGAAATGTTGCTAGTGGACAACTAGTCGAGATAAAGTAGCACATTCAATCATACTTACTTTGGACAAACTAAAAAACACACAACAATGCACATAGAAATAAATTTCCTGCATTGACATGTGAAATCGAGTCACCAAGTGAAAGTTAGCTTATATTAATTATTTTAGCTCGATTGCAATGAAAGCTCAGAACCAGTACTAAGTGTTGTTTTATGAGAGGTATCGGGTCGAGCTGGGGATCGAACTCAAAACCTTTGTTGTGACCAGCCAACATTCTATCCATTAGACTACTGCCCCCAAAAAGATAGACTGTAAACAAGTGAAAGTTCACATGCAACAATGAATATGATGACTAATGAAACCATTTTTGATGTTGGTTAAGTCTGTGATGAACATATATCCGCAGATCAGAATTTCATCAACAACACAAGTGACCAAAACCAGCAGTTTTTGTCATTCATGCGAGCGGTTTTTAGGTAAAGTTCTCCGTTTGGCAAATATTTCTGTAATAAATTTGGCTTTGGAAATGCCTTGTAATGTGTGTTGTTCAGCTTGCTATTCATGTTTGAGAAAAGGTATCAAACATCATACAATCCTTGAAGTGGTGACTTTTTCTATATTTTACTCTGGTAAAACAACCGAACTCGTTAATCTTTCGATTTATATTTTTGGCTTTCTTACATCTCATCTATTTTTCTTAGATCAAGCTAGCCTTGCATGTTCAAAATGATTATTTTGTCTCTTAATGACATTTTACACTAAATGGCCATTCTCTGTTGGTACATATTCATAAAATAAACACACAAAGCAAACTCGTTTCTTTAAATCTACCTTGTGGTGCCATTGATGCCTTGCATCAATCTTTGTCTTGCTATACAATGACTGCTGACTAAGTATGGTGGCTGCTCGTTCAAAATGTTACTATTCTCTTTGGTATCACTTTTAACAATGGAAATTTTTTTTAACTTGCACAGAGTGTAAATATGACCTCAATAAACTTATAACCACTCAGTCATGTACAGCTTTAATAATATATTTATCACAAAAACAAGCTTGAACAGAAATCAATGTTTCATCACCCTCTGTGGATTTTTTTTATAATTGACATAATTTCAGTCATTACTATGAAGAAGTCGGAGAAGAATATGCCATAATTACAGAGAAATCTAAATTTCCATGGTTTGGCGGCATCAATTGTATGTTATATGGCATAATTACAGAGAAACCTAAATTACCATGATTTGGAGACATTAAATGTATGTTATATGCCATAATTACATAGAAATCTAAATACAATGGTTTGGAGGCACTGAATGTATGTTATATGCCATAATTACAGAGAAATCTAAATACGATGATTTGGAGGCATTGAATTTATGTTAAATTCCATAATTACAGAGAAATCTAAATACGATGAATTGGAGGCTTTGAATGTATGTAATATGTCATAATTACAGAGAAATCTTAATATCATAGTTTGGAGGCACTGAATGTATGTTATATGCCATAATTACAGAGAAATCTAAAAAGCATGGTTTGGAGACATTGAATGTATATTATATGCCATGATTACAGAGAAATCTAAATTACCATGGTTTGGAGGCATTGAATGTATGTTATATGCCATGATTACAGAGAAATCAAAATATCATAGTTTGGAGGCACTGAATGTATGTTATATGCCATAATTACAGAGAAATCTTAATTACCATGGTTTGGAGAAATTGAATGTATGTTATATGGCATAATTACAGAGAAATCTAAATTACCATGGTTTGGAGACATTGAATGTATGTTGTATGCCATAATAACAGAGAAATCTAAATACCATGGTTTGGAGGCACTGAATGCATGTTATATGCCATAATTACAGAGAAATCTAAATTCCATGGTTTGGAGGCACTGTGTGTATGGTATATGCCATAATTACAGAGAAATCTAAATTCCATAGTTTGGAGGCACTGAATATATGTTATATGTCATAATTACAGAGAAATCTAAATACCATGGTTTGGAGGCACTGGATGTATGTTATATGCCATAATTACAGAGAAATTTAAATACCACGGTTTGGAGGCACTGAATATATGTTATATGCCATAATTACAGAGAAATCTAAATTACTATGGTTTGGAGACATTGAATGTATATTATATGCCATAATTACAGAGAAATCTAAATACCAAGTTTTGAGGCACTGAATGTATGTTATATGCCATAATTACAGAGAAATCTAAATACCATGGTTTGGAGGCACTGAATGTATGTTATATGCCATAATTACAGAGAAATCTAAATACCATGGTTTGGAGGCACTGGATGTATGTTATATGCCATAATTACAGAGAAATCTAAATACCATGGTTTGGAGGCACTGAATGTATCTTATATGCCATAATTACAGAGAAATCTAAATTCCATAGTTTGGAGGCACTGAATGTATGTTATATGCCATAATTATCCTTCAAAAAACGCCAGCAGGGCTCAAACTGGGTCTGAATTTTAGGGAGAAGTGACTTCTCCTTCATCCAAAAAAAAGGAGAAGTGGAGAAAAAATAGGGAGAAGTGGTAAATTTCGTCACGCGGTGACACGAAAACTTAGTTTCATTAAAATTAATGCTATGTCATTATGTGTTTTTGTTTTATATTGTTTTTATAATGTTTTATATTGTTTTTGATTTATATCAAATGTGTTGGTTGACTGCCTTCCTGTCTTTTTTATGATGTTGTAATTAAGGAACTAGTTTTTGTGATATATTCTTACAGAACAGGGAGTTTAACTTTCTGAATAAAGATACAGGTAAATGAACTTACAATCTACTTTTTCATGGTAGGAGTATTCTTCATGCCACTCATTATTTTACATGGAACACTAGTACTTGGTAAAAGCAGAAGATAAATGCTATTTATCTATAACTTTATCTCTGAAAGAGTAATCAAAAAGATATTTCTCTGTTCACATATCATTTTTTTTTTTTACCAAATAAACACTTTTTTATTAAAATGCAAAACATAATCATAAGTTCATGAAACATACATTAAACACACATTTTTTAAATTTCAGATGCTGTGTTACATGCTATCCCCACTGCAGTCTACACACTGCTTAAACTAACTTAGTTACTTGACCGTTTTAATTCCCATTTATAAATATTTCGTACTTTCTGTTGTTTCCAATATTTCATGGCTCTTTGGAAGTCAAACTTTGTAGTTATAGGTCAGATCACAAATATTTATAGTAATTAAACCAGCTGATTTAAACAAACAAATTGAGTAACAAAACAATTTTTTCTATGTGAATTCTATACATCACTCATGGACACCGAATTAACAGTTGTTATAATCGATTCAGTTCAATTTGTTTATTTCGACTCGAACATATTTATAGACAACAGTTAGCGGCAACATAATTATCAATACCTCTTTAATCATCGGTAATTTCTAAAAATCAAACGCACTAATTATTCATTTTAAACGTATAATTCAGAATTAAATTACACTCTTGTCAATCAACTATGCATCTCGCAAACACAAAGGATGATTACGTCATATGTGGAAAGTTACTTTGTTCATGGAAAACTCTGATTGACAGTTGAAAAAAATGATCGGTTTCAATTAGATGCTTGATGTTTTAACTCTATGCAAGGGAAACCTTGATCTTGGTCAGCCAAACGATTGCGTTGCCTAGCAACCTATACGATGTTGGCAAGGGGTGTTAACATAGATGCCGAAAATTGCCTTGGGATATTTGGGTCAGAAGTAAACGATTATTGCAATTTGCATTCCCACATATGTGGCGACACTTATCCACGGATTAGAGAATATACCAAATATTGGTTATAGTTGTAATTTGCACTTTGCTAGCATCCAGAAAAAAGAGATGTTGCTAATTTTAAGGCGACTTAAAACTTCGCCGTGACCAAAAAAAAAAGTGAAGTGACGGAGAAAAAAGCGACTGTCGCCCACGTCACCCTCTAGTTTGAGCCCTGACCAGGTCATTTTGTCTGGCATAAAATAAGAATGAAATGGCCATAAACACTCTACTTTGTGGACCTGACAGGATATTTCTTACATCATGATAACATCTTCTGCCCAATCATCTTATTGAGAAATTACAAAGGCAATAAAGGAGGGAGATTCAATAAATATTTTGAAAGCTATTGGTTCATTTTCATTTTTAAACTGTGGTGAAATTCATCAATAAATTCAGTTTTATCTGATTCTTACAACTTTTACATAACCATGCCAAACAAGCAGACCAAATCCGCTCTTCAGCAATACTCTTCCACCACAGCAAATCAAGGAAAATAAATATATCAATAATAAAACCAACAACAAATTGGTTCAATGCTGGTTGCTCCACACTGTTTTGTGTTTTGTGAAGCAGTTATAAACCAGACACACAATTTTGAACATTCTTTTTGTCATAGTACATCTGGAGAAATAATTTTGTCAATATTGAATGTGCCTCACCTAAATGAATGATGGTTTTCAAGCCTTGAACACAGGGGGTGAGCCTGTATGTGCTTTTTTGCACCGTGACAAATTTGTATGCGCTTTTTGGCACCCGTGTATAGTGTACCGTATTAACCCTATGTATTGGGACACCCTATAATTTGGGACACCCTTATTTTTCAGGAAAATAATTATGTTTTTGATAATAAGAATTGGGACACATTAGAATTTTTTAAAAAATCTGATAATTTTTCGTCCCTAAGTTTTGGGACACCTATATTTTTATTTTTTTTGGACATTGTTATCTCCGAAAAATGCGAAGTTTTATAAATTTTAATCCCAAAATATCCATGAAAAACATTGCCTGTACATCGTAATTTTCTATTTCTGAAAATAATTAAAGATTAGGTAAAATAGTTATTGCTCTCTTTATTATTTGAAGTCTATAATTTGCCATACCTGTAACTAAATAATTCCTTTGTTATAAGTTTTAATCCCGAATTATACTTGAAAAAAAAAACATTGCCTCGGGCATCGTTCCTTTGCTTGTAAACGTGTGATTAAACAATCAGGTGGTACATAGCCTGCTTACACAATTCCCCAATTAACTGACCTATTTATATCTAAACACCGATTTTATGACGCTGTTTTGTTGTATGATTGACAACTGTTTACACGACACCACAACAAACTGATATTAATTTATCTTTAAACACATGTTCGTTTCGTCGAAGTGAAATAACACGCGACGTTAAAGTGATGCAAGAAACTGTCAGAGTTGACGTCATCGCATATTGGCAAAAGGTAAAAATTAAATTGTGTCGGTGGAAAAAGAAATAGACATAAGCGTGTAATGAACATACAATTCTTTAAATTTAATGGGTAAAGAGACTGTAAGCAATGTATTGATGTTTTATGCATAATAAAATATATTACACGAAAATTTATCGGCATTATTTTTTTTTTACCAAATATAACTTGATATAGAATTGTATAAATGCCGGTAGAGAATGCATCACTCGTGTCCATAAGATTAGTACTTATTACCACATTTATTTATTATACTTTACCGATACCGCAATGGTAATTTTTGTGGAATCAGTCTGACTTTGTTCTATTGTGTATCCGTGACATGTTCGTATGATGAAATTGACATGATGCCGTGTGTATTTTATTTATGACTGGGGTATATGTAGTTCCAGTATAGATCATAGATAATTTATTGACCCTCTGGCGTGTATTATGTTTGCGGTAAAATGTAGCGAAGTGAATGCATAACTCAAACTTGTAGTCAAAACATATTGTTACAAATGAATAGCGAGGGATTTTCCAAAATACTCTGTTTTATTTTAAATGATTAATTGGGTCATTTTTGTGCCGATAAAAATTATGAAAATAAGTTGGTTCTTTTTTGGGGGGGAAATCTCTCGCTTGTCAATGGTTAAAATATGTGTTGGGGTGCATTTATGCGCGAGTCATCAAAAGAAGCGCGAGTAAGTTCGGGACGTATAAAGGCAGCACGATTTCAACCAATTATATCGTCAAAAAGACAACTGTTCTCTGATTGGAAAATGTTATTTTTTTAACCACACCTAGTTTCAAACAAACACTTACCTTTAATTATTTTCTATTTCAATATAAAAAATCTTTGTTATAATCTTAACTATAGTGCCCCTTTATTTAATTCTCAAACTGTGTCAAACTGACGCACATGTATCGGCATACATCAAAAGAGTTTTGGTCGGCATACTTCAAAGCACGTGGGCACGCTACATCGAGACTGAAGTTTTGCAAAGTATAAAAGGAAATTACAATACAATTTATAGATAAGGGTGTTTTGTATTTATACAAATTGAAAACAAACGATTATGGTTTGTGTCAATTGGATTAAAAAACAATGGATTAAAGAAAACAAATGAAAACACGAACGTAGGTTTGGTAATTGAATTATTTATTTATGTAATTAGTGTACATACCTAATTGCTATGTAACTGTTTGTAGTTATATCTGTGATATTTTATTGAATGCTACATTAAAATGTACGCTTACCGTTATCTATACGGAACATAGAAATACCGAAATTACCGTATTCACCCTATGTATTGGGACAGTAAAAAAAATAATTATTTTTTAAATAATAAGTATTGGGACAGCAAAAAAATTAATTATTTGTTGCTGTCCCAATACATAGGGTAAATACGGTACATATAATTTGGCACCCATGAACATATGATACGAAATCCGTGGAACCAAATATTCTTGGGTTATATGGCAAAATGAGGATACCTTTGTCACTTGTCATGCAGGTATTTCAATTTAAATAAATTTGAATGTTTAATATGTTTGTAATTGACACATCAGTTGCAGCTGTAGAGAAATTTGCATAAAACACAAGTTTTTACATGAGTGAACAAAATATGGAAAATCTGAATCAAAAGAGATATCAGAAGCAAACTGAAAAAATAAATGTGTTGCATAATCATGTTTTAATTTAACGATGTCATTTTTAACTTTTCGATGAAGGAACTCAATTAAAATCGATTTCATATAACCGAGTGAACAACACACGCCAGGCAATGATATGACACAAATGAATTTTTATAATAAAATTGTTCATGACACGTGTGTCATAAAAAAATTGCACAGTGAGTATGTAAACTATGATTCGGAGCTCAATGCGAGGAATAGCTCTGCAAATTTGCAGGATTGTAGGAGAGTAATTCTTCAACACTATGTATCCCAGATTTAATTCAATTTTATGTCAATGTCAGAATTTGGCGAATTCAACACTATTTATGCTATCATAACACATATTTCACTATGGTTTGGATATGTTATTAATACAGTTATAGTTCACCAAAATGGGTGGATTTTGCTGTATTATAATATGACCTACATGGTTTTCCAGTTTTGTTTTATTTATTTGGGCCGTATCTTGAGCCAATGTGGCAGAATAGGATGTATAGTCTATACATTTGGTGCGAAAAAACACATACTGGCCTATCTCCGAATGTTAAACGTTTCATATCCTTATGTTAAATGATTACAAAATTAAACAAGAGGCCAGGCATTAAATTGTGGATGAATAGTTGAGCATTCAGGCAGGGTGGCACGTTTTTCTCCAATTCTGCTGGCTGGGTTCTAATTATGCATTTCTAACATATGTGCATTTTTACCAGGGCTAGATGTTTCTATCTCACCACAGGGCCAAGATAAGATTCTCATGCGGTGATATTGTTATCGTCAATGACATGATGACATATTTTACCATTATCACTTTAAGACATCTAATAATATATATTTTATATATAATATAAATTATACTATTAGACGTCTTAAAGTGATAATGGTAAAATATAATGATGAATATATTTAAACATATTATTCAATGTGTTTGGTATGCAAGTAAAACAATTATTTATGACTTTTTTGGTTCAGATAAAAAATGACATCCCTTGGGATAACTGTTTTCATGGGAACTTGTCATCTGCACTTCAAACCCATGTAAGATTATTATAGTCTTCACCATTAAAATAGCGAGATGGTGTTGAATATCCACACAGCTAACCATCACTGTCGTGATGGGACAGCATTGACAATGGATTGATGAACAGACAAGCTTAAAACACACAATATAATATTAATTTGTAACTTTTTCTTACAATGTGTCAAACTCTGCAACATTTACTGATTAAATAAGTTGTTAGCAGGCAGCAATTAATCAACATTGTCCTCATATCTATAAAAACAACATGATATATTGTTGTTAACATCACAATATCAGCTTACAATTCCTGCGGCTACAGACAGAAGGGGCACTGTTCCGCAATCACTGACTGGAGAAGCAGTTCATTAGAAAATATTTGCTCTGCTGTCATATAAATAAACACAAAAGCAATCAAATCAAACATGGGGCGATGCAGATGAAAAGATAAAATCAAATGAAACATACAATTTTTAGATCCTACTAACAAACTTTAAGCAAAAACCAATCTTACTTTTATACCAGTGTCCATCACTAGTCCATGTGCTTTGTAAGCTATATATTGAGAGCCATCAAGATAGGGTTGATAGTAATTGTAAAATTTCTTACTGGTAAATTGATGGCGGGACTTAAAACCAGATAATGTGTTTTGTTCAGAAGATCATCTCACAGAAATTACCATCAGAGACATTTTACACATAAAACATGATGAACTGGACAAAGTAAATCATATACATCACACTGAATACTTACTTATGGCTCAGAAAAAAAAAGCTTTCAGTAATCCGGGCTGATAATGGCCATTGTGCTATTTTCTTAATTATGTGGATCATGCAAGGAGAGGACAAGATCTGTCAGTGAAGCTAAGTGACCTGGCAAGACTAGCACTAGGTCTTAGGTTCTTCAGTACATATCAAAGATGTACAAATACATTTGTTGTACATTAGGAAAATGAAAAATGTAAAAATTATGTTTATTTACAAATACACAAAATGTTTACACTGAACAAAATTTCTAAGCAACCACCTTGTTTTTTTTTATACATTGCAAGCAAACCAACAAACAGCTCTTATCAATATTAAAACATTTTCTAATACAGTCAAACCTGTCTTAAGCAGCCAGTCAAGGGAAGAAACAAAAGTGGCCTTTAAAGACAGGTTGTTGCTTAATATAGGTTAATTTGCAGTGAAAACATAAAAATGGGACATAGCAAATGTGGCTGCTTAAAATAAGTGGCTGCTAAATAGAGGTGACCGCTTACACAGGTTTGACTGTACATTTTATTTGAGAAGTAGGTTCTCAGAAATTTACATGGAAAACTTAACAAGAAGTTATAAAGTAACAACTGATTAATTAATACAGTAATACATGTCCCTCATAATAAAAAGTTAAATCATTAACAGCATCGTATAGCTATTTCTATACTTCAAATGGTCCCAGATTTCCTGTGACAACAACAGCTACCCGAACAACAGAATGTTTGTCAACTGAAGCAAGACGTGATTCAGACATGGGCGAATATTCTACAGCAGTATCTTCAGGGATACATTGTGTCCATGAGGGCGAGATATTGTGCTGTTGTTACCGCAGGAGAGAGAAATAAGCAAAGGATAAAGTAACTACTTTCGAAAAGGCTCATAAATAAATGCGCCTTAAACCACCATCCTCCCAGAAGACTCTTGCAAATTTTTTACTTGGTCAAAGTATGAAATATACAGTCAAACAACAGCAAGAGGTAATCAGCTCTGATAGGCCAGTGTTCCAGACACATGGTCATGGAGGATATTGACACTTACAGTCTACAACATTCCTCTCTTATAACAGGCCTCTGACCCAAGATTAGGTTAGAGATTGTGTGTTAAATTGTGGCTGCTAAAATACTACATGCACAAAAATCAATGTAGCAAAACCAGTAGTTACCATGATTCATTAATTTCTCTTCATTAATTGCTGATTAAAATTACTTGATTTTGATTAATTTTTGGACAAATATTTGTTAATGTTATATTTTTAACAAATTTTAAATCTAAATTTTAAACAAATTACAATAATTGCTAAATTAAACCTTACCTGCATTTTTTTTGTAGGAAACCTGTATCAATTGCAAATATGTTACATGAATGACAGACTGATCAATAGGTTTAATAAATAGTGTAAAATATGCCAACTACCGAAAATTGTCCAGACATAATTTGATACTAAATAGTTTCTTTGACTGTAGTTTATCTACATCTTCAACAGATCACAAGTTTAATCATATGGTAATCAGTATTGTAAGTGGAGAAAGTCCTCAAATGTATTTACATGAAAATAAGTAAAATAAAATAAAAAAAAAAATTAATGGGGTTTAACGTCATTTTCAACACCTTTCAGGTTATGTATGGCATATCCAGTTTCACTGGTGGAGGAAGACCTCAGAATGAATCCGAAAAGAACCACCATCCCTTCACAAGCAACAGGCAAACTCTCTCACATAAAGTTTTTGGAGTGAGCGGGACTAGAACCTATGACCTTAGTGGTGAGAGGTAAGTGATCTTGAGACAATGCTTAGAGCACTTGACCACGGAGGACCCTAAGTAGAATAACCATCCTACCACAAATGAGAACAGAAAATTTTCTCACATAAAGTCTGAGCTTGTCTTGAATCCAATACCTTAATGGTGAGAAATATTAAGTGTTATGGCAATATGTTAGATAAATCTCAATTTGAAAACAACAAATTTTCTGAGGTTGCCATTAAACATAGATTTAAAGAGTGCAAGTGTGGTCAAGTCAACAGATCATCTGTTGGCATAAAAATGACTAAATATTCAAAGAATTGAACATATATACATAAATTCAAAATCTAATGTACTCACCAATCCTCCAGATTTCAAGAAAAATATAATCCAAAATTAAACAAACATTGGTTGTAAAAAGCTGCTGGAAATCAATGGCAATATGGTGTATCATACACCCAATACAATCATGTTTTCTTTAATGGCTGTCACTCATAAATTTAATCAGTTCTGAAAAGATCCCAATGAAACTGAATCCCTTTCTTGAACAATATGCAAACCTTGAAAGTGTTGACTAGATTTAATTCCCACATCAGCATCGGATGAAATGAAATGTCTGGAAAATAGTGGTGTGATATTTTCTGTATGATGAAATAATGAAACTACAGTCGCACGAATCAATACCCTGTGTCTTTTATATGTTTGTTTGACAAAATACACAATGCACAATCAAGACACAATGTTGGATGATGAGTGCACCATTTGCTGGTGATGAAGGATGTAACCTCATCAATTTTTTTGAATGCCATTTTCAACTCATTTCAGATTATATATAGCATATCAAGTTGATTGAGGGATGAAGACCTCAGAATGAAACTTTTTTTTTTGGTAAACCGAAGGATAAATTCGAACAATCGTTTAGGGAAAAAGAAAGTGATAATGCCCCTCAAGTTTGGTAGATACATCCAATAAGTCTGATCAATCTTTGATACAAAAAGAGCACCCTCTCTGGTTCAACTGCCCCACCACTTCAATATAAAAAATCATTGCGAAAAAAACTGATAGAAAATTTTAAAATAGCTGGTTACGTGATTATTCTTGGTTGGAATACAACAATGAAGAACTTTAACGTTGATGTGCGAGATTTGTTAGACAATGAACACGGAATGTGTAGCAGCACAGCCACAGGTACAATTTTTGGTTGTTTTAACATTGATTTTCTGAGAGAAATCTTTTTTTAATAAAGCATTAAAATTTAAATGAAGTGGTAAAACATTGGATATTGACAATTTCAGTGTTGATTGATTTATTTTAAAAAGCAATTTGATTAAAATGTTTTTTTTATCCTGAACATTTTTGAAAATAAGAATTGCAGACAAATTATTCCAATAAGTTTGAAGGAAAGGTTATCTGGAGCACTGGTAGGGATCCTACATTATTATCTATCTGCAGAGAACAACATGCCATGATGCTACATGGCCTACTCAACTTAGCCCTTTACTCCATAGATACTTATCACAGAAGACCTTTGAAAACAGTGCAGGAAGAGTTCAGATTGCTCGTAACGAGCAATCTGAACACTTCCTGCACTGTTTTTCCACTCTGTCAGTTAATATAAACATAAGTCACCAAATAATTCAAAAGCCTTCTTTATAAGAGGTGTCAAAAAGCGTCTATATTAGAGGTGTCCAAAGCCTTCTATATTAAAGGTGTCCAAAGCCTTCTATATTAGAGGTGTCCAAAGGCTTCCATATGAAGTAAAGGGTTAAGGTATAAGATCTGTAATGCTCTCTGTAGAAATCGACTAACACCGTGATCAATCGTTACTTTCCGCAACGAATTTCCACCAGCCAGAAAACCATTCATGGTGGCTAAATTTAGTAAAATTGACATATGACAAGGTGTCACGTGAAGTGACGTCACATTGGATTTTCCATCATGGCTAATATAAAACAAAGTTTGATCGTCGAAGTTGTTGTTCAAAATAAAAAGAAAACAAATCAGAATACCAACTATGATATCAATTTTGACCACATCTATCATGTGGTAGAAAATCGAATTCGCGCACCATCATGTGGGTAAAATATTGATGGGAATCCGTGCAACAACAAGGAATGTCCACATTTGTTTTCGTCATTTTGCTATTGAATGAAGCAAATCGCAATGTTATTGTAAGCGTCATAATTTCTTACTTTTCATATATATATAATTTAATTGTGTATCTACGGACGTTACAGACTCGTTGGTAAAGAGGTTAGTGCGTTGGATTATCAGTCTAGAGGTCATGGGTTTGATCCTGACTTGCGCCCAATTTTTTTTTATATCTTTATATATATATTTTTTTATTTACAGAGATGGTTTGCTCAGAACATTCAACTTTAAAAGACATACACGTGTCACAAACACAACCAATTTTTTAAATAGAAATTCCAACACCTGACCCCCACCCACTCCAAATATATTTTATTGTTGTAGCTACCAGTTCTAGTTTTGTATATCATTTGCCAAGTCAAACCAATAAATACACAATTATTACTAAAGATCAAAGACAAAGTTTATATGAAATATTTCTATTAGCAACTATCTACACCTAACATTTAAATTTTTCAATAGAAAGTATTGAATGTTCGAAGAAATGTAGGTTCCTAATCAATGGTTGTACATTTTTATAACATATTTCGCACTTTGGCAAAGGTTATGGCAAAAGATTGTTTAATTTTCATGCATTTATTACTTTTAACAATGTAGTATAGTTTTATATATGATATAAGAAAGATTTTGTGATAGTGGCGGGGCTAGAATACTATAAAATAATTATTTTTTGTAACAATTTTTGGAGAAAAAAAAACAACTTTTTTTTTGGGTGGGTGGGGTTATATTTTAAATTTATTAAACATTCCAGTAAAGCTATAAGAGTATGAACATAGTTTCTTATGTGTCATTACATCAGCAATATTGCTTTAATAAAAACAGTTGCCTAAATACAATATTTAACAAGTGCACATTATCTGTTTGCTGTTAGTAGATGTGGAAAATACACTATGTTGCCAAATTTGCTGCCTTTTATTTTGATACTTATCCTATAAAATACCATATTTTGATTGATTGATTGTTTGATTGAATATTTAGCGTCATTTTTATGCCCTCGAAGGCTAACAGACGATCAGTTAACCTAACCACTGTTTCCTGGGATTAACCAGTACTCCAGCACACCCCATCTCCGCAACTGATAACTTTCCCACTTGAATCAGTGGTGAGAGACGAATGATAATGAAACACAATGTCGTATATCAATCATCACAGAGACTGTTGTCGGGCGGGGGATTCGAACTCATGACCCCTGGATTGATAGTCAGACATGTAACCGACTGAGCTAATCGGGCCCGGTGTCAGATAATATTCACCCCCCCCCATTATATTTTCTTAAAAAATGAACACAAAAATGAACACAACTATTTATTATGATAAACAAGAGGCCCAAGAGGGCCTGAGGACTCAATTGACTCATAGTGGCCATAGCACTTTTTGAAATTCTACTATGCAATAGAAACATCAGGGCAGGGTCATTTTTAACTCTAGGAACACCATTTGAACATATCTAACAAAACTAAGTTGGTCATCATTACTACATAAACATTTTGAAAATCTGTTGGGCCGTTCATGAGAAGAAGATTTTTTAAGTTTTGGACTATTTTTAGTAATGGTGGTCATCTTGAATTTTAGATAGAAAAAAAAAATCTTCTGTATAGTCTCCTATGCAATAGAAACACCCATGTGAAGTTTCAGTTTAATTGGCCTAGTGGTTTAAGAACAGATGAAAGAAAAAGAGAATTTTCTGTTTTCCCATAGTATCCCTATGTAAAATTCTAAGTCCCCTTACAGAGCCCCTATAAATTTTAGCCCCTAATTTCTTATCTGCAATCAAACCCCTACACATAGGGATATTTTATGCAAAATATGAACAAATTTGACATACCGGTTCTTAAGAAAATGAATTTAGTAATTCCCAATTTTTACCCTTTTGGGGCCCCTCCTGACCCCTTAAGACAGTGGAACCCAGTCATTTTTACAAATCTGAACCTCCTTCACCAAACAATGCTTCTGTGAAGATATAGGCAAAATCACTTCCATTTAAAAAAAAAAAAATATTATAATGACATGTGTCCCCTTATTGAACCCTCAGGGCGGGGTCATATTTAACCCTAGGGACACCATTTGAACAAATCTAACAAAACTATAGTTGGTCATCATTACTACATAAACATTTTGAAAATCTGTTGGGCTGTTCATGAGATGAAGATTTTTTAATTTTTGGAGTATTTTTAGTAACGGCGGCCATCTTGAATTTCAGATCGAAAAAAAAAATCTTCTGTATAGTCTCCTATGCAATAGAAACACCCATGTGAAGTTTCAGTTTAATTGGCCTAGTGGTTTCAGAGAAAGTGCTGCTAACAGATGACAGACGTCAGACGACAGACAACGCGCCATCGCATAAGCACTTCTGGCCTTTGGCCAGTAAAGCTAAAAAGCATAAAACTTGCATTGATGATGAAGCAAACAAAAAATAACACAGGGGGGTGAAAATATTATAGCCATTATATTTTCACCCCCTCCCACTCGTCCAATTTTTCCCAACTTCAGTTATATGCTTTATCAGACAAAAAAAAAAATATTTGCTTTATTGAAATATTTTATCTGACGAAGAAAGAGGGGTAGGTGAAAATATTATAGCCAGTATATTTTCACCCCCTCCGACTCATTTTATTTTCCCCAACTTCAGTTTAAAATGATTTATACATTCAATAGTATGAATTATATGCTTTATCAGACAAAAAAATATATTTAAAATATGAAAATTGTGTGTGTGGGTGGGGGGCCTCATTATTTCTTGAAAGTTACTATCGTTGACTATCTGAAGGAGATAATTTGTTATTGTTGGAGGATAGATTGTCATTAAAGTGAAGAGAATCAAACTATAATTTTTAAAATATGAAAATTGGGGTAAGGGGGTGAAAATATAATGGCTATAATATTTTCACCCGTCCCTCTATTACAAAATACATTTGGTTACTATCTCAATAAGATTGCTTTTGTTTGTTCCAGTATAGTTTGTCATTAAAGTGAAGATAATTAAGCTATCATTTAGAATAATGAATCAAATTATAATTTTTACAATATGAAAATTGGGGGGAGGGGGTAAAAATATAATGGCTATAATATTTTCACCCGCCCCTCTATTCTTACAAAATACATATGGTAACTGTCTCAATTAGATCACGCTTGTTTGTTCCAGTATAGTTTGTCATTAAAGTGAAGATAATTAAGCTATCATTTAAAATAATGAATCAAATTATAATATATTTTCACCCGCGGGTGAATTTTAGGCGGGTGAAAATATAACATGACACCGGCACCAATTTTGAGAAAACAAGAAAGTAAAATTGTTCATCTTTATGCATTTCTCACTTCTAACAATGATGAAAATATTGGCATACAACATTAGAGGTTAATTATAATAGAAATTATGCTTGAACATTTTAATATACCGTATGTTCCCTTATTAACGTCCCCACTCTAATAAACCCCACCCACCTATTTTTCTGGAAAATTAAAAAATAAAATGTATATGCGAGTTGAGTGCATTTTCGCCCATCTTTCCCTGACCTATTATTTTGTTACACAGACAACAATTAGCAGAGTATTACCTTTGAACTCTTTAACCCATTGTTTATATCTTGGGTGACCACTTAACCACTTTTGGTTGAATAAACACTTCCCCATATTTGACGTTTAAAACTAGTAAAAAAGCCGTCTGTCGATTAAAACATTACGAAACGTCGGAAAATGTGGTTAGTCATTATATGCTGAAAGCTCATTGTTCCACGTTGAAAAGAGCAAGCGTCCAAGTGATTTAAAGTGAACTGTACACTGACCATAAATTCGGATATTCCAGTACGCAGACTAGTAATTTCATACAGATTTTCACTCTCAAATAATTCTGAACCACTTTTTCGGGGATTAAAACCAGATTTAAGGGTTTTTCCAGGGCTTTATTGGTTTTATTGTATTTTTTAACTGTTGTTAAATTTGCTTTTTTTTATCTTTTATAAACGCCCTCACCTTTTAAAATGTAACACACCCGGGGGCGTTAATAAGGGAATATAGTATGATATGAAGTTTTTGAATATTTTGTGAAAAAAGTAACAATTCGAAAGTGGGGGTAGGTTAAGATATTTTAAGATTTATAAAAAAGGAGAGAAATATGTTAGTTTCTTTAGGTTTAGTCTATTAAGTGGTGTTGATGTGATGTAAAAATGCCTTTTATATATCATTTATAGTATATATATATGAAAATTATAGCTATTTCATTGTGTTTTGTAGTTGTTCATTTTTTTGCTGTTTTCAGGTTATAGGCATTGGGCTCTTAAAATTTAAATAATTACCATTTTAGACAGTAAAATCTTCTAAAATTTCAGAAAAACATCCCTCAAAGGATGGTGATAACTAAGAAACCAAGTTTAGGCACGGTTGTGATATTGACCATTACAGATCTAATACCTTAAATATGACTGTGGGACAAAATTTTCAAAAAATGAGCTTAAAATTATTACTTGTAGGTCAATGTCATAATGAAAAGCTAATTAGTTAATTAAATAGTTAATGGTGACTGGGACAAACAGTTTTAAAGATGCAAACCTAACACTTTGTGGGCTTAGTCAATTATCTGTAGTGATCAAGTTTGAGACCATTAAAAATGTTGTATGGTTTTGGTAAGTTCTGCCTATACACAACATTGAACAAAATTTGATGACTCTGGGTGTCAAAGAAACAGAACTTAATGCAAAAAACATAACATTTTGTCAGCCAAGTTTACAACTTGTAGAAATCAAGATGTTGTATGCTGCATGGGGTAGTACTACCCATAGCACAACTTAGGACCAAAATTGTTGACTCTGGACCAAACAGAATCAAAGAAACAGAGTTCCTTGCAGAAAACTTAACATTTTGTAGGCTTAGTTTGAATTTTCTGTCTGATGTGAAAATGCTGCATGGCTTTGAGTAGTACTACCTATTACACAATTTTGGTCCCCAGTGGCCGATTTCACTAAACATCTCAAGCTGTGAATTTCTTCATTCTCTAAGTTATAAATCAAACTCATTACACATTAAATGACCAAACATAAATAAAATTGGAACACATCTTAACTCATTAGTAAAGTACAACATGCAAAATGATGTATGTAACTGCAGTTATAACATTTAAAACTTTTGAGGTGAGGAAAATGTCAAGTTGAGATGTTAAGTGAAACTGGGGCCTGGTTATTCTGGGTGAAACATTTACTGGGAAATAGAGCTCAACGCAAAACTGTACATTCATTGGTGATGCTGCCACTGCTGACAGAAACTGGAGCCTGGTTATTCTGGGTGAAACATTTACTGGGAAATAGAGCTCAATGCAAAACTGTGCATTCATTGGTGATGCTGCCCCTGCTGACAGAAACTGGAGCCTGGTTATTCTTGGTGAAACATTTACTGGGAAATACAGCTCAATGCAAAACTGTACATTCATTGGTGATGCTGCCACTGCTGACAGAAACTAGAGCATGGTTATTCTGGGTGAAACATTGACTGGGAAATAGAGCTTAACGCAAAACTGTACATTCATTGGTGATGCTGCCCCTGCTGACAACAACTGGAGCCTGGTTATTCTGGGTGAAACATTTACTGGGAAATAGAGCTCAATGCAAAACTGTACATTCATTGGTGATGCTGCCCCTGCTGACAGAAACTGGAGCCTAGTTATTCTGGGTGACACATTTACTGGGAAATAGAGCTGAATGCAAAACTGTACATTCATTGGTGATGCTGCCACTGCTGACAGAAACTGGAGCCTGGTTATTCTGGGTGAAACATTAACTGGGAAATACAGCTCAATGCAAAACTGTACATTCATTGGTGATGCTGCCACTGCTGACAGAAACTGGAGCCTGGTTATTCTGGGTGAAACATTCACTGGGAAATAGAGCTCAACGCAAAACTGTACATTCATTGGTGATGCTGCCACTGCTGACAGAAACTGGAGCCTGGTTACTCTGGGTGAAACATTTACTGGGAAATAGAGGTCAATGCAAAACTGTACATTCATTGGTGATGCTGCCACTGCTGACAGAAACTGGAGCCTGGTTATTCTGGGTGAAACATTTACTGGGAAATAGAGCTGAATACAAAACTGTACATTCATTGGTGATGCTGCCACTGCTGACAGAAACTGGAGCCCGGTTATTCTGGGTGAAACATTTACTGGGAAATAGAGCTCAACGCAAAACTGTACATTCATTGGTGATGCTGCCACTGCTGACAGAAACTGGAGCCTGGTTACTCTGGGTGAAACATTTACTGGGAAATAGAGCTCAATGCAAAACTGTTCATTCATTGGTGATGCTGCCCCTGCTGACAGAAACTGGAGCCCGGTTATTTTGGGTGAAACATTTACTGGGAAATAGAGCTCAACGCAAAACTGTACATTCATTGGTGATGCTGCCACTGCTGACAGAAACTGGAGCCTGGTTATTCTGGGTGAAACATTTACTGGGAAAAAGAGCTCAATGCAAAACTGTACATTCATTTGTGATGCTGCCACTGCTGACAGAAACTGGAGCCAGGTTATTTTGGGTGAAACATTTACTGGGAAATAGAGCTCAACGCAAAACTGTACATTCATTGGTGATGCTGCCATTGCTGACAGAAAGTGGAGCCTGGTTATTCTGGGTGAAACATTTACTGGGAAATAGAGCTCAATGCAAATCTGTACATTCATTGGTGATGCTGCCACTGCTGACAGAAATTGGAGCCTGGTTATTTTGGGTGAAACATTTACTGGGAAATAGAGCTAAAATGCAAAACTGTACAATCATTGGTGATGCTGCCACTGCTGACAGAAACTGGAGCCTGGTTATTCTGGTTGAAACATTTACTGGGAAATAGAGTTCAACGCAAAACTGTACATTCATTGGTGATGCTGCCACTGCTGACAGAAACTGAAGCCTGGTTATTCTGGGTGAAACATTTACTGGGAAATAGAGCTCAACGCAAAACTGTACATTCATTGGTGATGCTGCCACTGCTGACAGAAACTGGAGCCTGGTTATTTTGGGTGAAACATTTACTGGGAAATAGAGCTCAATGCAAAACTGTACATTCATTGGTGATGCTGCCACTGCTGACAGAAACTGGAGCCAGGTTATTCTGGGTGAAACATTTACAGGGAAATAGAGCTCAATGCAAAACTGTACATTCATTGGTGATGCTGCCACTGCTGACAGAAACTGGAGCCTGGTCATTCTGGGTGAAACATTTACTAGGAAATAGAGCTCAATGCAAAACTGTACATTCATTGGTGATGCTGCCACTGCTGACAGAAACTGGAGCCTGGTTATTCTGGGTGAAACATTTACTGGGAAATAGAGCTCAATGCAAAACTGTACCTTCATTGGTGATGCTGCCACTGCTGACAGAAACTGGAGCCAGGTTATTTTGGGTGAAACATTTACTGGGAAATAGAGCTCAATTCAAAACTGTACATTCATTGGTGATGCTGCCACTGCTGACAGAAACTGGAGCCTGGTTATTCTGGGTGAAACATTCACTGGGAAATAGAGCTCAACGCAAAACTGTACATTCATTGGTGATGCTGCCACTGCTGACAGAAACTGGAGACCGGTTATTCTGGATGAAACATTTACTGGGAAATAGAGCTCAATGCAAAACTGTACATTCATTGGTGATGCTGCCACTGCTGACAGAAACTGGAGCCTGGTTATTCTGGGTGAAACATTTACTGGGAAATAGAGCTCAATGCAAAACTGTACATTCATTGGTGATGCTGCCACTGCTGACAGAAACTGGAGCCTGGTTATTCTGGATGAAACATTTATTTGGAAATACAGCTCAATGCAAAACTGTACATTCATTGGTGATGCTGCCCCTGCTGACAGAAACTGGAGCCTGGTTATTCTGGATGAAACATTTACTTGGAAATACAGCTCAACGCAAAACTGTACATTCATTGGTGATGCTGCCACTGCTGACAGAAACTGGAGCCTGGTTATTCTGGGTGAAACATTTACTGGGAAATAGAGCTCAACGCAAAACTGTACATTCATTGGTGATGCTGCCACTGCTGACAGAAAAATAACACGTATGTCTCTTTTTTTCTTCTTAAACATAATCTTTAAAATGTTAAAATTGGGATTAAATCAAGCTCACTACAACATATCTTCAACAGTGACCTGACGGTAGAGCTACCACCTGACATTTAGGAGACTGTGGGGTTGCTGGGTTTGATCTTAGTTAGGTCACTTTAAAACTGGTACCATGTAGCAGCTTCCTCCCTTGATATTCAGCATTTAGAATAAATTGTCAGCTGGGAGTCAGCATGTGACTGGGAAGAGCAGATATGATATACAGTAACTGAATCAGAGCGACCAGGATACAATACAATTTACACAAGATTTATTTCATTCATCATATTTAATTGGATACGGGTCACCTCGGAAACATTTTACATCAACAGTGTTTTGCGAAATCATTAGTTAATTGCAAGATGCAATTGAATTACCAGTGAAACAAACATTAACCATGAGACGGAATTTAATAAATATAATGAAGAGATCCCATGAGATCATTATCTATAAATGAATTTTTTCAATTGTTAATGAGAACATTTGAATTTTTATGAGGTAAGGAAAATTTAATAGTTATAATTAAAACTGTTAAATATTTTCTGCTTTTTATAGTCAAAATAAACATGACACCAATGATCCCATAATCAATTCTACCCTTTGTATCAATATAAGCTACCATTGCACCAAGTTTCATTCAAATAGCTCAATCTTATCTATAACTATTGAATAGAATTCATTTTTCTACTTTTAGAAACAGCAACCTCACCCTTGATCTCAGTGACCCCATATGCCATCCCAATCTTCATCTCAATATAAGCTGCATACAAACATAGTTTCATTGTGGTAGATTTCTATTATTTAGTACATATTGTTGTAAATATGTAAAATATTGGTTGCGTCTTATCCATATGGATAATTGTAGATATCCCAAACAAGGCTATATTATGCTTCGAAATTTGGATGATGCAGGACGGGTCGCATGGGCAACACATGTTAAATCATTACTTTTCAGATACGGATTTGGATATGTCTGGATATCGGAAAATGTAGGCGATGAACAAGCCTTTATATTCAGTTTTAAACAGCGTTTATTGGACTGTTCCTTACAAAACTGGCATGCTGATTTATATCAATCAAGCAACTTTTAGCTAGACATTATAAGTATTTTAAAACTAACCTAGATGTAGAAAGGTATCTCACTTTGAAAATTCCAATTAAGTTGAAAATAGCACTCTCTAAACAGCGATGTTCAGTTCATTTACTTTTAGTTGAAACTGGAAGACACACCAATATTCCATACAAACATAGAATATGCTTTTTATGTAACTCTGGAGAAATAGAGGATGAATTTCATGCAATATTGAAATGTGCATATTATGATGAATTGAGAAATCAGTATCTATCAGAATTTTTGAATGGTAATCTTTATTCTATAAATTAATGAGTACACAAAACGATAATTTGTTAATAAAACTCTCAAAATGTGTTCTAGGAATGGTCAATAAAAGAAAATACTTTATTCAAATCCAAACTGACACAAACTAAAATATGATTATACTACACCGTTATAAGATTCAATTAACACTTGTAAATACTAATATAACATTTTAGATGCTCTATGTTTGATAATTCATATGTGTTTTCTCTTTTTATTCCTGATATTGTCTTTATCCTTTTGGCACATTGTTGTATTATTATATTTGTGTATATTTGTATTATGGAGCGGTGGCCTTAATTACTTGAATAAACTACTGTCATTGTCATTGAAATAGCTCAATCCTTACTGTAAAGTTATTGAATAAATCTATGGAAACCATTTTTCTTTTATATACAAGATCTCAGTTACCCCATGCAACCCACACCTTCTTGACATAAGCTACCTTTGTACAAATTTCATAAAAATAGCTCAATTCTAACTAAGTTATTGAAGGGAAACCACATTTTCAGCAACAGTGATCTCTACCTCGTGGCCCACATATTATACGATCTCAACATTCTTCTCGATACAAGTTACCTGGGTAAAAAGTTTCATTAAAATAGCTCAATCCTAACTTAAGTTAGTGAACAGAAACCATCGGTTTGACACCTCTCCAACAAACATCATCTGTCAATCTATTAATAACCTGCTGATAGACACATACTGGCAGTAAATTTGTATTAATTTCTAAACAAGAAGTATTTGTGAACATTAGTTACAGACATATCATGTTCTGCCTGACATTTGGGGATTTAGTTTTGGAGTTTGGCTACTCTGAATACAGTTTCAACAGCGAGCTTCACTCGGACTACATCATGAGGAAATAAGATTGTATATTTGTGTTGTCTCTTCACTCACATATATCATTTGATGAAGTTTAATGAAAATTTTAACAAATTACTAGTTATATTTTTATATATATCTCTCTGAATAACTGTCTCATCCACATAAATGACAGCTTTAACCAAACAAATGATAAAAGGAAACATTCTTTTTTGGGGCCATTAGCTAAAACGAACATGGTCAATAATTCTACCAAGACCTCTTTGATTCTGCTCTGAACCTCATTGCTCACAAACATAACAGAGATTTCAATGTTTTTTCCAATTCTTCTTGGCAAGTCTAGCTTTTCTTTTCATTATATAAAAAATTCAAGCATTTCCTGGAGTTGGGGAGAACAACATCTCAAGAAACAAGTATTTCAATCCCAACACACACAAAATAAGAAACCAAATTTAATACAGCAAACTTTATGGATATGAGAATATGCTTGCTGCGCAAATAATTGTGCATGAGCCAGCTATAGTTGTTGGGAAAATTGGAAACTGTGCCCTGAGAAGTTATCAACCTTTTCCAGTTCTATAATACAAGTATCTGTCGTTTTGCAGGATAAATGTACAAGAAATCGTAGACAGCAACAAGTACATGATTGTATGCAATCAATTTCAAGTTGCGCTTGTGCTACACAATACAAATACAATTGCTATCTGGCAAGCAAACATTAAAATGTTGTATGATACAGTTTACACAACATTTCATGACATATTGTCATATTCCTACTCTGGAAGACTGCTATTAATATGATAATGGAGATTGATTGAAAATCATTTGGTTTCATAAAACATTAATTTCTTACAGCGAACTGACCTTTGACCCATACAGCGACCATGACCATATGATGGTGGGAGTTGCTTGCAACATACTGATTTATGTGATGAATTGTTCTGCCATATATTTTTTAAACAAAACCTTACATTGCAGAGTTATAGTCCTGGAAGTCATTTGAACATGACCCTCACAATCACCTCAACCTTGGGGTAGTAGGACTTCAAAAGTTTAACATTTCATCATAATATCTTTAAAATCTCACCAATTTATTGCAGAGTTACAGCTTGGAAAGAACTTGATCTTTAACTTGAAATTGTGAAAGTTGTACATAACATGTGATCTTCAAGCATGTAAAATGTCTACCTTAGATTTGTAAAATAGAACCATTCTACATACATATGGACAACCCTAGCCATAATTTATGTCCACTCTTCCAACCCGTTTCAGTGGCGGGGGCATTAAAATCATCTTGAGCAGTTTTCCTCTGTAAAACAAATACTATGCAATTAGAGATGGAAGTGACCAAGTTAAGGAACCAATAAGGATCAAAGTCCTCAAATCTTGAGCCAAATGCTTTGCATTCAGTCCACATGCTCAACCAGTACAAAAAAATAAAACAATTTAAACATACAATGAAGATAAATGGTTAAAACATTTGACTGTGTATTATTGATATTACTATTACCTGCATCAAGCCACTATGAAGCAATTCTCATTGAATGTCAAGTGTTAGCCTCAGATCTCATCAACTGTATATGTTTCTGTGTATCAGTTGATGCCACAATTTTTGTTGTTGTCTCAGAGAGCTGGAAATGAAGAAAACAGTATGAAGAGTATAAACATGGGTTATTGGTAATCAATACACCTAATGGTTTGCACTAAACTGGAAGAGTAGAGTAGTCTTGAAATGCCTCAGTAATTGTTTACAGCTGTATGCAATCAATAGTCATTGAAATGAATGTTTAATAGCAACTTGACATAGTGATGTCATCTCTTGATGCTCATTACATAAGTTAAACATGTTTCAACCCTTTTTTAGGGATAACAGACCATCAGTTAGCCTAACCACTCTTTCCAGAGATCCCAGAAGGTTCAAACATACCTGTATCTGCAAGTAACTGGAACTAACTTTCCCACTTGAATCAATGGTTGGAGATGATTGACAATGAGATAAAATGTTGTATATCAATCATCACAGAGACTGGTCAGATTTGGACTTAAACACACGACCCCTGTATTGGTAGCCAGACATGCTACAACTGAGATGGGCCCAGCTTCAACCCTTAGAGGAAGATGGATTAGGTACAGTAATATATAAAATCAAAGCCTGAATAGCTTAGGTTGAAGACCAGTAACTTGAGTAAATTCATTAATATTAGAATCTGGGAAATTCAAAATCGTGTTCAAGATTGTATAATGTTGTATAAAGAAGCTGTCAGAAAAGCAAGCTCAGATGTCATTGGTAAAATCAATTAAAAAATGTATGTGAGACTGGGTATATAACCTCAGAATGAGTCATGTCATAATGGAATCCCCATTACAGCCATGTTAAGCTAAAATCAATACTTAGTTAATAAAACCATACTGCCTGCAGTCAACTTTTATTACTGGCTATGTACCAGTAAACACAGTCATATTACTTGCTAAGTGTCTACCAGTACCTTTATTACTGACTGTGTACCAGTAAACAGTGTCATATTCCTTGCTAATTGTGTACCAGTACCTTTATTACTGGCTGTATACCAGTAAACAGTGTCATATTCCTTGCTTATTGTGTACCAGTACCTTTATTACTGTGTACCAGTAAACAGTGTCATATTCCTTGCTAATTGTCTACCAGTACCTTTATTACTGACTGCGTACCAGTAAACAGTGTCATATTCCTTGCTAATTGTGTACCAGTACATTTATTACTGGCTATGTACCAGTAAACACAGTCATATTCCTTGCTACTGTGTACCAGTACCATTATTACTGACTGTGTACAAGTAAACACTGTCATATTCCTTGCTAATTGTGTACCAGTACCTTTATTACTGGCTGTTTACCAGTAAACACAGTCATATACTTTGCTAACTGTGTACCAGTACCTTTAATACTGGCTGTTTACTGGTAAACACAGTCATATTCCTTGCTAACAGTGTACCAGTACCTTTATTACTGGCTCAAGCTGAGCACTGGTAAACATGGTCATATTCATTGCTAACTGTGAACCAGTACCTTTATTACTGGCTGTTTACCAGTAAACACAGTCATATTCTTTGCTAATTGTGAACCAGTACCTTTATTTCTAGCTGTGTACAAGTAACAACAGTCATATCCCTTGCTAACTGTGTACCAATACCTTTATTATTGGCTGTGTACCAGTTAACACAGTCATATTCCTTGCTAACTGTGTACCAGTACCTTTATTATTGGCTGTGTACCAGTAAACACAGTCATATTCCTTGCTAACTGTGTAACAGTACCTTTATTATTGGCTGTGTACCAGTAAACACAGTCATATTCCTTGCTAACAGTGTACCAGTACCTTTATTACTCACTCAAGCTGATCACTGGTAAACATGGTCATATTCATTGCTAACTGTGAACCAGTACCTTTATTACTGGCTGTTTACCAGTAAACACAGTCATATTCCTTGCTAATTGTGTACCAGTACCTCTATTACTGACTGTGTACCAGTAAACACAGTCGTATTCCTTGCTTATTGTGTACCAGTACTTTTACTACTGACCCATGCTGTGTACTGGTGAACAGTCATATTCCTTGCTAATTGTGTACCAGTACCTTTATTACTGACTGTGTACCAGTAAACAGAGTCATATTCCTTGCTAATTGTGTAACAGTACTTTTACTACTGGCTCACACTGTGTACTGGAAACACAGTCATATTCCTTGCTAATTGTGTACCAGTACCTTTATTACTGGCTCAAAGCTGTGTACTGGTAAATACAGTCATATTCATTGCCAACTGTTAACCAGTACCTTTATTATTTGCTGTGTACCAGTAAACACAGTCATATTCCTTGTTTACTTAGTTCCAGTACCTTCATTACTGGATATATACCAGTAAACACAGTCATATTCCTTGTTAACTGTGCACCAGTACCTTTATTACTAGCTGTTTACCAGTAAACACAGTCATATTCCTTGCTAATTGTGTACCTGTACCTTTATTACTTGCTGTGTACCAGTAAACACAGTCATATTCCTTGCTTATTGTGTACCAATACTTTTACTACTGGCTCACACTGTGTACTGGTAAACACAGTCATATTCCTTGTTAATTACGTACCAGTACCTTTATTACTGACTGTGTACCAGTAAACACAGTCACATTTCTTGCTAATTGTAAACCAATACTTTTACTACTGGCTCATGCTGTGTACTGGTAAACAGTCATATTCCTTGCTTACGGTGTAGCAGTATCTTTATTACTAGCTGTGTAGCAGTAAACACAGTCATATTCCTTGCTATCTGTGAACCAGTACATTTATTACTGGCTGTGTACCAGTAAACACAGTCATATTCACTGCTAATTGTGTACCAATACATTTACTACTGGATGTGTACCAGTAAAAACAGTTATATTCCTTGCTAATTGTGTACCAGTACCTTCATTAATGGCTGTGTACTAGTAAACACAGTCATATTCCTTGCTAATTGTGTACCAATACTTTTACTACTGGCTCATGCTGTGTACTGGTTAACAGTCATATTCCTTGTTAATTGTGTACCAGTACCTTTATTTCTGGCTGTGTACCAGTAAACAGTCATAATCCTTGCTAATTGTGTAACAGTATTTTTACTACTCATTCACGCTGTGTACTGGTGAACACAGTCATATTTCTTGCTAATTGTAAATCAGTACTTTTACTACTGGCTCATGCTGTGTACTGGTAAACAGTCATATTCCTTGCTAATTGTGTAACAGTATTTTTACTACTGGCTCATGCTGTGTACTGGTGAACACAGTCATATTTATTGCTAATTGTGTACCAGTACCTTAATTACTGGCTGTTTACCAGTAAATACAGTCATATTCCTTGCTAACTGTGTACAAGTACCTTTATTACTGGCTGTGTACCGGTAAACACAGTCATTTTCCTTGCTAAGTGTGCACCTGTACCTTAATTACTGGCTGTGTACCAGTAAACACAGTCATATTCCTTGATAATTGTGTACCAGTACGTTTACTCCTGGCTCATGCTGTTTACTTGTAAACACAGTCATATTCCTTGCTAACTGTGTACAATTACCTTTATTACTGGCTATGTACCAGTAAACAAAGTCATATTCCTTGCTTTCTGTGTACCAGTACCTTTATTACTGACTGTGTACCAGTAAACACAGTCATATTCCTTGCTAATTTAATACCAGTACCTTCATTACTGGATATATACTAGTAAACAGTCATATTCCTTGCTTATTGTGTACCAGCACCTTTATTACTGACTGTGTACTGGTAAACACAGTCATAGTCCTTGCTAACAGTGTACTAGTACCTTTATTACTGACTGTATACCAGTAAACACAGTCATATTCATTGCTAATTGTGTACCAGTACTTTTACTACTGGATCATGCTGTGTACTGGTAACCAGTCATATTCTTTGCTAACTGTGTACCAATACTTTTACTACTGGCTTATGCTGTGTACTGGTAAACAGTCATATAATTTGCTAAGTGTGTACCAGTACCTTTATTAGTGACTGTGTACCAGTAAACACAGTCATATTCCTTGCTAATTGTAAACCAGTACTTTTACTACTGGATCATGCTGTGTACTGGTAAACAGTCATATTCCTTGTAAATTGTGTACCAGTACCTTTATTACTGACTGTGTACCAATAAACAGGCTTTATACTTGCTAATTGTGTACCAGTACCTTTATTACTGGCTGTGTACTGGTAAACACAGTCATATTCCGTGCTTACAGTGTACTAGTACCTTTATTACTGACTGTGTACCAGTAAACACAGTCATATTCCTTGCTAATTGTGTACCAGTACTTTTACTACTGGATCATGCTGTGTACTGGTAACCAGTCATATTCTTTGCTAACTGTGTACCAATACTTTTACTACTGGCCCATGCTGTGTACTGGTAAACAGTCATATTCTTTGCTAAGTGTATACCAGTACCTTTATTAGTGACTGTGTACCAGTTAACACAGTCATATTCCTTGCTAATTGTAAACCAGTACTTTTAATACTGACTCATGCTGTGTACTGGTAAACAGTCATATTCCTTGCTAATTGTGTAACAGTATTTTTATTACTGGCTCACGCTGTGTACTGGTAAACACAGTCATAATTTTTGCTAATTGTGTACCAGTACCTTTATAACTGGCTGTTTACCAGTAAACACAGTCATATCCCTTGTTAACTGTCTACCAGTACCTTTATTACTGGCTGTGTACCGGTAAACACAGTCATATTCCCTGCTAATTGTGCACCTGTATCTTAATTACTGGCTGTGTACCAGTAAACACAGTCATATTCCTTGCTAATTGTGTAACAGTACTTTTACTACTTTATCATGCTGTGTACTTGTAAACAGTCATATTCCTTGCTAATTGTGTAACAGTTTTTTTACTACTGGCTCACGCTGTGTGCTGGTAAACACAGTCATATTTTTTGCTAATTGTGTACAAGTACCTTTATAACTGGCTGTTTACCAGTAAACACAGTCATATTCCTTGCTAACTGTCTACCAGTACCTTTATTACTGGCTGTGTACTGGTAAACAGTCATATTCCTTGCTAATTGTGCATCTGTACTTTAATTACTGTCTATGTACCAGTAAACACAGTCATATTCCTTGCTAATTGTGTACCTGTACTTTTACTATTTTATTATGCTGTGTACTAATAAACAGTCATATTCCTTGCTAATTGTGTACCAGTACTATTACTGCTGACTGATGCTGTGTACTGGTAAACACAGTTATCGTGAAAAAAGGTACTGGTACACAATTAGCAAGGAATATGACTGTGTTTACCAGTACACAGTCAGTAATAAAGATACTGGTACACAGTTAGCAAGGAATATGACTGTCTACCAGTGTGAGCCAGTAGTAAAAGCACTGATACACAATTAGCAAGGAATATGACTGTGTTTACTGGTACACAGCCAGTAAAAAAGGTACTGGTACACAGTTAGCAAGGAATATGACTGTGTTTACTGGAAAAATTTATTTTTCTACCATGTCAAAACATTCGGATAACCGCCATTTTAAAAAATAACGGGATCTCGCGAGAATAGAATAAGACTTCCCATTTCCATATTTGGTTTGTTTACTATGATTGTTGTTTACGAATGGAAATCTGATGTATGGCGGAAAACACACACAGCTTGAAATATTATTTCTAGGCCAGGTGGGGATGTGCAAAAAAAATGACATCCAAGTATTGATAATGCAGACACCTTATTGATTCAAGGAAACATTGTAATAAACTTGTTATCAATCTTTTATTAGGAACCTATTGATCCATAATAATGTAAGCAATAACTGTACAATAATCTCAGTCACCATCCGTAATTAATGTACATTAACATGCAATAAATGAAACTAGTCAGACATTACTAGGAACAACTGTCAATTAAATGAAACATTTAACTGACACCTTATTTTTTGTCACACACTGTGTCTACATAATAAAAGCTGAAAGTGGTCATACGAACCACGAATGAATCACCACTCGTGGACTGGATGCTGAAACTTTGACTTGGTAACCAATGTTATACATCTGTAAACAAACTGTTACACAAATGATTCATTTTTATTTACCTGTCATTGTGAATTCGAATAAAGGCTCACTTACATTGTTTGTATTTTCCTTATTCTTCTATGTATACGACTATTTCAAAACTTCACACTTGATAATAAATTCATATTTTAGCATCTAAATATTGGTATGCGACTTTCACTTCCGCTGGAGGATAGAAATTGCTGACTGTGTACAATATATTTCAAATAATATCTGGAGATTTTCTGTTTGATTTGACAGCCAGTCTAAATAATTACCCGGAAATAATAAAGGTTATCCAAATGAAATAACCGGAACCAGTTTAATTTATTTTGCGGGAAACTAAAAAAAAAAGATAATATGTGTCAATTCTAGAAACTTTATAAAATAAACAGTTATTGCGACACGATCGTTTAATATGGATGGCGACGACTATGCATTGGCACTTCAGCTTCAATCAGAACTATTTGACGAAGAAAATGGCTCTGCTGTAAGACAAGGCTTTCCAATTCACCATACAGCCAGCCAAGGGAAAGAACCCCTCTCGTTGGTTGATATATATTGGGAAAATACTGATCCTACACCGGATATAAGAGCCCTTTTTCTTCAGTTTAATGAGAGATTTTTCTGGGGACGATTAGCAGGCATTGAAGTGAAATGGAGTCCACGTATGACCTTGTATGTTTACAATACGAACTTTATTTCTTTACAGAAGTTTCTGTCATTTTAATCTTCACTAATTGGAAAAATGATGACGAGACATCTATAACCCAGGGTTTCCCCCAGGTAAATAAGTCGTAATGGTGCCATGATGCTTTATAGCACTGGAAGGAGAAACCACTGACCAGTCCAGTATTTAATTAAGAATATATACAGTATGCAAACACCTAACAGCGGGTGGCTTCTCTCAGATGGGATAAATGTTTTTGATCCTCTAATTAAAGAATAACTATAAGTAATAATGATAAGGAAGTTAATGATTACAAAAAAGTGTAATGGCGATGTTTAATAAGGTTTGAAATTGTTATTTCTTCAAATCCTTAATTGCAGTGAATAAAATTAATGTTTCTCATCAGTAACTTTTGAAAGGGTCTATAGATGTATTTAATTAATATTTGGTGTGTAGCTGTATAATTATAAAATACAGGTCAGGTTTGATATTTACCAATGTCAGTCAAATATGGGCCTTTTTTTTTTTTTACTTAATTTTTGGTAAAAGTTACTCTCATATAGCAAGGGAATCCATTTCCCATGGACACATTTATAGTTCAAGTTTCAGTTAATCAGAATTCCCCACAAAATCTCCTGAAGGCATGTAGGGTCAGCATGTACAGGGTTCTTTTAAGAATTTTCAAGTAAAAATAATTATTTTACCTCTAATAGAACAATAGTTTTGGCAAAATGCAATTGAAATTTATTATTTAACCAAATTATCAGATTCATACGTAGAACTTAAACATTATTATGACTTCAATGGATTACTGTATATGTATGTTTCAGATGTGCTGGTTTATGCTGCTACGAAGGGAGAGGAGGCCTCTGCTCTGTTCGTTTAAGTGTGCCTTTACTCAAACTAAGACCCAGAAAGGACTTGGTAGAAACCCTTCTGGTATGTTGCTTTTACCAAACATTGGTATTGATTTCTTTTAGAGATATGCAAACACACAGAATTGATATCTTACATTTTCATGCCAGTTAAAACTATGTATGTGACATTAGAAACAATGTGTATTTTCGATGTAATTATATACCACACTGAATATGATATTTGTATTGATAAAAGAAGTTTCGTCTCCAAAAAGCAGTAGATGGGTAATTATTCGCAGATGGAGTGGTAATGATCTATCAAGTAATGTTTGTGAGTCAAAGAATTAAAGTTGGGATGGATATTGTTGTTTTAACTTGTTTATAAAATTCATATATATATATATTTTAATTCAGACTATTCACTGCAGTAAAAATGTAAAAAGAACAGCAACTTTGGAATTCTCAGTGACCGACTAGTATGTTTAAATAAAAGGTAAACAATTACACTGGACATGAAATATGCGTGTAATCCAGTTCTGCATTGATGTATACGATATTGTTGTTATATTTTTGTTAGTCGTTGTATATGATGTAGTTTGGTATGTTAGTTCTTACATAAATGTGCATGATTGTCATGAGCATAAGGTATACATAACCTGTTTATATACAGTTTTGTTTAATGGTAAGTGAGAATTTATGTTGTGGGTGTTCCTATATGTTTGCATGAAGTTAATCGTGCATGTCGTTACTAACATCTTCGTGGAAATTACACTCTATTGGCGCATTTGAGCCTGAATCATCCAAGGAACAGGATCTCTTGTGTCACTTGACAGCATTCACAAGCCATTTGAATGGCATTTAAGAAGATAGATCTGTATTACTTGGTAAATGATAACAAAAACAAACTTCAGATACATGCGAGTTCAGCAACAGAATAGTATCTAATGTATTAAAGCAAACTTTTTCTCGCAGTACTTAAAACAAATGTGTATGGACTGGTTTTCTTTTCAGCACGAGATGATCCATGCCTATCTATTTGTTACAGACAACAATAAGGTAATGCATAAATATTTAATCTATCAGACACTGAAGTTTGTGCGATACTTTAACACATTATTGCAATCTAATGAAAAGGACTCGCAAAATTTGGTGTTGTAGTGATGACAATCCTTTCATTTAAAACTACACATAAGGCAATGTTCAGTTATTTAAAACTACACATAAGGCAATGTTCAGTTATTTAAAACTACACATAAGGCAATGTTCTGTTATTTAAAATGACACATAAGGCAATGTTCAGTTATTTAAAACTACACATAAGGCAATGTCCAGTTATTTAAAATGATACATAACGCAATGTTCAGTTATTTAAAACTACACATAAGGCAATGTTCAGTTATTTAAAGCTACACATAATGCAATGTTCAGTTATTTAGAACTACACATAAGGCAATGTTCAGCTTTTTAGCTCACCTGAGCCAAAGACTCACAGGTGAGCTTTTGTGATCGCCTGGTGTCTGTAGTCTGTCATGTGTCGTCCGTCCTTAACTTCTCTTCTGAAACCACTGGGCCAATTTTGATATAATTTCACAGAAATGTTCCTTGGGTGACCCTCTACCAAGTTTGTTCAAGCCATCTTGATTCATTAAAAAACATGGCAGCCAGGGGGTGGGGTTAGTTTACTATATAAGCTATAGAAAAAATCTTCTTGTCAGAAACTTCTGGCTCGATTTTAAAATAATTTCACAAAAATGTTCCTTGGGTGACTCTCTACCAAGTTTTTTTAAGCCATCTTGATTCGTCAAAAAACATGGCAGCCAGGTGGTGGGTTAGTTTTGATGTCAAATTACTTCCCCTGTTTTGTCTGAATATAGCAATTATTATAAGAAGAGGTAATAAATTCTTTAAATAAACTTTTTTTTGTTTGCTATTATTATACAATATTATACTAGATATAAGTTTTAAAAGATAATTCATCATAAAAAGATGAATGATACAATTATAATCAATGATTGAATATTATTCAAATATCATTAACCATTTTAAAGTAAGTTTTTCTGAATATAAAAGTCAGAGTTTTTATGGTTCAGACAGGGATGGTTTACTGCTTCATAATAAAGCAATACCATATTTTTAGCTAGTTTTGTCACAGCAAGAAGTCTGCTTGAGATTCAGTGTCAAAGTGTAATTGAAATCTTGGAGGAGGAGCCTAATTGTTTTTGGGGGAGAGTGCACTGTGACAAAAATTCTTTCAAGTGATATACTTTGGGAAGGCTTGTGTTTGAAACACATAGGAATATTTATTGTGCTGGAACTGAGGATTGTTTCATGCACAATAGTTTAGTCTGATGCTTTAGTTTGAAACCGTTCTCAAACATAACAGGTTAGTTTTGTGCTGGAACTGGATTTTTATCTTAGTTTGAAGATTTAGCATCTATAGTAAAAACTTCAAAAGCCTTCTTTTCAGAATCTACTGTCATGATTTCACTGACATTTACCATGGGTGAACCTCTACCAAGTTTGAACTCTTCTACGCATCTTTTACATCATCAAAACAAATCAAAATTCTAACTACTTGCCAATCTGGTCTTTCTGGAATTTTGAGTGTACATGTATTATATAATCTACTTAAGCTGGGTGACTCAAGGTCAGTCAGATGAGCGATATATAGCCATCTTGGCCCTCTTGTTTAATGATTTATCATGACTTCATTGAGGAAATCTAGGTCTGTATGGTCCTCTTAGTTATAAATCATATTGTTTTTTTATATTTTACCCTGCAGGACCATGATGGACACGGACCAGAGTTTCATAAGCATATGTATAGGATAAACAAGGAGGCGGGCACCAGCATCTCGGTAAGTGTTTGTCTCTATTATAGTTAGCAGATCACGATCATGTATGGATATGTGTGTATAGGATAAACAAGGAGGCGGGCACCAGCATCTCGGTAAGTGTTTGTCTCTATTATAGTTAGCAGATCACGATCATGTATGGATATGTGTGTTTAGGAAAGAATACCCACATTGGTATTACTGTTGACAAATTCACTTTATGTATTGTTAATCTAATTTTGATACTCTTCTGCTAAACAAAATTAAATTTTAAAGAAATAAGGACCCTCCATGGTGGAGTGGTCTAACATGTCATCTTACAGTCACTTATCTGTTATCACTTAGGGTTGAAGTTCAAGCCCAAATTGGTATAAAATCTTTATGTGAGGTAGTGAGCCAGCAGGGTAGCCTTTATAATCTGCAATATATTAATTGGTTATAAAAACAAAGATGATCTATTACTTTATTCTATTAATTTGACACTATATGTGTTGGGCTAACTGATCAGGTGATACTGTTGCTATCTGCCAATCAGTTGCAGAAAGTTGTAGTTTCAATATCAGACTTTAAAGGGGCATGTAACAGTTTTGATTTTTATGCTGTCTGACATTGGAAGATAGTGAAGGGGCATTACCAGTTAAGTGTTACCCCTGTCTGTTTGTTCCTTTGTCTGTCTCTCCGGAAAATTGGTTTTCAATTGTTTAATTATAAAACACAGGTCAATTTCTAAATTTGTCAATGTCAATCAAATTTTACAGGAGTTACGGTCCCTTTTAAACTAAATTTCCGGGAGAATAATGGTTTTCGATCATAGCAGGAGCATTTGTCAACAAACTTATTTCTAGATAAAGATTTTTACCTATATTTTTAAGGCTAGGGTGACCCAACTCGTTTTATGAAAATGTCAATAATTTCCTAATTATTTAAGTTCGAGATAGAAGTATTTGTAATATTTTGGGTTAATAACTCTGCATGGTAACATGTTTGTTGGCATAAAGATTAATTTGATGCATCAACATGATCATAATCTATTTCAACGTTGTGGGTCCCTTTAAAAATGGTACTTAATGTAGTATATCTGTTATTTGATGCTCAGTATTTAGAGGCTCGTTCTAGGCTTTGTCGCCGTGGTGATTGTGTGATACAACTGGGTGAGGTAACCATTAAGTTCATGACATTGTTTGTAGATAGTTTGGTGCAGCATCACTGAAAAAACAAGAGTTAAGGTCATTGTCTCAAGTTTATACTGTTTAGCTATGATTGAAAAATTGTTAAAAGGGATGACACATGATTTATACATACACCTTAAGACCAATTTCTATTCTATTTTTAAGATTACTTTTTTTGATGTGATTCTTTTTATAGAATATAACCTCCATCTCAGATTGCACGGAATAGATAAGTATGGTATAGTTTAAACTGTCAGTATGTAAAACCAATCTGTCAAATAGTATTGCTACCAGCGATACAGGTAGGAGCATTTCATCACCTTCAGTGATTGTCTAGTCCAGTTACTGATTAATCTTAAGATCGAGACTGCTCTAAAATAGTATGTCAGTCTGAATGTTGTTATGCAATAATCCTTAATGTCATGTGTTGTTTGTAATTTGTTCTTTTAAAAATGGAAAATAATTACAGAACAGAGAATATATTTTATTGATATGCACACAAGTACATCATCATACAATACATACATACTAGCTATTACCCGTGCTGCGCACGGAGTTGAGGCAGGTGTTTGGTGGAGCATGGTTTGGTTGACTGTGGCAAAATTATTCTCAAGCAATGACCCGTGCTGCGCACGGTGTTGAGGATGTGGCTTTTTATGGGGGGTGAACCATTCACAGGGTGTTGGAGTGGAGAGGGTGTTTAGCGTGATGTTACCTTTGTAGCTTTTTTCCTGCTACTGTGTCTATAGGACCTCCTTGAAAGTGACATTTTGGGTGAGTGTCCTGTTGTGGAAAAGTCCTTGTGACAAATTGTTGTCTACTTTGATGTAGATGTTGGAGTAACCTCTAGCTCGTGAAAATGCAACGTAAAGTTGTCCATGGGAGAATACAGGTGCTGGGAGATAAATTCCAAGTGTATCGAATGTCTGACCCTGGGATTTATTTATTGTCATTGAATAAGCCAGCCTCACTGGGAATTGAATCCTCTGTAATGTAAATGGCAGGTTGGCATCTGATGGAGCAAGTTTGATGCGTGGGATTAGGACTCGCTGTGAAATGTGGGTTCCTGTGAGAATTTCAGCATCAAGTATGTGGTCATGGAGGCGTCGAATGATAAGTCTTGTGCCATTGCATAGTCCTTTGGTGATATCAAGATTGCGCAGAAGCATGACTATTGCCCCTGGCTTTAAAATGAGGTTATGTGTTGGCATGCAAATGGGGGTGATGGAGTGGAGGAATTCCATAGGGTAGTTGTTTGTTTCATTTTCATCATGTGAAATGGCCTTGTCTGCACTCGTGTTAGTCTTAGACACTCCGGGAAGTTTGTTGATGACTGAATCATTTAGTGACAATGTTGTCTCATTGAGTGGTGTGAGAATGACGGTTTTGGAAAGTTCCCTTGGGTTGTTTACATGTGTGAAGACTGCATCGACAATGTTTTCTTCTTGGGAGATGATGTTGCACTGGGGTGGTATTTCAACAGATAATGGTGGTGCTTGAGCCAACTGAGATGAAAGTTCGCCATTGCCTAATTTCAGGAGCCATTGTGCGTAGTCTTGCTGATCGTCATATGTTCTCACCCTATTGGTGTGTTTCACCATTCACAGGTGGCAGCAAATACCGGCAAGTTCCATGGCGATAGTGACTGAATCTGCGATCGTGGTGATTGAAAATCTTTCCTGAAGCCATGTTGATACATTATCCACTTTGCAACATAGCTTATCTTCTTCGCCATATTTATAAAGCCCCACATACGAAAAATTAGCACGTTCCTTCAAGCGGTTTCGGAGGAGATACGTCAATTTACAGACGGCTGCTTACAGAAATAATATATAGATAATAGAACATAAATATATATTTTTAAATGAAAAACATTTCAAAAACTGTGACTTAGTATAATATTTCCAAGTATATACTATTTAATCAATAAAATAATAGAGGATGAACTAAGTGTTATGAGAAAGTGAAACACACAGTATAAATGCGGCTTTTAGATATTGGCAAGTTGTGTAATTGTACCAATATCAGTACTCTTTAAAAGTTTGATGAATTTAAACATACTTGGGTTTTCGTAATAATAACGTTCAATGTATTTCAACCTTAAAGAATTATAACATGAACATTTAATGATGAAATAATATTCATCTTCAATATCTCGAATCCTACAATATATACAGTAACTTTCGGATTGAGATATTCGGTTTCAACCAAAACGACCCGTTTGGATATTTAAATTGTGAAGACACCAGCAACTTATAATCAATCCCTGTTACTTTTTTATAGGTTGATCAAAGTTTATTTACAAGTTAGCATTGACCCAATTATTTAAAAATAACTTTCCATTATTTATTAACCATATCTGTTATAACTCGTAGATCATCATGCATAAAAAAAATTCAGTTGTAATTTAAAATTATTTCCATCATAGTTTTAACCATATACATGAATAGTTAAAATATTAGAACATAACATTACTTTATTCGTTATTTATTCTCACTTAATTGTTTCCCCACAAGGTTTACCACAACTTCCATGATGAAGTTGATGCCTACAGACAGCACTGGTGGAGGTGTAATGGACCGTGTCAAAGCAGAAAACCATACTTTGGCTATGTAAAGCGCTCAATGAACAGAGCGCCTTCCAAGAATGACACCTGGTGGACGGAGCATCAGAGAACATGTGGTGGAACGTACACAAAGATAAAG
Organism: Panopea generosa; assembly: GCA_029582155.1. Lineage (NCBI taxonomy): Eukaryota > Metazoa > Mollusca > Bivalvia > Adapedonta > Hiatellidae > Panopea > Panopea generosa. Next base: position 50,861,733 of record CM055897.1, read on the forward strand.
GAACCAGAGAATTACGGGAAGAAGAAGTCAAAAGCAGAAAAAGAAGGAAAGGAGGATACAAGTAAACAGAAAGGTAGGCAAGACCTGGAAGGTACATCTCAGTCAGGAGACATATACCCAACATGTAGTGTGTTCAAGGTAGGCACGACCTGGAAGGTACATCTCAGTCAGGAGGAAACATATATCAAACATGTAGTGTGTTCAAGGTAGGCAAGACCCGGAAGGTACATCTCAGTCAGGAGACATATACCCAACATATAGTGTGTTCAAGGTAAGCAAGATCTGGAAGGTACATCTCAGTCAGGAGGAAACAAATACCCAACATGTAGTGTGTTCAAGGAAAGCAAGACTTGGAAGGTACATCTCAGTCAGGAGACATATACATAACATGTAGTGTATTCAAGGTAAGCAAGACCTGAAAGGTACATCTCAGTCAGGAGACATATACCTTACATGTAGTGTGTTCAAGGTAGGCAAGACCTGGAAGGAACATCTCAGTCAGGAGACATATACATAACATGTAGTGTATTCAAGGTAAGCAAGACCTGAAAGGTACATCTCAGTCAGGAGACATATACCTTACATGTAGTGTGTTCAAGGTAGGCAAGACCTGGAAGGTACATCTCAGTCAGGAGACATATACCCAGCATGTAGTGTGTTAAAGGTAGGCAAGACCTGGAAGGTCCATCTCAGTCAGGAGACATATACCTAACATGTAGTGTGTTCAAGGTAGGCAAGACCTGGAAGGTACATCTCAGTCAGGAGACATATACCTAACATGAAGTGTGTTCAAGGTAGGCAAGACCCGGAAGGTACATCTCAGTCAGGAGACATATACCCAACATGTAGTGTGTTCAAGGTAGGCAAACCCTGGAAGGTACATCTCAGTCAGGAGACATATATCCAACAAATAGTGTGTTCATGGTAAGCAAACCCTGGAAGGTACATCTCAGTCAGGAGACATATACCCAACATGTAGTGTGTTCAAGGTAGGCAAGACTTGGAAGGTACATCTCAGTCAGGGGACATATACCCAACATGTAGTGTGTTCAAGGTAGGCAAGACCTGGAATGTACATCTCTGTCAGGAGACATATACCCAACATATAGTGTGTTCAAGATAGGCAAGACCTGAAAGGTACATCTCAGTCAGAATACATATACCCAACATGTAGTGTGTTGAAGGTAGGCAAGACTTGGAAGGTACATCTCAGTCAGAATACATATACCCAACATGTAGTGTGTTCAAGATACGCAAGACCTGGAAGGTACATCTCAGTCAGGAGACATGTACCTAACATGTAGTGTTTTCAAAGTAGGCAAGACCTGGAAAGTACATATCAGTCAGAATACATATACCTAACATGTAGTGTGTTCAAGGTAGGCAAGACCTGGAAGGTACATCTCAGTCAGAATACATATACCTAACATGTAGTGTTTTCAAAGTAGGCAAGACCTGGAAGGTACATATCAGTCAGAATACATATACCTAACATGTAGTGTGTTCAAGGTAGGCAAGACCTGGAAGGTACATCTCAGTCAGGAGGAAACATATACCTAACATTAAGTGTATTCAAGGTAAGCAAGACCTGAAAGGTACATCTCAGTCAGGAGACATATACATTACATGTAGTGTATTCAAGGTAAGCAAGACCTGGAAGGTACATCTCAATCAGGAGACATATACCCAACATGTAGTGTGTTCAAGGTAAGCAAGACCTGGAAGGTACATCTCAGTCAGGAGACATATACCCAACATGTAGTGTGTTAAAGGTAAGCAAGACCTGGAATGTACATCTCAGTCAGGAGACATATACCCAACATGTAGTGTGTTCATGGTAAGCAAGACCTGGAAGGTACATCTCAGTCAGGAGACATATACCCTACATGTAGTGTGTTCAAGGTAGGCACGACTTGGAATGTACATCTCAGTCAGGAGACATATACCCAACATGTAGTGTGTTCAAGGTAGGCAAGACCTGGAAGGTACATCTCAGTCAGGAGACATATACCCAACATGTAGTGTGTTCAAGGTAGGCAAGACCTGGAAGGTACATCTCAGTCAGGAGACATATACCCAACATGAAGTGTGTTCATGGTAGGCAAGACCTGGAAGGTACATCTCAGTCAGAAGACATATACCCAACATGTAGTGTGTTCATGGTAGGCAAGACCTGGAAGGTACATCTCAGTCAGGAGACATATACCCTACATGTAGTGTGTTCAAGGTAGGCAAGACCTGGAAGGTACATCTCAGTCAGGAGACATATACCCTACATGTAGTGTGTTCACTGTAACCCGTGTTAAAAAAAATGGTTTCTATATAAAAAATCACTATTAGTGTTAAAATATTAACAAAGATATCAAGAGTATTCACAACAATAAAATAATAAAAATAAGTTTGTGTTTATGATGTGATAAAATACCCGTGGTATATTTATACCCGTCAACCAATTGGTTGTTTGATCACGCCATCACTCAATAATAACAAAGTTTGCAAATAGCTTCCTTGTTTGGTGCGTGTCAGCATTTATTGAATCACTCAGATTTTTACAATCTGTTAATACTTATTGCTGGCATGAGTGAATCTAATCAAGGCTAATTGGTGAGTAGAAGATGAGCGATGATCAAATCAAAACATGGCGACAATAAATTGTTTGGTTGTCATTTGATCAATCGCGCAGATTTTCAAGTTTTATATAATGACATTCCCCCCGCCCCCCCCTGCCGAAAAAATGGGAGCAAATACAATGCAAACAATACCATTCACATAGAGTTGGACTGCACGATAGGTGTGAATAATCAACATCAAGGAATTATATAGAACAGGAAAGGCAACTGATTGAGAATGCTCATGAATGATTAATTTGCAAATTATGAATCCTTCATGTGCTGTTTCATCAACATTTAGTCAGGAAATGCAAGTTTCCTGTCCTTCTATACAAGTCCTTGCCAACATTGATTTTTTTCAAGGTAATTGTTTCTATAACGCGGACTTGTCTCTATAACGCGGTCCGCGTTATAACAGGACCCGAGTGTATGTGTACAAAATTTAATAAAATGTCTCTGTTGTTTGCAGTTATTATCTCTACTGGCCAAAGGCCAGAGGGGCTGATGCGAAAACATGATGCCGTCATCTGTCAGTTTAACTCAAACTTTTCATGGATGTTTTTATAGAATAGGAGACTATACAAAAGTGTTTTTTTTCAATCTAAAATTCAAGATGGTTACTAAAAAGAAAAAGAAAAAAATTCTCATAAATCACCCAATGGATTTTGAAAATGAAATACATATGTAGTCAATGTGATAAAGATCACCAACTGTATTCTGTTAGATTTGTACAAATGGTATCCCTGGCATTAAAAAAGGGGACACGTGATTATAATATACATTAATTTTTTTTTTTTGAAAATTGAGAGAGCTTCATGTAAGAATGATTTGGTGCAATCTGTCAGGTGGTTTCTGAGATATTGTTGTTAGAAGCACAATTGAATGACAGACAAATGGACAACTGGCAGAAACAGTTTCCTGTGGGCCTTTGGCTCAGATGAGTGAAAATGGGGGGAAATTGGGACCTCAGGAAAGCATAACTTTGGACATTAGGAGATTTGCTGTATTTACAAGATTTTAGATCAAACTAACTTTGGGATAATTTTGTATCATTTATGAATCTAAGACAATGCATTTAACTCCACTCAAAATATATCCCTTGTTTTGTTCTTTCAGCTTCTTTCAGCTTCTTTTAGCTTCAAAACAAGTAGTACTACACAAATGACTTACAACTGACTATAACTTTTTCTCCACCATACAGAGCATACTGAGACATTTCTTTATGGATGACTTGACAAATTTATCTTTTTTTTACCAGTTTCAAGTTATGTCATATTGTAAACAGTTCCAGTTTGTGGCATCTTGTATACAGTTCCTGTTTTTATGGCATATTGTAAACAGTTCCAGTCTGTGGCATATTGTATACAGTTCCAGTTTGTGACATATTGTGTACATACCCAGTTTGTGGCATATTGTGTACAGTTCCAGTTTGCGGCATATTGTATATAGTTCCAGTTTGTGGCATATTGTATACAGTTCAAGTTTGCGACATACTGTGTACAGTTCCAGTTTGCGGCATATTGTATACAGTTCCAGTTTGTGGCATATTGATTACAGTACCAGTTTGTGGCATAATGTTTACAGTTCCAGTCTGTGACATATTGTATACAGTTCCAGTTTGTGGCATATTGTATATAGTTCCAGTTTGTGGCATATTGTATACAGTTCAAGTTTGTGACATACTGTGTACAGTTCCAGTTTGTGGCATATTGTATACAGTTCCAGTTTGTGGCATATTGTTTACAGTACCAGTTTTTGGCATATTGTGTACAGTTCCAGTATGTGGCATATTGTATACAGTTCCAGTTTGTGGCATATTGTATATAGCTCAAGTTTGTAGCAAATGGTATTCCGGAGTGTCTCTTGCATTGGATTTTATTTTGCAGCATTTGTCACTATATTGCGGAAATTGCCACCGGATATTAGAGCAAGGGAATGGCCGAATCTAATGTTGAGAGAACTTGTGGCCAGACCCTTTTGCCTTAAATTGTATTTGACTTATATGCATGATAAATATTGTAATATGTGTTTATTTGGCAATAAAATATGTTTAAACTATTTAAACTATTAGAGCAAGCATCACTGAATTTGCAGCAAATGTCATTACATGTATATCACGATAAATATCACTATATTGCAGCAAGTGTTAGTGTATGTTTCAGCAATTGTTGCTGTATGTTTCAGCATATGTTACTGTATGTTTCAGCAAGTTTTATTGTATGTTTCACCAATTGATGTCATACATTTCAGCCAGTGTTATTGTCTGTTTCAGCATTGTTGCTGTATGTTTCAGCAATTGTTGTATGTTTCAGCCAGTGCTGTTGTATGTTTCAGCAATTGTTGCTGTCTGTTTCAGCAATTTTTGCTGTATTTTTCAGCAATTGTTGTTGTATGTTTCAGCCAGTGCTATTGTGTTTCAACAATTGTTGCTGTACATTTCAGCAATTGTTGCTGTATGAAACATAATTGTTACTGTATGTTTCAGAAAATGTTGCTGTATGTTTCAGCAAGTTCTGCTGTATGTTTCAGCAATTGTTACTGTATGTTTTAGCAAATGTTACTGTATGTTTCAGCAAGTGATGCTGTATGTTTCAGCAAGTGTTACTGTGTTTCAGCAAGTGATGCTGTATGTTTCAGCAAGTGTTACTGTGTTTCAGCAAGTTCTGCTGTATGTTTCAGCAATTGTTACTGTATGTTTCAGCAAATGTTACTGTATGTTTCAGCAAGTGTTACTGTGTTTCAGCAAGTTCTGCTGTATGTTTTAGCAAGTGTTACTGTTTGCTATTGTGTTTGCAACATGTCCCCATGTTTGTTACTTTTGTCAGTAGTGGTGTACTTGCACAATTTATTACTGTATTTGAAACATTTGTCATTCTGTTTGTACATTTGTTACTGTATTTGAAACATTTATCATTCTGTTTGTACATTTATCACTGTATTTGAAACATTTGTCATTCTGTTTGTACATTTGTTACTGTATTTGAATTATTTGTCATTCTGTTTGTACATTTGACACTGTATTTGCGAGAGTTGTAACTAGATGCAGCAAGTGGGACTGTACATTACAAAAGTCAATGATGTGTTTCACTGTTAAGGTATATTGAAGTTGATGATATTTATTTTCAGATAAACCTTCATCTGTCAAGAGTATGGATATACGGATATTTGGAGGTGAGGGTAAAGTGCTTGGGCAACCAAAAAATGCTTTTCTATCAAATAGTTCCATACAGAACCCTCCATTTAATGGTGTGAAACCAAAACCGTCTGCTACTATAACTAGTGCAAATGAGACAAATTCTGGAACCACAGATAATTTGTCTAAGAAGGTTATCAACAAAGATAAAACACAAAGAAAAAACAAAGCTGAATTACCTGTATTGTCAGGTGCTAGGACACCCACAAAAAAGTATGTACAAAACAAACCTGTAAGTCAAGGAGGTAATGCCAAGTTCAAGGAGAAAGTATTTGTTGATTTAGATTTTTCAGATTCGGATGAAGAAATACCATTTATCAGCAATAAGCCATCAGATAATCAGTCCAAATTAGTGGATGGGTTATCTAACCTGTCGCACAACTGGTTAGATGAAAGCATTATGCAAACTAGTGGATATGATAATGAGGCAAGTCCTGGATCTGATCAAGATATAGGTGAAAACAATAATCACATAACTTCATCCAAAGGTGAAACTTGCATTGCTGGAAGATTTAATGATAGTCTTGTGGAAAGAATTCCAAACAGTTTGGAATGTGATCCAAGTGATGTTCAGGCTATGCTCAGAAAAGTTTGGGGAGAAAAACATCAAAATACTAAATATTCCTCAAAAACTAAACATCCTGTAAAAGTGTTGGAGAAAAACACTCCATTGTCTTCAACTCAGAAGAGGCCTTCTACAGATTCAGATCTAGAAACAATGCAGATGAAAAAGAAAGTAAAAGTATGTGATAGTGATTACAGTAAAGTTGCAGGTCAATCAAAAAATACAAATATTCAAACAAGTACTAACAGAAATCCATCAACAGTTACATCACCAATTGAAAAGCTATTCAATAAAATGAGAAATGTAACGAAATCGGAAACTCAAATTTCAAATTCAGCTTCATCAAGTACCTCAGAAAGTCGGGAAGAGAACTCTGGACAAACTTCAGAAACTATAGAGTTGTCCTCTTGTCCTGTGTGCAAGAAGAATGTGCCAGTCACATCAATCAATGACCACTTAGATCTGTGCCTGACATTACAAGCTATTTCATAAAAAGATAGACAAATATGAAACATTCCAGTCAAATATACAAATTCATGAACTCAGGTGTTCATCGTGATGTAATTATAGCAGTAATGTTTAACACTATTTGAAATTTCAAGATCATGAGAAATAACTTTTTATTGGCATACTTATTTATTAAAGTATTTAAATATTTCAAACTATTTTGTTCTTGTGGTAGTCTTTGGAGCAGTAACTTTCCTACAATATTAATGTTTGAGTAGTTTTGTGTAATAATTATATGATTTCTATAGCATCCGTATAAAGAAAAGAACAAAATTGTTACCAACCTACCAATCAGGGCCTACACTATCTGTCACTAATAGTACCAAATGCGATAAAAAAAGAAAAATTGTGCTTTTTTCCCACCAGTTTGGCAGAAGTAATTGGCTCCAATTAACTACAGTAGAACTTCGATAAATCGAACTCGGTTGGCTGGAACACCACCGATTGCTCGAACTAGCCCGGTCCCTTCCAAATTCCTATTTAATTTCTATTGTTCTACCACCGATGGCTAGAACACTGATAAGTCGAACAGTCGAACTAGAAATTAGGTCCTGCCAACACACTTACCTGTGTTTTTCGCACCTTTCAGTCGAACAACTAATCAAAGATAAAGAAAATCTGAAAAGTTTGCCATGTTTGTTCACACATTCAAAGGTGTGAAGTAATTTCTGTACGTCATAATATTCCAACTGTCTTAAAAAGCGAGAAGTTTGTTATGATAATTTGGCGAGTGTGTTTATAACTGGTTACACGTTTGCTTTAATTGTAAACCACATGTTGCATTAATTAAGTTAATTAGATTCTTAATTTGATGTTTATTTATAATTTAAGATGAAGTCAAAATAAAACCAATTTATATTGCAAACATTGATAAGTAAATAGTGTTGCGTACAATTTTGCCTATAAATTTTAGACATGGGAAGTTTGCACAATGTCGAATTTAACAACACATTTACCAGAAGAAGAATGGCTGAGCAACTTAGTGACGGACCCGGTAACCGGGGTATAACTAAGGCAGCCTCTTTGACGATTGCCGAGCAACTTGGTGAAGGACCCAGTAAAACCGGAGTGTGATTATCATGTCATTTACATTCTCATGCACACTGAAAGTTTAATATAGCTATTTATACATGAGTATATAAAATTATGATGATAAAAGGTAAATTAAGTAATTTTAGTGTAATACAATTTATTATATTTAGAAATTATCATTTCTTGTATATTGGATTTTCTGCTTAAACAAGAAGTATACTTCATTTACATCATCTATTGCACTTGTTCAAAGCGTACACGTGAGATTCAATAACATGCTCACAAACATACTTTTACACCATGTACATGTACAATGATTGTTGTACCAGGCTTGACTCTAGATGCTGCTGACTCAAACTATTTTGTCCAGTCCCGTCGAGTTCGAGCGATCAAAGTTTTACTGTATGTCGATGTTGCCCAAGTTGTATAAAGTAGTTCTTCCTTGTCTTGATTATATATTGTGTCACCGCGGATACCAACTCTCTGATAGCTGGTGGACATGTATTCACTGAACAACAGATGACCTACGAGGATGTCTATGACACCTGAGTGTGTATTCCTTGTCTGTTACGTGTTCGTAAGCTCATCTTGTGGTCTTAAGTTTTTATAATTATGAGAACCAACAGTGTAATCCCTTATAAATGGATGAGGGGAAGATAAGTTTGTGTTCTGTTTGTGTCAGTCTAAACAGTGTTATCCCTTATAAATGGACGAGGGGAAGATTAGTTTGTATTCTGTTTGTGTCAGTCTCAACAGTGTTATCCCTTATAAATGGATGAGGGGAAGATAAGTTTGTATTCTGTTTGTGTCAGTCTCAACAGTGTAATCCCTTATAAATGGACGAGGGGAAGATTAGTTTGTATTCTGTTTGTGTCAGTCTCAACAGTGTAATCCCTTATGAATGGATGAGAGGAAGATTAGTTTGTATTCTATTTGTGTCAGTCTCAACATTGTTATCCCTTATAAATGGACGAGGGTAAGATAAGTTTGTATTCTGTTTGTGTCAGTCTCAACATTGTAATCCCTTATAAATGGACGAGGGGAAGATAAGTTTGTATTCTGTTTGTGTCAGTCTCAACAGTGTAATCCCTTATAAATGGACGAGGGGAAGATAAGTTTGTATTCTATTTGTGTCAGTCTCAACATTGTTATCACTTATAAATGGACGAGGGGAAGATAAGTTTGTATTCTATTTGTGTCAGTCTCATCGTTGTTATCCCTTATAAATGGATGAGAGGAAGATAAGTTTGTATTCTATTTGTGTCAGTCTCAACATTGTTATCCCTTATAAATGGACGAGGGGAATATAAGTTTGTATTCTATTTGTGTCAGTTTCAACATTGTTATCCCTTATAAATGAACGAGGGGAAGATAAGTTTTTATTCTGTTTTTGTCAGTCTGAACAGTGTAATCCCTTATAAATGGACGAGGAGAAGATAAGTTTGTATTCTGTTTGTGTCAGTCTGAACACTGTAATCTCTTATAAATGGACGAGGGGAAGATAAGTTTGCATTCTGTTTGTGTCAGTCTCAACAGTGTAATCCCTTATAAATGGACGAGGGGAAGATAAGTTTGTATTCTGTTTGTGTCAGTCTCAACAGTGTAATCCCTTATAAATGGACGAGGGGAAGATTAGTTTGTATTCTGTTTGTGGCAGTCTCAACATTGTAATCCCTTATAAATGGACGAGGGGAAGATAAGTTTGTATTCTGTTTGTGTCAGTCTCAACAGTGTAATCCCTTATGAATGGACGAGGGGAAGATTAGTTTGTATTCTGTTTGTGTCAGTCTCAACAGTGTAATCCCTTATAAATGGACGAGGGGAAGATAAGTTTGTATTCTGTTTGTGTCAGTCTCAACAGTGTAATCCCTTATAAATGGACGAGGGGAAGATAAGTTTGTATTCTGTTTGTGTCAGTCTCCACAGTGTAATCCCTTATGAATGGACGAGGGGAAGATTAGTTTGTATTCTGTTTGTGTTTGTCTCAACATTGTAATCCCTTATAAATGGACGAGGGGAAGATAAGTTTGTATTCTGTTTGTGTCAGTCTCAACAGTGTAATCCCTTATAAATGGACGAGGGGAAGATTAGTTTGTATTCTGTTTGTGTCAGTCTCAACAGTGTAATCCCTTATGAATGAAAGAGGGGAAGATTAGTTTGTATTCTGTTTGTGTCAGTCTCAACAGTGTAATCCCTTATAAATGGACGAGGGGAAGATAAGTTTGTATTCTGTTTGTGTCAGTCTCAACAGTGTAATCCCTTATAAATGGACGAGGGGAAGATTAGTTTGTATTCTGTTTGTGTCAGTCTGAACAGTGTAATCCCTTATAAATGGATGAGAGGAAGATTTGTTTGTTTTCTGTTTGTGTCAGTCTCAACATTGTTATCCCTTATAAATGGATGAGGGGAAGTTAAGTTTGTTTTCAGTTTGTGTCAGTCTGAACAGTGTAATCCCTTATAAATGGACGAAGGGAAGATTAGTTTGTATTCTGTTTGTGTCAGTCTCAACAGTGTAATCCCTTATAAATGGATGAGGGGAAGTTAAGTTTGTTTTCTGTTTGTGTCAGTCTGAACAGTGTAATCCCTTATAAATGGACGAGGGGAAGATAAGTTTGAAGTCTATTTGTGTCAGTCTCAACATTGTTATCCCTTATAAATGAATGAGAGGAAGATTAGTTTGTATTCTGTTTGTGTCAGTCTGAACAGTGTAATCCCTTATAAATGGACGAGGGGAAGATAAGGTTGTATTCTGTTTGTGTCAGTCTCAACAATGTCATCTCTTATAAATGGACGAGGGGAAGATAAGTTTGTATTCTGTTTGTGTCAGTCTCAACATTGTTATCCCTTATAATTGGATGAGAAGAAGATAAGTTTGTATTCTGTTTGTGTCAGTCTCAACAGTGTAATCCCTTATAAATGGACGAGGGGAAGATAAGTTTGTATTCTATTTGTGTCAGTCTCAACATTGTTATCCCTTATAAATGGACGAGGGGAAGATAAGTTTGTATTCTATTTGTGTCAGTCTCAACATTGTTATCCCTTATAAATGGACGAGGGGAATATAAGTTTGTATTCTATTTGTGTCAGTCTCAACATTGTTATCCCTTATAAATGGACGAGGGTAATATAAGTTTGTATTCTATTTGTGTCAGTTTCAAAATTGTTATCCTTTATAAATGAGCGAGGGGAAGATAAGTTTGTATTCTGTTTGTGTCAGTCTGAACAGTGTAATCCCTTATAAATGGATGAGGGGAAGATAAGTTTGTATTCTGTTTGTGTCAGTCTCAACATTGTAATCTCTTATAAATGGACGAGAGGAAGATAAGTTTGTATTCTGTTTGTGTCAGTCTCAACATTGTAATCTCTTATAAATGGACGAGGGGAAGATTAGTTTGTATTCTGTTTGTGTCAGTCTCAACAGTGTAATCCCTTATAAATGGACGAGGGGAAGATAAGTTTGTATTGTTTGTGTCAGTCTCAACAGTGTAATCCCTTATAAATGGACGAGGGGAAGATAAGTTTGTATTCTATTTGTGTCTGTCTCAACGTTGTTATCCCTTATAAATGGATGAGGGGAAGATAAGTTTGTATTCTGTTTGTGTCAGTCTCAACATTGTAATCCCTTATAAATGGATGAGGGGAAGATAAGTTTGTATTCTGTTTGTGTCAGTCTGAACATTGTTTTCTCTTATAAATTGACAAGGGGAAGATAAGTTTGTATTCTGTTTGTGTCAGTCTCAACATTGTTATCCCTTATAAATGGACGAGGGGAAGATAAGTTTGTATTCTGTTTGTGTCAGTCTCAACAGTGTAATCCCTTATAAATGGACGAGAGGAAGATAAGTTTGTATTCTGTTTGTGTCAGTCTCAACAGTGTAATCCCTTATAAATGGACGAGGGGAAGATTAGTTTGTATTCTGTTTGTGTCAGTCTCAACAGTGTAATCCCTTATAAATGGATGAGGGGAAGATTAGTTTGTATTCTGTTTGTGTCAGTCTCAACAGTGTAATCCCTTATAAATGGATGAGAGGAAGATAAGTTTGTATTCTGTTTGTGTCAGTCTCAACAGTGTTATCCCTTATAATTGGATGAGAGGAAGATTTGTTTGTTTTCTGTTTGTGTCAGTCTCAACATTGTTATCCCTTATAAATGAACGAGGGGAAGATAAGTTTGTATTATGTTTGTGTCAGTCTGAACAGTGTAATCTCTTATAAATGGACGAGAGGAAGATAAGTTTGTATTCTGTTTGTGTCAGTCTCAACATTGTTATCCCTTATAAATGGACGAGGGGAAGATAAGTTTGTATTCTGTTTGTGTCAGTCTCAACATTGTTATCTCTTATAAATGGATGAGAGGAAGATTAGTTTGTATTCTGTTTGTGTCAGTCTGAACAGTGTAATCCCTTATAAATGGATGAGAGGAAGATTTGTTTGTTTTCTGTTTGTGTCAGTCTCAACATTGTTATCCCTTATAAATGAACGAGGGGAAGATAAGTTTGTATTCTGTTTGTGTCAGTCTGAACAGTGTAATCCCTTATAAATGGACGAGGGGAAGATAAGTTTGTATTCTGTTTGTGTCAGTCTCAACATTGTAATCTCTTATAAATGGATGAGAGGAAGATAAGTTTGTATTCTGTTTGTGTCAGTCTCAACATTGTTATCCCTTATAAATGGACGAGGGGAAGATAAGTTTGTATTCTGTTTGTGTCAGTCTGAACATTGTAATCTCTTATAAATGGACGAGAGGAAGATAAGTTTGTATTCTGTTTGTGTCAGTCTCAACAGTGTAATCCCTTATAAATGGACGAGGGGAAGATAAGTTTGTATTCTGTTTGTGTCAGTCTCAACAGTGTAATCTCTTATAAATGGACGAGAGGAAGATAAGTTTGTATTCTGTTTGTGTCAGTCTCAACAGTGTAATCCCTTATAAATGGACGAGGGGAAGTTAAGTTTGTTTTCTGTTTGTGTTAGTCTGAACAGTGTAATCCCTTATAAATGGACGAGGGGAAGATAAGTTTGTATTCTGTTTGTGTCAGTCTCAACAGTGTAATCCCTTATAAATGGACGAGGGGAAGATAAGTTTGTATTTTATTTGTGTCAGTCTCAACATTGTTATCCCTTATAAATGGATGAGAGGAAGATTTGTTTGCTTTCTGTTTGTGTCAGTCTCAACAGTGTAATCTCTTATAAATGGACGAGGGGAAGATAAGTTTGTATTCTGTCAGTGTCAGTCTCAACATTGTAATCCCTTATAAATGGACGAGGGGAAGATAAGTTTGTATTCTGTTTGTGTCAGTCTCAACATTGTTATCCCTTATAAATGGATGAGGGGAAGATAAGTTTGTATTCTATTTGTGTCAGTCTCAACGTTGTTATCCCTTATAAATGTATGAGGGGAAGATAAGTTTGTATTCTGTTTGTGTCAGTCTGAACAGTGTAATCCCTTATAAATGGACGAGGGGAAGATAAGTTTGTATTCTATTTGTGTCAGTCTCAACATTGTTATCCCTTATAAATGGATGAGAGGAAGATTTGTTTGCTTTCTGTTTGTGTCAGTCTCAACAGTGTAATCTCTTATAAATGGACGAGGGGAAGATAAGTTTGTATTCTGTTTGTGTCAGTCTCAACGTTGTTATTCCTTATAAATGGACGAGGGGAAGATAAGTTTGTATTCTGTTTGTGTCAGTCTCAACGTTGTTATCCCTTATAAATGGACGAGGGGAAGATAAGTTTGTATTCTGTTTGTGTCAGTCTCAACGTTGTTATCCCTTATAAATGGACGAGGGGAAGATACGTTTGTATTCTGTTTGTGTCAGTCTCAACGTTGTTATCCCTTATAAATGGACGAGGGGAAGATAAGTTTGTATTCTGTTTGTGTCAGTCTCAACGTTGTTATCCCTTATAAATGGACGAGGGGAAGATAAGTTTGTATTCTGTTTGTGTCAGTCTGAACAGTGTAATCCCTTATAAATGGACGAGGGGAAGATAAGGTTGTATTCTCTTTGTGTCAGTCTCAACAGTGTAATCTCTTATAAATGGACGAGGGGAAGATAAGTTTGTATTCTGTTTGTGTCAGTCTCAACATTGTTATCCCTTATAAATGGACGAGGGGAAGATAAGTTTATATTCTGTTTGTGTCAGTCTCAACATTGTTATCCCTTATAAATGGACAAGGGGAAGATAAGTTTGTATTCTGTTTGTGTCAGTCTCAACAGTGTAATCCCTTATAAATGGAGGAGAGGAAGATAAGTTTGTATTCTGTTAGTGTCAGTCTCAACATTGTAATCCCTTATAAATGGACGAGGGGAAGATAAGTTTGTATTCTGTTTGTGTCAGTCTCAACAGTGTAATCCCTTATAAATGGACGAGGGGAAGATAAGTTTGTATTCTGTTTGTGTCAGTCTCAACATTGTTATTCCTTATAAATGGAAGAGGGGAAGATAAGTTTGTATTCTGTTTGTGTCAGTCTCAACATTGTTATCCCTTATAAATGGACGAGGGGAAGATAAGTTTGTATTCTGTTTGTGTCAGTCTGAACAGTGTTATCCCTTATAAATGGACGAGGGGAAGATAAGTTTGTATTCTGTTTGTGTCAGTCTCAACAGTGTAATCCCTTATAAATGGACGAGGGGAAGATAAGTTTGTATTCTGTTTGTGTCAGTCTCAACATTGTTATCCCTTATAAATGGATGAGGGGAAGATAAGTTTGTATTCTGTTTGTGTCAGTCTCAACATTGTAATCCCTTATAAATGGATGAGAGGAAGATTTGTTTGTATTCTGTTTGTGTCAGTCTCAACAGTGTAATCCCTTATGAATGGACGAGGGGAAGATAAGTTTGTATTCTGTTTGTGTCAGTCTCAACAGTGTTATCCCTTATAAATGGACGAGGGGAAGATAAGTTTGTATTCTGTTTGTGTCAGTCTCAACAGTGTAATCCCTTATAAATGGACGAGGGGAAGATAAGTTTGTATTCTGTTTGTGTCAGTCTCAACATTGTTATCCCTTATAAATGGACGAGGGGAACATAAGTTTGTATTCTGTTTGTGTCAGTCTCAACAGTGTAATCCCTTATAAATGGATGAGAGGAAGATTTGTTTGTATTCTGTTTGTGTCAGTCTCAACAGTGTAATCCCTTATGAATGGACGAGGGGAAGATAAGTTTGTATTCTATTTGTGTCAGTCTCAACAGTGTAATCCCTTATAAATGGATGAGAGGAAGATTTGTTTGTATTCTGTTTGTGTCAGTCTCAACAGTGTAATCCCTTATAAATGGACGAGAGGAAGATAAGTTTGTATTCTATTTGTGTCAGTCTCAATATTGTTATCCCTTATAAATGGACGAGGGGAAGATAAGTTTGTATTCTGTGTCTCAACATTGTTATCCCTTATAAATGGATGAGGGGAAGATAAGTTTGTATTCTGTTTGTGTCGGTCTCAACAGTGTAATCCCTTATAAACGGACGAGAGGAAGATAAGTTTGTTTTCTGTGTCTCAACATTGTTATCCCTTATAAATGGATGAGAAGAAGATAAGTTTGTATTCTGTTTGTGTCAGTCTGAACAGTGTAACCCTTTATAAATGGATGAGGGAAGATAAGTTTGTATTCTGTTTGTGTCAGTCTGAACAGTGTTATCCCTTATAAATGGATGAGAGGAAGATAAGTTTGTATTCTGTTTGTGTCAGTCTCAACAGTGTTATCCCTTATAAATGGATGAGAGGAAGTTAAGTTTGTATTCTGTTTGTGTCAGTCTCAACAGTGTAATCCCTTATGAATAGAAGAGGGGAAAATAAGTTTGTATTCTATTTGTGTCAGTCTCAACATTGTTATCTCTTATAAATGGACGAGGGGAAGATAAGTTTGTATTCTGTTTGTGTCAGTCTCAACATTGTTATCTCTTATAAATGGATGAGGGGAAGTTAAGTTTGTATTCTGTTTGTGTCAGTCTCAACAGTGTAATCCCTTATGAATAGAAGAGGGGAAAATAAGTTTGTATTCTATTTGTGTCAGTCTCAACATTGTTATCTCTTATAAATGGACGAGGGGAAGATAAGTTTGTATTCTGTTTGTGTCAGTCTCAACATTGTTATCTCTTATAAATGGACGAGGGGAAAATAAGTTTGTATTCAATTTGTGTCAGTCTCAACATTGTTATCTCTTATAAATAGAAGAGGGGAAGATAAGTTTGTAATCTATTTGTGTCAGTCTCAACATTGTTCTCCCTTATAAATGGGCGAGGGGAAGATAAGTTTGTATTCTGTTTGTGTCAGTCTCAACAGTGTAATCTCTTATAAATGGACGAGAGGAAGATAAGTTTGTATTCTGTTTGTGTCAGTCTCAACAGTGTTATCCCTTATAAATGGACGAGGGGAAGATAAGTTTGTATTCTGTTTGTGACAGTCTCAACAGTGTAATCCCTTATAAATGGACGAGAGGAAGATAAGTTTGTATTCTGTTTGTGTCAGTCTCAACAGTGTAATCCCTTATAAATGGACGAGGGGAAGATAAGTTTGTATTCTATTTATGTCAGTCTCAACATTGTTATCCCTTATAAATGGACGAGGGGAATATAAGTTTGTATTCTATTTGTGTCATTCTCAACATTGTTATCCCTTATAAATGGACAAGGGGAAGATAAGTTTGTATTCTGTTTGTGTCAGTCTGAACAGTGTAATCCCTTATAAATGGACGAGGGGAAGATAAGGTTGTATTCTGTTTGTGTCAGTCTCAACAGTGTAATCTCTTATAAATGGATGAGGGGAAGATAAGTTTGTATTCTGTTTGTGTCAGTCTCAACATTGTTATCCCTTATAAATGGACGAGGGGAAGATAAGTTTGTATTCTGTGTCTCAACATTGTAATCCCTTATAAATGGATGAGAGGAAGATAAGTTTGTATTATGTTTTTGTCAGTCTGAACAGTGTAATCCCTTATAAATGGATGAGAGGAAGATAAGTTTGTATTCTGTTTGTGTCGGTCTCAACAGTGTTATCCCTTATAAATGGACGAGAGGAAGATAAGTTTGTATTCTGTTTGTGTCAGTCTGAACAGTGTAATCCCTTATAATGGACGAGGGGAATATAAGTTTGTATTCTGTTTGTGTCAGTCTGAACAGTGTAACCCTTTATAAATGGATGAGAGGAAGATAAGTTTGTATTCTGTTTGTGTCAGTCTGAACAGTGTTATCCCTTATAAATGGATGAGAGGAAGATAAGTTTGTATTCTGTTTGTGTCAGTCTGAACAGTGTTATCCCTTATAATTGATGAGAGGAAGATAAGTTTGTATTCTGTTTGTGTCAGTCTCAACAGTGTTATCCCTTATAATTGGATGAGAGGAAGATAGTTTGTATTCTGTTTGTGTCAGTCTCAACAGTTTAATTCTATGAGACTTGCTTCAATGTCAAAATACATTTTTTTATGAATTTGAAAACTTTTGCCAAGTATGATTATTATGTACAATTTCATTCATTTCAAATTGCAATTTAACTGCGAAAGAGTAAAAGTTGAAAAATACAATGATATAAATGTTTTGAAAAGCAAATATAGCAGAATTTTCACCTATTGGCTGTTTTATTTCTGACAGTATATCAATTCATTCATTATTTTTTTTACTATAGTAAACAGCAATTCTCTTCCATGTGCAACTAAAGAAAAACAAAAGATGATGATCTTCAGTGACACACATTATTCAAGTTGCTTAAAATACATGAATTAATGTTTTTGCTCTTGGTTAAATGTTATTTATGGAGCAGCCATTGTTTCTTGAATTTTTTGCATTTAATCATATGAACACTAGCAAAGCACTTTTTTGTCCCGAAAAACACAAACTGAAATAAAATGCACCTAATTCTACTATGAGAAAATATGGAAACTTAGAGCCAATGGAGCCAAATTTGGCTGCAGTGTCTTAAATTCAGCTCCAACTTTTCTCAATTGGCGATTGTGTTGGCAACAAGATTGTTTTCCCATGAGGGTAGGATTTTCCTATTTCATTGTAAATGGAATTATTTTACCTGTGAGTTTTAACTAAACTACTCTTCAAATATTTGTCAATTAAATCCCAATAGTATTTTTTGAGACAAAACATTTTAATAAAATTTTTATGTCTAGACTAATAGGGGCAATAATTCTGCCAATAAACAGTTATCGCATTTGTACTTCTAATGGCAGTAAAGACAATTGTCAAGTTCCATAATTCTGCCTTAAATCAAAACGGAGTTATTTCACTTGTCCTATTTAGTCCTGTCCGTCTATAATAGTGAACACTTGCATGAAGTGTCATTGATGTATGGGAAGTGGTAACTGAGATATGAATATGCCTAAACTGTGCGGTATTCAATTTTTTTCTATGTGTTAAAGAGACCATAGTTTTGCCTAAAATGTAAATGGAGTTATCCTACTTGGCGCCTTCTGTCCCCTTTATGGTAATGAAAACATGCATGAAGTTTCATGGGTAGTGGTAACCGAAATATATGAGCATGCCTAAAAATCTATTAATTATAAAAGGGCCATAGTTCTGCCAAAAATGTAAATGGAGTTATCCCACTTGGTCGCTTGAGTGCCCTTAATGGTAATGAAAACATGCATGAAGTTTCATGGGTAGTGGTAACCGAAATATATGAGCATGCCTAAAAATCTATTAATTATAAAAGGGCCATAGTTCTGCCAAAAATGTAAATGGATTTATCCCACTTGGTCCCTTGAGTGCCCTTAATGGTAGAGAACACTCACGTGAAGTTAATTAATGTATGAGTAGTGGTTACTGAGATATAAGCATGTCTAAAAACTCTAAAAAAACAAGAGGCTCAATCTCTCGTCTGATTTCAGCATTTACTTCTTTTGAAATTTTGAGAATTATTTAGCGTCATTTTTATGCCATCAAAGGCTAACAGACGATCAGTTAACCTAACCACTGTTTCCTGGGATACTGAAAGGTTAACCAGTACTAAAGCACACCCCATCTCTTCAAGTAACCAATAACTTTCCCATTTGAATCAGCAGTGAGACGAATGATAACGAGACACAATATCGTATATTAATCATCACGGAGACTGTTGCCTGGCAGGGATTCTAACTCACTACCCCTGGATTGATAGTTCTTTTATTTGAACAAACTTCATTTATATTAAATATGTATGAAAAATTCAAAGGGCCATAACTCATTTAAAAATTATTCTCGATCAATATGCCAACAATATGCACAACTAGGCTTGATACCAGTAACCCTTGTGAAGTTTCATTAAATTCCAGCCAATGTTTGCTGTCGGAGAAAAAGCGATCGCAAAAATTGTCCACTGACATAGACAGATGAGCGCGACTCCTATATTGTCCCCATATACTTTGTATCTGGGGGTATAATAAACATAAGGAATAGCTTGGGCCCTGAAATGGATAAGAATTAAGAACAAATTTGACCGATTTATTCTTAATTCTTATCCATTTTTGGGCCCCAGCTTTAAAGGACCCAACTGTTATGAATAAACAATGCTTTAGACATGAATATGATTGGAATAATACCAAAAATGAATGAGAAAAACATACTTTCCTGTTTAACCATAGTATTCCTATATAAAAATCAGTCTCCTTACTGGCCCCAGAACACTAGCGCCCCGACTCGTAGGGATCATTTATACTAAATTTAACTTGTTGGTTCTTAAGAAAATATTTGATGTGAGTTTCGGGATTGTACTATGAATCAGTCGTTTCAGTCTTCAAGGGCTAACATGACACACATGTAGTACATGAAAGGTGCAGAGCCTTCGTTTAGGTTTG
This sequence comes from Panopea generosa, assembly GCA_029582155.1. Lineage (NCBI taxonomy): Eukaryota > Metazoa > Mollusca > Bivalvia > Adapedonta > Hiatellidae > Panopea > Panopea generosa. The sequence continues at coordinate 50,881,409 of CM055897.1, forward strand.
TTTTCGGAGGCAAGCTCCGCCCATAAATTGTACCTACCTATCACACATTTACAAGCAAAGGAACGATGCCCAAGGCAATGTTTTTCATGGATAATTCGGGATTTATACTTATAACAAAGAAATAAAATTTAGTTACAGGTATGGCAATTTATAGACTTTAAATAACAAAGAGAGCAATCATTATTTTACCTAATCTTTTATAAATATACATGGGAAATTATCGGAAATAGAAAATTACAATGTACAGGCAATGTTTTTCATTGATAATTTGGGATTAAAACTTATAAAATATATATGCGAAATTATCGGAGATGGAAAATAACAATGTACAAAATAAAAATTTATATGTATCCCAAAACTTGGGAGTGAAAAAATTATCAGATTTTTAAAAAAAGTGTAATGTGTCCCAATTGTTATTATCAAAAAAAATTTATTTTTCTGAAAAATAAGGGTGTCCCAATACATCGGGTAAATATGGTAGCCACGTTTTGTTCATTACCAAGTCATTTTCTATCCATTTAGAAGGGTGCGTAAAAATTTCTTGTAAACAAATTGACTGTTCAGTGGTTGAATACTGGTAATATACAGGTTGGAGAGAGTGGTTGAATACTGGTAATATACAGGTTTGAGTGGGTGGTTGAATACTGGTAATATACAGGTTGGAGTGAGTGGTTGTCACAAAAATCTCAACATGTGATAAATTGATCAACAATAAGTCATTGGTTGGATATTGGAAAACTCTCATCAATTTTGCAATGTGTTGTAAATGGAAATTCCTATGTTAAACTGATGCCACTGGGAATGGGGCTAATGTTGATGTTAGAATCATGGCTTGAACAAACTCGAGATAAACTAATTAGGTGATATGCAAAATATCAAGTCTCCAGGTTTCAAAGATTTGTGAAATTTTGAGGTGGCCATATTTTATTTCAGGGTAATGATTTAACAAACTTGGAAAAGGTTTGCACGACTGCTTCTCACCAGATTTGGTGAAAATCTGTCAAGCAGTTACAGAGAAAAACAAGAATTCTGCAGAATGATATGTCTTCCCGTGTCCGCTTTGACCGTTAATACACACATGGGAGAGAAAAATATTAAAATACAATGAAAGAAAATATAATTTTTTTTAATTAAACAAAAATTTAAATGAATAAAAGAAAGTTAGATGAAAATAAAAAAATGCATTAGATCTATAGAATTCAAATGGTTATTGACTTTCTTCGAACAATTAAAGGATTACCTCAGACTAACAGGAAATCTAGACAATTTATTTTCACTAAGGATCCAGTCCACTGTGCAAAAGCCTCCTGTAGCTGATAGATTTACATTGAATTTCCTTACAGACATGTCAGATAATTTCAAATGTCCAATGAGTGTTCTTGTATACAATATGTCAATTTACCTGACTTAAGGTTGTATCGATCCAATGATGATCTTTTAACATTCAGTGTAAAGTTTTTATGACAGCGATATCATCAGAATGTCAACATTTGATTTTCAGATCTAATCTAGGTTTAATGACCAAGAAATATTGTAGGAAATATTGTGTGAAGTTTCGATCAAATACATAAAGTGATTTTTGAGATATGAACTTGATGGTAGTTGCACACAAAACTTTAACCAGTATTTCTAAGTACATGTAAAACATATTTAAAAAAAAAAAAAAATTCAAAATACCAAAAAAAAAAAAAAAAAAATTCAAATAAAAAAAAACAAAACAAAAAATTCAAAATAAAAAAAGAATATCTTTTTTTTAAATAAATTAAAAAAAAAGTACTCATCATCTGCATTATATTACAAAAGTACTTACATGTATTGAGAAATAGTGTAAAAATGAAAATTTAACCTTGGCGGTAAATGCAAAATTCAGCATCAACCAATGTCAATGGACCATGCAATGTAGGTCATACTCACTCAGCATCTGCAGAGTATAATGTGATGCAGGGTGTTAGTAGTAACTATTATCCCAGTATGAGTGTCTTGTACTTGTTGAGAAATAGTGTAAAAACGAAAACTTAACGTTGGAGCTAAATATAAATGTTTGACGGAAAAGCAACACCTTAATCTCGCTTTTCCTCCTTCGTCGCGGCAAGATAAAAACATTTGAATCAAAAGTTAACGATGGATGGACAACTGACTCGGAGTGATCACAAAAGCTCACATCATAGAAGGACACGATCATGACAGTGAAACTTTCACATATAAAATATTTTGACCAAGTTGTGCTTAAACCCTCAACTTCAGGGTAAGATGTATGTGATCTTGGGACAGAGCTCTAGATCACTTGGCCATGGAGGACCCATACAATATGACCACTGTTTACAATACTGCTTAATTACAGTCTATACTTGTTGATTGTGTATTAGCAAGGAAGACAGAATAGGGCAATAGAGTGTTGTCTACTCATGCTCTAGGTTGCACACCTGTACTGGTTCTACCTCGAAAGTAGACTCTAGAGTGGTTCATAGGAGCTTATTTTGCAGTCAACCTAAAATTAGTTAACTTAGAACAAACCAACACAGAATATCAGTTATTTGAACATTATTGTATTTTTAATAAAATATTTTACAGACTTAAAATATCACAGTTCAATTCATGTTCTTGTATATGTCAGCTACCACCATTGAGATGAGCTCTCTGATTGGCTGGAAAAAGTATAGGGATGTTCGGGGCATATTTTTTATAGTAAGCTTATTTTGTGGTTCGATGAAAATGTCAAACTGGCGAATGATCACAATAAAATATAAGTTTATTATGTTTGTGTCAATAAAAAATTAAAATTATGTTTCTACGACTGACTAAATGAAACTATGGAAAGTACAATTGGTGAAATTTAGTTTTTTTCATGCTGGAAGTGGGGGGTACCCAACTTCAGGGAGCAAAAAGTGGTAAAAAGTGGTACTTTTGACCCCGTTTTGGGAACATTTTAATTTGAGTCTAGGATAGTGCTTTAATATAGTGTAAGACTTTTTGGTCCATGAATGGTAGAAATAGTGAAAATTACGTATAATGTAAGTCTATGGAAAATGCAATGGTGCTAGCTGACCATATATAGGTATATAAAGAGGACAATTCCAACAGAATATTACACATAATAACAATAAACGAATTTTACAATGAAACATTGGGAGACGTTGATTTCATGCACACGGGATAAAGATATCTGCATTTTTACTGGGCTTAGATATTTCCATCTCAACCTAGGACTGAGATAAAATTCTCACGCTGTGACGTTGGAATCATCTAGATTACATAATGTACAGGTATATATGACATAAATCATATTGATATAATGATAAATTAAGTTAAAATAATTATTCAATACGTTTCGTATACAAGAAAAAAAATCATGGCTTTTTCGGTTCGGATAAAAAATTCCGTCCCTTGGGATAACTGTTTTCATGAGAACTTGGCAGAGCCTCGTTCCCGCCAAAACAGTTGTCCCTCGGGACAGAATTTTATATCTGAACCTCAAACCCATGTAAGATTCTTATATTATTCCACAATGGCCCATCTGCTATACACCAGAGTAAAGTACACTGATGAACCAATGTCAGTTTCTTCATGCCTGCATAATATCCGTTCTGTTTTTGATTTTTCAAAATGAAGAGCAGTCATTTCTGAAATGAAAGAAGAAAAAAAATTAAAGAATTATTTTTGCACATTCAACATTAAACAAGGCTTAAAATTAATGGTAATGAAACTGTTTAAATAAGAACAATTTTTTTTTTTTTTTAATAATTAACGTTTCATCTGGGCCAAAGGCTCAAGGTAAGCTATTGTGATCACTTTTCATCCATTGTCCGTCTGTAAAAAATTGCTTCAAACAGAATCTTCTCTGATTACGCTAATCGGATTTATATTAAACACCACAGGAATGATCCTTGGATGGTCCTCAAACAAAAATTGTTAAAACAAATTTTATCCATGCGAAACTTTAGCGGAACCAGGGCAACGGAAAGGAAAAACTTCTTGTCAGAAAACTACTGGCCCAATTTCGAAGTAATTCATAGAAATTTTGCTTGAGTGACTACCAAAATTGTTCAAGTTATCACGATTAAAAAAACAATGCGAAAATGACAAATTTCAGTTTTCCCCATAATATTCCTATATAAAAGTAAAGTCACCTTACAGGTTCCCTATATATCCCGGGCCCTTGAGTTGCAGAATTTTCAATCCCTTGCTGATGTAAGGACAATACTTTATATCTCAAACTGAACAACATATTTACACTAATGGTCAAAATAATGAGAATATTCTGTTTTCCCATAGTGATAGTATTGCTATGTAAAACTCAAAGTCCCCTTACAGATCCTGTATATATATTTCAGTGCCACTTGATTTGTACAAACTTAGAACTCATGGGGACAATTTATATCAAATATGAATACATTTGACTGACTGTTGAGAATAAGATTTTTGAGAATTTTCAATTTAAACCATTTTGTGACCCCACCTGGCCCCTTATAGAAATTCAATCCTGCTTATTGATTTGTTATGAATAGAAGATGCTTAAGAATTCAAATTGAACAAAACAAAATCATAAATGGATGAAAAAATTAGTATTTTCCATTTTGCTGTAGTATTCCTATGTAAAACTCAGAAGTCCTCTTACAGGGCCACTATAAATACAAGTTCCCTGATTTGTACAAACTTTAAACCCATACTCACTGGGATAATCTATATCAAATAAGAATAAATTCGACTGACCTGTTGTTGAGAACATTTTGGAAAAATGTTCTATTTTTACCCTTTTTTGACCTATCCTAACCCCTTATGGAAAGTCAATTCTCCTTATTGAATCAAATTTTCTAAGACTAGATGATGCTTCAGAACTCAAATTGAATAATAATTTTGCCCAAATGGATGAAAAATGAGAATTTTCTATTTTTTCATAGTATTCATAGGCAAAATTCTAAGCATCCCTACAGGGACCCTTTAAATATTAGCTACTTAATTCTTATCTTCACTCAAACCCCTACACATAGGGATAATTTATGTCAAATATGAACAAATTAATTTGACTAACCAGTTCTTACAAAAATGATTTTTGTAATTCCCAATTTTTACCCTTCTGACTGTGGAACCCAGTCATTTTAACAAATCTGAACCTCCTTGACTAAACAATGCTTCTGTGAAAATATAGGCAATATCATTTCCTTTTTAAAAAAAAAAAAAAAAAAAAAATGTTTGTTTAATGACATGTGTCCCCTATCTGAACCCTTGGGGCAGGATCATTTTTAGCCAGAACAAATCAAGTAGAACTATAGTTGGTTGTCATTTCTAATAAATGTTTTCAAAATCGGTTAAGCGGTTCATGAGAAGATATTTTGCAGGTTTTGGACTATTTTTAGTAATCATTTTGAATTTAAGATAAAAAATCTTCTGTATGGTCTCCTATGCAATAGAAACATCCATGTGAAGTTTGAGTTTAATTGGTCTAGAGGTTTCAGAGAAAGTGCTGCTAATGGACAACAGATGATGAATGACAGAAAATGCACTAACACATGTTGAGCAAAAAAAGCAGGCAGGGCTGATTTTCCCTATATGGCTATAGTAAACACTTCAAAAATCTTCTCGTCTGAAACAGCTGACTTGATTTAGTAATAATTTAGCAGAAATGTTCCAATGGTAGCCCTCTACGATTTGTTTAAGTTGTTGTTTTTATGCCATTGCGAGCTAACAGACAATCAGTTAACCTAATCACTAGTTCCTGGGATCCTGGAAGGTTAGCACACCCATCTCTGCAAGTAACTAAACACTTTCCTACTTAAACCAGCAGTGAGAGACAAAAGACAATGAGATGAATGTTGTATATCAAGCATCACAGAGACTGGTCGGGCTCATTACAGAGACTGTGGTCGAGCGGAGAAAATCTATGTTTTGATAATTATTCACTCTACTGACACACAAAGTAAACAGATTATTAACTGGGAGAGATGTGCGTCTTGCCCATATCTCCTGTCCCAGTTAATTACCTCTTTATAATGACCCTTGTCAGTAAGGAGAGTCGTACTGGCCCTGGCCGCAGGTTGTGTGGCAAGAAGACTCCACCAACAACTGAGTCAATATGAAATCTCCTAATTATGAATTTATTAGCTGTAATTATTTAGTCATTCTTATTGACCTAGTCCGGTTCATTTTGGTCTTGTTTATAACTATTAATATTGACCCAATTTGAATCATGTCAGAGGTAAGCATTTTTCTATGAACAAGTATTCATAATTAAATCTTGGATTAATATGAAAGTCATTTAGTATGTTACTACGTTAACCTTTGTATTACTATGTTCACTTCTATGTTACACCTTTGTGTAACTATATTCACCTTTATGTTACTATGTTCAACTTTGTGTTAAACCTTTGTGTAACTATAATTTGTGCTACTATGTTGACTTTCATATTACACCTTTGTGTTACTATGTTCACTTTTATGTTACACTTTTGTGTTACTATGTTCACTTTTGTGTTACACCTTTGTGTTACTATGTTACACCTTTGTGTAACTAAGTTCACTTTTGTGTTACTATGTTCACTTTTGTGTTACACCTTGTGTTACACCTTTAAATTACTATGTTCACCTTTGTGTACTATGTTCACCTTTGTGTTACACCTTTGAGTTACTATGTTCACTTTTGTTTAACTATATTCACCTGTTTTTTCGTTATGATTTTTCTTTCTCTTGTAACTGTCTGTAGACTGCTGTCAATTTTTCATTTTCCTCTAACAAAGCAACATTCTGTCTTTTCTGTTCCTGTCTTTCAAGATCCATTAGTACACCTTTCTTCATTTGCTTAAATAAAGAATTTTGTTTTGTTTTTAATTATAATACAAAAAAACACCACCCATTTAATTAAAGACAATGAACGCCTAATTTTGCTAATCACTATCTTCTTACATTTTATTCTCATTTTACTGTGACCTGGGGCCAGTTTCACTAAACATCTCAAGCTGAGATATTCCTAAACTAAAAAATCTCAAATTCTGTAAAGCCTTACTCCAACTCATTACACATTAAAGAACCATACAGAGTTAATATAACACATATTGATTGGTAAAGGATACCAAGCAAAATTATCAATAAAAATAAAGTTTATAACATTACAAAATTTGAGTTACTAGAGGAAAATCTCAAGTTGAGATGTAATTAAGCCAGTGATTTAATCTCTGCTGTGACAGGTCACACAATAAGTATCTAGTGTGCTGTAAATCTCTGTTTTACATAAATCTGTATGTTTGTTTGTCTTGTAAGTCTGTAAACTAGCTTTAAGCAGTTAATATTTAAATGTTTTATAATGAATTATTTACTCCACCAAACAAATGTTTTCTTAATTGTTTTATATAATTATTTTTATTGTGGTTTGAATGATACTTAAATTTCAATTTTGTAAAAAATGGTTAATATTATATCCCTTGTATACCTAATACCGCGATATACATATTATAACCAATATATCCTGGTCATACCTAATACAGCTATATACCTATTATAACCAATATATCCTAATCATACCTAATACCCCGATATACCTATTATAACCAATATATCCTGGTCATATCTAATACCGCGATATACCTATTATAACCAATATATCCTGGTCATACCTAATACCGCGATATACCTATTATAACCAATATATCCTGGTCAAACCTAATAACGCGATATACCTATTATAACCAATATATCCTGGTCATACCTAATAGCGTGATATACCTATTATAACCAATTTATCCTGGTCATACCTAATACCGCGATATACCTATTATAACCAATATATCCTGGTCATACCTAATACTGCGATATACCTATTATAACCAATTTATCCTCGTCAAACCTAATACTGCGATATACCTATTATAACCAATTTATCCTGGTCATACCTAATACTGTGATATACCTATTATAACCAATTTATCCTGGTCATACCTAATACCGCGATATACCTATTATAACCAATTTATCCTGGTCATACCTAGTACTGTGATATACCTATTATAACCAATTTATCCTGGTCATACCTAATACCGCGATATACCTATTATAACCAATATATCCTGGTCATACCTAATACCGCGATATACCTATTAGAACTAATATATCCTTGTCATACCTAATACTGTGATATACCTATTACCACAAATGCCCGTATAATAATGATATCCCAGACATGGAGCTTTGCGCATGTTTTCCCAAACTGTTATTATACGGGCATTCACAGTAATAGGTATATCGCGGTATACCGGTTACGCGGTTATTTGCATTTCGTATCAGCAACTGTTTTTTACTCAGCACACTTAAGTAACCTTATTACTGTTTAGTATTGATGCCATTCTTTACATGGTTGAATTTTTTTTAGATGTTTGAAAATGCCAACTTTGGAAACAGATATTACGACATGCATCTGAAGTTAATTATATGCCATTATGTAAAATAACTGAAATGTGTAGATTCAGAATTAACCCTATCACATCATAGATGTCAAGGCTCAAATGAACCTTAGAGTGAGAAAATATTCTAAGGAGTTTCGGGGGCACGCCCGTCTGAAAATTTTTTGATTCCTAGATCTCTCCAACAGTTTCAGTCAATTATTTTACTAAAATTTTTATTGAATTTGTTAACATTGACACCGGGTAACGATTATTATGTGTTATTTTGTTATATACTAACACCGGTTCCGGTGGCTAACATTAGGGCAATACACGAACCAATGTTTTTACCGATTTATTCATAAAACCATAGTAGTTTTTTTCGTGAATTTTGTTTTAATTGAAATGCGTGAGAAATTACATAGTCAGCGTGAGACCGTGATTTCATTGCCAAAATCGCGAGTCTCACGGCGAAACCGTGAGACTTGACAGGTATGTCATATTGATATAAACCAATACAATACAATGTTGACGACCAAGGTCGAACATGCACAAGGGCGAACGTGGAATTTGTTGCGTAACGCCTTTTTCAATAAAATAAGATGGTTTACCACTCGCTCGTTTTGTTGACTAAGGTGTACGTATCCCACAATGGAACCCGTTATTACAATCGATGCTGCCAAACATGATTTTGCAGCTACAGACATGATGTGTTAAGATGAAACAATAAGTTGTGTCCGATAGAGTTACCGCTCTTGGAGCAATATTTAAACGGCAAGTAGGCCTATTCCCCGGAACCGTTCCTAACGGAACCCACGGAACCCGTAATTACTTATTTATTATGCAACACAAATTTATAATTTTGGTACCAACTGAAAAAGTATGAAGTTGTCTTTACGTTCATAGTAAAAAACAACTTTAATAATAGAAATTTATTTTTTGGATATATCAAAATTAGGTAAAAATAATTAAAAATATTTGAAGAAAAAAAAAAAACCCGGATCCCACGGAACATTTTGTTTTTTCCTTGTTCAAATTTAAATACACAATCAGTATCAATTATTTACATTGATATTTCACGGTAAATAATTGATAACGGGTATAACAAAGCCACACGGTGTAAATCCACAAATATTTCACACGTGCGAAACCACACTCGGCAAAGTAAATTGAATAACAATTAAAAGAATATATTATTTATTTCTTTATTTCCGTTCTCATCATAATATATCATAATATATCCTAATTTGATCCTAATTTAAAACAAAATTTTAATCATAAAGTTATTTTTTATAATATTGAATTTTGGCTGCAATATTTCAATGAAAATATACCCAACTTTGATCCTAATTTAAAAACGAAATTCTAATCATAATATTATTTTTTTACTATGAACGTAAAGACAACTTGATACTCTTTCAGTTGGTACCAAAATCATGAATTTATGTTGCATAATAAGTAAGTTACGAAGGGTTCCCTGGGTTCCGGGTTTTCCTTATCAATATTAGGAAGGGTTCCGGGGAATAGACCTACCCTGGCAAGTACACTATCGAACCGCAAGGAACGCAAATTAAGTTTGTTGGAAATCCAGGAATTCCAGCTGACATCATTTAACGTTACTTGATCGCATTTTCAATACCTATGCAGATTGTTAGCTTTCCTCTATAATGTTTGATTTATTTTACAGTTGTTGATAACACACTATTTGTATATTATGGATAAAAAGATGTGCAAACATTTGTTTTTTCTCTCTTTTATTTCAGCAAAAAAAAAAGCTTATAAATACATTAAGTTATGGGTGATAGCACAGAAAAACAACTTTTATTATAGCCTAGTCTTAATAAATATAATATATAAATATAACAATACTAAAATGTTAGTAACTAGGACTGATAAGAGAACGTCCCTGGAGTGTTTGAACTGTGGATCTGTCAAAATGTTAAAGAGATAGTTCATGTCGCTCAAATGTTTCTGCAAGCTCAGATGAATACACTTCAATGTATCAGTCTCATAATCAACTCCATCTTTTTTCTTAATTGCAAGAAAAAACCTTGCTAAATGCATACTGAGTTCCACCTATGGGATATGGTGTAATCGTCCACCTTTGGGATATGGTGTAAGCCAGTCGCACAACTTTTTCACATCATAATTTGTTTTACATTTGGTATTTTTATTCTTCATGTCTTCCACAAATTGCACAGTGTCAATGGCACTTCGTTTGTACAATTATTATTTCGAGTCTGTGCTATCAGTTGGTCTAAATCCAAAAGCCTGTTAGACAGAGAGGCAACAACTCCTTCTGCCATTTTAACTGTTGTTGACAGTTGTCGCACATGTGAATGCACGAATAGACTGGTTTGGCATATATTTAATTCATAATTCACTAAACATTTATACTAAAACACTATAACAAAGACTGAAATTAATATGGATTTTTGGCCCTCACATATGGATTTTTGGCCCTCGTATATGGATTTTTGCCCCTGCTGTGACACGTGACATTGATATGCCTGGTAGGCTTAAACTATATCATGCCAAAAACAAGCTTATTTTGTTACTATATGTAGTAACACATGTAATAAAGTATAAGATGAGGTCCTCTCAGGGGTTTTGGAGATTTGGAGAACATGGCCATTTATTTTCAGAGATCTGGGGAACAGTTTCCATTATTTTCAGAAATCCAGTGATCAAAGGCCTAATTTTAGATATAGGAATATTGTCCTTTCAGGTGGCACATTTGGCATTTTCTAAATCATGGAAACACAACTTCTCCTGAATCAACCAGTTTTTTGGGGGGGACTATGGCATCAAAAAACCCCAGATACATTGTAAATTTGGGAGATTAATTTTTCTTTTTTAAATTTGAAGAAATGAAGAATTTTTATGCTTAATGTTATTTTTTTGTGATCATTTTCTCTTTTTTAGCCCATTTTTAAAGTAAGAAATAAGAAAAACAACTTTAAATATTGCTATGAAACTTTCGCCACCGATGGAAAACTTACTTCTTCATCTTTCTACATAATATTCCTATTTTTATTGTGTGTTGTTTAAACGTATTTGTTAAATCAAGACTACTGTAGCAGAAATGACTTTTTAGTTAATTATAAAAATAGTTCTGCAATCTTTATTATTTTCATTAATTTTCCCCATATTCATACACTTTGATATATTTTACTACCTTAAGGTTATTCATTACCTTATAAACTATTTGTAGATATATACTTCTATTATTGTGCTAGAATAAACCGTCCACTTGACATCTTGGACATTAATAAGTCAAATAAAGAAATAACTATAACCAATTAAGTATTGTTCTTATAACATACAGATTTCAATGTTCTCTTTCTGTTTCATTATAAATATGTTTAAGTGTATAATATTATTAATTATTATTTATAAAAGTGTGTTTCTTAAAAAGTACAATATAGATGTCAAACAGCTACAATGAATTAGTTTAACTATACTTTCTCAAGTAAATTTCAAGTTGCATGCTTTTTCCGTGATACTTTGTCTTGGTTGGCTATATAAGCCAGAATGAATGTGTATTTTGCACTTAGTTTCACACATGCTAAAGGTAACTTACACCTTACTTGTCACCGAGCTAAGGCTCTATCTCTCTCTTTCTGATCTTTCTCTTTCTAATTTCAAAATAGTAACAAAATATACTCATTGAAATACATATTTTTATTCTACTAAAAAGAAATACATATTTCATACACCCCTACTTTTCGTTTATTACTTCCTTTATTTCCAATGTAAATGTAAGGACGAAACTGGGGAGATGGTCAGAGACTGTTACACTACTGTTTTTTGTTAAAAAAAAAATATTTCTGTGAAAATTTCAATATATTTTGTTTTCAATCCGAACTAATATAAATTGAGAAGAAAAATATTAAATAATTGATAATTGGAATTAGTCATCATTTTTATCAGCTTTACTTTGGTACCAAAATTATTTAATTCAGACAAAGATTGAAGAGCTATTAAAGAAATACTAAAAGTGCCGTGTACATTATATTGCTATTAGCCTGCCAGTCTCTGTAATTAAGTCACTGATTTTATGTATAATTTCTATACTTGATCACAATTTACTTTTAAAATGAGATGTTGACTGCTTGAAACAGCTTTTGTTAGCTTTGGAGGTTATCAACATTGATTTCGGATCATAAGGACTGGTATTCAATCCCACTCGGCATCTAACTTTTTTTTATTTATTAGATCGTGTTTACACAATAAAGTCAATTATTCATGTTTATGTACTGCCTTTTGTAAATTAACTGTTCAGCTGTTCAAAAAACATTTTAAATTCTTCTTTTCTGTCTTTCCCTGGATCTCTTCTTTGGCTCTGCTAGCCAAAGTCCAGCAGAGCTTATGTCGTTGAAAATTGTCCGTTCTCCATTAGCAATAGCACCCCACTTATTTTTCAACGAATCTTAACCATACTTGCACAGTATTTATATAATCACAAAATCTCGCACAAGTTCTTGAACCAGCGTAATTGAACAACAAATGCCCCCTGCCACAGGGCTTACAAGCACATTTTTAAGGAAACTTAAATAAACAACATTTTCTCTGAAAGTTTAAGCATAGACCTTAGATATTTTACATGAAGCATTGTTACTATGGGGGTCTTCTGAAAGGGCTGTAGATGTCTGGTTCCTGAGGTTAAATTTGGGCATTTCACCTAAAGATATCCTATGTGTCGTCTCTAGTGAAGACAAACATGACTTCTTTGAACTTGATGATGAGGATTACATACATATTCAAACAGCACTTATCAAGTCGTTTGACATATAGATATAAGAGATGTAAAATAATGTGCCTGATCTGCCTGCAGAATGGACAAGGAAAAGAAGGATTTTGCTTATTATGATGATATGTAAATAATAATAGAGAAGACTATAGTAGATGTTTTACTTAAGGAACACTATTTGGTACTTTCAGGTAACTATGTTTAAAACTTTTGGAGATCTAAGGAACAGTGGAAATACTTTTAGAGATCTGGGAAACATGGACAAAATACTTTGGGGGAACTTTGGCAAACACTTTTGGAGATCTGGGGAACAATACGCATTACTTTAAGATATCCAGGGAACAGGAACACACACCCCTGGAAGGGCCTCTAAGATATAGCATATTTAGTCTTAATTAAACTATAATTTGTGAAATGAGGGAGAGCTTCACTCTATTATCAACACATTATTATTATTATTATTATTATTATTATTATTATTATTATTATTATTATTATTATAGATTAAAATGATTTCAAAATTAATCTGAGTAAGGATAGTTCTTTGGAGTTCATGATCCCAACAGCAAGAGGTAATTGATCTTGAGAAAGCATCTTAGACTGACATGGAGAACATAGTCTTTATTATTACTTATCATGTATTTAAATAATTCCAAATAGAATAATTAATAAAAATTAACAATAAGGTATATTTTTCACAATTTGGAAAACTTGGGCTTTTTCTTCTGCATAGCTGCCTCAAAAGCTACCATCATGTCACTGCTCTGTAACATTGCCTGGTTCCAATATCCCTATAATATACAAGGGATAAGTATCACACTTACACATACATATGCCTTATATAACAGCTTAAATATAAAAGGGTAAATTATATATGCTAAATAGAACATCTGTAATCATACTTCCTTGGAATACATAATATGAGTATATTATTAAAGTGAGTATATCTAAGCAAGATACTAGTATTTTGAAAAATAAAGAGAAGATTTTTCCAATTCTAAAATTTTGAAATAGCTGACATACTACCTTTAAGAAAGTTTGAAGACCATTTGCCAATACTAGAGAGAGTGATAGTGGGAATATAACATGAACACTTTTGTAAATTACACTTACAATCTGGTCCAAGCCTTCCTGTACACTATGGTCCCTGGCATACACCATGCATATCTTGGTTCCCTGTACAGCTATAGGACTTTTACTGGCAATGAGAGAGGCTGTGTCTAATGCTGTCTCTATCAAGGCAGATTTGTCTGGTAACACTCGACTGAAATGTCAGGTATAGAAGTGTTATATACACCATATATATCTTGGTCCCTGTACAGCTATAGGACTTTTACTGGCTATGGGAGAGGCTGTGTCTAGTGCTGCCTCCACCAAGGCAGATTTGTCCGGTAACACTGAACTGAAATGTGAGGTATAGAAGTGTTATATCTTGGTTCACTGTACAGCTATAGGACCTTCACTGGAAATGAGAGAGGGCAGATTTGTCTGGTAACACTCGACTGAAATGTGAGGTATAGATGTGTTATATACACCATATATATCTTGGTTTCCAGTACAGCTATAGGAAATTTACTGGCAATTGGAGAGACTGTGTCTAGTGCTGCATCTACCAAGGAAGATTTGTCTGGTAACACTCGACTGAAATGTGACAAATAGAAGTGTTATATACAACACATATATCTTGGTCCCCTGTACAGCTATAGGACTTTTGCTGGCAATGAGAGAGGCTGTGTCTAATGCTGCCTCTACCAAAGCAGATTTGTCTGGTAACACTCAACTGAAATGTGAGGTACAGAAGTGTTATATCTTGGTCCCTGTACAGCTATAGTACTTTTACTGGCAATGAGAGAGGCTGTGTCTAGAGCTTCCTCTACCAAAGCAGATTTGTCTGGTAACACTTGACTGAAATGTGACATGTAGAAGTGTTATAAATATACACCATACATTATTATACTGGTTCCTTGTAAAAAATATGACCTTTTCCCCCTGCAAAAATTAAGTTTAAGACAAAATAAGGCCTCACCCTACAATATGACCTTGACTTCAAATTAAGAAGCCTGATAATATTATGTTACATACTGTCTCAGAGTATTTAAGCATGCACACTTATGCCAAGTTCTACGCATATGACTGCAAGCAATGTACATGTGCTTATGATTATTTATGAACAACTTGCACAAAAACATTAACACAAACTTCAAAGTTTAAGACAAACTATGACCGTTTCCCCCTGCAATATGACCTTCACTTTGAATATGTTACATACTGTACATTTATGAAAAACTTTCACCAAAACTTTAAAACAGGTGAGATTCCAATGCCATGGCAAATACAAAAACTCCCCTATTAGTAGAATAGTCAAGTTAGAAATGTTAGAAATGTTAGAAAAAACAGGTTAATAATATCGCATTAAAAAGCAAGTGATTGAGCTACAATGATCTTTTCAACATAGTCACTTTACAAACCAATTTAGTATTGTTTGTATATAGAGCATGCTTGAAATTGTTTCAGCCGATCATTATAATGTGCCTGTTACAATTAAATAAAGTGAATCAATATAGTTATCATTTTAATACCTTCATAGCAAATACATGTACAAGACTTCAATCAATACCTTACATATCCCATTTGTTTAGCTTCTTCGGCATGAAAACGGCGAGCGGTCATGGCTAATTCACGTGCATAACTGTCATTGCCAATCACTTTGGGAAATCTCTGTAATGTGCCCAGATCTGCTGCAAGACCAAGATCTACCTCCTGAAAGAAATAAAAAACAATAAACTTTCGTATATGGGTTTATATCTTCCTTTATTGCTAAATTCATAAAATATAGTCCAAATTGTGTTTGTTTTGTTTGTTTAATTTCATTTTGCACTATTTCAATAGTGTAACAGGATAAGATCCTGATTATACTAACTATCTGTCTAAATAAGACTTACTTGTGAATACTGCCATTACCAGTAACACTGTCCACAGTGGGGTAATTCATAAATAATCATATTAAAAGAATATGACATTAATAACACTATTTTAACATGGAACAGCAATGATTATATAGATAATCATCCATATTTATTATATATGAACTCACCTTATGCCTATAGATTGAAATATCGACATAAATCAAAATATTGATTTGACATGAAATCTGGCACTTGGTGGGGTAAAAAAAAATATCTAGTATTCAGTTATTATATCTGCATAGTTTAATACTATGTGTAAATTAAATAATACCTTAAATTTATATGTTACTTTTAACATAAGTATAATCAGTCTAAACATGTTCCATTGCCTTTGATTTTAAGGATAAATGAAAATATCATTAAATGACCTTTCAAAAACTCTGTTGCCAGATTTCTGCCGTCAACAAATCATATTGAATATCTGTTTCGGGACTAATGTAAAGCTTTCCCAACCTATATATACAAATTATGATGCTAACTATTCACTAAGAATAATTATAATAATGTCTTACCTTCAAATAATGCTGTGTATGTTCAAATAGAAAATCGTATTTAAATATCCCTCCGTTAAAGTTGCCAGAGTGGGAAGATTTGAAAATCTGTCCACCTCAAATCTGGCATCTTCATTTCTACTTTATTTCAAGTTTTAATATTAACTTGCATGATTTGCATCTGAACTATGACATTGAATCCAGACTTTTTATCTATATAAACGCTTAGAAACTTTAGATTTCAGCTCATTTCAAGTTCCAGACTTTAAACAACGAAGTTCATCATCACTTCCGGTACATTTTAAATCTTATTATCATACAACAGTAATATGTATTCATTGTGTATGAGGCCCTATATACCAGTAATCTTGCCTTACTGGAGTCATTGAGAGTTAAGTAATTGTCTATGTAAATCAGCTATGCCATCCAATCTTGTTGTTTTCATATTCTGCTCGCCATCTATTTAATAACACGACCTGGAGTGTTACAATATCAAAGCTGTCAATCAGTGTTTGGAAGTATTTTTCAATGATCAAGGTGTGCAACACATGCATGTTCAACTTATTTCAATGGCCAATTGACCTGACACGATAGTGACTATTGGTCTGCCCACTGGCCACGTGGTGTTGTTTGTTCAAGTAAATACAATGTTATACAATGTAGTATTTACATACAGACAGTTCGCTTGTCTAAAAATAATAGCGGAGTAGCAACCAATATCGATCACTGATTGGTTTATCAGTTTATTTGATTGACAGCCAGTGCCAAGCCAATTGTGTGTGAAAACATGAGGTAAAGCTAAAGTTAAACAGATATACTGTCATCAGTCACATGTGCCATTTCCTTGATGTAACGTAATGTGTAGATTCTTTAACTGTTATACAAGACATAGTCATGATATGTACATCCCCATCTACAGCTTCAAAGCAGTGGTTCAAAGTTCAATAGCTATTTTTTTTTTTTTTTTTAAAAGACAAGTAAAGAGATTGGAATTAATTCTTGAATAACAAACCTTAATTTGAAACCAAGCATCTTCTGAGCAGTAACGTATATCACAGGCAGACGTCATGTCAACCCCACCCCCTACACAGGCACTGTGAACAGCTGCAATCACTGGTTTATTACACTGTTAAATATAAATAAATAAACTGCTGTTGACACTGGCTTATTACACTGTTATATAAAAATAAATCAGCTGTAGTCACTGGTTTACTACACTGTTATATAAAAACAAATCAGCTGTAGTCACTGGTTTACTACACTATTAAATATAAATAAGTTAGCTGTAGTCACTGGTTTACTGCACTGTTAAATATAAACAAGAGGGCCAAGATGGCCCTATATCGCTCACCTTAGTGACCTTGAGTCACCCAACTTAAGTAGATTATATATTCCAGAAAAACGAGATGGGCGAGTTAGAATTTTGATTTGTTTTGAAGATGTAACAGATGCGTAGAAGAGTTGTGCGATAACAATAGTATCGTTGTGCAGATATCTGGATATCAGATATCGAAAGAAAGTTTTCACTATATATCCATATAAAGAAAACCAGCCTCCCCTCCTGGCGACTATGTTTTTAGACGAATTGCAATGGCTGGAACAAACTTCATAGAGGTTCACCCATGGTAAATGTCAGTGAAATTACATCGAAATCAGGTCTGACAAGAAGGCTTTTGAAGTTTTTGCTATAGCTGCCTAGATAGTAAACTAGCACCTCACTGTGGCAGTCATGTTTTTTAACAAACCACATCGGCTTGAACAAACTTGGTTAAGGGTCACCCAAGCAACATTTCTGTGAAATTGATCTGGTAGTTTCTGACAAGAAGATTTTTTTAAGTTTTTACTATAGCTTATATAGTTAACTAACCCAACCCCCTGGCCGCCATGAATTTTGACAAATCACTACGGTTTGAACAAGTTTGGTGAAAGGTCCTCCAAGGAACATTTCTGTGAAATTATTTTAAAACTGAGTCAGTAGTTTCTGACAAGAAGACTTTTAAGGTTTTACTAATTAAACTTGCCCCACACCCTGGCGGCCATGTCTTTTGACGAATCAAGATGGCTTGAACAAACATGGTAGAGGGTCACCCAAGGAACATTTCTGTGAAGTTATATAAAAATTGGCCCAGTGGTTTCTGACAAGAAGATTTTTTGAGTTTTTACTATAGTTTATATAGTAAACTAACCCCACCTCCTGGCCGCCATGTTTTTTGACGAATCACTATGGTTTGAACAAACTTGGTGAAGGGTCCTCCAAGGAACATTTCTGTGAATTATTTTAAAATCAAGTCAGTAGTTTCTGACAAGAAGATTTTTTAAGTTTTTACTAATTAAACTTGTCCCGCACCCTGGTGGCCATGTTTTTTGGCGAATCAAGATGGCTTGAACAAACTTGGTAGAGGGTCACCCAAGGAACATTTCTGTGAAGTTATATCAAAATTGGCCCTGTGGTTTCAGAGGAGAAATTGTTAGAAGCTAAAAGTTAACAATGGACAACAGACGACAGACACCAGGTGACACAAAAGCTCACCTGTGAGCCTTCGGCTCAGGTGAGCTAATAAGTAAGCTGTAGTCACTAATTTACTACACTGTTAAATATAAATAAGTAAGCTGTAGTCACTGATTTACTATACTGTTAAGTATAAATAAGTAAGCTGTAGTCACTGATTTACTACACTGTTACATATAAATAAGTAAGATGTAGTCATTGGTTTACTACATTGTTAAATATAAATAAGTAATCTGTAGTCACTGATTTACTACACTGTTAAATATAAATAAATAAGCTGTAGTCACTGATTTACTACACTGTTACATATAAATAAGTAAGCTGTAGTCACTGCTTTACTACACTGTTAAATATAAATAAGTAAGCTGTAGTCATTGATTTACTGCACTGTTGAATACAAAAGATAAGCTGAAGTCACTGATTTACTACACTGTTACATATAAATAAGTCAGCTGTAGTCACTGATTTACTACACTGTTACATATAAATAAGTCAGCTGTAGCCTCTGATTTACTACACTGTAACATATCAATAAGTAAGTTGTAGTCACTGATTTACTACACTGTTAAATATAAAAAAATAAGCTGAAGTCACTGATTTATTACACTGTTACATATAAATAAGTCAGATGTGGTCACTGGTTAACTACACTGTTAAATATAAATAAGTTAGCGGTAGTCATTGATTTACTACAATGTTAAATATAAATAAGTAAGCTGAAGTCACTAATTTACTACACTGTTACATATAAATAAGTCAGATGTAGTCACTGGTTTACTACACTGTTACATATAAATAAGTCAGATGAGGTCACTGGTTTACTACACTGTTAAATATAAATAAGTAAGCTGTAGTCATTGATTTACTACACTGTTAAATATAAATAAGTCAGATGTTGTCACTGGTTCACTGCAGTGTTGAATATAAATAAGTAAGCTGTTGTCACTGGTTTACTATACTGTTAAATATAAATAAGTTAACTGTGGTCATTGATTTACTACACTGTTAAATATAAATAAGTCAGCTGTAATCACTAATTTACTATACTGTTAAATATAAATAAGTAAGCTGTAGTCATTGATTTACTACACTGTTAAATATAAATAAGTAAGCTGTTGTCATTGGTTTACTATACTGTTAAATATAAATAAGTTAACTGTAGTCATTAGTTTACTACACTGTTAAATATAAATAAGTCAGCTGTAGTCACTGATTTACTATACTGTTAAATATAAATAAGTAAGCTGTAGTCATTGATTTACTGCACTGTTGAATACAAAAGGTAAGCTGTAGTCACTGATTTACTACACTGTTTAATATAAATAAATAAGCTGTAGTCACTGATTTACTACACTGTTTTATAAAAATAAGTAAGCTGTAGTCACTGATTTACTACACTGTTAAAATATAAATAAGTAAGCTGTAGTCACTGATTTACTACACTGTTAAAATATAAATAAGTAAGCTGTAGTCACTGATTAACTACACTGTCATATAAAAATAAGTCAGCTGTAGTCACTGATTTACTGCACTGTTAAAATATAAATAAGTAAGCTGTAGTCACTGATTTACTACACTGTTAAAATATAAATAAGTAAGCTGTAGTCACTGGTTTACTACACTGTTACATATAAATAAGTAAGCTGTAGTCACTGATTTACTACACTGTTAGTATATAAATAAGTAAACTGTAGTCACTGATTTACTACACTGTCATATAAAAATAAGTAAGCTGTAGTCACTGCTTTGCTACACTGTTAAAATATAAATAAGTCAGCTGAAGTCACTGATTTACTACACTGTTAAAATATAAATAAGTAACCTGTAGTCACTGGTTTACTGCACTGTTACATATAAATAAGTCAGCTGTAGTCACTGATTTACTACACTGTTAAATATAAATAAGTCAGCTATAGTCATTGATTTACTACACTGTTAAAATATAAATAAGTAAGCTGTAGTCACTGATTTACTACACTGTTAAAATATAAATAAGTAAGCTGTAGTCACTGGTTTACTACACTGTTACATATAAATAAGTAAGCTGTAGTCACTGATTTACTTCACTGTTATAATAAATAAGTAAGCTGTAGTCACTGGTTTACTACACTGTTACATATAAATAAGTAAGCTGTAGTCACTGATTTACTTCACTGTTAAAATATAAATGAGTAAGCTGTAGTCACTGAATTACTACACTGTCATATAAAAACAAGTAAGCTGTAGTCACTGATTTGCTACACTATTAAAATATAAATAAGTAAGCTGTAGTCACTAATTTACTACACTGTTAAAATATCATAAGTAAGCTGTAGTCACTGGTTTACAAATAAGTAAGCTGTAGTCACTGATTTACTACACTGTTATAATAAATAAGTAAGCTGTAGTCACTGATTTACTACACTGTTACATATAAATAAGTAAGCTGTAGTCACTGATTTACTACACTGTTATATAAAAATAAGTAAGCTGTAGTCACTGTTAAATAGAAATGAATCAGTTAAAATCACTGGTTTATAACATGTTTTTTTTCACCTCAAATTAGTAAGCTCTGCCGAAAGGTCATGCATAGTCCAATATACAAATGTTAAAGAAACAAGAGGACCAAAATGTAATGGGTCTTACAACCCATACAAGTACAAATTATGATTAATGTCTTCCTCTAATGATGCTGGAGATCTACACCCACTCATGTATGCTTAAGATACTACTCTGAGGTAATATGAGCTTTAACACAAACTTTACAATTACAGTACAATTTTGGAAAATGTGTATTTTTATACATTTAAGAATATAATTTATTCTTAATACTTATGTAATAATTGTACCAGTATGCAAAATATTAATATATGTTTAAAAAATAATTATAACAAAATTCCAGAAGGAAATAATTATAACAATTCCAGAAGGAGGTATTTATAACAATTCCAGAATGAAAAAATAATAACAATTTCAGAAGGAAATATTTATAACAATTCCAGAAGGAAATATTTATAACAATTCCAGAAGGAAAAAATAATAACAATTCCAGAAGGAAATAATCATAACAAATTCCAGAAGGATATATTTACAACAATTCCAGAAGGAGATATTTATAATAATTCCAGAAAGAAAAAATAATAATGATAATTCCAGAAAGAGATAATCACAACAATTCCAGAAGGAAAACAATAATAACAATTCCAGAAGGAAATAATCACAACAATTCCAGAAGGAAAAAATAATAACAATTCCAGAAGGAAATAATCACAACAACTCCAGAAGGAGATAATCACAACAATCCCAGAAGGAGATAATCACAACAATCCCAGAAGGAGATAACCACAACAATCCCTAAAGCAGATAATCACAACAATTCCAGAAGGAGGTAATCACAACAATTCCAGAAGGAGATAATCACAGCAATTCCAGAAGGAGATAATCACAACAATCCCTAAAGCAGATAATCACAACAATTCCAGAAGGAGATAATCACAGCAATCCCTAAAGCAGTTAAAGCAGATAATCACAATAATTCCAGAAGGAGATAATCACAACAATCCATAAAGCAGATAATCACAACAATTCCAGAAGGAGATTATCACAACAATTCCAGAAGGAGATATTTATAACAATCCCAGAAGGAGATAATCACAACAATCCCAGAAGGAGATAATCACAACAATTCCAGAAGGAAATAATCACAACAATTCCAGAAGGAGATAATCACAACAATCCCAGAAGGAGATAATCACAACAATCCCTGAAGGAGATAATCACAACAATCCCTTAAGCAGATTATCACAACAATTCCAGAAAGAGATAATCACAACAATCCCAGAAGGAGATAATCACAACAATCCCTAAAGCAGATAATCACAACAATCCCAGAAGGAGATAATCACAACAATCCCTAAAGCAGATAATCACAACAATTCCAGAAGGAGATAATCACAATAATTCAAGAAGGAAATAATCGCAACAATTTCAGAAAGAGATATTTATCACAATCCTAGAAGGAAAAAAAACAATCCCAGAAGGAAAAAAAACAATTCCAGAAGGAGACATTTATAACAATTCCAGAAGGAAAGAATTATAACAATTCCGAAAAAAATATTTATACCAATTCCAGAAGGAGATATAAATAACAATTCCAGAAGGTAATAATAATAACAATTCCAGAAGGAAGTATTTATAACAAATCCAGAAGTAAATAATTAAAACAATTCTAGAAGGAGATATTCATAAAAATTCCAGGAGGCATTTATAACAATTCCAGAAGGAGATATTTATAACAATTCCAGAAGGAGATATTTATAACAATTCCAGAAGTAAATAATCATTACAATTCCAGAAGGAGATATTTATAAGAATTCCAGAAGGAAATAATTATAACAATTTCAGAAGGAGATATTTTGACAATTCCAGAAGGAAATAATTATAACAATTCAAGAAGGAAATATTTATAACAATTCCATAAGGAGATATCTATAACAATTCCAGAAGGACACATTTATAACAATTCCAGAAGGAAATAATAAAAACAATTCCAGAAGGAGATATTTATGACAATTCCAGAAGGAGATAATTATAACAGTTCCAGAAGGAGATATTTTTGACAAATCCAGAAGGAGCCATTTATAACAGTTCCAGAAGGAGATATTTTTAACAATTCCAGAAGGAAAATAATTTTAGCCATTCAATAAAGAGATATTTATAACAATTCCGGAAGGAGATACTTATAACAATTTCCAGAAGGAGATATCTATAACAATTCCAGAAGGAAATATTTATAACAATTCCAGAAGGAAATATTTTTGACAATTCTAGAAAGAGATATTAAAAACAATTCCAGATGGAAATAATTATAACAATTCCAGAAGGAGATATCTATAACAATTCCAGGGGGGGGGGGAATTATAACTATTCCAAAAGGAGATATCATAACAATTCCAGAAGGAGACATTTATAACAATTCAAGAAGGAGATATTTATAACAATTCCAGAAGGAAACAATTATAACAATTCCAGAAGGAGATATTTATAACAATTCTAGAAGGAAACATTTATAACAATTTCCAGAAGGGGATATCTATGACAATTCCAGAAGAAAATATTTTTAACAATTACAGACGGAGATATTTATAACAATTCCAGAAGGAAATATAACAATTCCAGAAGGAGATATTCATAATTGTAAAATTCAGAAAGAGGATTTACAGAGTCATCATTCATAAAATATCTCAATACAAATCTGTCATCTTAAATGAGTGTATAGAGTCACTTTCAACACAACACAGGTTTTTTATATAGCATCCAGTTTTAATGGTAGAGGAAGACCTCAGAATCGATCCTTGGGCATGGAACTCTCAGACTTTCTCACATAAAGTTTTTGGACCAAGCTGGGCTCAATCCGTTCAGCCCATAACCACAAGCACAACACAAACTTTCTATGTGTCAACCAAACATACAATCAATTACAAGCATGGAAAAAGTTGTTTGGAGTTAATTTCTTCAGATTATGAAATACATTTATCTACCTTTTCAATTGCATTAAAACTTTTATGCAAATTCTCCAACATTTTCTTCATTTTGAATGCCTTCCTACCAACATCTGTTTTAGTGTGGGCATTGCCTGACCCACTGTCTGTCAAATCTAAACCTAGCAACAAAAAAACATGTAGCCATTTTATATAGGCATGAATTATGCATCTTTTGTATTGGCATATATAGAAAAGTTCATTCATTTTAATTGGCCATTATTTAAATATGTTTTTATTGGCTTAAACAACATTTGGATTTAGTGTTGGGACATTTCCTTAGATTTAAAATACCCAATCATTTGTATTTCATTTATAAATATCTTGTGTTCATGTTATAAATAATTTTACTTACACAATTAGCAATTTTTTGTTTGAATAAAACATGTTCGCTTAGTTTCTATGGTATGATCGCATTTCTCCACAATCAGAATATTTTGTAAATAAGGTTTTAATTTATGTTTTAAATAGCACTTTTGAAACAATTTTTTGTTTTAAGTTCTATCTTGCAGGGGTACATTTTCAATTTCAATTTCAATACAACAAGTACCTGCTGAAAATATTTTACCAGCCCCTGTGAGAACAATAGCTCTACACTCGCTGTCCTCAGACAGACTGTCAAAACACTGACCAACCTCCCTGAAACAAGACATGACATTGTGTGTAAATGTTAATGATATATAATAGTCATAAAGACAACCTAAGAGTACAACAATAAGATCAGAAGTTTAGGTACAAAATATGTTAAACAGACAAAAATAACTGAATGAAAATTCTATTAAAAGACACACATTTGAGAAATGTTTTTCTTGTCATTAGAACAAAGTGAATCAGGTGGGAAATAAATTTCCCTGATTGGTTAAATCTCACATGTTTATATGGTCATGTGACAATTGGTCATTGTGGGTACTAAATAGTCATTCAATGGTAGGCAGTCGACAACTATAAATCTTTTTTTGTTTGAAGGGGTATCATACAATTCCAGAATTGAATTGTTAATAACTCTATGTTTCTAATTTGAACAGCTTCCGAGACTACTTGTCGATGGATGAAGAACATGTCATTCTTCCACGAGGGGTACTAATAAATGTATGCTACGGGTCCATGTTTCCCACAGGGTGGTGCTGTACTTCACTGATTTGGGATGTGTTAACAAGCATTTTAATAGATATTGAAATGACAAATATCAATTAATATTTAGTTTCAGTAAAGATTGTGTATATTTAATTATTGTACGTTACTGTCATTTATATTTTTAAAGATACATGTATTGTTGCTCTTGGTGGTATAAGAACTGATATAGGAAATGATCATCTAAGTTCAATTGCTATATTGCAATTACAATCAATTGAATGAATTTATATATACAGTCAAACCTGTGTTATTGGTCACCTCTATTAAGAAACCACTTGTCTTTAACAGCCACATTTTCTATTTACCATTTTTATAATTTTAGTTTTAATAAACCTGTATTAAGCAGCCACCTGCCTTAAACAGTCACTTTTGCTCTTTCTCTTGAGTTGCTGCTTAAGATAGGTTTGACTGTGTGTCTTGGTAATATTTTGAGATTGGAAAGAGTCTGAGGAATTAACTTTTTTTATATGATCGCTAAGCTGTAAACTACAATACATATACAAAATGCTACAAAACAGAACTCCATTGGTCTTACAAACACGACAAGGACTGTCCAACTGGGATGGATTCAAAATTGACAAGATAAAGTTTAAAGATGGCGATACTGAGGCGACAGTGAGAATATAGCAATATGCATGAAATTGTGTAATGAAAGCTGAAGTTAAAATCTTAAACTTAGGGTATACTAATTTAAAAAGAAATCCATTTATTTGTTACCTGAAGAAAAAAGAGTTCATGGCATTTCTCTTTTCTGGCCTGTTCATTTCCACCTGCACAACATATTCCCGTGGTCTTGAAACCTTGAGAGTTCTGTACGTTTCATTCAACATGGTCCTCTTTGTGAAAATACAAAACAAAAGTCTATATGCACATGTATTTTGAAAAAAAAATTGCTCTCTCAAAACTTTGAAAATAAATTCTAGGGGCGGATCCAGAACTTCAGTTTAGAGGGGGCATACTTAGGGGGTGCAACACAAAATCTGAGCGGGCACACAATGTCATGTTTTTCAGTAGAAATAAATTGAATTTTAATGAATGGCAGTTTAGGGGGTGGTGTGCGCCGTTGTTTTTTTTTTAAAAGAGTAGATCAGCCACTGAATTCCTACTCAGTCATGAGTAATACACATAGGTTCTTCCATAAAGATGGCACCCAATTTTACTTTTATCTTCTGTACCGTTCTTCTGCAGCTGTCTGATAGCTAAATGTTTTGACACAAGCATCCGAAATGGAATGTGTGGTCCAATATTAGAGCATCAGATTCAAGATGTTAGGGGTGGTGGGGAGTGGGGTCTTGGAGGGAGAGAGGAGGAGGGGCAGATGTAAAATAAATAAACCATATAATCTTCTGCAGCTGCACCGTTCTTGGTAACTGCTGGACGTCAAATGGGCGGAGTACTTCAGGCTTTGACAAAATGACCGATTCCCAAAAATTTGACATTCAGATCCAGCGACCGTTCTTCTGCAGCTGTCCAATAGCCGAGTGTACTATCCTTTGACAGCTCTTATAAATTAATTAATCAGAGACCAAATATACTAATTAGAGCGGATATATCTGTTTGGGCTACCATAAATAATTTTAAATAGGTCACTGAAGTTAATTGTTTACAAGTCACCAGTACACTGAAGTCTGTTTAAACTAAAAGTGGATTTCCTGTCATACCTTAATAGCTACAGATAAAGACATCAACAAAGTAACAGTGGTGAATTCCTGTAACAGACTTGTACTCACATTTCCAGAAAGTGCAGAGTTTTGCCAAATCTGTAAATATGTAATGTGTAAACTCCCCACCTGACCCTGTCTCTGGGGTTAAAAATTGTAACTTAGATAGGAATACTTGATTTTAAACTATAATTTTAAATGAGAACATGTTCATCAGGGGCACATACACATGCACCCACAAGGTAGAGATTTTTTTAAATAACTTAATAGTTATAATTGGTAGCAATGGTTGTTTAAACTTTCAAACATACTTTCAAGATTGTTATATGAAGACAGAGATAGAAGAGAGAACAATTACTGGAGACAGGTACAGGGGCAGATCCAGGATTTTAGTTGAGAGTTATGGGGTACTTAAGGGGTTCAGCACAAATCTGAACAGGCACAAATGTGTGTCTTCAGAAATATATTGAATTTAATAAAATATGGAAGTTTAGGGGTGGGGAAGGAGGGGGGTGTGCATTAGTTTTTTTAAAAAGTAGATCCGCATTTGAGGTACATCTTCAATAGTGTTAACTATTTACTAGCAGATACATGGAGTGGGGGACACCTAATAATAGATATAAGTGTAAAGTTAAATAATTGACACTAGAGCAAATATCTATTACACCCCTATAACACCTCTTCTCTCCCCCTCCTTCAAGCCATAAATAATTGGCACTAGAGCAAATATCTATTACACCCCTGTTACAATTCTTCTCTCCCCCTCCTCAAGCAATAAATAATTGACACTAGAGCAAATATCTATTACACCCCTATAACACCTCTTCTCTCCCCCTCCTTCAAGCAATAAATAATTGGCACTAGAGCAAATATCTATTACACACCTATTACACCTCTTCTCTCTCCCTCCTCAAGCAATAAATAATTGACACTAGAGCAAATATCTATTACACCCCTATAACACCTCTTCTCTCCCCCTCCTCAAGCAATAAATAATTGACACTAGAGCAAATATCTATTACACCCCTATAACACCTCTTCTCTCCCCCTCCTTCAAGCAATAAATAATTGGCACTAGAGCAAATATCTATTACACACCTATTACACCTCTTCTCTCTCCCTCCTCAAGCAATAAATAATTGGCACTAGAGCAAATATCTATTACACACCTATTACACCTCTTCTCTCTCCCTCCTCAAGCAATAAATAATTGACACTAGAGCAAATATCTATTACACCCCTATAACACCTCTTCTCTCCCCCTCCTCAAGCAATAAATAATTGACACTAGAGCAAATATCTATTACACCCCCCTATTACACCACTTCTCTCCCCCCCCCCCCTAAAGCAATAAATAATTGACACTAGAGCAAATATCTATTACACCCTTATTACACATCTTCTCTCCCCCTCCTCAAGCAATAAATAATTGACACTAGAGCAAAAATCAATTACACCCCTTTTACACCTCTTCTCTCCCCCCCCCCCCCCCCCCACCTAATAATAGATATAAGTGTAAAGTTAAATAATTGACACTAGAGCAAATATCTATTACACCCCTATAACACCTCTTCTCTCCCCCTCCTTCAAGCAATAAATAATTGACACTAGAGCAAATATCTATTACACCCCTATTACACCTCTTCTCTCCCCCTCCTCAAGCACTAAATAATTTCACTTCTTTTGTTGCAGATCTTAAGGAGTAGAGATCATTTCTAAAAAAAATCATGTTTTGAACATGTATATTATCTAGGTGATTACAAGAACTACCATTAAGGTGTTTTGATCATGTATATTATCTAGGTGATTACAAGAACTACCATTAAGGTGTTTTGATCATGTACTAGTATATTATCTAGGTGATTACAAGAACTACCATTAAGGTGTTTTGATCATGTACTAGTATATTATCTAGGTGATTACAAGAACTACCATTAAGGTGTTTTGATCATGTATATTATCTAAGTGATTACAAGAACAACCATTAAGGTGTTTTGATCATGTACTAGTATATTATCTAGGTGATTACAAGAACTACCATTAAGGTGTTTTGATCATGTATATTATCTAGGTGATTACAAGATTTAGGTGTTTTGATCATGTTTATTATCTAGGTGATTACGAGAACTACCATTAAGGTGTTTTGATCATGTATATTATCTAGGTGATTACAATAACTACCATTATGGTGTTTTGATCATGTACTAGTATATTATCTAGGTAATTACACGAACTACCATTAAGGTGTTTTGATCATGTATATTATCTAGGTGATTACAATAACTACCATTTAGGTGTTTTGATCATGTCTATTATCTAGGTGATTACAATAACTACCATCAAGGTGTTTTGATCATGTATATTATCTAGGTGATTGCAAGAACTATCATTTAGGTGTTTTGATCATGTATATTATCTAGGTGATTACAATAACTACCATTAAGGTGTTTTGATCATGTATATTATCTAGGTGATTGAACTGAAACTGTCTATATCATGGTAGTGTTGGTATATCTATATTAATGTACACAACATCATCTCCCATGCAGGTCAGTTGGGTGTTGGTATATTATTGTACATAACATCACCTCCCATGCAGGTTAGATGGCTGTTCATTTATTAATGTACATAGCATCATTTCCCATGCAGATGGGTGTTGGTATATAATTGTACATAGCATCATCTCCCATGTAGGTCAGATGGCTGTTGGTATATAATTGTACATAGCAGCATCTCCAATGCAGGTCAGATGTTAGTTGGTATATAATTGTACATAACATAATCTTCCATGCAGGTCAGATGGCCATTGGTACATAATTGTACATAGCATCATCTCCCATGCAGGTCAGATGGGTGTTGGTATGTAATTGTACACTGCATCATCTCCCATGCAGGTCAGATGAATGTTGGTATATAATTGTACATAGCAGCATCTCCCATGAAGGTCAGATGGCTGTTGGTATATAATTGTACATAGCATCATCTCTCATGTAGATAGATGTTGGTATATAATTGTACATAGCATCATCTCCAATGTAGATAGGTTTTGGTATATAATTATACATAGCATCTCTTCCATGGTCATTTAAATGTTGGTATATTAATGTACATAGGCAGCATCTCCCATGCAGTTCAGTTGAGTGTTGGTATATCAATGTACATAGCATCATCTCCAATGTAGATGAGTGTTGGTATATAATTGTAAATAGCAGCATCTCCCATGAAGGTCAGATGGCTGTTGGTATATAATTGTACATAGCATCATCTCCAATGTAGATAAGTGTTGGTATATAATTGTACATAGCATCATCTCCAATGTAGGTCATTTAAATGTTGGTATATTAATGTACATAGGCAGCATCTCCCATGCAGGTCAGTTGAGTGTTGGTATATTAATGTACATAGCATCATCTCCAATGTAGATGAGTGTTGGTATATAATTGTACATAGCAGCATCTCCCATGCAGGTCAAATGGCTGTTGGTATATAATTGTATATAACATCATCCCTCATGAAGGTCAGATGGCTGTTGGTATATTATTGTACATAGATGCATCTCCCATGGAGGTCAGATGGCTGTTGGTATATAATTGTATATAACATCATCCCTCATGCAGGTCAGATGGCTGTTGGTATATTATTGTACATAGATGCATCTCCCATGCAGGTCAGATGGGTGTTGGTATATTATTATTCATAGCATCGTCTCCCATGCAGGTCAGATGGGTGTTGGTATATTCTTGTACATAGTATCGTCTCCCATGCAGGTCAGATGGGTGTTGGTATATAATTGTTCAAAGCAGCATCTCCCATGCAGGTCAGATGGCTGTTGGTATATTATTGTACATAGCAATATCTCCCATTCAGGTCAGGTGAGTGTTGGTATATTATTATTCATAGCATAATCTCCCATGCAGGTCAGATGGCTGTTGGTATATTATTGTACATAGCAACATCTTCCATGCAGGTCAGACGGGTGTTGATATACCATTGTACATAGCATTATTCCCCATGCAGATCAGATGTATCAACATTTGAAATTCTGTATAATTTATGGCATACAACAAAAACATTATCACAAGAGTAAATTACGATCAACTTTTTTAATTTAAAACTGCAATTCGATTGAGGCATTTTTGTTATTTTAGTGGTTTTGGATATAATAACACAGTTCTATAATATTTTCATGCATATTTAATTGGAAATTTGATATACACTTTATAACATGAATTTAAATAACACAAACTGTCAAACATGGGATACCAAGAATAAAATGAAAATATTGACCCACATTAAACTTATCTTCCAAAATGTTTATCTTATTGTACATTTAATCTTACCATGAATCAGTGTCCATATAATTACAAATTAAATATAAAGTTAACTGTCAATGTCAGATCAGTGTAGTTTAACCTTTGGTAATTTTTTCTCCTTCTACAATATGTCATTATTTATTTTATGCCTTCTAAATATGATTCTGTTGTTTTCAACATATTATTAATGCTCAATTGGGTGTGGTGAAATCATTGCTCAAAGTTTTTGAAAAGGTGGTTTGTGACTACACTATAAAACTATTGACTTCTCCAACAAGAATTTACAAGAACTATGGATAATGATTTCTGTCAGTTTCGTTCTTGTTTTCATTTTATTTTAAACACATTTAATATATGCCGACTCTTTCAATGATATTATGAATATAAATTCAATGGTATAAATCAGTTTGAATGTTTTTAAATGAAAGGATATATTTATATGAATAAAGCAATAATTTCTATAAAAATGTCAAATCTGAAAAGTTTTCTATTTTTTTTACCATACTAAAAGAATCATTTATGGCTTTTATTGTTCAGATAGAAACAGGCACATGACTATTATTTAGTATAAATGACATAAATTACCTGACAATCACCTCAAAATGAAATATTGTATTTTCGAGATTCAATATAACAATAAAATAATACCAATGTCAAAAAACACTTAACTTGAAAAACAAATGCAATAAACATAAATGCAAGAAATTTCATCTGTTTGGATTGTCAATTTCTTCCAATAGGCAAAAGGTACCATGGGGAGGAATTGAGTAACAAAAATGCTGTCCTAACTGCTGTCAGATCGATAATGTTCAAACATTAACAGCATTAATATTTAAATACAGGTAAACATTTTTTTAGATTCTTGAATTTTAACATGTATATACTGGGATCAATCAGATCTTTTGACACATGAAAAATTATTTGTGTCACAGAATGCATACAATAAAACATTTTTTAAAGAGGATGCGCCTACAATAATGATGTGACCCTTGAAGTAAATAATTGCATTATAAATGATGGGTGGTTTAGATCTCTGCAACCTTGTTCTTGTAGTTTATTCATTGTTACATATTCAATTTGGATGTAGCTTGTATGCTTAAAATGTAATTCTAATTTAATTTGTATATCTGCAACATAATTCTACTATAGCAACAACATAAGTATAGTGTTTTATAAAACAACAACATAACTCTAGTGTAGTTTATATAACAGCAACATAATTCTAGTGTAGTTTATACAACAGCAACATAATTCTAGTGTAGTTTATATAACAGAAACACAATTCTAGTGTAGTTTATATAACAGCAACATAATTATAGTGTAGTTTATTTTAACTGTAACACAATTAGCATTGGTCAATATTTATGTTTTTCTGATGCATAGCACATCATATTGCACAGCTGAAAAGTCTGTTTTATAAACTATAAACAAATGAATTCAGAGCCTTTACTAGCTTTTTAGTATAGGAAATGACCAGAAGTCACCAAGTTAAGATTATACATTTTATGTAACAATAGTATATAGATAAAAAAAAATGAAATAAATTTAAAAATTTATATTTAAAATAAAATTCCATGGGTGTGATTTGAACCATTGTGAAAAAAAAAAGTTCAACGTATTAACCACTCGACCACAGTCATATTTTGATAAACATTTCTTGTTTTTATATTTAAACTGATAATTCAATTGTTTCTCTCATAAATAATGGAATAATATATTAACTGATTAAACAGTTGACTATTATTTCCCATCAGCATTTTTATTATCGATAATTTTGCTGAAATTGAACGTGAATCTCTTGTTGACAGCCATTTGAAAACAACGTCACATTTGGAACATCTCAGTTTTCATTGTTGCGTTTGGCTAACATTTGAAATTCCCACTGGCTATTGTTAGTAACCCTGGTACAGCTGAAACTTGTTATCTGGATATCGCTTAAGTCGATATTCAGGTAGCATCGATATTTTTTGCCATCCCCAATTTTTTCCCTTCTTTGTGTATAGAAATATATTCCTTTTTACTCGATATTGTCTGTGTCGATATTTCGGATATCTCCCACTTTTAGTTCCCGATTGATCATTTTACACCTTGAATTGAATGTTTGTCTTGATATATTTATTGTTGACATAATATTGTGTGTTTTTCCACACCATGTGAAAATCTACATGTGCCATTTTTCAGTTTGTTTAAGATACAACACTAATTACCGGTTAACGACAAAGGTGTCAGAATGACAGAACGTTGCAAACATCGTGTCATCGACTTAGGTGATTGCATGTAAATTTTGTTTAAATATCATTTGATTCAATCAATCAGCCTCAACTTATATCTCACACTGCCGAGAAATTCAATGAAGGACCCGGATATTAGCATTTATCACGACAGTGTAATTCTACTGCACGGACCGTAACATGAAAGTGAAAGTACAATTGACTGGGACAATTATCAGGGGATGAAAGTAAATATTGATTTTGAGTCAAAATCTATGTCAATATTTGGATATCTCTAGTTCTATTGACAGTCCCTCCAATATTGAGATAACGAGTTTCGACTGAATATCGTAATTATATGCACAGTTTTGCAAAACCCAAAGTAAAAACTGTTAATTATCACATAGTATTTTGTTCAATGAGGGATCATTCTGGCCTATCATAATTCATTTATTTATAGATCATATAATAATATCTGATATTATGTGATTTGACTAAATAGTAGCACAAATTGTGATCTGACTGAATATTATTTCAAAATATAAGATCTACTTTAAACAATCTGATATGCGCTGGACCGAATACAATCTAATAATATACAACCTGAAACTGGATGAATATTCTCTGAAACTATATGATCAGACTGAACATTATACAAAATGATGTGAAATTAGAGGAAGTTATGAGATTTGCCAGTATCATACCACTACAGTAATTGACATTTTTTGTGATAGAAAAAAAAAAGAAGTGAGCTCAACATCAGTCACTTTCAGTACATAACAACAAATAATCACACAAACAAACCCTGTTGTTCAGAGTACAAGTTAACTAATGTATTTGTGGTATACACAGGGATACATAATAATACTATTGAAGTAATGAAACTAAAATGAATGACACAAAGCGTGTGCTCTAACTAAGTTTAATGCTCAGTATCAAAGTAGCAAGTGATTCATGGTATGGAAACGCATGTAATTATAGAAGCAAATTGTAAGAGTATTTATTATTCTAAGTAAAGTGAAGTAACTACAACATAGAATATGCTAAAGAGTAATCAAGAGTTATGAGCACATGTATAGATGGTAATACAACAACTAACCCTGTTGATTAAAGAACAAGCTAGTTCTTACCTAATTTTATTTTATATAAAATATACAACTTTGCAAAAATGTTAGTTTTTAAATGTATACAAAACAACCATTATTCACAATGTCACTGGTCTATTGTGTAGAGAGCATGTTTGAGCCTTTTATCTTGAATTCAACATTTACATTTAACATTGTAGGACAGTCCAACCTTTGTTAAGTATCATCCCTATTAAACAAGGACAGTCCAACTTGTGTTAAGTATCACATTTATAAAACAAGGACAGTCCAACTTTTGTTAAGCATCACCTCTATTAAACAAGGACAGTCCAACTTGTGTTAAGTATCACCTTTATAAAACAAGGACAGTCCAACTTTTGTTAAGTAACACCTTTATAAAAAATGGACAGTCCAACTTTTGTCAAGCATCACCTCTATTAAACAAGGACAGTCCAACTTTTGTTAAGCATCATCTCTATTAAACAAGGACAGTCCAACTTGTGTTAAGTATCACCTTTATAAAACAAGGACAGTCCAACTTTTGTTAAGTAACACCTTTATAAAAAATGGACAGTCCAACTTTTGTCAAGTATCACCTCTATTAAACAAGGACAGTCCAACTTTTGTTAAGCATCATCTCTATTAAACAAGGACAGTCCAACTTTTGTCAAGTATCACCAATAATAAACAAGGACAGTCCAACTTTTGTTAAGCATCACCTCTATTAAACAAGGACAGTCCAACTTGTGTTAAGTATCACATTTATAAAACAAGGACAGTCCAACTTTTGTTAAGCATCACCTCTATTAAACAAGGACAGTCCAACCTTTGTTAAGCATCACCTCTATTAAACAAGGACAGTCCAACTTTTGTTAAGCATCATCTCTATTAAACAAGGACAGTCCAACTTGTGTTAAGTATCACCTTTATAAAACAAGGACAGTCCAACTTTTGTTAAGTAACACCTTTATAAAAAATGGACAGTCCAACTTTTGTCAAGTATCACCTCTATTAAACAAGGACAGTCCAACTTTTGTTAAGCATCATCTCTATTAAACAAGGACAGTCCAACTTTTGTCAAGTATCACCAATAATAAACAAGGACAGTCCAACTTTTGTTAAGCATCACCTCTATTAAACAAGGACAGTCCAACTTGTGTTAAGTATCACATTTATAAAACAAGGACAGTCCAACTTTTGTTAAGCATCACCTCTATTAAACAAGGACAGTCCAACTTGTGTTAAGTATCACATTTATAAAACAAGGACAGTCCAACTTTTGTTAAGCATCACCTCTATTAAACAAGGACAGTCCAACTTGTGTTAAGTAACACCTTTATAAAAAATGGACAGTCCAACTTTTGTCAAGCATCACCTCTATTAAACAAGGACAGTCCAACTTTTGTTAAGCATCATCTCTATTAAACAAGGACAGTCCAACTTGTGTTAAGTATCACCTTTATAAAACAAGGACAGTCCAACTTTTGTCAAGCATAACCTCTATTAAACAAGGACAGTCCAACTTTTGTCAAGCATAACCTCTATTAAACAAGGACAGTCCAACTTTTGTCAAGCATAACCTCTATTAAACAAGGACAGTCCAACTTTTGTTAAGTATCACCTTTATTTAACAAGGACTGTCCAACTTTTGTTAAGTATCACCTCTATTAAACAAAGACAGTCAAACCTTTGTTAAGCATCACCTTTATAAAATAAGGACAGTCCAACTTTTGTTAAGCATCACCTCTATTAAACAAGGACAGTCCAACTTTTGTCAAGTATCACCAATAATAAACAAGGACAGTCCAACTTTTGTTAAGCATCACCTCTATTAAACAAGGACAGTCCAACTTTAGTTAAGTAACACCTCTATTAAACAAGGACAGTCCAACTTGTGTTAAGTATCACATTTATAAAACAAGGACAGTCCAACTTTTGTTAAGCATCACCTCTATTAAACAAGGACTGTCCAACTTGTGTTAAATAACACCTTTATAAAACAAGGACAGTCCAACTTTTGTTAAGCATCACCTCTATTAAACAAGGACAATCCAACTTTAGTTAAGTAACACCTCTATTAAACAAGGACAGTCCAACTTGTGTTAAGTATCACATTTATAAAACAAGGACAGTCCAACTTTTGTTAAGCATCACCTCTATTAAACAAGGACAATCCAACTTTAGTTAAGTAACACCTTTATAAAACAAGGACAATCCAACTTTAGTTAAGTAACACCTTTATAAAACAAGGACAGTCCAACTTTTGTCAAGTATCACCAATAATAAACAAGGACAGTCCAACTTTAGTTAAGTATCACCTCTATTAAACAAGGACAGTCCAACTTTTGTTAAGCATCACCTCTATTAAAAGCATCACCTTTATTAAACAAGGACAGTCCAACTTTTGTTAAGCATCACCTCTATTAAAAGCATCACCTTTATTAAACAAGGACAGTCCAACTTTTGTCAAGCATCACCTCTATTAAACAAGGACAGTCCCAACTTTTGTCAAGCATCACCTCTATTAAACAAGGACAGTCCAATGTCAAGTATCACCTCTATTAAACAAGGACAGTCCAACTTTTGTCAAGTATCACCTCTATTAAACAAGGACAGTCCAACTATTGTTAAGTATCACCAATATTAAACAAGGACAGTCCAACTTTTGTTAAGTATCTTACTAACCGGGCCCGGTAATTTAAGTTAAACTGGCATGTATAAAGCGACCACCAGCATTATGAGACATATGACAAACTTTTACCCTTGGTTGGCTATAATATCTGGTTCAAATATGCATTCTAACCAACAGCTCAGTGCTACAATTGTACACGTATATATAATTGCACTGCAGTCTCTCCATAACGCATTTCCCGGAAGCCACAGTTTCGGACCACGATGCAAACAGAATTGCATTATAACTATCACGGCTATGGAAAGGCCCACATGCCAGATGAGAAATCTAAGGAACTTTGTGAAAATGTCTTTCTTTCCGTTTCTTTCAATATATGGTGCAATTTATCATGAAATGGTTACATACATTATTTTTATTTTGTTAATATTATATTTTTCTATCCTATATACTGATAATTTTAGACTTGATTCTATATAAGCCACTCAGTGAGAAGTCTATACATAGCCCCAATATCTAAAGTTTATTTACTATTTAGTTCAAATTTTTCAAACATTCATCAATTGTTATGACACAATTTTTCCATGAATTTCGTTGAAAATACCAATAATAAATCTGGGAGCCATAGAAAATAAGCATTATAATGAGTTTCGTGTTTGTTGAAGCGCGTTATATTGAGACCACAGTGCTTATAAATATAGCACTAAATCATCTATAATGCCACTGAATACAGTGCCACCTAATGGTAGTTCATCATCACAATAACTTCATGAGCACAATGGAGAAAAGTGATCCAGTGACCAGTCCTGTGGTGAGGAAGGCGGACATTATGGCACCTGTACTCTCGGCAACGTCTGATGTCACCCGTCTGTGGAACAGAAATATACACATTGTCTATAGGTTTATATCATATAGCAGTATATGTAGTTTATCAGTTTATTTAAAACAAACTTATGTAAGTTAGATTCGAGTTTAAACATATTCTATTCCATAAAATTTACAACAATGTTTATCCAAAGTACAATGGGAAAAGGGATCAAAATGAAGGCATAATTTATTAAGTTCTTTTCTCCCAAGTATGATTAGATACACACTTCATGAATTTAACATTGTTTTTTGTAGAATATGATATAAATAATGGATCTTGAATGAGTACTTGTTTATTGTTGACAAAAAAAATATGATGAGGCTTTGCAGTGTATCATATCAATTTTGCCAACAAATCTAATAAATAATTCTTTTTATCACATCACTCAGGAAAAATGTACTTTTACTATTTATTTTCAAATCACCTCTACAAGAAAAGTGAAAAAATTGGGCATTTTAGCTTTGGTCAGTCATCATAGCATTTCATAATAACATCAATTTACCAAACTAGAGGTTCTCAAGGATCTTTGAATGCTTACCATGATTTCAGAAAGGCCTGAACAACAAAATCTTTATAGGGGACAATCAAGAAACACTGCTGTCAAAATTTGTTTTGATAATTTGAGGTGGGTTTTTTTTGGAGAAGAATTAAACTTTAGTAAATCAGAAAGCATAATTTAGTTGCTATTCTAATTGGTACAGAAAACAAAAATATGAAGAATCTGCCATGTTTGGGGCAAACACAATGCCAGATGCAAAGAAATGCCAAGAACTTACTAGTCGGGTGCCCAATTCACTAACATTTGTAACTTCCTAGTGTAATATTCAAAGTTACAAAAAAAAAGTCAGGGAAATTTATTTAATTTTTCAATCTCATCATCATATAAACTGTTTTGTAACCAAAGTGCTAATAGCATATCTTATTAAAATTCACCTTGAGTTAATGAAAAGCCTATAGGTGTCACAATTTGTTTGAACAAAAATATTAGATTTACAAAGCTTTGTGAAATGGGTCCTAGGTGAACTAAATACAAAACTTCTTTTTATCCGTCCACATGTTTCAATGTCAAAAGGCACACAAATATTTACATGAAATTGTGCAGAACCACCATCCCTGCACAAAATACCGAAACATTTCCTCACATGAAATCTTTAAACAAGATTGAGCTTGAACCCATGACCTCTACTGTGAAAAACAAGTGACCTCAAGACCTTGTTTTAGACCACTTGTTCACACATGACCCCAGTTATAAATTAAACATTAAAGAATTAAAAGTTGAGCTAATATTAAATA
Source organism: Panopea generosa (assembly GCA_029582155.1). Classification (NCBI taxonomy): domain Eukaryota; kingdom Metazoa; phylum Mollusca; class Bivalvia; order Adapedonta; family Hiatellidae; genus Panopea; species Panopea generosa. The sequence continues at coordinate 50,921,206 of CM055897.1, forward strand.
ACCAAGAAATACTCACCTTGGGCCGTACATCATAGAAAGAGTACTAAAATATCCATTAGTTATGCCCAACAGCAATATAAAGATGACAGGATACACATCATTGTTAAAGAAGGCCAGGTTGTGGCGAGGCTGGGCATTACAATACATCAGCAGGGGGATGAACGCAACACGCATCACTGACAACAATAGTAATAATGTGGAACGACCAAATCGTGGCTGAAAATATATAAAGGTATCATTGTACCAATCACAGAAATGGTAAAGGGTTCCACTTTTCTACATTAACTCTTGTATTTTAAAAATAGTAAGGTAATAGTCTTGTACATTTTGTTGGAAGAAACTGCAACATTTATATTATCAAAAAAATCAGAGTTTGTATATATATGTGTAGTTCCTTTCCTAAACTGATTTTATATCATCCATATTAACTGATTTCATGCAATATTCATTGATTTTAATGAAAATAATTGCTGAAATTGGGTTAATATATTTCTTCTTTTTTTATACTTAAAATGGTCATTTTTCAGCTTTTTGTAAAGCTATTTTTTTTTTATTTTCTTAAAAACAGGATTGTTTAATTAGCTTGAACAAAAGATTTCCTGATTTTATGGCAGAAAAATATAAAACAGGAGACCATTGAGGTCCTGTATCACTCTATTGAACAGAGTTAATGTTATGAGAATGGTGTATAAACACAATGTCCACAAATTACAGGCTATATATGGCAATATGTTGTATTGGTGAAGAATAAAAACTTAAAAATATATCTGTGTAGAACCATCGTCATTCTACAGGTAACTGGCATACATTCTAACAAACACCTCAGTGGTGAGGTAAGTAAATATATCTGCGTAGAACCATCGTCATTCTACAGGTAACTGGCATACATTCTATCAAACAACTCAGTGGTGAGAGGTAAGTAAATATATCTGCGTAGAACCATCGTCATACTACAGGTAACTGGCGTACATTCTAACAAACACCTCAGTGGTGAGAGTTAAGTTAATATATCTGTGTCGAACCATCGTCATTCTACAGGTAACTTGCGTACATTCTAACAAACACCTCAGTGGTGAGAGGTAAGTAAATATATCTGCGTAGAACCATCGTCATTCTACAGGTAACTGGCGTACATTCTAACAAACACCTCAGTGGTGAGAGGTAAGTAAATATATCTGCGTAGAACCATCGTCATTCTACAGGTAACTGGCGTACATTCTATCAAACACCTCAGTGGTGAGAGGTAAGTAAATATATCTGCGTAGAACCATCGTCATTCTACAGGTAACTGGCATACATTCTAACAAACACCTCAGTGGTGAGAGGTAAGTAAATATATCTGTGTAGAACCATCGTCATTCTACAGGTAACTGGCGTACATTCTAACAAACACCTCAGTGGTGAGAGGTAAGTAAATATATCTGTGTAGAACCATCGTCATTCTACAGGTAACTGGCGTACATTCTAACAAACACCTCAGTGGTGAGAGGTAAGTAAATATATCTGTGTAGAACCATCGTCATTCTACAGGTAACTGGCGTACATTCTAACAAACACCTCAGTGGTGAGAGGTAAGTAAATATATCTGTGTAGAACCATCGTCATTCTACAGGTTACTGGCGTACATTCTAACAAACACCTCAGTGGTGAGAGGTAAGTAAATATATCTGTGTAGAACCATCGTCATTCTACAGGTAACTGGCGTACATTCTAACAAACACCTCAGTGGTGAGAGGTAAGTAAATATATCTGTGTAGAAACATCGTCATACTACAGGTAACTGGCATACATTCTAACAAACACCTCAGTGGTAAGAAGTAAGTAAATATATCTGTGTAGAACCATCGTCATTCTACAGGTAACTGGCATACATTCTAACAAACAACTCAGTGGTGAGAGGTAAGTAAATATATCTGTTTAGAACCATCATCATACTACGGGTAACTGGCATACATTCTAACAAACACCTCAGTGGTGAGAGGTAAGTAAATATATCTGTGTAGAACCATCCTCATACTACAGGTAACTGGCATACATTCTAACAAACACCTCAGTGGTGAGAGGTAAGTAAATATATCTGTGTAGAACCATCGTCATACTACGGGTAACTGGCATACATTCTAACAAACACCTCAGTGGTGAGAGGTAAGTAAATATATCTGTGTAGAACCATCGTCATTCTACAGGTAACTGGCATACATTCTAACAAACACCTCAGTGGTGAGAGGTAAGTAAATATATCTGTGTAGAACCATCGTCATACTACAGGTAACTGGCATACATTCTAACAAACACCTCAGTGGTGAGAGGTAAGTAAATATATCTGTGTAGAACCATCGTCATACTACAGGTAACTAGCGTACATTCTAACAAACACCTCAGTGGTGAGAGGTAAGTAAATATATCTGTGTAGGACCATCGTCATACTACAGGTAACTGGCATACATTCTAACAAACACCTCAGTGGTGAGAGGTAAGTAAATATATCTGTGTAGAACCATCATCATACTACGAGTAACTGGCATACATTCTAACAAACACCTCAGTGGTGAGAGGTAAGTAAATATATCTGTGTAGAACCATCGTCATTCTACAGGTAACTGGCGTACATTCTAACAAACACCTCAGTGGTGAGAGGTAAGTAAATATATCTGTGTAAAAACATCGTCATACTACAGGTAACTGGCATACATTCTAACAAACACCTCAGTGGTGAGATGTAAGTAAATATATCTGTGTAGAACCATCTATATTCTACAGGTACATGTAACTGGCATACATTCTAACAAACACCTCAGTGGTGAGAGGTAAGTAAATATATCTGTGTAGAACCATAGTCATACTACGGGTAACTGGCATACATTCTAACAAACACCTCAGTGGTGAGAGGTAAGTAAATATATCTGTGTAGAACCATCGTCATACTACGGGTAACTGGCATACATTCTAACAAACACCTCAGTGGTGAGAGGTAAGTAAATATATCTGTGTAGAACCATCGTCATTCTACAGGTAACTGGCATACATTCTAACAAACACCTCAGTGGTGAGAGTTAAGTAAATATATCTGTGTAGAACCATCGTCATTCTACAGGTAACTGGCGTACATTCTAACAAACACCTCAGTGGTGAGAGGTAAGTAAATGTATCTGTGTAGAAACATCGTCATACTACAGGTTACTGGCATACATTCTAACAAACACCACAGTGGTGAGAGGTAAGTAAATATATCTGTGTAGAACCATCATCATTCTACAGGTAACTGGCATACATTCTAACAAACACCTCAGTGGTGAGAGGTAAGTAAATATATCTGTGTAGAACCATAGTCATACTACGGGTAACTGGCATACATTCTAACAAACACCTCAGTGGTGAGAGGTAAGTAAATATATCTGTGTAGAACCATCGTCATACTACGGGTAACTGGCATACATTCTAACAAACACCTCAGTGGTGAGAGGTAGGTAAATATATCTGTGTAGAACCATCGTCATACTACAGGTAACTAGCGTAAATTCTATCAAACAACTCAGTGGTGAGAGGTAAGTAAATATATCTGCGTAGAACCATCGTCATTCTACAGGTAACTGGCGTACATTCTAACAAACACCTCAGTGGTGAGAGGTAAGTAAATATATCTGCGTAGAACCATCGTCATTCTACAGGTAACTGGCATACATTCTAACAAACACTTCAGTGGTGAGAGGTAAGTAAATATATCTGCGTAGAACCATCGTCATTCTACAGGTAACTGGCGTACATTCTAACAAACACCTCAGTGGTGAGAGGTAAGTAAATATATCTGTGTAGAACCATCGTCATTCTACAGGTAACTGGCGTACATTCTAACAAACACCTCAGTGGTGAGAGGTAAGTAAATATATCTGTGTAGAACCATTGTCATTCTACAGATTACTGGCGTACATTCTAACAAACACCTCAGTGGTGAGAGGTAAGTAAATATATCTGTGTAGAACCATAGTCATTCTACAGGTAACTGGCGTACATTCTAACAAACACCTCAGTGGTGAGAGGTAAGTAAATATATCTGTGTAGAAACATTGTCATACTACAGGTAACTGGCATACATTCTAACAAACACCTCAGTGGTAAGAGGTAAGTAAATATATCTGTGTAGAACCATCGTCATTCTACAGGTAACTGGCATACATTCTAACAAACACCTCAGTGGTGAGAGGTAAGTAAATATATCTGTGTAGAACCATCGTCATACTACAGGTAACTGGCATACATTCTAACAAACAACTCAGTGGTGAGAGGTAAGTAAATATATCTGTTTAGAACCATCATCATACTACGGGTAACTGGCATACATTCTAACAAACACCTCAGTGGTGAGAGGTAAGTAAATATATCTGTGTAGAACCATCCTCATACTACAGGTAACTGGCATACATTCTAACAAACACCTCAGTGGTGAGAGGTAAGTAAATATATCTGTGTAGAACCATCGTCATACTACAGGTAACTGGCATACATTCTAACAAACACCTCAGTGGTGAGAGGTAAGTAAATATATCTGCGTAGAACCATCGTCATTCTACAGGTAACTGGCATACATTCTATCAAACACCTCAGTGGTGAGAGGTAAGTAAATATATCTGTGTAGAACCATCGTCATTTTACAGGTAACTGGCATACATTCTAACAAACACCTCAGTGGTGAGAGGTAAGTAAATATATCTGTGTAGAACCATCATCATTCTACAGGTAACTGGCATACATTCTAACAAACACCTCAGTGGTGAGAGGTAAGTAAATATATCTGCGTAGAACCATCGTCATTCTACAGGTAACTGGCATACATTCTAACAAACACCTCAGTGGTGAGAGGTAAGTAAATATATCTGTGTAGAACCATCATCATTCTACAGGTAACTGGCATACATTCTAACAAACACCTCAGTGGTGAGAGGTAAGTAAATATATCTGCGTAGAACCATCGTCATTCTACAGGTAACTAGCGTACATTCTAACAAACACCTCAGTGGTGAGAGGTTAGTAAATATATCTGCGTAGAACCATCGTCATTCTACAGGTAACTGGCGTACATTCTAACAAACACCTCAGTGGTGAGAGGTAAGTAAATATATCTGCGTAGAACCATCGTCATTCTACTGGTAACTGGCGTACATTCTAACAAACACCTCAGTGGTGAGAGTTAAGTTAATATATCTGTGTAGAACCATCGTCATTCTACAGGTAACTGGCATACATTCTATCAAACACCTCAGTGGTGAGAGGTAAGTAAATATATCTGTGTAGAACCATTGTCATACTACAGGTAACTGGCGTACATTCTAACAAACACCTCAGTGGTGAGATGTAAGTAAATATATCTGTGTAGAACCATCGTCATTCTACAGGTAACTGGCGCACATTCTAACAAACACCTCAGTGGTGAGAGTTAAGTAAATATATCTGTGTAGAACCATCGTCATTCTACAGGTAACTGGCATACATTCTAACAAACACCTCAGTGGTGAGAGGTAAGTAAATATATCTGTGTAGAATCATCGTCATTCTACAGGTAACTGGCGTACATTCTAACAAACACCTCAGTGGTGAGAGGTAAGTAATCCTGAGAAGAGTACCTTAGACCATTCTGCCACAGCAAGCTCTCCAATGTTGTGAGATATTTCTGTACAAGGTTATCTTTTATTGAGTTAACAAAATCAAAACATATTAGCATTTTTTATTTTTTAAGAACATATAACCTGTCCAGTTATAATGTGACCTGATTAGTGACCTCATTTGAGTTCTTATGACATCACTCAATATGCCAACTTTTATATTTAAAATCAATCAAAACAATTTTTTTTTTATTAAAAACAAGCCAAATTTAGCACTTTGCTAACAAGATGCAAAAAAGTCAAGTGTAGCAGTTCTGAGTATTCAGGAGCAGGTAACTCTGACAGCAATGACAGGGGGACATTACTGGTTTCCAAACTTCTCTAATATCTCACACCATCATACAAGTTTTGATTAAAATCTATCAAATTACATTTTTAAGAAAACACCTTTAAATTTATTTCAACAGAGACATTGGTTACATTTTTTAATAAATCTGGGCAGCACTCAGTACCACAGAACTACCCTAAATATATTGTGTAAATGCACGCTAATTTGTGGTTGAGCCAGTGTCAAAGATATTAGATCTAATAAAATTAGAAAAACGGTTAGTGCATCATAACAAGAAAATTGGCCTGGTTAGCTCAGTTCATAGCGTATCTAACTATCAATCCAGGGGTCGTGAGTTTGAATCCCTGCTAGGTCACGTCTTTGTGAATATTGATATACATGATTGCACCTCATTATTATGGTCTCTCACCTCTGATTCAAGTGGGAAAGTTATCAGTTACTTGCAAAAATGGGGTGTGCTCAAGTACTGGTTAACCTTCCAGGCTCCCAGGTAACAGTGGTTAGGTTAACTGATCATATGTTGACCCTCAAAGGCATAAAAATGACACTTAATGTTTAAACAAGAAAAATTGAACTATTACCGGTACTGTTGATTTGATGATAAAAATGCCTACTTACACACTGTATGGACCCTGCTATAGATCTGCCACTCCAATCTCCACAATTAAACAACAGAAAGCACACATACGCTGAGAAATATTTCTCTGAAAAATATTATAAAGAGTGAACACAAATATAACTAGAAATATCTCTCTGAAAAATATTATAAAGTGTGAACCGGTATCATTTAAATCAGCTTTACAAAACTAATGTTACACACATCTACACTTGATGTTGATAATTTATACAAAGTTTCAAGTCCTAAAAACTATAGAGGTAGTTTCTGCACAAGAATTAAAATTAACAACAAGAGCAATAACTTTGCATGGATTTAAATCAGAATAATAAAAAAAAAATTGCGTGATGCAAATCTGCACTTGATGTTGTTTTTTAAGTTATCTATTTGAAACTCATTTATTCACCCCATGAATTAGTGTGTTGTGGCACACTTAGCAATGCAAATATAAATAAATAACAATTTTCTCTTATTCTCTACTCTTGTTCAGCCTTCCTATATACTTTATCATTATTCTTAGATTTCTTATAATTTTGTTTACCTTGGTTGAGCGAAGGGGGGAGGGGGTTACTATTCACTGGTATTTAACAGTCCACAACAAGAAAGTTTGACATAAAAATTTAACAAATTGTCTGAAAACTGTCCACTCCACAAGTTGCCGACAGACAGAGGCAGGTGGGCAGGCAGGCGGGCAGGCAGGCAGGCAGGCAGGCAGGCACTTTTAAAGGTTTCCAATAACAAAATATTTGTGTAGGCATGACAATATCTCAAGAAAACAGTCATCTGATTTTCATTTGTGACCTTTTTCCAAATTTTGAATGGACAAAGCCTATGAAGAAGACCAGATTTCACCCCAGGGTCATAATTTGAACAAACTTGAGAGCCCTCCATGTAATGAACTCTCACAGAAAATCGGTCAAGTGTTTTCAGAGAAGAAGTTGTGTTGGGCAAAAGAAAACAATGGGTGACCCCAAAAGATATAAATTCTTATTGGTATGCAAGAAAAATGATTTTTTTCCTTGTCAACACCATAACAGAAAAAATTATATACCCATTTATTTTATTTTATTTAGTTATCTAAATAATTTTTTTAAATGACTCAAATTTATATTAATCATGTGTGGCATGATAGATCAAGGTTAGTTCAATTGTACCATTCATGTATACCACATACCTGTCCAAACACCAGACCCTTTGTTTACAGAGATAATGGAGGATGCTATGGCAGGAAAACATGACAACGTCACAAAAAACACGATACAAACACTAAGTCCTTCACGCCATATCTGTAAATAAGAAAATAAATACATTAAGTTTTATTCATTAAACAGCATGAAATCTTTTTTTAAATATTTGTTTTATCATGGAGCTTCATCTACAAGTGGAGGTTTCAAAAATGGGTTTGATATGAATTTATCAACATAATGTACATGGAAAAAACATACTGTATATGGAAAAAAGCATGTACATAGAAAAACATCAAGTACATGGAGCAACATCATGTACATAATAAAACATCATGCACATGGAACAACATCATGTACATGAGAAAACATCATGTACATGGAAAAAACATCATGTATATGATAAAACATCATGTAAATAGAAAAACATTATGTAAATGGAAAAACATCAAGTACATTGAACAACATCATGTAAATGGAAAAAAACATCAAGTACATCATGTAAATGGAAAAAAACATCAAGTACATGGAACAACATCATGTAAATGGAAAAACATCAAGTACATCATGTAAATGGAAAAAAACATCAAGTACATGGAACAACATCATGTAAATGGAAAAACATCAAGTACATGGAACAACATCATGTAAATGGAAAAACATCATGTAAATGGAAAAACATCAAGTACATGGAACAACATCATGTAAATGGAAAAACATCATGCACATGGAAAAAACATCATGCACATGGAAAAACATCAAGTACATGGAACAACATCATGTACATAAAAAACATCATGTAAATGGAAAAATATCATGTAAATGGAAAAAAATATCATGCATATGGAAAAACACCATGTACATCGAACAACATCATGTACATGGAAAAACATGTATATGAAAAAACATCACATACATGGAAAAATATCATGCACATGGAAAAAACCATCATGTACATGGAAAAATATAATGTACAGTATAACTTCCATATATTGAACTTCAACATGTCAAATTTCTCGGTATATCAAACTTTTTCTCAAGTCCCAACTTTTTTCCTTCTAAATCTATATGGAAAAAACGCAAATATATCGAAGTTATACATATCGAATTTTTCAGTATATTGAAGTTTTTTCACGGCCCGAAAGAGTCCTTTTACACATCATTAACCATTTATGAATCGAATATTGAATACCTGTTAAAAATTTCTCGCGGGAGTGATGTACATGTATTTCACACCTGCAGAGCGCCGATGTGATGATCGTAGGAACAAAGGCCCCGCTGATCATATAGCGTAAAGTCCCTTCAAGAGCTCGGATAAATGTTTGTTAGAAGTCACACTTTAATAAACATGTGATTACTTAAAGGCCGAATGGTGATAATTTACTGATAAAACACATTAACTTTGTGTACACAAACATGGCGGCTGCGTCTGTCATGATTACATATCACCAATTTACCGAAAACGGCTAATTACCGACAAGCGCTTTAGTTATATTGATTTTTAAATGACATGCAATATATAATAAACACGATTCAATTTATGTTTTTTTTTCAACTTACCTTTACTAGTAAAAGTATGACAGGTAGATCTACAGTCATATATTTGTTGTGATCTCATTACCAATCAAACTTTTACCATTACCATTGAGTGATCCAGACATGCACATATATCGAAGTCCCGGTATATCAAACTTTTCATGACGGTCCCCTGAACTTCGATATATGGAAGTTATATACTGTACATGGAAAAGCATCATGTATATGGGGGAAAAAATACATGGAAAAATATTATGTACATGGAATAGCATCATGTATATGGAAAAACATATACATTGAAAAACATATTGTACATGGAAAACCTGACTAGTTATGAATATCATTTATTTACTGTTACCACCATCCTACCCATGGAATCCTAGTTACCTGTGATCCTACCCGTGGAATCTTAGTTACCTGTGATCCTACCTGTGGAATCCTAGTTACCTGTGATCCTACCCATGGAATCCTAGTTACCTGTGATCCTACCCGTGGAATCCTAGTTACCTGTGATCCTACCCGTGGAATCCTAGTTACCTGTGATCCTACCCGTGGAATCCTAGTTACCTGTGATCCTACCCGATGAATCCTAGTTACCTGTGATCCTACCCGTGGAATCCTGGTTACCTGTGATCCTACCTGTCGAATCTTAGTTACCTGTGATCCTACCTGTGGAATCCTAGTTATCTGTGATCCTGCCCGTGGAATCCTAGTTATCTGTGATCCTACCCGTGGAATCCTAGTTACCTGTGATCCTACCCGTGGAATCCTAGTTATCTGTGATCCTGCCCGTGGAATCCTAGTTACCTGTGATCATACCCGTGGAATCCTAGTTATCTGTGATCCTGCCCATAGAATCCTAGTTATTTGTGACTGCTGGTGCAGTTATCCTCCTCCAGAAAGTGGATAGAATTTGACAAAGAGGAACTTTTGGAAATTAGGTATTATCAGGTCTAGTTTGTTATTTTTACTAATTAATTACATAGTGGTTTATAACATTAGTAACTATTTACAACATTAGCGTGCGAAGAGCTTGACATCCGCAATTGAGATACTAGAATTGGGTAGAATTTCTATTAAGCGGGACTTACTTTTTTGATTATATTGAGGTAGTAGTTGCAGCCATGATGGACATCTATCTGCTCTACATTGTCATCATGATTTATACTTCCAAGTGTATTACCTAGAACAGATATTATTTTATATAGAAAAAAGTTCTGCAGAATCAAATGGCTTGCCTACATCGCTTTATCATAAAATTATACAATGAAAAATTCCAGCAATTGATGCAAAGCAATTAACATAAAATAGAAATGCGGTCAATGGATATGTAAAAGAAATCATTATTTATTTAAAAAAGCAAGTTAAAACCTATCCCAGAGCCTGGTATAACACAAAAACCTAACATTTTAAGTGGTAAAAGACTATAGCCTAGGGCTAAAAGTGATACAAGACTATAACCTAGGGTTATGAGTGATACAAGACTATAACCTAACACTATAAGTGATACAAGACTATAACCTAACACTATAAGTGATACAAGACTATAACCTAGTGTTACAAGTGGTACAAAACTATAACCTAGAGTTATGAGTGATACAAGACTATAACCTAACACTATAAGTGGTACAAGACTATAACCTAGTGTAACAAGTGGTACAAGACTATAACCTAGGGTTATGAGTGATACAAGACTATAACCTAACAATATAAGTGATACAAGACTATAACCTAGTGTTACAAGTGGTACATGACTATAACCTAGTGTTACAAGTGGTACAAGACTATAACCTAGTGTTATGAGTGGTACAAAACTATAACCTAGAGTTATGAGTGATACAAGACTATAACCTAACACTATAAGAGGTACAAGACTATAACCTAGTGTTACAAGTGGTACAAGACTATAACCTAGGGTTATGAGTGATACAAGACTATAGCCTAACATTATAAGTGATACAAGACTATAACCTAACATTGTAAGTGATACAAGACTATAACCTAACACTATAAGTGATACAAGACTATAACCTAGTGTTACAAGTGGTACAAGACTATAACCTAGTGTTATGAGTGGTACAAGACTATAACCTAGAGTTATGAGTAATACAAGACTATAACCTAACACTGTAAGTGGTACAAGGCTATAACCTAACACTATAAGTGATACAAGACTATAACCTAGTGTTACAAGTGATACAAGACTATAACCTAGGGTTATGAGTGATACAAGACTATAACTTAACACTATAAGTGATACAAGACTATAACCTAGTGTTACAAGTGGTACAAGACTATAACCTAGTGTTATGAGTGGTACAAAACTATAACCTAGAGTTATGAGTGATACAAGACTATAACATAGTTTTACAAGTGGTACAAGACTATAACCTAGAGTTATGAGTGATACAAGACTATAACGTAGTTTTACAAGTGGTACAAGACTATAACCTAGTGTTACAAGTGGTACAAGACTATAACCTAGGGTTATGAGTGATACAAGACTATAACCTAACACTATAATTGATACAAGACTATAACCTAGTGTTACAAGTGGTACAAGACTATAACCTAGGGTTATGATTGATACAAGATTATAACCTAACAATTTAAGTGATACAAGACTATAACCTAACACTATAAGTGATACAAGACTATAACCTAACACTATAATTGATACAAGACTATAAGCTAGTGTTACAAGTGGTACAAGACTATAAGCTAGTGTTATGAGTGGTACAAGACTATAACCTAGAGTTATGAGTGATACAATACTATAACCTAACACTATAAGTGGTACAAGACTATAACCTAACACTATAAGTGATACAAGACTATAACCTAGTGTTACAAGTGGTACAAGACTATAACCTAGTGTTATGAGTGGAACAAGACTATAACCTAGTGTAACAAGTGGTACAAGACTATAACCTAATGTTATGTGTTGAACAAGACTATAACCTAGTGTTATGAGTGGTACAAGACTATAACCTAACAATATAAGTGATACACGACTATAACCTAGGGTTATGAGTGGTACAAGACTATTACCTAGAGTTATGAGTGAAACAAGACTATAACCTAACACTATAAGTGGTACAAGACTATAACCTAGGGTTATGAGTGGTACAAGACTATAACCTAGAGTTATGAGTGATAGAAGACTATAACATAATATTTATAAGTGGTACAAGACTATAACCTCCGGTTATGAGTGATACAAAACTATAACCTAGTACTATAAGTGGTGCAAGACTATAACCTAGTGTTATGAGTGATACAAGACTATAACCTAGGGTTATGAGTGGTACAAGACTATAAACTAACACTATAAGTGGTACAATAATATAACCTCGTGTTATGAGTGGTACAAGGCTATAAACTAGGGTTATGAGTGATACAAGACTATAAGTGGTACAAGACTGTAACTTAGGGTTATGAAAGATACAAGACTATAACCTAGTACTGTAAGTGGTGCAAGACTATAACCTAGTGCTACAAGTGGTACAAGACTATAACCTAGGGTTATGAGTGATACAATAATACAACCTAGTACTGTAAGTGGTGCAAGACTATAACCTAGTGCTACAAGTGGTATGAGGCTATAACCTAGTGTTACAAGTGATAAAAGACTATAACCTAGAGTAATGAGTAATACAATACTATAACCTAGAACTATAAGTGGTACAAGACTATAACCTAACACTATAAGTAATACAAGACTATAACCTAGTGTTACAAGTGGTACAAGACTATAACCTAGTGTTATGAGTGGTACAAAACTATAACCTATGGTTATGAGTGGTACAAGACTATAACCTAGAGTAATGAGTGATACAAGACTATAACATAAATTTATAAGTGGTACAAGACTATAACCTAGGGTTATGAGTGATACAAAACTATAACCTAGTACTATAAGTGGTGCAAGACTATAACCTAGTGTAATGAGTGATACAAGACTATAACCTAGGGTTATGAGTGGTACAAGACTATAAACTAACACTATAAGTGGTACAAGACTATAACCTAGTGTTATGAGTGATACAATACTATAACCTAGTGTTATGAGTGGTACAAGACTATAAACTAACACTATAAGTGGTACAAGACTATAACCTAGGGTTATGAGCGGTACTAGACTACAACCTAGTACTGTAAATGGTGCAAGACTATAACCTAACACTATAAGTGGTGCAAGACTATTACCTAATGCTACAAGTGATACAAAACTATAACCTAGCGCTATGAGTGGTACAAGGCTATAACCTAGTGCTACGAGAAGTACAAGACTATAACCTAGTGCTATAAGTGGTACAAGTCTATAATCTAGTGCTACAAGTGGTACAAGACTATAACCTAGTACTACAAGCGGTACAAGACTATAATCTAGCGCTATGAGTGGTACAACGTTATAACCTAGCACTATGAGTGGTACAAAACTATAACCTAGTGCTACAAGTGGTACAAGACTATAACCTAGTGCTACAAGGCTATAACTTAGTGTGCTACAAATGGTACAAGACTTTAACCTAGTGCTACAAGACTTGTTCCTAGTGTGCTACAAGATTTTAACCTAGTATGCTACAAGACTTTAACCTAGTACTACAAGACTTTATCCTAGTGCTTTAAGTGCTACAAGACTATAATGTAGGATGATAAGTGGTACAAGACTTTAACCTAGTGCTACAAAACTTTAACCTAGTGCTTTAAGTGCTACATGACTATAACCTAGGATTATAAGTGGAACACAACTATAACCTAGTGCTACAAGACTATAACTTAGTGCTACAAGACTATAACCTATGATGATAAGTGGTACACAACTATAACCTAGTGCTACAAGTGGTACAAGACTATAACCTTGTGCTACAAGACTATAACCTATGCTAAGTGATACACAACTATAACCTAGTGCTATAAGTGGTACAAGCCTTTAACCTAGTGTTTTAAGTGGTGCAAGACTATAACATTGTGCTATAAGTGGTACAAGACTTTAACCTAGTGCTATAAGTGGTACAAGACTTTAACCTAGTGCTACAAAACTTTAACCTAGTGCTTTAAGTGCTACATAACTATAACCCAGGATGATAAGTGGTACACAACTATAACCTAGTGGTAAAAGACCATAACCTAGTGCTACAAGACTATAACCTATGATGATAAGTGGTACACAACTAAAACCTAGTGCTACAAGCCTTTAACCTAGTGTTTTAAGTGGTGCAAGACTATAACATTGTGCTATAAGTGGTACAAGACATTAACCTAGTGCTATAAGTGGTACAAGTCTTTAACCTGGTGCTACAAGACTTAACTTAGTGAAATAAGTGGTACAATACTTTAACCTAGTGCTATAAGACTTAATCTAATGATACAAGTGGTACAGCATACCATAGGGTGATAAGTGGTAAACAACTATAACCTAGTGATATAAGTGGTACAATACTTTAACTTAGTGCTACAAGTGGTACAAGACTTTAACCTAGTACTATAAGTGGTACAAGACTAACCTAGTGCTACAAGACTATAACCTATGCTGATATGTGTTAAACAACCATGACCTAGTGCTATAAGTGGTACAAGACTTTAACCTAGTGCTACAAGTGGTACAATACTTAAACATAATGCTACAAGACTTTAAACTAGTGCTATAAGACGTTAACATAGTGCTACAGTGGTACAATACTTTAACCTAGTGCCACAAGACTGTACCTAGTGCTGTAAGTGGTATAAGACTTTAACATATTGCTATAAGTCGTTAACATAGTGCTACAAATGGTACAATACTTTAACATAGTGCTACACAACTTTAACCTAGTGCTGTAAGTAGTACAATACTTTAACATAGTGCTAAAAGACTTTAACCTAGTGCTACAAGATTTTAACTTAGTGTTACAATACTGTTACCTAGTGGTACAAGACTATAACAGTGCTAAAAGTGGTACAATACTATAATCTAGTGCTACAATATTTTAACCTAGTGCTACATGATTATATTCTAGTGCTACAAGAATTTAACCTAGTGTTACAAAACTATAACTTAGTGCTTTAAGTCATAGAAGCAAAAGTATAATTTATATGAGAATAGTTTGAATATTATTTGAACATGGAGTCTTGTTTATCACAGTCCATGTTATTTTGTAGATTTAAAACAAAATTTATGAATAACAAAGACAAAATAGTAAATACATGTGACTACATATCTGAATCAGAATAATGGATTTCAAGTTGATGTCATGATGTCCAGCAGAATTGTATAGTACCTATTTTAACAAATATTTCCATTACCCCTCCAGCCCCAACACAACTATAAGATTAATATTACATGTATACATCCAATTACACAAAGGGTGATTGTAAAAGTAATGTCAAATTTGCTTACCTATTTCCAAAATGTGATAATTTGAATAATTCTGAAAATAAAAAAAATATTCCTATTCATATGTATATGCTGGTATTATTAACAACAAAACTTGTCAGAACAAATAAATAAACGGCCAAACTATAATGACAGCATTCATTGTTGTTATTCACTACAAACAAATAAACTTCCAAACTATAATGACAGCATTCATTGTTGTTATTCACTACAAACAAATAAACTTCCAAACTATAATGACAGCATTCATTGTTGAAATTCAAAACAAATAAATAGACTGCAAAACTATAATGACAGCATTCATTGTTGTTGTTCAGAACATATAAATAGACTGCAAAACTATAATGACAGCATTCATTGTTGTTGTTCAGAACAAATAAATAGACTGCAAAACTATAAAGACAGCATTCATTGTTGTTATTCAGAACATATAAATAGACTGCAAAACTATAATGACAGCATTCATTGTTGTTATTCAGAACAAATAAATAGACTGCAAAACTATAATGACAGCATTCATTGTTGTTGTTCAGAACATATAAATAGACTACAAAACTAAAATGACAGCATTCATTGTTGTTGTTCAGAACAAATAAATTAACTGCAAAACTATAATGACAGCATTCATTGTTGTTGTTCAGAACATATAAATAGACTGCAAAACTATAATGAAAGCATTCATTGTTGTTGTTCAGAACAAATAAATAGACTGCAAAACTATAATGACAGCATTCATTGTTGTTGTTCAGAACATATAAATAGACTGCAAAACTATAATGACAGCATTCATTGTTGTTGTTCAGAACATATAAATAGACTGCAAAACTATAATGACAGCATTCATGGTTGTTGTTCAGAACATATAAATAGACTGCAAAACTATAATGACAGCATTCATTGTTGTTGTTCAGAACATATAAATAGACTGCAAAACTATAATGACAGCATTCATTGTTGTTGTTCAGAACATATAAATAGACTGCAAAACTATAATGACAGCATTCATTGTTGTTGTTCAGAACATATAAATAGACTGCAAAACTATAATGACAGCATTCATTGTTGTTGTTCAGAACAAATAAATAGACTGCAAAACTATAATGACAGCATTCATTGATGTTGTTCAGAACATATAAATAGACTACAAAACTATAATGACAGCATTCATTGTTGTTGTTCAGAACATATAAATAGACTACAAAACTATAATGACAGCATTTATTGTTGTTGTTCAGAACAAATAAATTAACTGCAAAACTATAATGACAGCATTCATTGTTGTTGTTCAGAACAAACGAATACGGAATCATAACGATACAATTATTTGGTTAAAGTTAGATAAAGATTTCTTTTGTAGCGATTACGATACTTATTTATGTGGTATGTATATGTGGGGAGATGAAACGCCGGCGGCAAATATATTTGATGTCGATTTATTTGAATTACTGCAAAACAATGTTCACGATTTCGAGTCACTAGGTAGGCTATTTATAGCAGGTGACTGTAATGCACGGGTGTCAAACAGAAACGATTACATTGTATGTGATAGTATTGTAGAAGATTTAGACTCGTTAGATTACATACCAGATAATCCATTGCAGCGATCATCACAAGATACCGTTATTAACTCACAGGGAAATAAATTATTAGATTTGTGTAAAGCTACCTCATTAAGAATAGCCAATGGTAGATTAGGTTGTGACTTTGGTAATGGCTCTCATACTTATGTTAACAGGCACGGGTGTAGTGTGATTGATTATCTTTTAGTAAGGGAACGCGATTTTCGATCAGTGAGCAATTTCAAAATTGAGAATTTCAATGAGTTTAGTGACCACGCGCCGTTATCATTTACAACTAAATGTCCAGTTAGTCTTGACAGTGAACATTATGCAAAGTTTGCAGGAAGTACTTAATGGGAAAATGAACATATAGATGCCTTTCGCAGAGGAATAATAGGCAAATTACCACAGTTCAATAATTATTTAGATACTGTCAATAAAAATAGTCCGTTAAGTATTAATAATCTTATTGTAAAATTTACGAATATAATCCTTGAAGTGGCCGATCCGCTTTTTAAAAGGAAATGCAATGTTTTGGGGTCAAAGTTTAACAATCAGAACAGTGATACAACGCGGTGGTTTGATAAGGAGTGTATTCAAGCTAAAAAGCGGTATAAAGAAGCATTATATACTTTTAATCTAAATAAGTCAGATGTGAACAGAACGTTACTTGCTGATTACAAGATTGCTTATAAAATGTTATTGAAAAAAAAAGAAACGTGCTTTTAAATACAAACAAATGAAAGAGTTGGAAAGTATGCGTTTTTCCAGACCACGTGATTTTTGGAGACGTTTTATCAAAAGAAAACAAACTCCCCCAGACATTTCTTTAGATGATTTTAATAAATATTTTGTAAATCTTTTCAAAGATATACCTGTTACTATTTCCGATGATGCCGAAACTTTATACCAAACCTATGATTACAATCAGGACGACCCATTTTTCGAAGAACTGGATAGACGTATAAGTGTCCGAGAAGTTTAGGTCGCGATCAGAGCGTTAAAGAAAAAGAAGGTCGGTGGAGATAATATGCTTAATGAATATTTTATAGCAACTTGCGATATATTATCGTCTCATCTTACAGACATTTTTAATATTATTTTTTATACTGGGTGTTTTCCAGATGAATGGACTAAGGGTTGTATTATTCCACTACACAAAAAGGGTGACAAAGATGAATTTAATAATTACCGGGGAATAACTCTAGTTAGTTGTATGGGCAAACTTTTCACTAGTGTTTTAAATGAGCGAGTAAATAAATGGTGTGATAAAAATAATATTATATCAGATGCTCAATTTGGTTTTAGAAAGGGGAAATCCACCACAGATGCTATATTTATACTCCGATGTTTTATCGATAAAGTTCTTAACAATAAAAATCGTCTATATTGCGCTTTTGTTGATCTTAAAAAAGCCTTTGATTCAATTTATAGACACCCAATGTGGTTTAAGTTATTTAAATTAGGCGTTAAGGGGAAAATGCTTAGGATTATTCGATCAATGTATCATTCCGTTAAATCTTGTGTTAAATTAAGCGGATCTTGTTCTGACTTTTTCAATATTTCAGTAGGCTTAAAGCAAGGAGAAATAATGTCGCAGATCATGTTTGCTCTGTTCATGGAGGACATTGAGCTCTTTTTACAAAATAGAGTAAACTGTGGAATGTCTTTGGACGATATTACTTTAATATTATTGCTTTTTGCTGACGACATGATTCTAATAGGTTCAAGCCCGGAGAATCTGCAAAGAAGTATTGATAGATTACATGATTATTGCGATATTCGGGGTCTCCAAGTAAATACCGAAAAGACAAAAGTCGTGGTTTTTCGCAAAAGAGGTAGATTAAAAGAATCCGAACGTTTCCACTATAATGAAAAGTTATTGGATATTGTAGATGATTTTAATTATCTAGGTGTTGTTTTTAATTATACGGGTACATTTACATTGAATCAACAATATCTTTGCGGTAAAGCGTTAAAAGCAATGAATCTTTAAACTTCAAATATAAGAAAATTTGAAATTCGTCCAAAAACATCTTTGCAATTATTTGATGCTTTTGTTACATCTATTCTTAGTTATGGGAGTGAGGTATGGGGATTCACCAAGTCCAAGGATATCGAGAGAATACATTTAAAGTTCTGTAAGAATATTTTAGGGGTTAAGTTAACAACGAGCAATGCAGGTGTCTATGGAGAACTTAGCCGCTATCCGCTTTTTGTATCAAGATTTATAAGGATAATCAAATACTGGATAAGGCTATTAAAGTCGGATAATGTGATTTTAAATTGTGTATACAAGAGTACATATGAAGACTGTGACAATGGGAAAATAAATTGGTTGTCAAATGTAAAATGTATGTTACATAACTATGGGTTTATGTTTGTTTGGGATGAACCAACTAATGGTATTAATAATACATTTATTTCAATATTTCGCCAAAGAGTAGTAGATTGTTTTATTCAAAACTGGAATGCAGATCTCATTTCAAATAGGGTTCTCAACGTTTTATACAGAAATGTAAAATCAACTTTTGGTTATGAAAACTATCTTGATTTATTGTGTACTAAAACCTTACGCAGCTTTGTAACTAAATTACGACTTTCTTCTCATTCACTTAGAATCGAAACTGGTAGATATTCCAGGGACAGATTAGATAAAAATGAACATAAATGCCAAATTTGTAACAGTAACGATATTGAAGACGAGTTCCATTTTGTTTTATTGTGTTCTATGTATACTGATATAAGAAATAAGTTTATAAAAAAATATTATATTAGAAGACCAAGTATGGTCAAATTTGTAACATTGTTACAATCTTCAAACAAAATTGAACTTGCTAAACTTAGCAAATACATATCGGAAGCTTTAAAAATTAGACGCTCTATTCCGTACTTTATTTTAAATTAATGAATTAATAGTACATTCTCATGAAAGCTTTGTCAAATGTTATGTATGTGTTGTTAATAAATAAGCTGAATTACTTTATTATAATTGGATGGGTAAAATACTAAGATTATATGGGTAAATCATATGTTTTTGTTACTTAATATATTTTGTTTAACAGACACGTCTACATACTAACCATTTTATACTTTTGCAAAATTTAATGTTTATAATGCTTATATCTGTCATGTGCAAAAATATTGTCAATTGTATGTATAATGATGAGAAACTGTAAAGTTTAAGTCAATAAAATATGTCTATGTCTATGTCTAAACAAATAAATTGCCAAACTATAATGACAGCATTCATTGTTGTTGTTCAGAACAATAAACAAACTGCAAAACCATAATGACAGCATTCGTTGTTGTTGTTCAGAACAATAAACAAACTGCAAAACCATAATGGCAGCATTCATTGTTGTTCAGAACAAATAAATAAACTGCCAAACTATAATGACAGCATTCATTGTTGTTGTTCAGAACAATAAACAAACTGCAAAACCATAATGGCAGCATTCGTTGTTGTTCAGAACAAATAAATAAACTGCCAAACTACAATGACAGCATTCATTGTTGTTGTTCAGAGAAAATAAATAAACTGCCAAACTATAATGACAGCATTCATTGTTGTTGTTTAGAACAAACAAATAAACTGCCAAACTATAATGACAGCATTCATTGTTGTTGTTCAGAACAATAAATAAACTGCAAAACCATAATGGCAGCATTTGTGTTGTTTAGAACAAATAAATAAACTGCCAAACTATAATGACAGCATTCATTGTTATTGTTCAGAACAAATAAATAAACTGCCAAACTATAATGACAGCATTCATTGATGTTGTTAAGAACAAACAAATAAACTACCAAACTATAATGACAGCATTCATTGTTGTTGTTGAGAACAAACAAATAAACTGCCAAACTATAATGACAGCATTCATTGTTGTTGTTCAGAACAAATAAATAGACTGCAAAACTATAATGAGAGCATTCATTGTTGTTATTCAGAACAAATAAATAGACTGCAAAACAATAATGACAGCATTCATTGTTGTTGTTCAGAACAAATAAACAGACTGCAAAACTATAATGACAGCATTCATTGTTGTTGTTCAGAACAAATAAACAGACTGCAAAACTATAATGACAGCATTCATTGTTGTTGTTCAGAACAAATAAATAGACTGCAAAACTATAATGACAGCATTCATTGTTGTTGTTCAGAACAAATTAATAACCTGCCAAACTATAATGACAGCATTCATTGTTGTTGTTCAGAACAAATAAATAGACTGCAAAACTATAATGACAGCATTCATTGTTGTTGTTCAGAACAAATAAACAGACTGCAAAACTATAATGACAGCATTCATTGTTGTTGTTCAGAACAAATAAATAAACTGCAAAACTATAATGACAGCATTCATTGTTGTTATTCAGAACAAATTAATAACCTGCAAAACTATAATGACAGCATTCATTGTTGTTGTTCAGAACAAATAAACAGACTGCAAAACTATAATGACAGCATTCATCGTTGTTGTTCAGAACAAATAAATAGACTGCAAAACTATAATGACAGCATTCATTGTTGTTATTCAGAACAAATTAATAACCTGCAAAACTATAATGACAGCATTCATTGTTGTTGTTCAGAACAAATAAACAGACTGCAAAACTATAATGACAGCATTCATTGTTGTTGTTCAGAACAAATAAATAGACTGCAAAACTATAATGACAGCATTCATTGTTGTTGTTCAGAACAAATTAATAACCTGCCAAACTATAATGACAGCATTCATTGTTGTTGTTCAGAACAAATAAACAGACTGCAAAACTATAATGACAGCATTCATTGTTGTTATTCAGAACAAATAAATAAACTGCCAAACTATAATGACAGCATTCATTGTTGTTGTTCCGAACAAATTAATAGACTGCAAAACTATAATGACAGCATTCAGTGTTGTTGTTCAGAACAAATAAATAGACTGCAAAACTATAATGACAGCATTCATTGTTGTTGTTCAGAACAAATTAATAGACTGCAAAACTATAATGACAGCATTCAGTGTTGTTATTCAGAACAAATAAACAGACTGCAAAACTATAATGACAGCATTCATTGTTGTTGTTCAGAACAAATAAACAGACTGCAAAACTATAATGACAGCATTCATTGTTGTTGTTCAGAACAAATTAATAACCTGCAAAACTATAATGACAGCATTCATTGTTGTTCAGAACAAGGGAGTGACAGGGGTTTCTTAATTGTTAATTTTTACTTAATGAACACTAACTGGCTTAGTGTTAAACATCATCTGACTGACAGTTTATGTAACTCTGAGCAGAGCTACAATTAAATTTGAGACGATTGATGTGTGATAGCCATCAGTTGCAAAAGCTGTTTCTACGCATAGCTCACGTGGGCTTTGTAGTTTGTACATGAATCATTTAGAATTGAATCAAGGGCGGAGACTGTGCAATGTCATTCACGCATGCGCAGTGATGATGAATAATTAAGATTGAACTTAATAATTAAATTATTACGTAGGCTGTTTTAACAAATAAGAGCCAACAAAATATTGAAAATTGAAGTGATTCCATTGGTTGTTAATTGCGGTTGAACACTAATGTTATTGTTTATATAATATCTGACATCTCCATCTTCAGGTTTGTTTTATCAAAATGAAATAACTGGGAATTCCACGCCATAGTGCACCAAGAGTGTACTGCAGTATGGTGGTCATGTCAATTAAACTCCTTCGATAAATATGATATATATATATATACATAGAGCTGTGGACAGTGTTGGCGGCTCATACAAGAGGTTGTGAGTTCAATCTCACACTCAACTAGACCATCTCTCAAAAACAATGCTCATGCTGGTTGTACCCAGGAATGAACTCGAGAGTGTCTATAATTATAAACTCTGAGCTTACTTCACAACTGAGCAAAATTAAGAACTGGTAATATGGACTAAATACTGAATTAACCAGATGGATGCTTTATGACAATTTTTGTCTTCACTTTTGAACAAATATGATTATTTTTAGTTAGACACATGTATAATTTACAACTACTGTTGTTCATACAACGTTTATCATATTGTCACATAATTATATTTTTTTTTTATGTTTCTTGATGTAAATGACCAGTTATGAACTGCGTGTTACTATTCACTGGTATATAACAGTTCATAACAAGAAAGTTTTACATAAAGTAATATTTTGACTGGGTAATGTGATCAATATATATATATTTTTTTTTGCATGTTGTAATTTTTTTTTTTTTCAAAATGACAATATTACATAATAATAATATAATGTTTATATCAGTTTATACAAGAAAATATATTGTAAAAGAAAAAAGGACTCAAGGTCTTGAGAGGCGCCATTTGTTTGTTTGTTTGAATATTTAGAGTCATTGCTATGCCATCTAGAGCTAAAGACGATCAGTTAGCCTAACTTCTCTTTCCTGGGATCTTGGAAGGTTAACCAGTACTGGAGTATACCCATCTCAGCAAGTAATGGAAAACATTCCCACTTGAATCAGCGGCGAGACATGACAATGAGATGTAATATCAAATATCAATCATCACGAAGACTGTGGTCAGATGGGGATTCAAACTCATGAACTAAGGATTGATAGTCAAAGCACGTTTTCAAACGATTTTTATATTTTTTTAATAGATCGTCCTCCATCCGGTTTTTTTATGGGTGGATTTTCCACACTGATTTAAGTGCGGAAGCCAAAACACTCATATTGATTATAATATGTAATATCATTAGCAAAAACTCTTATGGGTTGTTAAAAAAACACTTTATATATGTCCATAATGTAAAAATATCCACAAAACCGCACATTTAACACTTAAATAACTTAGTTTTTACATACAATCCTACTTTCAAATTGTGTTTGACAGTTATCACGTGACGCGCACATTTCAAGCATCACAGCGATTTGAATAGAAACATTGTGATGGAAGCTCTACGCGGTTAATTGGAAAGGCAATACTTATCAGGGTAGGCAAATACGCATTATGTTCCGAGAAAGTAACATTTCCTGTCACAGTGTGTATTCAAATTAGACAAACCAATACTTGTGTTTGTTTTTTGACAAAAAAATGACAATATGCATCACTATTAAAGTTAAATAAATATTGTGTCTGTAGCAGAAATGTTGCTTGTACTTTATAAGTAGAAAAAGGATAATAAGATAGTATAGCTTTCTTAAGGATCTTTTTCACTTGTAATTGAATGTATGACTACCATGTTTACTGTGAACAAAATAGTGTTTAAACTAAATGTTGCCTGTACACTAACATTTCCTTTGGCAAATAATGCAGCCACACACGACTTTGTCTTTCTCCACATTACTTTGACTTTTGAATATTCATTATTTTCATAATTTTTTTTATCGTCTGCTACCATTTTCATTAGTGATCTTTTGTAAGTGTATTATGAGATCGACATAATGTTGTCCAGTACGGCATCCCATTCGTACCACCTGCCAATATATCCTAAAACACTTTTATGAGCTCATCAGTTAATGATAATATCTATGTCAGGTTTATATACTTCCATGCCGAAAGTTAAGCGTGTGTTCATAAATCTCTGGTAATCTTCTATCATAACCGTTGAACGTATTGTAATAGAGCAACACTTAATTTTCAAAAGATAACTACATGCGCCAATAGTACACAATGATAATTTTTTTTTACCATATCAACTTATGTACAATGTTAAGCCGATGTCAAAGACTTGACGCTTGTTCGTTGATGCATACGTGACTATTGAAAATAATCTTGTATAGTACTAATGAATTATGGTCAACGATACACTTATTAGCTCTAAATTGGTATCATTCCATATTGCAACTGAAAAAAATATTGCTACAGCTTCATCAGGGATCTGTGGGTTGAGTAATGCAATGCTTCAAGCATGGTTATATGGTTAGAAATTGAAAGATACATGCGTTATTCATTATTTAAAATTATCATTAGGCATTCACAATATAAGAAACTTGTTTTACTGTTAGCTTATGACAATTCCCATTTCAACAACAATATAATATACTGTCAATAAGTAGTTAGAATCATTAAAAATTGTGTGGCTGATACGTACGATATCAATTAGTTGAAAACTTAGCAATAAATACCCAAACAGTCGTAGCTTGTCAACCTATGTTCAGACGGACATTATTTAAAATAATGAAAGCTGCTGAATATTATTGTATTTGATCACAACCCATTATTAATGGCAGACATATCTGGATATTCATGTACAGACTTTAGTAGCAACAGTTTACAAGAACACTAAATGTTGTAGGCATTCACATGTCCTTTCCACCAATATACGTGGTGTTGAATACACGCATATCCGTTATAGTCTAAAGAGAAACAGAGTACTTGGATAGGTTACGTTTATATTTTTATTTTTCGACGCCCATACTTTAATTGACTTGTGAGTGTTTACTTTTGCAAATATTTCACTAATCCCAGCTCTGTGCACATATACGAGAAAATATGCATCTGAAAGCAAACATTTAAACTAGTTGATTTAATCAAATTTATTCTGTTTATGTGGGGGTGGGGTGCGGGTAATAAAACATAACAAATTATAAAATATATATCATAAGACAGAAGAATGTTTTCTTTTCTTATTTGTCTATAAACCATAGGGATATGGAGTGCGTGGTCCAGTGGTAAAGCACCGAACCAATGATCGGAGGGACATGAGTTCGATCCTCCGTTACGGCTATGTGTGGTATCCTTGAGCAAGACACTTTTTCCGCACATGCTTTGTACTGGTTCTACCCAGGAAGACTTCGAGCGTGATTTGTCTAGTTGTAAGAGCTTGTTTCACAATCAAAGTAAAATAAATAAGTTTAAACTAAACTAGAGATATACAAGTCCTTGCTATAACCCATGTATTTCTCTGTATATTTTTCAATTTAAATCTTATTTTTTTATTTATTCTTCAGCAGTAACAAAACATTTAATCATAATAATTATCATTAAAATAATTATAGATTTTAAATTAAAAACATGACAAAATATTGGACAGAAGAAAACTTTCTCATTCCTCTATAACCCACATCGCTCACACCGCTGAAGTTCCGATTTCGCATTTACGTGTTTCCACCCAGAAGCTCGGATCTAGCTAGCATCTAACTCCACTATGTAAAATGGCTACTAAATGACAGCAAAACAAGGTAAATTCGAATGTTTTGGTCATATTCACCGTCTATCAAACTACAGAGGACAGTTTTTTTCAAAGCACGCATTTATTATTCATTATTTTATCAATATAAATCAATGTTTTAAGGAATTAACAATTGTTTATGCAGTATTTGCCTTCGAAAAAGACGTATGCATGTGGTATAATTTTCCACTTGGTTTTGTCGGATGGAAATGAGACATAAAGGGGCTAGTCTCATCCCTATTACGGCCATTAAATGAGACTACAGTAACCTATGTGCTGACTTTAAGGATTCAATTTTTGAAGGCGTCAAATTTTAGACTGGGTTTCTCAAGGTAAGCATCCTCCAGAACGATTTGTTTACAAAATAAACCATTTCAAGTGGTGATTTTATCCTATGTGTGTTGAAATTAGATGCTCAGAAAACTCTTTACGATTGCATTGATTTGTACTTGTAAAATCCTCTCAATAATACGCTACTATTAAAATTAGTTCGACAAAAGAGGCGATCTTCCTAACAGCGTGTATGTGTAACTCACCAATATAATCCCTTTAAATGGATTGATCTGAATCTGAATCTACATGATATACAGCCTATAACAGGTGTAACCCCACCATTGATTTTTGTTCTTTATTGTAAAGTAAATAATAAAAGTTTGAAGGCTTGTCATTCATAGAGAGACCCAAATGAAAGAAGTGAAACTTACATTTTACTGTTTGTCAACATCTGCACTATCAAAATATGATGAGAAAAGTAGGGGTCATGTGTCATAATAAGAGATTTTTTTCTGCTCAGTGTGTACACTGTTGACAAAGTGAAAGTAGACTTCCGAAATCATGTATTCATACCCCTATTTCCAAGCATCAACTTTTTTTTCTAATTTCACAATTCAAACATGACAATGCTGTCAAAATGTTTAAAATACATCAATAATGCCATTCAAATAAAAAAATGAACATTAAAATAAGGAAAATGGATTTTTAAAGATGAAAAAAACCGAAGATTACTTATAACCGCCATTATGCAACTACCCCACGGAAGCACTTCTTTTTTCCAACAGTGGTACTATGCCTACAGCATATTACAGAACTTTTCTGTTATAATGTTTAACATTTTTGAATCTAACATCAATTCGAAATCAACCATGATTGATGACAACATGAAGATAGCTGGTAATATTAATTTGCTTCAGGGACTATTTTCATTGTTGAGCAATCGACTAATTAGTATGGACACTCCTACAAGGGATTATTTTCATTGTTGAGCGATATGCTTATTAGTATGGACACTACTACATTTCAGCCTTCGTAGTAAATAGCAATCATGTGCATACATCAGATATCAAAAGTTAAGATTCAAACACGTTTTCACGTCATTACTTTATTTTTCGTAAATTGAAAAGTTACTTTCATCCGACAGATACATAAAAAATCAAGAACTACTTTCTCTTGAGCAGTTAGACGGTGCATATGAAATGAGATTACGATACTAAGGATACCCCAGAAAATCTGGTGCCTCAAAAATATAACATTATGCAATAATTACAAAATATAGCAAAGTTTATATATAGTACTGTGATCAATAGTAATAAGGCAATTGTTTTGGAGTAAATCTAAAATTGTGACCACCGGGATCCTTTACTTAGATTCAAGTTTTAAAGTTGTCAGCAACTTCAAAATGTTGGTGAAACAGAAACCTGGTTAACAAGTCCTAGAACCTTCGACTTGTGATAAGGGACAAACTGATTTTTTTTAAAAAATTGACATTACTTTAGTGTACTGCATGTTGAGATGACCTAACATGAAACTTTTACGTACATGTATTTTTAAAATAGAAAATAAATCAATAATATTTAATGTGAGAATATGAAATTTTTAGCTTAATACACCTGTCATATTATTTACACAGCTACATATAATAGAACAGCCAATACATGTTTAACATTTTCGTATTGTATTTAGGCAGTGTGAAAAGTTATACAAATGTATTGAATTATTATACTAAGGAAACATAGTGAATATGAGAGAACAATAACTATACAACAAAACGTGTCGCACTTACAATATAGTACAACGCTCCATATGCCACAAGAGTTAACACAGATGTGATAGTTGCCGCCAGGAAGAATCCAAGTCCACTGTCTATCACACGTGATCCGAGTGCCAGAGAGACAATGTTGGCGAGGGCAGAAAATATCCCACCCATGGCCTGACCTGTCATGGATGCCTGTATGTACTTGGAAGGAAATAGACTGGCCAGACCAAACAATGATGTACACAGTATTGCGCTACCAGCTGCAGAACAGAAATAGGAACATGAGTTACATATCTATCGGAACATGACATGTAGAGAAATGTAATACAGCATGAACATGGGTAATAAATACAACAGTAGGAACATCTACTATATAAGAAGGAGCATCAACTATATCATTAGGAACATGAGTATTGAATACAACAGTAGGAACCACAACTATATCAGAAGGAATATGACATATATATCAGCAAGGACTTATATAGACAGATAGGATTCTTTCACCTCTCTACTAAATGTTTATAATATAACATGCAAAGAATTAATAATTTGGCAAATTAATAATTCAAATTTCACAGGCAACTGATTTCTTTCACATAAAGTGTAAGGTGTATGTAACCTTAGCTTTTTTATAATACTTTAAACATACCAAATGATCTTGAATTTAAAATATTGCAGTTGGATGTAAAATTTCAAGTACTTTCCTTGATTTGTTAGTTGCAGTATACAAATTTTGTAATCACAAGTATTTCAACAATTTTAAACACACTTTGATAGGATTTGTCTCATTTTGTAGAGAATACCTTTTATCAAAGAAAGAATTTTAATTTGTATTTCTGAGATGAATGGAAGTCATAAATATATGAAAACGAGAAATTGCAAGATTTTGGGTGAATACGCGAGCGTTGATAACATCTCAACCATTTGCTTTTCATTCTCTATATGTAAGTCCTTGATATCAGTAAAGAATTATATTACAGAAATATGCAATATATATGAGTCATGAAAATAAATAAACCCCTACAAACATGAAATACATATTCGTGTACTTTGTAAATGAAGCAGATATTAAATATATAAATATTCCAGCAGATAATCAATGCATATATCAGCAGGCAGTAGTTCAATGTAAAATATAAACAGGATAACTTACTGTTGATGCATATATCAGCAGACAGTAATTCAATGTAACATATAAACAGGATAACTTACTGTTTATGCATATATCAGCAGACAGTAGTTCAATGTAACATATAAACAGGATAACTTACTGTTGATGCATATATCAGCAGACAGTAGTTCAATGTAACATATAAACAGGATAACTTACTGTTGATGCATATATCAGCAGACAGTAGTTCAATGTAACATATAAACAGGATAACTTACTGTTGATGCATATATCAGCAGACAGTAGTTCAATGTAACATATAAACAGGATAACTTACTGTTGATGAGCATGGCAGTTATCATGGTGAGTATAAAGAACTGACTCTGCCCTGTAAATATAAAGAAAACATCAGAGTGCATTCTGGGAGATTACCAGGACATTATCCAAGATGCAGATCACAATACTACAAGTAAAGGTACTTATGTTACTTGTTCTATTGCATGTTGCTCTATATTACATGTACACACGTTGGTTATGTGTCACCTGACACAGGTATATACATATATACACTTTCAATGGAAATGACAGAGGTCTAGGTTCTAAACAGGTTGTGTCTTTTTTTATCTTTTATTTAGTTACCTCATCTTATCTATCTATCTTTATAAAGCAAACAGCCATACTAAAGTAAGTAATCATTGCATGTGTACCATGTCAGGCAGATCAAAGTCTGTTGTAATAATGACATCATTACTGTACGATGTGGTAAACATTGTCTTGTGTAGAGATACAAAGACAAAACACAATCTATATTCAGCCTATTAGTTACGCTTAATTATTCTACAACAACGTTGAAAAGAGTTCTTACACCTTAAACATACAAATCACACTTGTCTTCCTGGATACCATTCAGCAAGTTGGTACAAATGTCTTTCTTGGGTCCCAACACATGGCACTGGTAACAGAACACAGGACTTTCTATTCATGTGTCCTATCCTCCAACTCAGAGCCTGAACTACATGGCACTGGTAACAGAACGCACAACTCTCTATTCATGTGTCCTATTATCCACTCTCTATTCATGTGTCCTATCCTCCAACTCACAGCCTAAACTACATGGCACTGGTAACAGAAGACACGACTCTCTATTCATGTGTTCTACTTTCCAACTTAGAGCCTTAACTACATGGCACTGGTAACAGAACACATGACTCTCTATTCATGTGTCCTACCCTCCACTCTCTATTCATGGGTCCTATCCTGCAACTCCAAAGTCTGAACTACATATCACTGGTAACAGAACACAGGAATCTCTATTCATGTGTCATATCCTCCAACTCAGAACCTGAACTACATGACACTGGTAACAGAACACACAACTCTCCATTCGTGTGTCCTATCCTCCACTCTCTATTCATGTGTCCTATCCTCCAACTCCAGAGCCTTAACTACATGGCACTGGTAACAGAACACACAACTCTCCATTCATGTGTCCTATCCTCCACTCTCTATTCATGTGTCCTATCCTCCAACTCCAGAGCCTGAACTACATGGCATTGGTTACAGAACACACAACTCTCCATTCATGTGTCCTATCCTCCACTCTCTATTCATGTGTCCTATCCTCCAACTCCAGAGCCTTAACTACATGGCATTGGTAACAGAACACACGACTCTCCATTCATGTGTCCTATCTTCACTCTCTATTCATGTGTCCTATCCTCCATCTCCAAAGCCTTAATTACATGGCATTGGTAACAGAACACACGACTCTCTTTTCATGTGTCCTATCCTCTAACTCCAGAGCCTATTATACATGCAAATGACATCCAATGTCCAGTAACCTCTCATATTGAAAATTATAACAAGAGTTGTCAGAAGACAACAAAGCTCGCCTATGGGATAAAACTCACCACTCATGAAAAGATTGAGATTGGAGGCAAACACCAAAACTTAAACGCAACTAAACATAAAAGTTTAACCTGGGTGTCTACAGACTATGCTGACAGTGCCAATGATGATGACGACACTAAAAAGTAGTTATTTTTCGTCACATTATCATCAATACCAAATATACTGACTATGTGTTAATATTTAACATTTAGTCAGGTTCCTTTCCATAATCCTTGTTTTTGGATCATTTCACTATCATTTGGGAGGGGTATTAATAAGGACTTTACTCACTGAGAAGAAAAACAGGGTACTCAGATCAGTCTGACATTGATCTATGTGGTTTGGATCTTTTCACTATCATTTGGGAGGGGTATTAATAAGGACTTTACTCACTGAGAAGAAAAACAGGGTACCCAGATCAGTCTGACATTGATCTATGTGGTTTGGATCATTTCACTATCATTTGGTAGGGGTATTAATAAGAACTTTACTCACTGAGAAGACAAACAAGGTACTCAGATCAGTCTGACATTGATCTATGTGGTTTGGATCATTTCACTATCATTTGGGAGGGGTATTAATAAGAACTTTACTCACTGAGAAGACAAACAAGGTACTCAGATCAGTCTGACATTGATCTATGTGGTTTGGATCATTTCACTATCATTTGGGAGGGGTATTAATAAGAACTTTACTCACTGAGAAGACAAACAAGGTACTCAGATCAGTCTGACACTGATCTATGTGGTTTGGATCATTTCACTATCATTTGGAAGGGGTATTAATAAGAACTTTACTCACTGAGAAGACAAACAAAGTACTCCGATCAGTCTGACACTGATCTATGTGGTTTGGATCATTTCACTATCATTTGGGAGGGGTATTAATAAGAACTTTACTCACTGAGAAGACAAACAAGGTACTCCGATCAGTCTGACATTGATCTATGTGGTTTGGATCATTTCACTATCATTTGGAAGGGGTATTAATAAGGACTTTACTCACTGAGAAGACAAACAAGGTACTCCGATCAGTTTGATATTGATCTATGTGGTTTGGATCATTTCACTATCATTTGGAAGGGGTATTCATAAGAACTTTACTCACTGAGAAGACAAACAAGGTACTCCGATCAGTCTGACATTGATCTATGTGGTTTGGATCATTACACTATCATTTGGGAGGGGTATTAATAAGAACTTTACTCACTGAGAAGACAAACAAGGTACTCCGATCAGTCTGACATTGATCTATGTGGTTTGGATCATTTCACTATCATTTGGAAGGGGTATTAATAAGAACTTTACTCACTGAGAAGACAAACAAGGTACTCCGATCAGTCTGACATTGATCTATGTGGTTTGGATCATTTCACTATCATTTGGAAGGGGTATTAATAAGAACTTTACTCACTGAGAAGACAAACAAGGTACTCCGATCAGTCTGACATTGATCTATGTGGTTTGGATCATTTCACTATCATTTGGAAGGGGTATTCATAAGAACTTTACTCACTGAGAAGACAAACAAGGTACTCAGATCAATCTGACATTGATCTATGTGGTTTGGATCATTTCACTTTCATTTGGAAGGGGTATTCATAAGGACTTTACTCACTGAGAAGACAAACAAGGTACTCAGATCAGTCTGACATTGATCTATGTGGTTTGGATCATTTCACTATCATTTGGAAGGGGTATTAATAAGAACTTTACTCACCGAGAAGACAAACAAGGTACTCAGATCAGTCTGATATTGATCTATGTGGTTTGGATCATTTCACTATCATTTGGAAGGGGTATTAATAAGAACTTTACTCACCGAGAAGACAAACAAGGTACTCCGATCAGTCTGATATTGATCTATGTGGTTTGGATCATTTCACTATCATTAGGAAGGGTATTAATAAGGACTTTACTCATTGAGAAGACAAACAATGTACTGCGATCAGTCTGACATTGATCTATGCGGTTTGGATCATTTCACTATCGTTTGGAAGGGGTATTAATAAGAACTTTACTCACTGAGAAGACAAACAAGGTACTCCGATCAGTCTGACATTGATCTATGTGATTTGGATCATTTCACTATCGTTTGGAAGGGGTATTAATAAGGACTTTACTCACTGAGAAGACAAACAAGGTACTCCGATCAGTCTGATATTGATCTATGTGGTTTGGATCATTTCACTATCATTTGGAAGGGGTATTAATAAGAACTTTACTCACTGAGAAGACAAATAAGGTACTCCGATCAGTCTGATATTGATCTATATGGTTTGGATCATTTCACTATCATTTGGAAGGGGTATTCATAAGGACTTTACTCACTGAGAAGACAAACAAGGTACTCAGATCAGTCTGACATTGATCTATGTGGATTGGATCATTTCACTATCATTTGGAAGGGGTATTAATAAGGACTTTACTCACTGAGAAGACAAACAAGGTACTCCGATCAGTCTGACATTGATCTATGTGGTTTGGATCATTTCACTATCATTTGGAAGGGGTATTAATAAGAACTTTACACACTGAGAAGACAAACAAGGTACTCCGATCAGTCTGACATTGATCTATGTGGTTTGGATCATTTCATTATCGTTTGGAAGGGTTTTAATAAGGACTTTACTCACTGAAAAGACAAACAAGGTACTCCGATCAGTCTGACATTGATCTATGTGGTTTGGATCATTTCACTATCATTCGGGAGGGGTTTTAATAAGAACTTTACACACTGAGAAGACAAACAAGGTACTCCGATCAGTCTGACATTGATCTATGTGGTTTGGATCATTTCACTATCATTTGGAAGGGGTAATAATAAGAACTTTACACACTGAGAAGACAAACAAGGTACTCCGATCAGTCTGACATTGATCTATGTGGTTTGGATCATTTCACTATCATTTGGAAGGGGTATTCATAAGGACTTTACTCACTGAGAAGACAAACAAAGTACTCAGATCAGTCTGACATTGATCTATGTGGTTTGGATCATTTCACTATCATTTGGAAGGGGTATTAATAAGAACTTTACTCACTGAGAAGACAAACAAGATACTCAGATCAGTCTGACATTGATCTATGTGGTTTGGATCATTTCACTATCATTTGGAAGGGGTATTCATAAGGACTTTACTCACTGAGAAGACAAACAAGGTACTCAGATCAGTCTGACATTGATCTATGTGGTTTGGATCATTTCACTATCGTTTGGAAGGGGTATTAATAAGAACTTTACTCACTGAGATGACAAACAAGGTACTCCGATAAGTCTGATATTGATCTATGTGGTTTGGATCATTTCACTATCATTTGGAAGGGGTATTAATAAGAACTTCACTCACTGAGAAGACAAACAAGGTACTCCGATCAGTCTGATATTGATCTATGTGGTTTGGATCATTTCACTATCGTTTGGAAGGGGTATTAATAAGAACTTTACTCACTGAGAAGACAAACAAGGTACTCCGATCAGTCTGATATTGATCTATGTGGTTTGGATCATTTCAATATCGTTTGGAAGGGGTATTAATAAGGACTTTACTCACTGAGAAGACAAACAAGGTACTCAGATCAGTCTGACATTGATCTATGTGGTTTGGATCATTTCACTATCATTTGAAAGGGGTATTAATAAGAACTTTACTCACTGAGAAGACAAACAAGGTACTCCGATCAGTCTGATATTGATCTATGTGGTTTGGATCATTTCACTATCGTTTGGAAGGGGTATTAATAAGAACTTTACTCACTGAGAAGACAAACAAGGTACTCAGATCAGTCTGACATTGATCTATGTGGTTTGGATCATTTCACTATCATTTGGAAGGGGTATTAATAAGGACTTGACTCACTTAGAAGACAAACAAGGTACTCAGATCAGTCTGACATTGATCTATGTGGTTTGGATCATTTCACTATCATTTGGAAGGGGTATTAATAAGAACTTTACTCACTGAGAAGACAAACAAGGTACTCAGATCAGTCTGACATTGATCTATGTGGTTTGGATCATTTCACTATCATTTGGAAGGGGTATTAATAAGAACTTTACTCACTGAGAAGACAAACAAGGTACTCAGATCAGTCTGACATTGATCTATGTGGTTTGGATCATTTCACTATCATTTGGAAGGGTTATTAATAAGAACTTTACTCACTGAGAAGACAAACAAGGTACTCCGATCAGTCTGACATTGATCTATGTGGTTTGGATCATTTCACTATCATTTGGTAGGGGTATTAATAAGAACTTTACTCACTGAGAAGACAAACAAGGTACTCAGATCAGTCTGACATTGATCTATGTAGTTTCGATCATTTCACTATCATTTCGAAGAGGTATTAATAAGAACTTTACTCACTGAGAAGACAAACAAGGTACTCAGATCAGTCTGACATTGATCTATATGGTTTGGATCATTTCACTATCATTTGGGAGCGGTATTAATAAGAACTTTACTCACTGAGAAGACAAACAAGGTACTCCGATCAGTCTGACATTGATCTATGTGGTTTGGATCATTTCACTATCATTTGGAAGGGGTATTAATAAGAACTTTACTCACTGAGAAGACAAACAAGGTACTCAGATCAGTCTGACATTGATCTATGTGGTTTGGATCATTTCACTATCATTTGGGAGGGGTATTAATAAGGACTTTACTCACTGAGAAGACAAACAAGGTACTCCGATCAGTCTGATATTGATCTATGTGGTTTGGATCATTTCACTATCATTTGGAAGGGGTATTAATAAGAACTTTACTCACTGAGAAGACAAACAAAGTACTCCGATCAGTCAGACATTGATCTATGTGGTTTGGATCATTTCACTATCATTTGGAAGGGGTATTAATAAGAACTTTACTCACTGAGAAGACAAACAAGGTACTCAGATCAGTCTGACATTGATCTATATCACTATCATTTGGGAGGGGTATTAATAAGAACTTTACTCACTGAGAAGACAAACAAGGTACTCCGATCAGTCTGACATTGATCTATGTGGTTTGGATCATTTCACTATCATTTGGAAGGGGTATTAATAAGAACTTTACTCACTGAGAAGACAAACAAGGTACTCAGATCAGTCTGACATTGATCTATGTGGTTGAGATCATTTCACTATCATTTGGAAGGGGTATTAATAAGGACTTTACTCACTGAGAAGACAAACAAGGTACTCCGATCAGTCTGACATTGATCTATGTGGTTTAGATCATTTCACTATCATTTGGAAGGGGTATTAATAAGGACTTTACTCACTGAAAAGACAAACAAGGTACTCAGATCAGTCTGATATTGATCTATGTGGTTTGGATCATTTCACTATCATTTGGAAGGGGTGTTAATAAGAACTTTACTCACTGAGAAGACAAACAAGGTACTCCGATCAGTCTGATATTGATATATGTGGTTTGGGTCATTTCACTATCATTTGGGAGGGGTATTAATAATGACTTTACTCTCTGAGAAGACAAACAAGGTACTCCAATCAGTCTGACATTGATCTATGTGGTTTGGATCATTTCACTATCGTTTGGAAGGGGTTTTAATAAGGACTTTACTCACTGAGAAGACAAACAAAGTACTCCGATCAGTCTGATATTGATCTATGTGGTTTGGATCATTTCACTATCATTTGGAAGGGGTTTTAATAAGAACTTTACTCACTGAGAAGACAAACAAGGTACTCCGATCAGTCTGACATTGATCTATGTGGTTTGGATCATTTCACTATCATTTGGAAGGGGTATTAATAAGAACTTTACACACTGAGCAGACAAACAAGGTACTCCGATCAGTCTGATATTGATCTATGTGGTTTAGATCATTTCACTATCATTTGGAAGGGGTATTCATAAGGACTTTACTCACTGAGAAGACAAACAAGGTACTCCGATCAGTCTGACATTGATCTATGTGGTTTGGATCATTTCACTATCGTTTGGAAGGGGTATTCATAAGGACTTTACTCACTGAGAAGACAAACAAGGTACTCCGATCAGTCTGATATTGATCTATGTGGTTTGGATCATTTCACTATCATTTGGAAGGGGTTTTAATAAGAACTTTACTCACTGAGAAGACAAACAAGGTACTCAGATCAGTCTGACATTGATCTATGTGGTTTGGATCATTTCACTATCGTTTGGAAGGGGTATTCATAAGGACTTTACTCACTGAGAAGACAAACAAGGTACTCCGATCAGTCTGATATTGATCTATGTGGTTTGGATCATTTCACTATCATTTGGAAGGGGTATTAATAAGGACTTTACTCACTGAGAAGACAAACAAACTACTCCGATCAGTCTGATATTGATCTATGTGGTTTGGATCATTTCACTATCATTTGGAAGGGGTATTAATAAGAACTTTACTCATTGAGAAGACAAACAAGGTACTCAGATCAGTCTGATATTGATCTATGTGGTTTGGATCATTTCACTATCATTTGGAAGGGGTATTAATAAGAACTTTACTCACTGAGAAGACAAACAAGGTACTCCGATCAGTCTGATATTGATCTATGTGGTTTGGATCATTTCACTATCATTTGGAAGGGGTATTAATAAGGACTTTACTCACTGAGAAGACAAACAAGGTACTCAGATCAGTCTGACATTGATCTATGTGGTTTGGATCATTTCACTATCGTTTGGAAGGGGTATTAATAAGGACTTTATACACTGAGAAGACAAACAAGGTACTCCGATCAGTCTGATATTGATCTATGTGGTTTGGATCATTTCACTATCATTTGGAAGGGGTATTCATAAGGACTTTACTCACTGAGAAGACAAACAATGTACTCAGATCAGTCTGATATTGATCTATTTGGTTTGGATCATTTCACTATCATTTGGAAGGGGTATTAATAAGAACTTTACTCATTGAGAAGACAAACAAGGTACTCAGATCAGTCTGATATTGATCTATGTGGTTTGGATCATTTCACTATCATTTGGAAGGGGTATTAATAAGAACTTTACTCACTGAGAAGACAAACAAGGTACTCCGATCAGTCTGATATTGATCTATGTGGTTTGGATCATTTCACTATCATTTGGAAGGGGTATTAATAAGGACTTTACTCACTGAGAAGACAAACAAGGTACTCAGATCAGTCTGACATTGATCTATGTGGTTTGGATCATTTCACTATCGTTTAGAAGGGGTATTAATAAGGACTTTACACACTGAGAAGACAAACAAGGTACTCCGATCAGTCTGATATTGATCTATGTGGTTTGGATCATTTCACTATCATTTGGAAGGGGTATTCATAAGGACTTTACTCACTGAGAAGACAAACAAAGTACTCAGATCAGTCTGATATTGATCTATTTGGTTTGGATCATTTCACTATCATTTGGAAGGGGTATTAATAAGAACTTTACTCACTGAGAAGACAAACAAGGTACTCCGATCAGTCTGACATTGATCTATGTGGTTTGGATCATTTCACTATCGTTTGGAAGGGTTATTAATAAGGACTTTACTCACTGAGAAGACAAACAAGGTACTCCGATCAGTCTGATATTGATCTATGTGGTTTGGATCATTTCACTATCGTTTGGAAGGGGTATTAATAAGAACTTTACTCACTGAGAAGACAAACAGGGTACTCAGATCAGTCTGACATTGATCTATATGGTTTGGATCATTTCACTATCGTTTGGAAGGGTTATTAATAAGAACTTTACTCACTGAGAAGACAAACAAGGTACTCCAATCAGTCTGATATTGATCTATGTGGTTTGGATCATTTCACTATCATTTGGAAGGGCTATTAATAAGGACTTTACTCACTGAGAAGACAAACAAGGTACTCCAATCAGTCTGATATTGATCTATGTGGTTTGGATCATTTCACTATCATTTGGAAGGGGTATTAATAAGGACTTTACTCACTGAGAAAACAAACAAGGTACTCCGATCAGTCTGACATTGATCTATGTGGTTTGGATCATTTCACTATCATTTGGAAGGGGTATTTATAAGGACTTTACTCACTGAGCAAACAAACAAGGTACTCAGATCAGTCTGACATTGATCTATGTGGTTTGGATCATTTCACTATCGTTTGGAAGGGGTTTTAATAAGGACTTTACTCACTGAGAAGACAAACAAGGTACTCCGATCAGTCTGACATTGATCTATGTGGTTTGGATCATTTCACTATCGTTTGGAAGGGGTTTTAATAAGGACTTTACTCACTGAGAAGACAAATAAGGTACTCCGATCAGTCTGATATTGATCTATGTGGTTTGGATCATTTCACTATTGTTTGGAAGGGGTTTTAATAAGGACTTTACTCACTGAGAAGACAAACAAGGTACTCCGATCAGTCTGACATTGATCTATGTGGTTTGGATCATTTCACTATCGTTTGGAAGGGGTATTAATAAGGACTTTACTCACTGAGAAGACAAACAAGGTACTCAGATCAGTCTGACATTGATCTATGTGGTTTGGATCATTTCACTATCATTTGGAAGGGGTATTAATAAGAACTTTACTCACTGAGCAGACAAACAAGGTACTCCGATCAGTCTGACATTGATCTATGTGGTTTAGATCATTTCACTATCATTTGGAAGGGGTATTAATAAGGACTTTACTCACTGAGAAGACAAAAAAGGTACTCAGATCAGTCTGACATTGATCTATGTGGTTTAGATCATTTCACTATCATTTGGAAGGGGTATTAATAAGAACTTTACTCACTGAGAAGACAAACAAGGTACTCCAATCAGTCTGATATTGATCTATGTGGTTTGGATCATTTCACTATCATTTGGAAGGGGTATTAATAAGAACTTTACTCACTGAGAAGACAAACAAGGTACTCCGATCAGTCTGATATTGATCTATGTGGTTTGGATCATTTCACTATCATTTGGAAGGGGTATTAATAAGGACTTTACTCACTGAGAAGACAAACAAGGTACTCAGATCAGTCTGACATTGATCTATGTGGTTTGGATCATTTCACTATCGTTTGGAAGGGGTATTAATAAGGACTTTATACACTGAGAAGACAAACAAGGTACTCCGATCAGTCTGATATTGATCTATGTGGTTTGGATCATTTCACTATCATTTGGAAGGGGTATTCATAAGGACTTTACTCACTGAGAAGACAAACAATGTACTCAGATCAGTCTGATATTGATCTATTTGGTTTGGATCATTTCACTATCATTTGGAAGGGGTATTAATAAGAACTTTACTCATTGAGAAGACAAACAAGGTACTCAGATCAGTCTGATATTGATCTATGTGGTTTGGATCATTTCACTATCATTTGGAAGGGGTATTAATAAGAACTTTACTCACTGAGAAGACAAACAAGGTACTCCGATCAGTCTGATATTGATCTATGTGGTTTGGATCATTTCACTATCATTTGGAAGGGGTATTAATAAGGACTTTACTCACTGAGAAGACAAACAAGGTACTCAGATCAGTCTGACATTGATCTATGTGGTTTGGATCATTTCACTATCGTTTAGAAGGGGTATTAATAAGGACTTTACACACTGAGAAGACAAACAAGGTACTCCGATCAGTCTGATATTGATCTATGTGGTTTGGATCATTTCACTATCATTTGGAAGGGGTATTCATAAGGACTTTACTCACTGAGAAGACAAACAAAGTACTCAGATCAGTCTGATATTGATCTATTTGGTTTGGATCATTTCACTATCATTTGGAAGGGGTATTAATAAGAACTTTACTCACTGAGAAGACAAACAAGGTACTCCGATCAGTCTGACATTGATCTATGTGGTTTGGATCATTTCACTATCGTTTGGAAGGGTTATTAATAAGGACTTTACTCACTGAGAAGACAAACAAGGTACTCCGATCAGTCTGATATTGATCTATGTGGTTTGGATCATTTCACTATCGTTTGGAAGGGGTATTAATAAGAACTTTACTCACTGAGAAGACAAACAGGGTACTCAGATCAGTCTGACATTGATCTATATGGTTTGGATCATTTCACTATCGTTTGGAAGGGTTATTAATAAGAACTTTACTCACTGAGAAGACAAACAAGGTACTCCAATCAGTCTGATATTGATCTATGTGGTTTGGATCATTTCACTATCATTTGGAAGGGCTATTAATAAGGACTTTACTCACTGAGAAGACAAACAAGGTACTCCAATCAGTCTGATATTGATCTATGTGGTTTGGATCATTTCACTATCATTTGGAAGGGGTATTAATAAGGACTTTACTCACTGAGAAAACAAACAAGGTACTCCGATCAGTCTGACATTGATCTATGTGGTTTGGATCATTTCACTATCATTTGGAAGGGGTATTTATAAGGACTTTACTCACTGAGCAAACAAACAAGGTACTCAGATCAGTCTGACATTGATCTATGTGGTTTGGATCATTTCACTATCGTTTGGAAGGGGTTTTAATAAGGACTTTACTCACTGAGAAGACAAACAAGGTACTCCGATCAGTCTGACATTGATCTATGTGGTTTGGATCATTTCACTATTGTTTGGAAGGGGTTTTAATAAGGACTTTACTCACTGAGAAGACAAATAAGGTACTCCGATCAGTCTGATATTGATCTATGTGGTTTGGATCATTTCACTATTGTTTGGAAGGGGTTTTAATAAGGACTTTACTCACTGAGAAGACAAACAAGGTACTCCGATCAGTCTGACATTGATCTATGTGGTTTGGATCATTTCACTATCGTTTGGAAGGGGTATTAATAAGGACTTTACTCACTGAGAAGACAAACAAGGTACTCAGATCAGTCTGACATTGATCTATGTGGTTTGGATCATTTCACTATCATTTGGAAGGGGTATTAATAAGAACTTTACTCACTGAGCAGACAAACAAGGTACTCCGATCAGTCTGACATTGATCTATGTGGTTTAGATCATTTCACTATCATTTGGAAGGGGTATTAATAAGGACTTTACTCACTGAGAAGACAAAAAAGGTACTCAGATCAGTCTGACATTGATCTATGTGGTTTAGATCATTTCACTATCATTTGGAAGGGGTATTAATAAGAACTTTACTCACTGAGAAGACAAACAAGGTACTCCAATCAGTCTGATATTGATCTATGTGGTTTGGATCATTTCACTATCATTTGGAAGGGGTATTAATAAGAACTTTACTCACTGAGAAGACAAACAATGTACTCCGATCAGTCTGATATTGATCTATGTGGTTTGGATCATTTCACTATCATTTGGAAGGGGTATTAATAAGAACTTTACTCACTGAGCAGACAAACAAGGTACTCCGATCAGTCTGATATTGATCTATGTGGTTTGGATCATTTCACTATCGTTTGGAAGGGGTATTAATAAGGACTTTACTCACTGAGAAGACAAACAAGGTACTCAGATCAGTCTGACATTGATCTATGTGGTTTGGATCATCTACTATCGTTTGGAAGGGGTTTTAATAAGGACTTTACTCACTGAGAAGACAAACAAGGTACTCAGATCAGTCTGACATTGATCTATGTGGTTTAGATCATTTCACTATCGTTTGGAAGGGGTATTAATAAGAACTTTACTCACTGAGAAGACAAACAAGGTA
This sequence comes from Panopea generosa, assembly GCA_029582155.1. Lineage (NCBI taxonomy): Eukaryota > Metazoa > Mollusca > Bivalvia > Adapedonta > Hiatellidae > Panopea > Panopea generosa. The sequence goes on from CM055897.1 coordinate 50,964,229, forward strand.
CTCAGATCAGTCTGACATTGATCTATATGGTTTGGATCATTTCACTATCATTTGGAAGGGGTATTAATAAGGACTTTACTCACTGAGAAGACAAACAAGGTACTCCGATAAGTCTGACATTGATCTATGTGGTTTGGATCATTTCACTATCGTTTGGAAGGGGTATTAATAAGAACTTTACTCACTGAGAAGACAAACAAGGTACTCAGATCAGTCTGACATTGATCTATGTGGTTTGGATCATTTCACTATCGTTTGGAAGGGGTATTAATAAGAACTTTACTCACTGAGAAGACAAACAAGGTACTCAGATCAGTCTGACATTGATCTATGTGGTTTGGATCATTTCACTATCGTTTGGAAGGGGTTTTAATAAGGACTTTACTCACTGAGAAGACAAACAAGGTACTCCGATCAGTCTGACATTGATCTATGTGGTTTGGATCATTTCACTATCGTTTGGAAGGGGTTTTAATAAGGACTTTACTCACTGAGAAGACAAACAAGGTACTCCGATCAGTCTGACATTGATCTATGTGGTTTGGATCATTTCACTATCGTTTGGAAGGGGTATTAATAAGGACTTTACTCACTGAGAAGACAAACAAGTTACTCTGATCAGTCTGACATTGATCTATGTGGTTTGGATCATTTCACTATCGTTTGGAAGGGGTTTTAATAAGGACTTTACTCACTGAGAAGACAAACAAGGTACTCCGATCAGACTGACATTGATCTATGTGGTTTGGATCATTTCACTATCATTTGGAAGGGGTATTAATAAGGACTTTACTCACTGAGAAGACAAACAAGGTACTCCGATCAGTCTGACATTGATCTATGTGGTTTGGATCATTTCACTATCGTTTGGAAGGGGTTTTAATAAGGACTTTACTCACTGAGAAGACAAATAAGGTACTCCGATCAGTCTGATATTGATCTATGTGGTTTGGATCATTTCACTATCGTTTGGAAGGGGTTTTAATAAGGACTTTACTCACTGAGAAGACAAACAAGGTACTCCGATCAGTCTGACATTGATCTATGTGGTTTGGATCATTTCACTATCGTTTGGAAGGGGTATTAATAAGAACTTTACTCACTGAGAAGACAAACAAGGTACTCAGATCAGTCTGACATTGATCTATGTGGTTTGGATCATTTCACTATCATTTGGAAGGGGTATTAATAAGAACTTTACTCACTGAAAAGACAAACAAGGTACTCCGATCAGTCTGACATTGATCTATGTGGTTTAGATCATTTCACTATCATTTGAAAGGGGTATTAATAAGGACTTTACTCACTGAGAAGACAAAAAAGGTACTCAGATCAGTCTGACATTGATCTATGTGGTTTAGATCATTTCACTATCATTTGGAAGGGGTATTAATAAGAACTTTACTCACTGAGAAGACAAACAAGGTACTCCAATCAGTCTGATATTGATCTATGTGGTTTGGATCATTTCACTATCATTTGGAAGGGGTATTAATAAGAACTTTACTCACTGAGAAGACAAACAAGGTACTCCGATCAGTCTGACATTGATCTATGTGGTTTGGATCATTTCACTATCATTTGGGAGGGGTATTAATAAGGACTTTACTCACTGAAAAGACAAACAAGGTACTCCGATCAGTCTGATATTGATCTATGTGGTTTGGATCATTTCACTATCGTTTGGAAGGGGTATTAATAAGGACTTTACTCACTGAGCAGACAAACAAGGTACTCCGATCAGTCTGACATTGATCTATGTGGTTTGGATCATTTCACTATCATTTGGAAGGGGTATTAATAAGGACTTTACTCACTGAGAAGACAAACAAGGTACTCCGATCAGTCTGATATTGATCTATGTGGTTTGGATCATTTCACTATCGTTTGGAAGGGGTATTAATAAGGACTTTACTCACTGAGAAGACAAACAAGGTACTCAGATCAGTCTGATATTGATCTATGTGGTTTGGATCATTTCACTATCATTTGGAAGGGGTATTAATAAGAACTTTACTCACTGAGAAGACAAACAAGGTACTCCGATCAGTCTGACATTGATCTATGTGGTTTGGATCATTTCACTATCATTTGGAAGGGGTTTTAATAAGGACTTTACTCACTGAGAAGACAAACAAGGTACTCCGATCAGTCTGACATTGATCTATGTGGTTTGGATCATTTCACTATCGTTTGGAAGGGGTATTAATAAGAACTTTACTCACTGAGAAGACAAACAAGGTACTCAGATCAGTCTGACATTGATCTATGTGGTTTGGATCATTTCACTATCATTTGGAAGGGGTATTAATAAGGACTTTACTCACTGAGAAGACAAACAAGGTACTCCGATCAGTCTGACATTGATCTATGTGGTTTGGATCATTTCACTATCGTTTGGAAGGGGTATTAATAAGAACTTTACTCACTGAGAAGACAAACAAGGTACTCAGATCAGTCTGACATTGATCTATGTGGTTTGGATCATTTCACTATCGTTTGGAAGGGGTTTTAATAAGGACTTTACTCACTGAGAAGACAAACAAGGTACTCCGATCAGTCTGACATTGATCTATGTGGTTTGGATCATTTCACTATCATTTGGAAGGGGTTTTAATAAGGACTTTACTCACTGAGAAGACAAACAAGGTACTCCGATCAGTCTGACATTGATCTATGTGGTTTGGATCATTTCACTATCGTTTGGAAGGGGTATTAATAAGAACTTTACTCACTGAGAAGACAAACAAGGTACTCAGATCAGTCTGACATTGATCTATGTGGTGTGGATCATTTCACTATCGTTTGGAAGGGGTATTAATAAGAACTTTACTCACTGAGAAGACAAACAAGGTACTCCGATCAGTCTGACATTGATCTATGTGGTTTGGATCATTTCACTATCGTTTGGAAGGGGTATTAATAAGGACTTTACTCACTGAGAAGACAAACAAGGTACTCCGATCAGTCTGACATTGATCTATGTGGTTTGGATCATTTCACTATCATTTGGAAGGGGTTTTAATAAGGACTTTACTCACTGAGAAGACAAACAAGGTACTCCGATCAGTCTGACATTGATCTATGTGGTTTGGATCATTTCACTATCGTTTGGAAGGGGTATTAATAAGAACTTTACTCACTGAGAAGACAAACAAGGTACTCAGATCAGTCTGACATTGATCTATGTGGTTTGGATCATTTCACTATCGTTTGGAAGGGGTATTAATAAGAACTTTACTCACTGAGAAGACAAACAAGGTACTCCGATCAGTCTGATATTGATCTATGTGGTTTGGATCATTTCACTATCGTTTGGAAGGGGTATTAATAAGAACTTTACTCACTGAGAAGACAAACAAGGTACTCCGATCAGTCTGACATTGATCTATGTGGTTTGGATCATTTCACTATCGTTTGGAAGGGGTATTAATAAGGACTTTACTCACTGAGAAGACAAACAAGGTACTCCGATCAGTCTGATATTGATCTATGTGGTTTGGATCATTTCACTATCGTTTGGAAGGGGTATTAATAAGAACTTTACTCACTGAGAAGACAAACAAGGTACTCCGATCAGTCTGACATTGATCTATGTGGTTTGGATCATTTCACTATCGTTTGGAAGGGGTATTAATAAGGACTTTACTCACTGAGAAGACAAACAAGGTACTCCGATCAGTCTGACATTGATCTATGTGGTTTGGATCATTTCACTATCGTTTGGAAGGGGTATTAATAAGAACTTTACTCACTGAGAAGACAAACAAGGTACTCCAATCAGTCTGACATTGATCTATGTGGTTTGGATCATTTCACTATCATTTGGAAGGGGTTTTAATAAGAACTTTACTCACTGAGAAGACAAACAAGGTACTCCGATCAGTCTGATATTGATCTATGTGGTTTGGATCATTTCACTATCATTTGGAAGGGGTATTAATAAGAACTTTACTCACTGAGAAGACAAACAAGGTACTCCGATCAGTCTGATATTGATCTATGTGGTTTGGATCATTTCACTATCGTTTGGAAGGGGTATTAATAAGGACTTTACTCACTGAGAAGACAAACAAGGTACTCAGATCAGTCTGACATTGATCTATGTGGTTTCGATCATTTCACTATCATTTGGAAGGGGTATTAATAAGGACTTTACTCACTGAGAAGACAAAAAAGGTACTCCGATCAGTCTGACATTGATCTATGTGGTTTGGATCATTTCACTATCGTTTGGAAGGGGTATTAATAAGGACTTTACTCACTGAGAAGACAAACAAGGTACTCCGATCAGTCTGACATTGATCTATTTGGTTTGGATCATTTCACTATCATTTGGAAGGGATTTTAATAAGGACTTTACTCACTGAGAAGACAAACAAGGTACTCAGATCAGTCTGACATTGATCTATGTGGTTTCGATCATTTCACTATCATTTGGAAGGGGTATTAATAAGGACTTTACTCACTGAGAAGACAAACAAGGTACTCTGATCAGTCTGACATTGATCTATGTGGTTTGGATCATTTCACTATCATTTGGAAGGGGTATTAATAAGGACTTTACTCACTGAGAAGACAAACAAGGTACTCAGATCAGTCTGACATTGATCTATGTGGTTTGGATCATTTCACTATCATTTGGAAGGGGTATTCATAAGGACTTTACTCACTGAGAAGACAAACAAGGTACTCCGATCAGTCTGACATTGATCTATGTGGATTGGATCATTTCACTATCATTTGGAAGGGGTATTAATAAGAACTTTACTCACTGAGAAGACAAACAAGGTGCTCAGATCAGTCTGATATTGATCTATGTGGTTTGAATCATTTCACTATCATTTGGGAGGGGTATTAATAAGAACTTTACTCACTGAGAAGACAAACAAGGTACTCCAATCAGTCTGACATTGATCTATGTGGTTTGGATCATTTCACTATCATTTGGAAGGGGTATTAATAAGAACTTTACTCACTGAGAAGACAAACAAGGTACTCCAATCAGTCTGACATTGATCTATATGGTTTGGATCATTTCACTATCATTTGGAAGGGGTATTAATAAGAACTTTACTCACTGAGAAGACAAACAAGGTACTCCGATCAGTCTGACATTGATCTATGTGGTTTGGATCATTTCACTATCATTTGGGAGGGATATTAATAAGAACTTTACTCACTGAGAAGACAAACAAGGTACTCCGATCAGTCTGATATTGATCTATGTGGTTTGGATCATTTCACTATCATTTTGGAGGGGTATTAATAAGAACTTTACTCACTGAGAAGACAAACAAGGTACTCCAATCAGTCTGACATTGATCTATGTGGTTTGGATTATTTCACTATCATTTGGAAGGGGTATTAATAAGGACTTTACTCACTGAGAAGACAAACAAGGTACTCCGATCAGTCTGACATTGATCTATATGGTTTGGATCATTTCACTATCATTTGGAAGGGGTATTAATAAGAACTTTACTCACTGAGAAGACAAACAAGGTACTCCGATCAGTCTGATATTGATCTATGTGGTTTGTAAATAAACAGTAAGTTAAGGAGTAAATAAAACACAATACTTACAGCTGTCAGTATTTATTTTTACCATTACAACAGTTAACGTAAACATCACTATGATCAATATCAGAGAAGTTAACATCCGTGTCTTCAGACATATCCTGCAAATAATGAGAGATACCAAAGATTTTGATACTGTCAGTAAAAGACAATGATTGTTTCTGCAAATAGACATAAAGGTAATGATCACGTTTGCTAAACTTTAGTGTTAAGTCACACTACAGTTCTTGTATTATATGTTGAGAAAATATTGTAAAATATGAAATGATGGAAGTGTCACTATACTGTACATATATAAACATCATTTTTGCCAAAATGCCTTTTGTTTTTCATATGTTTCCAAGCTCAATGATGTTCATTTCAAATCAAAAGACATTTAGTTAAAAAATACTTATGTATAAATATTAAACGAGTAAACAGTTAATATTTATATTGCACAATTCCCAGATAGAATAAATATTCATAAAAGAAAGAATACCCAATACAGATTTTTAATCAAGAATGGAGTTTAAATATCATTACAGGTTAGCTTTATAAATTATTTTAGCTTGATGGCAAAATAAGTCCAGAGCTTATATGAACTGCTCTTGAGTCCACTTCCTGGGTAGAACCAGAACTGAGTGTTGTTTTGGAGAGGTCAGTGGATCGAGCAGGGGACAAAACCCGCAACCTCTGGTGGCAAACACTTTATCCACTTGACTACCCCTGCTTTAAATACAGGTTATACACATCATCCTTGCACAAGTGCTTGGCAAACTTTCTTATATACAACGTTTGAACTGAGTTGGGTTCAAACCAATGACCTAAGTGGTGAGATAATAAGAGTTTTTGAGGAGGGGTTTGACACCACTATTCCATGGATGAGACCTTTCAATCAAGAATTGTTTTGTATTTTTACACATAATGTATAACCAACATAAATAATTTGTCAATCAATTTTCTATGGAAATCTGTCAATTTCACTTTCTCAGTACCGGTATCATAAAGTAAGTTCCACCATTTTACAAATAGTAACTGATACTCCAAAAGTTTATCTACTAGGGGTGGAACAAGGGGTTCAGATAAACCAAATACATTTTAAATGTTCTTATTTTAACAAATATCGCTAAAACACACACACGTTTTGTGGATCCCCTCTCAACCCCCGAAAATCCTGGCCCCATCTGTGGCCGCTATAATGTGATAAAATCATACCTTCTGATCAAGAGAGCAGTAATAAAGTTGAACAATAAGTTAGGAATGGTACTGGCCACAGTAAGGTAACTCTCAAACATAGCTTGAAGGTCCGTTTCATATGCTGGATTGAGGTAGTCTTCGCTTATATCAGTTGTGTTGCGTAATTTATATTTAAAGTACTGTAATATAGAGAAAATGCACATGTATCGTATTAACATTTCAATACTATACATAGAATAAGGGTTGTATACTAAGTACAATGTGAAGGTTGTATACTAAGTACAATGTTGGGAAATGTTGACATTAGTATTTTTGCCATGGGACTGTGAGTCACTTAAAAGAACACACAGCATCAATGTTGATATTGACTTCACTCATGAATTTAATCTCAGTAAACTAATAAATGTATAATCACCTCATGGGGAAAGGACAACATGCTTAAATATTCTAAAATACTCAAAAAACAAGAGTGCAATCATTCAATATTTGAAAAGAATATTTTTATTTAGGAACACGTAGTGTAGATAAATTTTTTTGGAAAAAAAAAAGAGGGCATAATTCATGTAAAACTAAAAGTAGGAGTACAATTCAGTAAATATATGTTCATAACTAGGCAATTGGAAATGATGTTTATAAAAGGAATAAAGAGTGGCAGAGTTTATCAAGGAAAAATCAAACTTAATGAGTGGAAACCATTTTTCTATTTTTGGTAATATTGACCATGACCAAGTATCCTCAAAGTATCCCGAAGCTTCCTCTTCATGTTTTAAACATACGTAAAAATTTCAATCAAATATATGAATGGAAATTGGTAATTTGAGTTGAAACTATTTTTCTATCTTTAGTAACAGTGACCATGACAAAAACAAATCAAAAACTTTGTTTCATGCTAGAAACATATACATAAATTTCATTAAAATGTCTAAAAGGAAACTAAAATTATTAGCTGAAGCTGTCTTTCCTATTTTAATTAATCATGACCTTGACCTTTAACCAATTACCTCAAAACCAATTCTAATATTCATTTTCATGTCATTTACCTATATAATGATGAGTATCAAAATATCTAAGGTTACTGAGTAGAAACTGAGTAACTGTTTTTCTATTTGTAGTAACAGTGACCATGACAACATTTATTTCATGTCATTTACCTATATAAGGATTATTATCAAAATATCTAAGGAAACACAAAGTTATTGAGCAGAAACTGAGAAACTGTTTTTCTATTTGTAGTAACAGTGACCATGACCCGGTTTACCTCAAAACCTACCCAAAGCTTCCTTTCTTTCTTTTCAAGTTAAGTATCTATCCATGAAATTTCAACAATATCTTTAAGGAAACTAATAATAACTAGAGCTATCACTGAAGGTGATGAATACCCCCGAACGCTGCCATGACAGAAAATGGTTTACCATTGTATGAAGTTTTATTAAATTATATCCAATAGTTTTAAAGTTATGCTCCAGACAAAAACCAGTACTTTAAAAGTAATGTTCCGGACAAGGGAAATATATCAAAGGGCAATAACTCTGTAATTAGCAAGAATAGAGTTATGTTTCTTGTACACTGCACTTCCTCTCATTATATTCTACCATTGTATGAAGCTTGATGAAATTCCATCCGGTACTTTTCAAGTTATGCTCCGGACAAGAAAAAATATCAAAGGGCAATAACTCTGTAATTAGCAAGAATAGAGTTATGTTTCTTGTACATTGCACTTCCCCTTATTATATTCTACCATTGTATGACGTTTGATGAAATTCCATCCAGTACTTTTCAAGTGATGCTCCGGACAAGGAAAATTGCAACGGACAGACCGACCGACCGACAGACCGACAGACCGACCACAGGGTGACTCCAATATACCCCCTCAAACTTCGTTTGTCGGGGGTATAATAATCAAGCATAAACCATAACATCAAGAAATCAGTGGAACTGATGGATGCTCCCCTAACAAATGCTTGAGGTGTAGAGGCATTGTTCGCAAAGGAAAGAGGGTGTAAACTGTGATGGGAAGATAATTCTACAAACAGATGTTTGGTTCATGCACTCTGCACTTCAACACATTGACCTCTATCCATGTTTCAAGTCTTGTTGGATACCCTTTCATACTTTCGAAGATAAATTCAAAGAGTTTTTCGTACATTACTCTTTATCCATTTTCCGGTCAAGTTGATTTCCTTTCCAAATTTTAATTAAAATTAATTATTTCTTGGAATATAAACTATAAATAAATTTGACATAATTTTACTTTTAAAAACATATTTTTCAACGGTAGGTTAAAGTGCAATGTACACGGGTATGTATTGGAAGGTTTAGGACTATGATATATACCTCACTAGCAGTGATGAAAAAATTCCATGGTGACAGTGAACCAAGACCCAGCAGGTAAAAAATCATGTACACCAGGTTGAACCTGTAATACAAAACAAAAGTGACATTAATGAAACAAGTTTTTATTTGCTGTACCAAAATCTTAACATACATCAGATAACAAAATAAACAGAAATAATTTGAATTTTATTATAAATATTCATGGAAAACTAAAACATCTCCTACTGAATGAATAACAAAAGGACCACAGCTTTGGAGCCTTCCTCTGACAAGACCTGGTATTTGCTTGAACCAAAACCAGTGACACATTTCTTTAAGATTTTGATGTTAAGGTAAGCATCACCAGGATGATCAATATAATGTTAACGACTGATTGATTTATCCAACTATCACATAATTTGTGAAATTTTGATTTTATTTGTTTTATTTAGGTAATACAATATCTAATGTTGCTTTCCATTATTATTTTTAATTTCTGGTATAGTGACAAGTAGTCAACACTAGATATAAAGAGTATAAATGTACAAATTGAAAGAGAAACTGTAGAGAAGCTGCCCCTTCATGCAATACTTGAATAAACAGCTGCAAATATTTTTCAAATAGTTATATCAATTTCATCAATAGAAATAAGGTATGATAAATCAATCAATTTTTGATGTCAGGTGAAAACTTTTTGAAAACTGAAAGTAAGGAATATCAGTATATATTGCATTCATGCAAAACAGATCACCAACACAGTTAAAATTCACAAACGGTAAATATGATATAATCACTGTCAGTTTGACACAAAAGTCAATAGCATTTAGCCTTATATTTTCTGAAACACTTGACATTTAAATGCTATTTGGGCTAATTCAGAAACTAATTTAGAAATATAGGATTTCTTCATGACAATTTATTTCCCATAAGATGCATGTGTAAAATCAATTATCACCTGACACTGGAAATGAACTGATTTGTCAGACCATATTCATGTTTATTAAAAATAATATAAACTATCCTTAGGTATTTGCAATTGGGACAATGAAGAAGATCAGAAGTCATTACAATCATGTACAACTTAGACATGGATCAGAAGTCATTACAATCTTATCTATCCATGGGTACATGAACCTAGGGCAATAAAGTAGATCAGAAGTCATAATAGTCTTGTACAACTTATCTATCCCTGGATACATGAACATAGGGCAATAAAGTAGATCAGAAGTCATTACAGTCTTGTACAACTTATCTATCCCTGGGTACATGAACTTAGGCCAATAAAGTAGATCAGAAGTCATTACAGTCTTGTACAACTTATCTTTCCCTGGGTACATGAACATAGAGCAATAAAGTAGATCAGAAGTCATAATAGTCTTGTACAACTTATCTATCCCTGGGTACATGAACCTAGGGCAATAAAGTAGATCAGAAGTCATTACAGTCCTGTACAACTTATCTATCCCTAGGTACATGAATTTAGGCCAATAAAGTAGATCAGAAGTCATTACAGTCTTGTACAACTTATCTTTCCCTGGGTACATGAACATAGAGCAATAAAGTAGACCAGAAGTCATAATAGTCTTGTACAACTTATCTATCCCTGGGTACATGAACCAAGGGCAATAAAGTAGATCAGAAGTCTTCACAGTCCTGTACAACTTATCTATCCCTGGGTACATGAACCTAGGGCAATAAAGTAGATCAGAAGTCATTACAGTCCTGTACAACTTATCTATCACTGGGTACATGAACATAGGGCAATAAAGTAGATCAGAAGTCATTACAGTCTTGTACAACTTATCTATCCCTGGGTACATGAACCTAGGGCAATAAAGTAGATCAGAAGTCATTACAGTCCTGTACAACTTATCTATCCCTGGGTACATGAACTTAGGCCAATAAAGTAGATCAGAAGTCATTACAGTCTTGTACAACTTATCTTTCCCTGGGTACATGAACATAGAGCAATAAAGTAGACCAGAAGTCATAATAGTCTTGTACAACTTATCTATCCCTGGGTTCATGAACCTAGGGTAATAAAGTAGATCAGAAGTCTTCACAGTCCTGTACAACTTATCTATCCCTGGGTACATGAACTTAGGCCAATAAAGTAGATCAGAAGTCATTACAATCTTGTACAACTTATCTATCCATGGGTACATGAACCTAGGGTAATAAAGTAGATCAGAAGTCATTACAGTCCTGTACAACTTATCTATCCCTGGGTACACGAACTTAGGCCAATAAAGTAGATCAGAAGTCATTACAATCTTGTACAACTTATCTATCCATGGGTACATGAACCTAGGGCAATAAAAAAGATCAGAAGTCATTACAGTCTTGTACAACTTATCTATCCCTGGGTACATGAACTTAGGCCAATAAAGTAGATCAGAAGTCATTACAGTCTTGTACAACTTATCTTTCCCTGGGTACATGAACATAGTGCAATAAAGTAGATCAGAAATCATAATAGTCTTGTACAACTTATCTATCCCTGGGTAAATGAACCTAGGGTAATAAAGTAGATCAGAAGTCTTCACAGTCCTGTACAATTTATCTATCCCTGGGTACATGAACATAGGGCAACAAAGTAGATCAGAAGTCATTACAGTCCTGTACAACTTATCTATCCCTGGGTACATGAACATAGGGCAATAAAGTAGATCAGAAGTCATTACAGTCCTGTACAACTTATCTATCACTGGGTACATGAACATAGGGCAATAAAGTAGATCAGAAGTCATTACAGTCTTGTACAACTTATCTATCCCTTGGTACATGAACCTAGGGCAATAAAGTAGATCAGAAGTCATTACAGTCCTGTACAACTTATCTATCCCTGTGTACATGAACCTAGGGCAATAAAGTAGATCAGAAACCATTACAGTCTTGTACAACTTATCTATCCCTGGGTAAATGAACCTAGGGCAATAAAGTAGATCAGAAGTCATTACAGTCTTGTACAACTTATATATCCCTCAGTACATGAACCTAGGGCAATAAAGTCGATCAAAAGTCATTACAGTCTTGTACAACTTATCTATCCCTGGGTACATGAACCTAGGGCAATAAAGTCGATCAGAAGTCATTACAGTCTTGTACAACTTATCTATCCCTTGGTACATGAACCTAGGGCAATAAAGTCGATCAGAAGTCATTTAAGTCTTGTACAACTTATCTATCCCTGGGTACATGAACTTAGGGCAATAAAGTAGCTCAGAAGTCATTACAGTCTTGTACAACTTATCTATCCCTGGGTACATGAACATAGCGCAACAAATTAAATCAGAAGTCATTACAGTCTTGTACAATTTATCTATCCCTGGGTACATGAACACAGCGCAACAATGTAGATCAGAAGTCATTACAGTCCTGTACAATTTATCTATCCCTGAGTACATGAACATAGGGCAATAAAGTAGATCAGAAGTCATTACAGTCCTGTACAACTTATCTATCACTGGGTACATGAACATTGGGCAACAAAGTAGATCAGAAGTCATTACAGTCCTGTACAACTTATCTATCCCTGGGTACATGAACATAGGGCAACAAAGTAGATCAGAAGTCATTACAGTCCTGTACAACTTATCTATCACTGGGTACATGAACATAGGGCATTAAAGTAGATCAGAAGTCATTACAGTCTTGTACAACTTATCTATCCCTGGGTACATGAACCTAGGGCAATAAAGTAGATCAGAAGTCATTACAGTCTTGTACAACTTATCTATCCCTAGGTACATGAACCTAGGGCAATAAAGTAGATCAGAAGTCATTACAGTCCTGTACTACTTATCTATCCCTGGGTACATGAACCTAGGGCAATAAAGTAGATCAGAGGTTGTTACAGTCTTGTACAACTTATCTATCACTGGGTACATGAACATAGGGCAACAAAGTAGATCAGAAGTCATCACAGTCCTGTACAACTTATCTATCACTGGGTACATGAACATAGGGCAATAAAGTAGATCAGAAGTCATTACAGTCTTGTACAACTTATCTATCACTGGGTACATGAACATAGGGCAATAAAGTAGATCAGAAGTCATTACAGTCTTGTACAACTTATCTATCCCTAGGTACATGAACCAAGGGAACAAAGTAGATCAGAAGTCATTACAGTCCTGTACAACTTATCTATCACTAGGTACATGAACATAGGGCAATAAAGTAGATCAGAAGTCATTACAGTCTTGTACAACTTATCTATCCCTAGGTACATGAACCAAGGGCAATAAAGTAGATCAGAGGTTATTACAGTCTTGTACAACTTATCTATCCCTTGGTACATGAACCTAGGGCAATAAAGTAGATCAGAAGTCATTACAGTCTTGTACAACTTATCTATCAACATAGGGCAACAAAGTAGATCAGAAGTCATCACAGTCCTGTACAACTTATCTATCACTGGGTACATGAACATAGGGCTACAAAGTAGATCAGAAGTCATTACAGTCCTGTACAACTTATCTATCACTGGGTACATGAACATAGGGCAATAAAGTAGATCAGAAGTCATTACAGTCTTGTACAACTTATCTATCCCTAGGTACATGAACCTAGGGCAATAAAGTAGATCAGAAGTCATAATAGTCTTGTACAACTTATCTATCCCTAGGAACATGAGCCTAGGGCAATAAAGTAGATCAGAAGTCATTACAGTCCTGTACTACTTATCTATCCCTGGGTACATGAACCAAGGGCAATAAGGTAGATCAGAGGTTATTACAGTCTTGTACAACTTATCTATCCCTAGGTACATGAACCTAGGGCAATAAAGTAGATCAGAGGTTGTTACAGTCTTGTATAACTTATCTATCACTGGGTACATGAACATAGGGCAACAAAGTAAATCAGAAGTCATCACAGTCCTGTACAACTTATCTATCTCTTGGTACATGAACCTAGGGCATTAAAGTAGATCAGAAGTCATTACAGTCTTGTACAACTTATCTATCACTAGGTACATGAACCTAGGGCAATAAAGTAGATCAGAAGTCATTACAGTCTTGTACAACTTATCTATCCCTGGGTACATGAACCAAGGGCAATAAAGTAGATCAGAAGTCATTACAGTCCTGTACAACTTATCTATCACTGGGTACATGAACATAGGGCAATAAAGTAGATCAGAAGTCATTACAGTCTTGTACAACTTATCTATCCCTAGGTACATGAACCTAGGGCAATAAAGTAGATCAGAAGTCATTACAGTCCTGTACAACTTATCTATCACTGGGTACATGAACATAGGGCATTAAAGTAGATCAGAAGTCATTAGTCTTGTACAACTTATCTATCCCTGGGTACATGAACATAGGGCAATAAAGTAGATCAGAAGTCATTACAGTCTTGTACAACTTATCTATCCCTGGGTACATGAACCTAGGGCAATAAAGTAGATCAGAAGTCATTACAGTCTTGTACTACTTATCTATCCCTGGGTACATGAACCTAGGGCAATAAAGTAGATCAGAAGTCATTACAGTCTTGTACAACTTATTTATCACTGGGTACATGAACCAAGGGCAATAAAGTAGATCAAAAGTCATTACAGTCTTGTACAACTTATCTATCCCTTGGTACATGAACCTAGGGCAATAAAGTAGATCAGAAGTCATTACAGTCTTGTACAACTTATCTATCCCTTGGTACATGAACCTAGGGCAATAAAGTAGATCAGAGGTTGTTACAGTCTTGTACAACTTATTTATCCTTGGGTACATGAACCTAGGGCAATAAAGTCGATCAGAGGTTGTTACAGTCTTGTACAACTTATCTATCCCTTGGTACATGAACATAGAGCAATAAAGTAGATCAGTAGTCATTACAGTCTTGTACAACTTATCTTTCCCTGGGTACATGAACATAGAGCAATAAAGTAGATCAGAAGTCATTACAGTCCTGTACAACTTATCTATCCCTGGGTACATGAACCTAGGGCAATAAAGTCGATCAGAGGTTGTTACAGTCTTGTACAACTTATCTATCCCTTGGTACATGAACATAGAGCAATAAAGTAGATCAGTAGTCATTACAGTCTTGTACAACTTATCTTTCCCTGGGTACATGAACATAGAGCAATAAAGTAGATCAGAAGTCATTACAGTCCTGTACAACTTATCTATCCCTTGGTACATGAACATAGGGCAATAAAGTAGATCAGAAGTCATTACAGTCTTGTACAACTTATCTTTCCCTGGGTACATGAACATAGAGCAATAAAGTAGATCAGTAGTCATCACAGTCATGAACCTGAGGCAATAAAGTATATAAGAGCGTTACAGTCATGTACAACTTACCTATCCCTGGGTATTGGTCCATGTACCTGAGGCAACAATGGGTCTCCTGATGTATCCATATTGGACCTGTTCAGCAGTTATCTTTTATCTCATTTCTTTTTCTCTGAAACAAAAAAAAAGGAAATTTTATACAAGATAAACAAAGTAATGTCAACAAGTAAATAACAATGGTCTAAATATGTCACAGTTCGTGATTATGAATGAAAGTAGTTGTTGTTGTTGTTGTTGTATGGTGTTTAGCGTCGCTTTCAACAATTTTTCAGTCATATCGCGACGGTGTCTACTTGAGACAGTATTCTATGCGCTGTCACACTGGAATATCATGCCGCAGACACATGGTATGATACCTCACCCAGTCACATTATACTGACACCGGGCCGACCAGACCTAGAACTCTCCTCTAAATGCTGAGCGTCAAGCGAGGAAGCTTCTAGTACCATTTTTAAAGTCTTTGGTATGACCCGGCTGGGGATTGAACCTCCTGCATGCGAGAGGGACGCTCTACCACTAGACCACGCCGCGGTCTATGAATGAAAGTAAATGATCAAATATGCAATGAACCTTGTTTTGCATGCAATATTTAAAATCTAACAAGATGCATATGGGCCTTAACGATCACCTGTGTGCTGTACTAGCCTGACACTTTGGGCATCAACAGACGACCCAGGTATTTGATAATTTTGGTAAAGATTTTTGTGGACATTATAACCAAGCATAGTATTTATATTTAGACAGTGGTCCAGTGGAGGAAATTATGCAATATACATTTTCACTTAATTGGGAACAGGGTTCATGAATGGAATAACTTTGATAAAAAAGTCTTACAAGTGAACAATATAACCATTCATAGTATTTGCATTTAAAGAGAAGATATTTTCAATTATAGCTAAATTTTAATTGTATTGGCACCACTGGGATCTGAATGGTAGATTCAGGGGCAATGAAGTTCAAAATACTGGTAGGGGCAGAGTTTTTGGTCATTTTCCCTTATATAGATTTAGTAAAGTAGGCTCCATCCCCAGGGCCAAATGCAGAAACCCAAGGGAATGCAATTCACAATTTTTATAAAGGACCCATAGGCCTCAATAATCATGCTTACCATTTGCTTCCCAGTTCTTCCTATTAATAAGAAGATCTTTTAACTTACCTTGAATTTGACTGTTTTGCCACATCCCCAAGGCCATATATGGGTGGGGGCACTCAATTAACAAATTTATTAACTGTCATGTCAGCAACAACAAATCATACCAAAAACCATTCAAATAAATTATTTCAGTCTTGAGAAATAAAAGTTTTTGTCATTTTCTCTAAATGGATTTAGTAACGTAGATCCCACCCCCAGAGCCAAATGGTGAAACCCAGGAGCATGAATTTCACATTTTTTTATGAAGGACTTGCAGGCCTCATTAATATTAATGATAACGATTTATTTCCCAGCACTTCCCATATTATTAAGATTTTTTTCTAAGTTTACTTTGAATTCTGCTGTTTTGGCCCCACCCCCAAGGTATCTGCCCTAGGCCCCTGGGGGTCAAGGCATAATTTAAACATAAATTTACACATCATTTAAAGCATTTCATGCATCGAAGCCACTGGACGAATAGATGTCCAATGTAATTGTGAAAAAATAATTCTGAACAAGGTACAACGGAACCATCATTTATGCCTAAACGGAACTGCATTTTAAACTTTTATTTTCAAATGATTTCTTTCATCTCATGCCTAAATACAACATTCCGATTTAAGATCTGAAAACTTGAAAAAATAAAATTGGCACCTATTTTGGAATAAATTTGGGTGAAAATCTAGGTATTAATTCATTATGGCCTTATTTAGCGAGTTCATATATTTTCAACTTGCAAAAAAAAGAGACTCTATTACTTGCATTTTTGGCCTTTTACCTCCGAGCTGCTCATTCACTATTTTTGAAATTTCATAGTTTATATAATTATGTTTAATACCAGTTTTCCACATGCTGCATTTTTAAAAAAATATCATGGTTTTTAATTTAGACTTTTGAGTAGATTCTTGAAAGAGTTCCTACAGTAGTAATAATTATTAAGTGTCACTATTCATTCACAGTTCAAGGGTTGTAACACAGAATACATTCACTATTGCGCATACCGGTTTTAGTTAATTAGGCCTCAATTGCTTAAAACATTTCACAAATTGAACAAATATACCATATTTTATTAATTACAATATAATGAAACATAATTATAGTAATTATACTAACAAATGATAAAATTTAAGTTGATTTTAGTATTCTATTTATTTTTGGTTGTTATCATTACATATTTGTTTTCAGTATTCAGTAATAACTGTTAAACACAGTATTATAGATATATGATATTGACATGCATTTGAACATATTAAGAAAAAGTTACAAGCTTGTATCAAGGAATTATATAGAGAAGGAAAGGCAACTGATTGAGATTTTGTGAATGCTTGGCTATTCACGCAAAATCTTGCAATATCTTGTTTTCAGTTATCTTAACTTCCATTCATCACAGTAACACAAATCAAAATTCTTACACTGCAGAATGAAATTCTCATCAAAACAATACCATTCTCAGAAATTTGTGTTTCATTTTGCATGATTTAAACATGTTTAAACGTCTAAAATTACATACAACTTACAGTTTATGTATGCGAAATCAGTTGTCTGTGAATTATGAATGATTAATTTGCAAATTATTAATCCTTTTGTGCTAATTCATCAACATTTAGTCTGGAGATGCAAGTTTCCTATCCTTCTATAGATACAAATCCTTGCTAGTATTGAACACTTCTATTTTATTGCTACCACATTTTAATATTTATTAAACCTCTGCCTTACCAGAGTGAATTTGGTGCATGCAATTTATATTCTTGAAACTATGATTTTTTTACCTTATTAATCCTTCCTTCCAGTCACTTCTGGCTTTTTAAAGTGATTATGATGCGTTACAACCACAACTTAAACAACTTAATATATGAATACTTTTGTTTTACTAACAACAAATGTTATGAACTAATTACCGGACAACACATTTATATTTTACTCTATGAACTTGGTCTTTAATGACTCAAAACTTAACTTAAAATGAAATGTATATATCAACACCAAAATACTGGTGATTTATAGTTTCTATAAGTTCTGATTGGCTAAAGACTCATAAATCACCTGCTTATCTCCTATTTAATAATTATTTATTCCCTTACAAGCAGGAAGTCCAATAAAAGTCCAATAAAAGAGAATGTAAAGTGCTATGTTATGTAACATTATGCAACACATCCTCAAGCGCAGATCCAGAGGGGGGGGGGGGGGGGGGGGGGGGGGGGGGGGGTCCGGGGAAAATCCTTAAAATGCCCCCCCCACCCCCTGAAAAAAAGGACCTCCCTAAGAAGGTATTGACCTCATATTTGTGTTTTCCAAATTCGTGGATATAATGAGAGACCCTCTTACTTTGGTCGATCAATACAAATAAGCGGTATTTAATATCTCATTATACGAGGACCCATCAACAATTTCTTGAACTAATTCCGCTATTTCATATCGTGATCACATTGTGTAATGAAATTTTGAATGATCAAAGATAAATCAGTTTCAAATTAATTCAGCATGTGCCAGATATTGATGATGTCACACCAGTGACCAATGACGTCATATCAATATTCTGACGTCACACCAAGTACTTTTATACACCGACACTATAAAACATCGGCATTCTATATAATTATGATCAGTTTAACTTTCAGTTTGAGAAGTTAACACAGCATAGGGCGGGAATTACAATATCGATTCAGAAAATGTGACAGCATTTAAATGGGAGTCGATGCGAAAGGCCTTTGCAAATGCTGGGAAAAAACGGTTGGGATGCATTCCGGTTCCAAGTACTAATGAGGGAAACGGTTATACGCGAAAACCCTTTACCGCAGACAGCTATAACACGAGATAAAATTCATTCCCCCAATGATGCAGTCTCGAAATGCTTGTTTCCAAACGATACAGAAATCAAGCAAAGAATTGCTCCTGTGAAGGTTGTCGGAGATGGCAACTGCTTCTTTCGCTCCATTTCAAATTCTGTTTTTGGCACAGAAAACCATCATGTTGAGTGTCGGGTTCGGTGTGTGTATGAGTTACTCAAAAACTATATGAAATACACAAGCAATGACACATATGTAGAAATGTCGAGCAAACTGTCCGAATTCCAAAACATTTTCGAAACCTCCATCTCTGATGATGCTAGAGTCCCCAATAATATCCCAAAATCGTTGAAGAATGAGATCATGAATTCGGCCAAAGACGGACAGTACTCGTCCCTGTTGCACATGTATGCCAGCGCAAATGCCTTTAGCCGCCCAGTAGTGACAATATTTCCACAAGTACAAAATGTTGCTATCAACAGGCAAGTGCACAACCAGACTATTCGTCCCTTAGGCGGAGACATATCTGAATTTGGCCCACCATTGTACATCATGTGGACACATACTTCGAATCTACAAGTAGAAATGTGGCAACCAAATCATTTTGTTTCTTGCCATATGATTGATGACACAAAACAGTCTTCCAAAAGGGTGTCATCTGAGCAACCCCCTTTAAAGAAGCAGAAAATTTCTGATTTCTTCAAATGTGAATCACATGACAATCAAACGCTCAATACTGAGTCTGAAAGTCATGACCGAACCGATGACCAAGCAGAACATCCACAAGTTTCAAACCCTGAAACTGCAGATGAACATGATGACACAGGTGCAGACCAATTCCGTAGATCATCGAAATATGACCTGGGCGATATTTTGAATGGGACCGTGCCACTGTCTTCGCTCTCACAAACAGACAAGATTTCGTATGTAGAAAGCAGCCCTGATCCGGAAACACTTAAGCATTTGCCATTTAAGACAAGGCTGGTTGCTGGCAAAACTAAGAAAAAGAAACTATATTTCCAGACTAGTTGGTTGGAAAATCATAAATGGCTGGCATACAGTAGTGTCTTAAATGGTGGTCTTTGTAAATTGTGTGTGTTGTTTCCTCAGTCAGATATCAGGTGTTATGACTCGTTTGTAAAGAAGCCGTTCACAAATTTCAAAAAGGCTACTGGAAAAGATGGATCTTTATTGATACATCAAAATTCTGAGTACCATAAAAACGCTTGTATTTCATATCAGACACCGACGGCAAGCCTCAAGAGTCCAGAAAGCACTGTTCAATATAAGATCAGCGCACAAAATAAACATGTGTATGACACAAACTTAAAACTGCTGACAATGATTGTAGAATCAATCATTCTGTGTGGAAAGCAGAACTTGCCTTTTAGGGGCCACAGAGATGATTCAACAAGTACATCTTCCAATAAGCGAAATTTCAGGGCAATTCTGAACTTACTTGCTAATCATGACAAGGAACTGGCACAGCATCTAGAATATACACCTAAAAATGCAACATACACCACGAGACAATCCAAAATCAATTGATATGTATTATTGGACAATACATCAGAAAACAAATATTAGAAGGCCCAAAAGGCAAGGGATTCTACTCGATCATAGCAGATGAAGTGACAGACAAGTTTGCGAATCAGGAGGTCCTGGCTTTATGCTTACGATTTATAGATGAAAGTCAAAGCGAACCATGTATCCGGGAAGAATTTTTTGACTTTGTTAACCTAGAACGTGCTACTGGAAAAATGATTTCAAGAAAAATTATTGAAGTGTTGACACAAAACGATCTTCCAGTAGAAAAAATAAGGGGTCAGGTGTATGACGGGGCCACAGCGATGGCATCAGAAAAGAAGGGGTGTCAAGCTCGGATAAAGGAAATGAATAAACTTGCTCTACACACACACTGCAAGAATCATGTTCTTAACCTGAACATAGCACATGCATGTAAACTGCCCGTTGTCAGAAACATGATTGATGGATTTAATTCCACATTCATTTTCTTCGCTGCGTCGCCCAAAAGACAACGCTATTTTGAGCTTGTACTTGTACACCACGGCACTGAGTCAAAGAGAAAGAAGCTCTTGGGTCTGTGTAAAACAAGATGGGTAGAGCGGCATACATGCTACGACGTATTTTACGACATGTATGCCGTGGTTATTAAGTGTCTCCAGTACATGATAGATCCCTCAATGGACGAGAACACAGAAGATGACTGGTCGTGGGATGCTCAGACTAAAATAACCACACAAGATCTGTTGGCTACTTTGATGCCATTTCAATTTCTCGTGACATTCATTTGCATTAGAGCTATTCTGGAGACAGTCAAGCCTCTAGCGTCAAAGCTTCAGAAACGCGATTTAGACGTGTACAAGGCACGCAATCTCGTTACTGACAGAATAGAAAGAGTCAAAGAGATGAGGACTGACGTAGACCAAGAGTTCACAATATGGTATGCAGACTGCAAACGTATCGCAGACGAGCTGAATATCCAAGAAAATACCCCAAGAACGTGCGGTAGACAAACAAAGAGATCAAACATGACTGTCTCAAGTCCTCCAGAGTACTTCAAACTTACAGTTGCAATCCCGTTCTTGGATCACTTATCTAATGAACTAAATGACAGATTTCAGAAAGACGACCATGCTGCTTATACTCTGGGCTGTTTAATCCCCGAACAAATGATGAACCTGTCACAGACGGAAATGCAAAAGCTTTCATCTGATTTGCTCTTCTAGAATTCCGACTTACAAAGCTCTTCCTCAAATGATCTACCATTATCAGAATGGAAGAGGGCTTGTAAAAAGCTTGTTGAAAAGGGGATTACACCAGACAGGCTTCTGGATATGTACAGACTTACGGAAGAAGATATCTTTCCAAATGTTAAAACCCTTCTGCACATAGGTTGTACTCTACCTGTCAGTTCATGTGAGGCCGAACGCTCATTTTCTGGATTTCGTCGCATTAAAAGCTACATGCGAAGCACTATGAATGAGGACAGGTTATCAGCACTAGCGCTAATGCATTTGCACCATGCGAAGTACATTGACGCAAAGATAATCTGCCAAACATTCATAGGATAAAATAAAAGACGAATGTTCCAATCGAGTATATTGTATGATTAGATATTGATGATTTTACCTCTTCATTCAGTAAAGGTCAAGCGGCGTGAACTTCATGTCTTTGGTCGTAACCATACTGTTGTGCTGCACACACTAACATACTCAGTCACAGAACATGTAACAATGTCATAAAATGTATGGAAAAACATAAAAAAAAAAAATAAAAAAAAAAAGTTCTAAATGTGGAGGCCTCCTCGTGGCTAGAACTGGAAACGTTGACTATAACTCTACTTGTAAAGTTAGAACGGCTAACATCCACACAATCAGATAAATTAGTAACTGTATAAAGGCACCTTGCTGTTTGTTATAGTAAGGGTTCGATCGGACCCCCCCTGGGAAAAATGGCTGGATCCGCACCTGCATCCTGACACAAACTTTCAACACTGAATATGTGACCTGTAATGATTCCCTGGAGACACAACCACTGGCAATTTTAGAACAACACAATTAACACCCCAATGAAGGATTTACACTTCAATTTCATAATTTAAGTCTGAAGCATGCATCCTCTCTATTACATACTTATAATAAGTTTTTATTACTATGTATTTGTTATTGTGATTTGTTACATATATTTCATAGAGAGCCTTTAAAGCAGAGGTGGAAATAGATAAAAGATGAATGACAGTGTAAAATGTATCTACAGTGATAAAAAACAATTTCCAGAAACGATTTTTTTAATCTCATCCTGATGATTTTATCATTTATAATTTCATAGAAGCTGTAACAAAATAGTTAGGTTGTTGTGGCCTAATTTAGTAGTGTCAGCTAGTAAGTGTCTGGTGTAGTGATATAGGCTATATTTAGGTCAGGTAGTGTTGGTATGTGGACTGTTTTGCTATATATGCTGACTGTGTTTTGGAAGCAAGGTCCAGTTAGCAGAATCATCTTTGGGTGTAGTTGTGACGAGAAAGATTGAACATGTTACTGTTCAAGTACATAACGGCATATGGCCGTTTTTAAACGTAACGAGACATGTGTCCGCTACGTTAACCACATAAAGACGTGACAGGAAGTCAGCTGGTGGTAGTACAATCATAGGACAGCAACCCACATATTCGTCATATGGACGACTTGACGTTCCTGATGTCAGAATACGGTCGAGAGTTAGTACGATGCGATGTAAAGCAATATACTCAGTATAAAGTTCTTGGGGAGATAACCCAGTTTATATAGCCACCGCCACAAGGGACGAGTGATGCCTAATCTACGATAAACAGGACGCGGGTAGTATCTAGTGAATTTTTAAAAATAGTTTACATTCTAATGATAAGCAGTTTGAATCGCGATGTAGATTACGTACGTTTAGGAGATAGAACTGTGTGGGGAAAAAAATGTTAATACCACCATAGGACTTTTTTTAAACCAGCTGTGTTTTTTTTGTGTTGTGTAATTATATTTAATTTGTATATATATATATTGTATAATTGTATATTTGTAATTTTATTCATGTAAAATTAAAATTGTAACTTTTACTTTGTATATGATTGTATTCTACCCTTGTGAGTTGTCAGCCCCTGGTCATTTTGCTACAGAAATCAGCTGGGCCCTGTCGATTAGCTCATTTGGTAATGTATAGATCTGACTATCAATCCAGGGAGTTTGAATTCCTGCCTGGCCAGAAAGTTAATCAGTTATTTGCGTAGATGGGTGTGCTCGAGTACTGGTTAACCTTCCAGGATCACAGGAAAGAGTGGTTAGGTTAACTGATTTTCTGTTAGCCCTTGATGGCATAAAAATGAGGCTAAATATTCAATCAATCAAGTAAATCATTCGGTCCTAGAACACTGTGTAAGATCAAACTGAGCATACTGGAATACGTTTCCTTTTGTTACATCATCATAGTCTTCTTTACCAGTCTTAAAACCCTTATATACTATTAATATATTACTAGTCAGGTTAAATGTCTGACACAAATCTAGCATATTCATGCTGTCATATAAACAAAGTAAGGTGGTTGAATATGAAGAGGAAATCACAATTACGAATTTAAATGATACTGTTATAAGTGTTTCCCAAACTATGAAGTCTATATTACGTTTTGTTAATGAATTAAGATATCAAACACATTAGTCATCTCCCCACCCCATCCCCCTTGTTTCATTTAGTCATATTTATTTTTGAATTATTGATGCACAACAGTTGTTTTCAAAACTAAGCTTGTTTATAATTACAAATGGTAATGAGATGGATGAAATAACAAGGAATATCCAGAAGTTCATGGACAAATTTAATATAATCCATATTATGCAAGTTCATCGCTACATTTTTCACAACTTAAGTATTGGTGTATTTGTCATTGATGTAATTTCTTGTGTCAATAATAATGTTATGGTATCCATAGCAACATACCATTTCTACTCACGTATTAGGCGCGGTTTTTTCCCCAACTTTTAAGATCTTCGAGAAGGGATGCACGATATACATAAGTACAAAAGATTCCATTTTTTTTTTATGTAAATTTTTTATTTCTGATAATTTCCCATGTATATTTTAAAAGATTAAGTAAAATAATGATTGCTCTCTGTTATTTAGAGTCTATATATTGCCATACCTGTGGCTTTAATTTATTTCATTGTTATAAGTTTTAATCCCAAATTATCGGTGAAAAACATTGCCTAGGGCATCGTTCCTTTGCTTGTAAATGTGTGATAAAACAATCAGGTGACGCATGGCCTGCTTACACAACTTCTTAACCCTAACTGATCTATTTATCTAAACACTGATTTTAAGTCGCTGTACTGTTATACAACTGACAATTGAAAAAGTGTTCACGCTATTTTTAGAAAATCATGTTCATTACATCGATACTTTTCCACATAGTGAAATAGAACGCTACGTAAAATGACGCAAGAAACTGCCAGAGTGACAACATCCCACATTGGCACAAGGTCAAAAATAAATTGTGTCGGCGTTATAGACATATTCAATCGCAAAAGAAAAACACAGACTGGTTCACATTTATTTGTTGCATACTTTCTCGATTCTGTAATGTTTACTTTAGTGTAAACCAGTCTGGCTTTGAGTGGACATTTCATGATTACGTCATCGTAACGTGTTTATCTGATGGAATTGACATGACACGCTAACTCGTAAGTGTGTATTTAATTTCTAAGGATGCAAAGCAATTGTGTTTTCGCAAATTGATGAATCTTTTAATATGGGATATATACCGGTATATAAATTATTTATTTTTTAACGAAAATATGTTAGCGATGACGAAGCGTTATGGAGTGAATGTAAAAAAGAAGACTGTTTTTTTGTTGAAAATCAATCATTTTTAAACGACACCCAGTATTTTTTGTTTGTGCGGTTTGTAGTAGTTTATGTTTATAAAATAAAAGCAATATAATATGCGGTATTTCGTTATGATTAAAAAAAAATTGTAAGATTTTTTTATAAAAAAAAACATGACTGTGTACGAGTGTCACTGGTCAATTTTGAGTATTGAAAGCAGGTGCTGCCATGTGGCTTCGGCATATTTGTTGACATCTTAATTGCACGCCTGGGCAGGTGTTGACAACTCTGAGTATATATTGAGACAGTGAGGAGAAGTGTCAAGTATTTTGAGAACAAATTCATATTTTTTAGCGAGTACCAATCTCCTTTTTTTTTCTGGACCAATCAAATTCTGTTTAACATATCGGGTCAGGTATTCCTTCCAACATGTCGCCACAGCCGAATCTGAGCGAGATTTGAAAATTATGATTCGCGATATACACATATATAGGAGAATTGTATTTTTTTCTTAGTTCTTGATCTTAAAACATGGATACGCGATATACACAGATGCGCGATATACGCGAGGATATACGGTACATACATGTTTAGTGCCGCAGCTGAAAATGTTGAGCAATTCCACAGATAAATATTTGAAAAATAACAATCATTTTCCTGTAAAACTTGCGGTAAATCATATATTATTGAGGACACATCATCAATGTCTGCATATCAGTGTCATTCAAGCATTACGCACAGGTGTTAGGAGTTTAAATAAACTTATATTGAAAAGGTAGACTCATTCATATGCAAATAGTGCATCTAATGAAAAGGTGAAACAACTAGCAGCAATAAAGTTTGTGTTAATATTAGCAAAACACTGATTCAGACGATATTTATCCATTGTAAAGCTCCGAGAAAGTAATTTGTAGTCTACAAATGGTACAGTGAGGAACGAGAAAACAACAATGGATGATAACAGGTGTGGTGTCCTGTTTTAAAATCAAGCAGTCACATCAATATGGTAAAAAGTGCCTCAATTAGGATTGCTGTAAAACAATTGATGATGATGAACTATGCTTCAAACTAAGTATAGATTACAATTCAGTGCAGATGATAATAAAGTATAAATAGCAAGCATTTAAGTGCTCGCAGGGTTCCCCAATCGGTAAAAGAGTATGAGTGGAGCGACGAGTAAGAGTAGGAAAATTACTTTAATATATTCATGTTGCAACGACTAAACATAAATCTGGTCTGCGGCGCTAGGCGTACAGGACATGTTTGAATTACATGTTATTGTTTTATTTGAATAAAAAAATGTTTCATACTTTGCATACAGTTTGCAGTTAGATTAAATATAATACATGTAAAACTCCAAATAAATCAGACATGTCATGTTCATATTATGAGATTTGTCCACAAACTTCTGAATAAACCCTTGTATACTAAACTTTATAAAGTATTGTTTCATACACTATATTGATATTCTGTTTACTGAACACCTATATAAGGCAATTCTAGCCCAAAATGTGAGGAGCACATGGACCAGTGGTAGTGCATTATACCAAAAATCAGGGAGGGGTGTATGAGGGCTCGATCCTCCTCCACGACTATGTTTCCTTGAGCAAGACACTTTATCCACTTATTCTACTCAGGAAGACGTTGGACGTGTAAAGGAAGACTTTGAGCAGAACTTATTTCACAATCAATGTAAAATAAATAAGCTAAAAAAAAAAAGTTAAATGGTATAACATTACAATGTAGTAATGTACTTATATGTGTAAAGTAACAAAAAAAGTTTTGTGATTTTCAATGGCATTTAATGAAATTGTCACAGATTTTTTTTCCCTCAAAACTAAAGGAAGTATATCTGGAATTTTCAAAATGTTAAAATTGGCCAAAAAACTCAGTCTTTTACAAACATTCAAAATCAAATCATGCCTATATAATACTTACTGAGCCGCTGTTGCCATTATAAGGATATCTATTTAAGGCCCAGGTTAGACCGTCCTTTTTATAATTTCAACATACTTTGTGGTGTATTAAATGATTCATGTGACTTCATTTTAATTTAGATTTCATCTGCTATATTGGTGTAAATATTGTTGAATTTGTTTTAAATGAATGCGTAGATGAAGGTCTTCAAGCATTATGTGCATGATATTTATTTTTAGAATAAAAATTTCAGATTAATTTCACCACTGCAATTAACATATCTTTTTTGTCACGTTTTGGAAGATTTGAAATGCCCAATCAATAATAAATGATGAGATGCTTTTTATTCAATTTTTAAAATAATCATATCTTTTAGACATTAGGCCAACCTTAAAAAAATATTGGTTTGCTATGCTCCGACCTAGTATTTTTCATGTGGGTAAGTAGATAGCTGTTTTTTTGTGTGCTAAATTTTGATTTTTCATAGTCATTTTAAAGATAAATGGACATAAATCATGAAAAACAAGAGGGCCTGAGGACGCTCTACTGACTCATAGTGGCCATAGCACTTTTTTTTTTGAAATTCTAATATGCAATAGAAACACTGGGGTCACCGATAATTGGAATCGAAAAAGCTAATGGTACCGGTAATTATCAGTGAATTACTTACATATATGTCTCTGGTGATATTCTTTACATAAAAACTTCAAAACATATTTCTTATTTCAAAATTTGTTAAATCCTACAATGTTACAGTTAAAGTTATCAGGAAAATCACTATTAAGGCCGTCCTTAAAAAATAAATATCTTCACAATCAAGGTAAAATAAGTAAGTTAATAAACTAAACTAAACAAGGTAAAAATGTATCGATAAACTAATCATAATTTTTTAATTCATTATTAAATAATTATGTTAGGCATATAATTTTTATACTTTTGTTTCTGAATATTCATCTAATGAAACTGAGAGGAGAGTATTGATTAGTTTAGTTTAAACTTACTTATTTTACCTTGATTGTGAAGAAAGTTCATAGCTATATGAATTGTTCTCAAGTCTGTTTACTATCTCAACCCAGTACTGAGTGTTTTTCTTCAGAGATTATTCAGGTTGAGTCTGGGATCGAACCAAAACCTCTGGCATTTTTGTTCCATGCGTTAGCTGCTAAAATTCTATCTGCCGCCCTGGTATTGGACAAGACTTGCTAAATTATGTTAAAGAATGTTTAAAGTGTTTAACCTTAGATTTTTCTGCTTAAAACTCTCTCTCTCTCCACTTATAAACAGGTAATTAAGTTACTAAGGTCAGCAGTTGCAAAGTTTTAAATAACATCACAAAAAATTCAATTCAATTAAAGCACTAAGTGATGGTGATTTATAATAAGTGTTTGACTCTTAAGGTATTAGATCTGATATGCTCCTCTTAGAAATCTAGTAACACATTGATCAACCGTAACCTTCCGTAACAAATTTCCGCCAACTGGAAAATCATTCGCAGTAGCTAAATTTAGTTAAATTGCCACATGACAAGGTGTTTTCTCGCGTGTATCGATGTCACATTGGATTTTTCATAATGGCTGAAGAAGCTAAAACAAGTCGTGATCGGTAAGATTGTTGTTCAAAATAGAATTAAAACAGATCAGAATATGATATGATATCCATGTTGACCACATCTATTATGTAACAAATTGATGGGAATCCACGCACCAAAAAGGAATGTAACATTTGTTTTTGTCATTTTGATATTGATTGAAACAAAACTGAAATGTCGTTGTATGCGTTACTATTTTTACTTTACATTGATGTAAACTTAAATTATAGATAAATTGATGTAGAGGACTTGTTGGTAGAGAGGTTAGTGCATTGGATTATCATACAAGAGGTTGTGGGTTCAATCCCCACCTCAGCTCAATTTTTTCCAGTTTTTTTTGTTTACAGAGCTGGTATGCTTAGCAAATGTTAACTGTGAAACACACACGCGTGTTACAAAAACAAAACATTTTTAGACGCAATAATTCCAAAACCTGTGGGATTTCTGACCCCACAAAATAAACTTTATTGTTGTAGCTACCAGTTCTAGTTTTGTATATCATTTGCCGAGTCAAACCAATAAAAACACAATTATTACTAAAAATAAAAGACAAAGTTTATATTAAATATTTCTATTAGCAACTATCTGCATCTTACAACTAAAGTTTTCAATAGAAAGTATCTCGTGTTTGGTGAAAGTGTAGGTCACCAATTACTGGTTGTAGAATTTTATAAAATATTTCACCCTTTGGCAAAGATTATAACAATACTTTTTCTATTTTCGTGCATTAATAACTTTTAACGATGTAGTATAGTTTGATATACAATATAAGAAGGGTTTTGTGATAGTGGTGGGGCTAGAATAATAGAAAATAATTATTTTTGTAATATTTTTTTAGAGAAAAAAAGTAACATTACTTTTGGGAGGGGAAATATTTTAAATTTATTAAATATTCCATTCAAGATATATGGAATATAAACATAGTTTCATGGGTCATTACATCCAGCAATGTTGTTTTCATAAAACCAGTTGCCTAAATACAATATTTAACAAGTGCATATTATCTGTTAGTTGGTAGTAGATGTGGAAAAAACACAAATTTCAAGTGGGAGTAGGGTAAGATTTTTTAAGAGTTAAAAATAAAGGAGAGAAGATATATTAGTTTCTTTACTATTATTCTATTCAGCGATGTTGGTGTGATGTAAAAATGCCTTTTACGTATCATTTATAGTATATATATATGTAAATAATTACTAATTCATTGTGTTTTGTAGTTGTTAAATTTTCGCCATCTCGAGGTTATAGGCATCGGACACTTAAAATGTAAATATTTTCCATTCTAGACAGTAAAATCTTCTAAAATTCAGAAATACATCCCTCAAAGGATGATGATAACTAAGAAACCAAGTTACGGCATGGTCCATTACAGATCTGATACATTAAAGGGAGTGTATCAGGAAAAAACGTTATAAATGCCTTAAAAAAAGTAAAATATTCATTAAAAGGGATAAAAAGCATCGCATTATCATTAATAAATAAAATCCGAATGGTTTGAAATCCACCAAAACGTGACAAAATTTATATTAAAATTGGAGTAGTAAACTTGAAACGAAATGTCCATTCTAAAAATAGACAGCACTGCTTGATGACTTTTGAATCATCATCGACTCTTTGTATGATAAAAAAAATAATTTCTATGTGTAAACCTGTATAATGAATCAAATTGAAATCAAAATGAAATCATGTGATTTATTTAATTAGTCACAAAACAGGTTACAATTTTAAGCGTGAAATCTATTTTAGTCTAACCAAGGCATGTGGCCCAAGTTAGAAAATCCCTTTCAATTTATTAATTTGGCCAAAGACTTGTATAGAAGGATAGGAAACTTGCATCTCATGACTAAATGCTTATGAAACAGCACACGAAGGATTCAATTTGCAAATTAATCATTCATAGTTCATAGGCAACTGATTTCTTGTATATAAACTGTAAGTTGTATGTAATCTTAGATATTTAAACATGTTTAAATCACGCAAAGTAATCTTGAATTAAAGATACTGAGGTTTGAAGGAAAATTTATCATATTTGTCGTTATTTTAGCTGCAGTATACAAATTTTGTAATCACAAGTACTTCAACAATTTTAAACACAAATTTTTGGGAATGGTTTTGTTTTGATGAAAATTTCATTCTGATGACAATTTCATTCTGAAGTGTAAGAATTTTGATTTGTATTCCTGAGATGAATGGAAGTTAAGATTATTAAAAACGAGATATTGCGAGATTTTGGTGAATACGCAAGCGTTCAGACAATCTCAAACAGTTGCCTTTCCTCCTCTATATAATTCCTTGATTTGGCATTTTTAAATCAATATTCTTTTGGCAATACAGGGTTCAAAAAGTACATAAAGACATGATATATATGGCAAAATATGTTTGCATCAATTTTAAAATTTTGAAAAATCCTGATATACTCTCTTAAAGTTATATCCCTTGTAAACCTAATGACATGTAACCGCAATATACCTATTACCGCGAATGCCCATATAATAACAATCTGTGAAGACATGCATAAAGCTCCAACTTCCGTTAGCGTCGGCATTTGTTTGCATTTAGTATCGGCAACTGATTATTACTCAGCATACTTCAGTAACCTTATTACTGTTTATTATTGATGCCATTCTTTACATGGTTGAAAAATATTTAGACTTGCGGTATTACTGGTATATATGACCAGTATATATGCCTGTTATTTGATTGGTTAATCCACTGAAGTATTTAGCTCACAGCTGGGTCTTCGTAAGTGTAAGGGTCTTTGAGGGCAATATCACAGCAGATATGATGCAACACAAGATCAACGCGTTCCCCTCAAAGTGAAGCGAGGGCCCTGCCAGACCCTTTTTCCGGAAATTGTAAAAGATAAATTTACAAGCCGATCTGACAATGTTATATTTGTTGATATGGCGATACAAAAATGGTTAAACTAAACAAGGAATTATATAGAGAAAGAATGGAATCTGATTGAGATTTTGTGAAAGTTCACATATTCACGCAAAATATTGAAATATCTCGTTTTCATTTATCACAACTTCCATTAAAGGGATTATATTGGCATATTACCGTCAAATCTCTGTCCTAAATACACACGCCTAGCATGAAGATACACTTATAACTTAGAGATATACGTGTCTAATTGCATAACCTCTTTATTACAAACATCAGGTTTCTGAAGTCACGTTTTTGTTTTTGTTTACATTTGCCATTTTCAACGAACCGCTTCTGGGTTTCCGATCAATCATCGGATAACATCGTGAAGACTCGTTCCCGATCTCGTTTTCGAGGCTTTGTTCGGGAAGTTTACAGAGTTCAATGTAAACATTGCGCAATACCTTATTGCGGGATGTATTAAAGTTTTGGCCAATATTCAATTACTGTTAATTTGATAACTTTCAAGTAAATAAAGGTTATACATCAATACATAAGCATTATTTTGTGCACACTGCATACAGAAAACGTCTGGATTAACAGCGTGTTTGTGTTACTTGCCAATATAATCCCTTCAATCTCAGGAGTACAAATCAAAATTTTCTTTCAACCCTCAATATCTTTAATTCAAGATTATTTAGCGCGATTGAAACATGTTTAAAAAACTAAGTTTACACAAAACCTACAGTTTATGTACAAGAAATCAGTTGCCTGTGAATTATAAATTATTAATTTGCCAAATAAATAATCGTTCGTATGCTATTAACATTTAGTCAGGAGATGCAAGTTTCCTATCCCTGAACTATCTTACTAAACAGACTGTAATATTAATACATATAAGTTGTTTAACTCCGGAATGTCAATTGACAAAATATTGTTTAATTGCAATATAAACATACCTGTTACACTATTACAGCCGCTGGCGTATGTGACTAAGCTTTGTGTGATACTCTGGTCTTAAGCTGGGTTCAATAGTTGAGTTAGTAGTTGTTGTTGTTGTTGTTAAAAACAGGAAGCGGAAACGATCATTTTAAACATGCGCAAAAGTACACACGTGTTGCAAAATGGAGTCCACACCGTTGGAATTCTCGTCAGAGGGCGATTTTGTAATTCACTCCAGTCATGATGGTATTTTAAAAGTATGGGAAACGGCGACAAACACGTTACGAAGTGAATACAAACCGAGCTCACATCTTTCATCAACATGCAGTTGCCTGTCATGGTGTCCAAATTGCACTGCTTTGGTAAATAAAAATTTATATCTTGTAAGATTCAAAAATATTCATTCGTAATGATGGGTTGTTCAGTTATAGGGAATAAATACAATAAGCATATTGGGTTATAGAATATATATCTGTCTTTTCCTCCTTTTGCTATCCATATACCATGTGTATGTCATTTAAAGTTGACTCGAGGCAGCTCACGGGGCCCTGTGATGCAGCACACATAATTTGTTTCCAGCTGCACAATTACCCAACAAATCTTAGCAAATAACAAATTCCCATACTAACCCAAAAGTTATCAACAATAAATATTGATCATTAATTGAAACAAAGGAATATTTTTTTTTCTATCAAAATGAAATATTCTTATTTGTGGGAATCCCATTTACTTGTGGTTAAAATCTGATATAAATTAAGATTTTTGTATTCAATCTTGAACGCACTTTGTTTTTTAAACACAAAGAATGTAAAGTAAATTTGATGTAAAGCATCCCAATTTTCGAACAGTTTAATTCTGAACATTTTTTTATAAATAATATTATCCCGCTTTGATTAAGGGTACTTTCACACAGAGGGTTGTAGATGTATATAGAACAGCTTACCTAACAATGTCATTAAAGCACATACTTTAAATGCATTTAAAAGTAACCTTAACAAACTATTGGCGAGCCTTGAAATAAAATTTAATGACTCATTTAGACAATAATTGGATAAGTGTATATAAAAACTATTGAATTGTGTGTACAAAACAAAAAAAATCAACCAAAAGTCATGTAAATAATATAAATAAATAAACACAAAATTACACTTGGAAATGAACTGAAAAAGAGTCTAACAATCCAGAGAGTTTATTGGGAGAATATCCCAATTTGGCTTTGACAGTGATATAAACGATATAATAATTTTTTCCCCATAATTTTTCCAATTGCATAATACTTTATTTTCCACCATATTTTAGCGAAAATGTTGGGTTCTTTCCTGAAAAATATCAGGGTTTCTCCCAGAGTCATAATGCATGTCTCATGTAACATCCCTTCAAAAGATTTGGTTGATTAGCGACATCCCGTAATTGCCTTGACATGCCTTACCTCCCGGTATGGCTACCATTAAATTATCCCATTATGCAAGCACATCAGTACAAAAACAAGTAACACATGTGATCTACCGATGATAAATTGAGCTATTTCACAGACGTGCCAATCGCTCGCAAGTATTAACTGGAGTATGTACAAATAAGGCAATCAGAACGAGGCATTTGAAGATTACTTGGCCTCAATATAGAATGTGGTGTCCTACGATGACACACTTGGCCGAATACACAGGTATTCACCAGCCCTTCTCTTGCTAAATATGTAACAATCAACTGATCAGGTCCTTGTCGCATGTGGATACAGCAAATGACGTCACACTTCCGTTTCTTTTGAATTTAGTGTGAAGGTCAAATATCATGCCATGTTTTTTCCGATGCGCATAGTGCGAGAAAATAACTATATTATTTGTTATTTTTCCCAGTTTGTTACAAATCTGTTTACTGAAATTAGTGTTTATGCTAACTACATGCCTTTGAAATGTAAATAGCAGAGGAATTCAGGGTTCAAGCTAGCAAAAATGTCGTCATATTTGGTTTTTAGAGTTTGCTCCAACAGTCTGGAAAAGCGATGTAGATTTCATCCTAAATTTGCTGTATAAACCTTTATAGAAAGTCCCTAAAAGTCACACTATATTTGCTTGCCAGTGATTTTCGGGTGTCCCTCAAAGTTTAAAAGGGAAATAACTTGAATGGATTTTCTCCAATTTGAAGAGTATAAAAATATTATCTCCCTTTACCGAAATGTTGGCAATTTCTAAAATCTGATTACGTTTCTGTAGATAATTCGTGATAGATCATGTTATGTATTATGTCAAGGTTAGGTTCTGGAAATTATATAAATATTTTGTAGATTTACAATAACTGGAAATGTATGCATGTAAATTTTATTATGTGAAAACATGAACGTTGATATTTAAATCGAGTTAAAGGTAAAGAAAAATGAGGGTGAGGTACTATAGTTATAAACATATTGCTTTTTGGTTGTGTAGTTCCAGCATATAATTTTCTTTGGCAGTCATATCATGATTAAAAGGGAATTTAGCAGGATTTCTCAAACTTTTAAAATTGGCTAAAAACATATTTTTCCAATATATCATGTGGCTTTTTTTGCCCATATATACTCACTGACCACGTATTGCCAAAAGGATATATATTTAAACATGCTAAAATAATATTGACAGGGATTTCCTCATTTGGGCTACGCCTAGGTAAGACTAAAATAGATTTCCCGCTTAAAAGTGCAACATATTTTGTGATGTATTAACCCTTTGCTCCATATAGGTTTTACCTTATCAGCTATCACAGGTCAATACAGTTGACCAGTATCTGATAATCAATACCCAATAGGTAACTGATAAGATTGCATGCACTATCTCCATGCAGCTTATTGGAAAAATGTTCAAGTTTGACACCTCTGTTAATTAACTCCTTTTTACAGTGTGAAATACTGATTTTATAGTTATGGTGTAAATGTGAAGTTTTTGGAGAATTAATTTCTCTTTCTGGTGATGTAATTTTTTTAAATATAGGACAGTTGTGTAACAAAATATAGGTTTGTGAAGTAAGAAAAAAAAATGCAAAAATATATTTATTTATGGTAATATACCATATATATCTTTGACTAATTCATGTAAATAAACAGTGTACAACTTAATAAATAAAACTAACATTCATAACAACTCATTTACATTATACAGAATCCAGTTACTGCCACCCCCCTCCCTATTCATTTTTTTTATTATTATTACCACCCCTATCCTGATTTATATTGGAAAAGTATTTTTCTATCCTTATACCCCCACCCGACTTATTTACATTATGCAGAATCCAGAGTTTTAAAACTTTGTTTATAAAAATAAATTTGAAAACATGTTTCCAACCAACCACCCCCATAAATCCATCCACTCCACTACTAAATTTACAGCTGCCGAGTCCAGATTTAAAAAAAAAAAAAAAAAAAATTTTTTACCCCACCACCCCTGACCTCGCCACTTTCAATTTACTTTTTGTATTGTTCAAACTTGTAAAGACCATCTTTACTTGTCAAACCATCTTTATTTCCAACTGATTAGTCTAAAAGTTTTATTTATTCTGTTATTTATTTTGTTTCTACTGCATTCCAGTAGAAAGTGAGAATAAACAAATAGCGGACAATTTGTAACGCGATTGTTTTGCCTGTTTGAACCAGTTATTTATTGACAAAAATTGATAAATCGTTACTTATAAAAAGCTTCATAAAACACACCCTCAAATCAGAATAATTGCTCATCCATTCACGAGTCTGATCCTCGTCTCCAGAGAGAGAGAGAGCTATCATCAGATGAATCAATATCAAAGTCAGAAAAATCACACTCGTCCAAGTCGCTTTCTAAAAGACGCCGAAAATCTTGAATATTTTGATAAAAAAAAATTACAAAACACGGTCGCAATGAAAATTTTGATGTTCTAAAACGAACTGGCCGATTGTTTTCATTCTCCTGGTATAATCAACTTGATCCTCTGTTCTCAGCGGGACACTTTTTAATTTTAGTTTTAGAAATAACAATCAAAGGTTTATTACCGAATTTGCAACTCGGTATATCACTGGCCACGTGTCATATACCACCTTCAAATTCTCCCAACCGACGACAGCTATCAGCTGTAAAAACAAACCAAATCTTCAAAGATGCCGATTTTTTTATTTTGATTAGCGATGCATAAAGTAAAAACAGGGTTATTTTTAGAAATATGACCTTGTTTCAACTAGATTGTTCCAGATCTCGCATACAACTTTCGCGCGTGATCTATGGGAATGCCCTCGTTTCATTGGACGCTATTTATTGCGTAATTATTAATAGTAACCACATGGTTTTTTTGGGGGATCCACTTCCTGTAGAATTAATGTTTACGAAAAGAAAGGTCGGACATTTGTTTTGAGCGTTAATATGCAATAATTTTGAGTTTAAAAACACACTGCGGGGAAAAGCGGTATCATGGAGCAGTCGATAACTGCGGGGATTTGCGGTATTGAGGCGCACTGGATATATGCGGTCTTTTGCGGTATTGAGGCGCACTGGATAGGTGCGGTTTTTTGCGGTATTATGGAGCAAAGGGTTAAATGAGTCGCATGATTTCATTTTGATTTCAATTTGATCCATTATGCCCTGGGGTGGATCCAGGATTTCAGTTAAATGGGGCGCAACACAATATCTGAATGGGCACACATGTTATTCAGTAGAAATATGGTGAATTTTAATAAGATATAGAAGTTAATGGGGGCATATGCCATTTTTGTTTTAAATAGTAGATACGCCATTGATACAGGCTTATATGTGGTAAAAATTGTTTCATCTTAGAAAGAGTGCGAATGACATCAAGCAATATCTAAGTGCTTCTATTTTTAAAATGGGGATATCTTTTCAAGTTTAGCACTCCAGTTTGAATATTGATTTTGTCACATTTTGGTGTGTTTGACATACCAAACCTTTCGGATTTTAATTATTAATGATAATGAGATGCTTTTTATCCATTTTAATAATTGTTTATAGCATTTTTTCTGATATGTTCCCATTGAATATAATATTGAAAACAACAATGAAGATAAACTATGTGTGTGTTTGTCTTTTATTATTTGAAATAAAGTTGATTAGTTACACATTTCTTGGTATTTGAATGCTACCATGGACTGTATTTATTTATCATATTGCCAAGTTCTCTTGGATGAATTTAGTAGCTTTGGAGGCTTGACATTACCATTATAGTATTTTATTACAGTTAGCAATCATTAGAAATGAAGAGGAAGACACTTAAAATAATTTTTTAAACTAACACCTGCTCTCACACTGCCGCAGAGTCGACAGAACAGAAATGATAGTTAGTCAATAAAGAACAAAGACTAAATACGACATTTTAAGTTGGTCATACTGATAGAAGTAGTCACTTATTCCTGAATTTCTCACACCCTACCAATCTTATTCAAACTGTAATACTTGTGATTTACACATGCAATGTAAAGTTGAGATAACCCTACATAATGGACCAAAGAACAAATTTGGCAATAACTTTGCTCCCTGCCCCTTCTTCTTCCCCCCCCCTGCCCCTTTTCGTGGATTAGAAAAAACACTAGGTAGGGAAAAAATATTTTTTTAAGCTATTTGTGTTTACTTTTACAATATTGGTATTCATTTGGAAATACACAAATACTGCATGAAAAATATAATTTTCTTCTATATAGAATCAAAACAGAAGTACAAACATATAAATTGTAACTTTTAAATATGACTAGTCATCCATTAAAAACTCTTTAAATTTCTTTGAATTCATTTTATGGCAGCAATATTCTAAATAGAAACACATACTTGAAAATGCGCCATTCTAAAATGTCAGACTTTAAAAATCTCAACAAAGGGAGCAGATACCCCTCCCTTACCAACCTCCTTGCATTTCTAAGTTGTAACATGCTTTCAGAAATTCCTGGGGGGAAACCCTGAATATTGATATAATTGAATATTTAGCATCATTTTTATGCCATCGAGGGCTAACAGACGATCAGTTAACCTAACCACTGTTTCCTGGGATTAACCAGTACTCGAGCACACCCCGTATCCGCAAGTAACTGATAACTTTCCCACTTGAATCAGTGGTGAGAGACGAATGATAATGAGACAAATGTCGTATATCAATCATCACGGAGCGGGGAATTCGAACTCACGACCCCTTGATTGATATTCAGATGCGTAACCGACTGAGCTTATCGGGCCCGGCTTATATATTGATATAAGAATCCACTTGAAAATTGAATGGTATTAGCAGGTTCCATAAGGTAACCATGCATAGGTGTTAAGATTCTAAAGTTTGTATCAAACTTGTTATGTTGATATTGTGTACCCAAAATTGAAAGCATGAAACCATTTTCCGAAATAAACATAATTATATGC
Organism: Panopea generosa; assembly: GCA_029582155.1. Lineage (NCBI taxonomy): Eukaryota > Metazoa > Mollusca > Bivalvia > Adapedonta > Hiatellidae > Panopea > Panopea generosa. The sequence continues at coordinate 51,003,551 of CM055897.1, forward strand.
TTTGTTTGGATATACACAAAATGAATTGAAAGAGTAAACTTTTTTTCATTGATTGGATCTATTAGAACATGTATTCTCAAAAAGGTTATTATTTATGTTCATGTCTTGTCTGTTGTAAAATTAATTGTTCAGCTGTTCAAAGAAGACATACGAAAGTGATGTGCTAGCTAAAAATTTCACATTCAAAAGCTTGTTCTTTAAAATGTTTTTAGTTTAATTAGTTACATTATAAAAAATGATATACCGTACTGGTTCCATTACAACGCTATTTTTCTTTTTGGAGGGAATTGCCACATTCACCAAAAACCAATAAAAAAAATATGAATAGAAATACCCCTGGGATTATATAAGCACATTTTAAGGGAAACTTAAATTTTACATTCTCTGAAAGTTCATGGTGTTGACTTAATGTTTTACATGTAGTATTGCTTGGTGGTCTTCTGAAATGTTTATGGAAGACCCGTCCCTAGAGTCATATTTTGGGCTGTCACTAGGGGCTTACAAGAACAATTTAAGGGGAATTTAAAAAAGCATTTCTCCTTAAATGTTCATCTGTCCAATTGTTGCCAGTAGAGCAATTCAAGGGTCTCTTATTTTAATCTGCTAACACATTTTATGCAAAAAAATGATGGAAGATTTGCAAAGAAATGATCTTGTGAACATTGGCATATAAGTGCTAAGGCCATTATAAATTAATTGTAAAAGGGTCAGAGCAGCATGAAAACTAGGGGCAGGCAGGGATGATAATCTAGCAAATAATTTATGGCCTAATTGCCAAGTAATTGACATGACAACAAAACTGCTGGTAAAACCACGGTTCTGGGCATAGAATGAATCACAAACTGTTCAGCCCCTCCAAATAAGCCTCTTTACAACAAATCAAACTAACAAAAAACAAAGTAAACCTGACTTTGAATGAAACAATTACTTGGTTTGTTTGCATATCATTTCATGTCTGCATTGCACGCATAACTCTCCTTTATGAAGAGTTGTGAGAGGAAACAAAGGGTATCGTTTCTTGGCATAACAAGCACCTGACGACAATAACTTGTAACATATTATAAATTTACAATATATTTCCATAAAATGAGAAGTGTTTGAATATATTGACAACTTTTTTAAAATATATTTTCCATCTGATTACTTGTTGATAAATATCTTCTTTTTTCAAACAAAACAGAATAATGTACAGAACTGAAAGATAGAGAATAAAAAAAACATGAACATACTAAACAGTAGAGAATATTTATAATGAACTGAAATTTCAGTAAATCACTCCCCCCATAATAAATTAATTGGACTTAATGTTTGTTCTGATAGGAAACACCAAAGAAAAAGAGGAGAAGAAGTGGAAAGAAAAATGCAATACATGAACTGAAATTGGTTGCTATAGGAACTGTATCTGGATCCATATTGCTGTATAATGTCGGCATGGCTGATCTACATAGTCAGTTGGTAAGGATTTGTTTTGATATTTATCTGGTGCTCTTCATAGTGAAATTACTTTTTTTGCTTCTAAAGAAATTTGTTTGTTCATATAATTATGAACCAAAGAACACTTAAACATCATGCACTTGTTTACTTTTGAACACTTGATTGGGGTAGTATTGTAGTGGATTGGCCACTCATGCCAGAGGCTGTGGTTTAAATCTCCAGCTCGACCCGATGACTTTTTAACACATATTTTATCTACTGTATAGTACCTAATATTGGTGGGGATTTTATTTTGGTGCTATTGGTGGATGAAGTTTATTTCACGAAAATAAAATAACGCCCATATATTGACGATGTTAACCTTAATACAACACGCAAGGTATGGGTTTCAAAAAGGAGATAACGTATGATTTATAATATTAATATAATTGAATAAAGGAATCAATTTTTGCTGCCGAAATAAACTTATAATTACAAAACAATGATACGTACACATTAATTTGTTTATTTTTTTAAAAAATTTCAACTTAAAAAAAGGCTGTAAGTATCATGTTCTTTTGTTTTTTAAATGTCAGTTGTGAAACTTTTAATGGTTGTATTGTCAACTAATTTGCTCACGACTGAAACTCTTGTCTTCATGTATGATTTGAACACTTTGTTTAGGGGCAAACGTCTGTAAGTGGTCAGATAAGGATGCCGGTACAAATAATTATATTTTAAATAATTTTCTTGACATCACTCACATCGTCCGGTATCAGTAATGTGACTGGGGTGGCGGTATCACACCATGTGTCTGACATCACTCACATCGTCCAGTATCAGTAATGTGACTGGGGTGGAAAGGAGGGGGGGGGGGGTTATCCACCATGTGTCTGTGGCACGATACCTAAATTTGGCATCACTTAGAATACTGTCATATTGTCTCAAAAAGACACCATCACAATATGACTGAAAAAAATTGTTGAAAGTGATGCTAAACACAATACAACTACAATTAGTGCAAATTAAGGCTGCCTCCTAGTTAGTTATAATTACATCTTTTATTCATGTCAGCATGGTAAACTGTTATTATTCATACCTGCAATGTGGTGGTGAAAAAATGTTATTTCAAACATTTTATTAGCTCACCTGAGCTGAAGGCTCACAGGTGAGCTCTTGTGATCGCCTGGTGTCCGTCGTCCATCGTTAACTTTTAGCTTTTAACAACTTCTCCTCTGAAACCACTGGGCCAATTTTGATACAATTTCTTAGAAATGTTCCTTGGGTGACCCTCTACCAAGTTTGTTGAAGCCATCTTGATTCGTCAAAAAACATGGGGGCCAGGGGGTGGGGTTATTTTACTATGTAAGCTATAGTAAAAACTTAAAAAATCTTCTTGTCAGATACTACTGGCTCGATTTTAAAATAATTTCACAAATGTTCCTTGGGTGTCTCTCTACCAAGTTTGTTCAAGCCATCTTGATTCGTCAAAAAACATGGCAGCCAGGGGTTGGGTTTAGTTTTTTATGTCAAATTACCTCCCCTGTTTTGTCTGTATATAGCAATTATTATAAGAAGAGGTAATAAACTCTTTAAATAAACTTTTTATTTGCTAGTATTATACAATATTATACTAGATATAAGTTTTCAAAGATAATTCATCATAAAAAAATGAATGATACAATTATAATCAATGATTGAATATTATTCAAATATGAACCATTTTAAAAATAAATAATTTTCTGAATATAAAAGTCAAGAGTTTTAATTGTTCAGTCAGGTTTACTGCTTCATAATAAAGCAATACCATATTTCTAGCTAGTTTCATCACAGCAAGAAGCCTGCTTGAGATTTTCAGTTTCAAAGTGTAATTGAAATCTTGGAGGAGGAGCTTAATTTTTTTGGGTGGAAAGTGCACTGCGACAAAGATTCTTTCAAGTGATGTACTTTGGGAAGGCTTGTGTTTGAAACTCATAAGAATATTTATTGTGCTGGAACTGCGGATTGTTTCATGAACAATAGTTTAGTCTGATGCTTTAGTTTGAAAACGTTCTCAAACATAACAGGTTAGTTTTGTGCTTGAACTGGATTTTTATCTTAGTTCGAAGACTTAGCATCTATAGCAAAAACTTCAAAAGCCTTTTTGTCAGAATCTACTGACCTGATTTTGATGTAATTTCACTGACATTTACCATGGGTGAACCTCTACCAAGTTTGAACTCTTTTACACATCTGTTACATCTTCAAAACACATCAAAACTCTAACTTATTACCCATCTCGTCTTTCTGGAATTTTAAGCGTACATGTATTATATAATATACTTATGTTGGGTGACTCAAGGTCAGTCAGGTGAGTTATATAGGGCCATCTTGGCCCTCTTGTTTTTATTGAAATACTACTAATGTTAAAAATATATAAAACAGAAAAATGTACCTTTTACAGTTATTTCCCTTGTATACAAATTTGACATTTGTCAAATTATTTCAGTGTGTACTTTTTGTTTTCGTGACAATGATATAATTGTGGTGGAAAAAAACAAAAATGCTAAATTAATACCGTCAAAGTTAAATGCTACACAGTTTCAGCTCCACAGATATTCCTTAGATTTTAGTTAAAGATGGATTATACTTGAGTTCAGAATGGTAATTCAAAAGGCACACACATCTTTCATGTAAAAAATATAGCCAAACAATATAGATGTGTCTTTGTATATATGAATTATATATATATATATATTGAATTCAAACAAAACAGAAGAGCTGTTGAATACAAAAATAAACTTTTCATTTTATTTTGGGATAACTTAAATATTAAGGTCTGATTTAAATGAAAATTGGTTTGAGATCATGGTACAAAAGACCCAATTTTGGAATTAACAAAATATAAGATGATGGCTTTAATGATTATATTATACTTGTTTGAACCATTGACAATAACTTTGGTATATTCCTGCATGTACGTTTGTTTGATATTGAAGGTGGAAGGCCATTCAGACCAGGTAAATGACATATGTTGGTATACAGAGAGTGACAGCCTCTATAGTTGTTCGAGTGATCATCACATCGTTGAATGGGAGATAACCAGCTCAAAAATGACTAGGTTAGTATACTTACTTCTTGTGTGATGTTGTAAAGCAGTTATCTTTTTTATACCCCCAGATACAAAGTATATATAGGAGTCAACTCTCGTTCGTCTGTGGACAATTTTTATGATCATTATTTCTCAACAATCATTGGCCTGAATTCAATGAAACTTCACAAGGGTGACAGGTACCAGGCCTAGCTATGCATATTATTGGCATGTTGTGAGAGAATAATTTTTCAATGAGTTATGGCCCTTTTAATTTTTTATACATTTTATCCTGTCTTGACAATTTTTGTGATCGCTATTTCTTAGCAACCATTGACTGGAATTCAATGAAACTTCACAAGGGTGACTTGTACCAAGCCCATTTGTGCAAATTGTCCACATGTTCTGCGAAAATAATTTTTCAATGAGTTATGGCTCTTTGAATTTTTCATAATTTTTTTTGTGGTCACTACTTCTTGGCAACCATTGGCTGGAATTCAGTGATATTTCACAAAAGTGATTGGTACTCAGCATAGTTGTGCATAGCATGGGCAGTTTGTGCCCGAATAATTTTCCAGATGTTTATTTTGTTGTCGCTGTTTCTCGGCAACCATTGGCTGCAATCCAATAACACTTTTCAAAAGTGATTGGTTACTCTTACTGGTTCACTGTGTCAAAGCGGGCAGCAAAAGGGTACAATATCTGTGTCAGGGTGCCATCTTGGTTCACTTTGTCAAAGCGGGCAACAAAAGGGTACAATAACTGTGTCGGTGCCATCTGGAGGTATTCATCACCTTAGGGTAATATTTCTAGTTTTAACATTGGAAGGCTTTCAAAAAAGAAATCAGTAAACCTTGAATATCTATACAAAAATATAAAACCATTTGAAATTCAATTAAAATGGTGCCGCTGTATTTTGAGTATTGACATGTAGACAGGAGCACAGCAAACAGATAAGTTTTGTATTGGTGGCGCTATAATCGCTCATATAAAGTCTGTTGTTTTTTTTTACAAAGAAAACTGAATTAGAAGCAAGTTTAAGCATTACTTTCATTTAAAACCTGTTTTATGAACTTTATATTAACCAACCCAATATTTTCCGTTCCATTTTGCCAGATTTTAATTTTGATTTTTTATTGGTTAAAAAACATATTTCTTTTCTATCATGAAGATTTTATGAAATGGAGACATATTAGGCAATAATAAATTAATTGCTAAATTATCATCCCAGCCCACCCCACCAACCCCAGCCCTTTTTATTTTCTTAAAATAAAATTACATATATATTAAAAACAACAAAAAATTTAAAAAAAAGAAAGAAATCTAGCAATTAATTTATAATGGCCTTAGTTCATTTTTTATGCCCCTCCCCCAACAAAAATTTTAGGGGTGGCATATAGTAATCAAAGCAACTGTCCGTCCTTCCATCTGGTATTTCGTGTCCGGCCTGTAACTTTGTCATGCATAGATGAATTTTGTTAATACTTCCTACAAATGATCAACATAACATGACGACATGTCCCGATTACACCGACTCCCATTTCAAAGGTCAGGGTCACAATTTAACTTTGTTTGATGACACATTCAGTCCGATTGAGATTTAGTGTCCGGTCTGTAACTTTGTCAAAACACTTGGTTCAATTCATCAGCATGACATGACATGTCGCATGTAAGACCCACATGTGTACCTCAAAGGTCAATGTTACACTTTGAGTTTATTTGACAACATTTTCGGTCTGTATGAGATTTTGTGTCCGGTCTGTAACTTTGTCACCTATGGATTAATTTCAAAAACACTTGGCTCAGTTGATGAACATGACATAATTAAGTGTTGCATGTAAGACCCAGAACCTTTTCTCAAATGTCAAGGTCACACTTTCAATTTGTTTGATATTGCGTGTCTGGTCTGTAACTTTTTCATTAACTTGGCTCAATTGATCAAGATGACATGACGACATGTCACACGCAAGACCTAAACCCATACCTCAAAGGTCAAGGTCACATTTTGAGTTTTTATGACAACCCAATGAGTCTGTTTGAGTTTTCAAGTCTGTCCTGTAACTTAATGGATGGATGGATTTCAAAAACACTTAGGCTCAATTTATCAATTGATCAACATGACATGACGACATGTCATGTTAAGACCAATAACCTTACCTTAAGGTCACAATTTTGTTTGTTTTTATATGTCTGGTCTGTTACTTTGTCTTACATGAAGGGAATTTAAATTAGCTTGACACAAGTGATAAGCATGTCATGATGATTTTTCACCTGCATTTACCTGTAGAAATACCCAGACCTTTACATCAGATGTCAAGGTCAAGATTACACAAAGGTCAAGGTCATGCTTTAATGTAAAAAAAAAAACACACCATGAAATTGCATGTCTAGTCTGAAATGTTCAATCCATTACTCCTGATTTTCATGGATACAGCGCTACCTATTATAACATATAGTGTTATTTTCACAGACCATTTGGTGCGCATGCGACACTTACCAGTGACATTGCTTGTTTTCATTTATATTTAATAACAAATATGTTTTAAGTAGGGAAATAGTACTGTAAACAACTCCAACAATATTTGTTATCAACTATTTCCATTTCATTGATGCATTTTTGTCTTTCAGCAAATGGAAAGCAGACAAAGGTGCTGTACACAGTTTGTGTAAATGTTCGAGCAATCATTTACTGTCTGCTGGACGTACAATAAAGTTATGGGACCTTTTAACTAAACAAGTCATTAAGGTTTGTAACATCACACTTCTTAATTCCTATTAATAAAACTCCCTTTTTTTTTGATTGATGTGACATATCAAGATGTTTAATGTGAACATTTATTTATATTTTGGCCAGGCGGGGATTGAACTCATGACCCAAGGATTGATAGTCAGATGTGCTAACTACTGAGTTAATGATGATCTTATGTAAACACTTATTGCAGGCAGTTTGACTTTTCTTAATTTTTGCTCATTTTTTATTTTTAATTGGGATCAACTTTGGTATTTTAAATAGAAATTCTTTGATATTGATCTGTCTAAGTGGGTACTTGTTGTATACAATCATTAGTTGTAGTCACTGGTACAATAACTGAAATGAACATGGGACTTCATAAATGGGTGTGGAGAGCTTTTACATTTTAGATGTACAAACCAGGGATGGTTATAATTCCTAGTATCAAGTATCTGAAAGTATGATAATCCTATAATTTGAAAAGAGGAAAACCTGATCTACTTTGTGACATAAGAATCAGACATATTTTAAAGGCAATTTAGTTTATGTTTGTCATTACTTAATTCTTTTAGGTCCATTGCATGGGTTGGGTATTTACTAGAGATAGGTCTTTGGGTTGGGTATTTGCTAGAGATGGGACTTGCTGTGATACTTTGGAATGACTTGTTCTCAATATTGCACTTTTTATGTACAGGTTTTCACAGGTCATGCTACTGAAGTGTTCAAAATGTTACACATTCCTACCAGTGCTGATGGGTCTATAGAAAATTCTTACTTTCTGTCTGCGGCTGTTAATGACAGGTTAATAAATGCATGGTAAGTTTCACTCTTTCTATATACTGCTTGGCTTGGCTTTATGGCTCCAGTGCACCATTTTATAATGGGTCCGAATTCTGTGTCTGAACATAAACTATATGATTAAGTTTACAATTGCTTTTTTTTCAACTGCAGGTAACAGTGTTATAAAGAAAAGTCATTTTATGATTACCTATGGTTATTTCAACATTGTTTCTTATTAGTTGAACTGTATAATGGTCTTCTAGCAAATCTGTAGGTAGATACTGACCATGTGTGCTTTTTCTGATTTTGTATGCTTAGACTGTCGACATTGTATATTTGTGAAATGTTCTCATTGTCTAGATCTGAGATCAACTTGCCCCCAGGTTACAAACTAGTGCAGGATAGAGGTTCTGTCAGTCAAGTTATCAACTGACAACTTATAATATAGCATTAAATTCCATTGCTTTTTGCATTGTCCTATTTTGTTTATTTATTATTCTACAGGCAGATCAACACTTCATCTAAAGACAAGACTGCCTTGACAGCATTTTCTATGTCAGACGAGCCTGTGGCTCTACAAGTCTCCTCACACAGGAAGGATAAGGTCAGTTGTTGTCTACATTCTAGTTGTTGTTGAGACACTAATTTGGGTCTGTCTGTCATTCTGTCACACTTTGGTTTTTGTACAATAACTTAAGAATGCCTAAATCAAATCTTTTGAAATACTTATACAATGTTTATAATGACAAAACACATGCTAAGTCCGATTTAAGGGGTTGTGGCATTTGTTGTTTTAAAGTTATTCCTTTTAATATGTAAAATTCCTATTTTGGGGAGTTTCTGTACAATAACTTAAAGGCTCATTAAACTTCAGAAACGGTCGTTTTATCTATGCAACTACTCATTGGATGTCAATGAAACTTTGCATATGTATTAACCATCATCAATGGAACACATAGAGATAAGAACCATAACTCTGGATTGCATTTTGGCACAGCTATGGCCCTTTTTGGACACCTAGGTTTAACTTTGCGTTTAGTTGCATTTAAGTTTAAGATATCTATGCAACCACTCATTGGACGTGAATGAAACTTCACATGTGTGTTCATTATCATCAATGAAACACACAGAGGCAAGAACCATAACTTTGGATTGCTTTTTGGCACAGTTATGGCCCTTTTTCGACTTAGACACCTAGGTTAGATTTTGCATTTAGTTGCGTTTTAGTTTAAGATATCTATGCAACCACTCATTGGATATGAATGAAACTTTGCATGTATGTTCACCATCATCATTGAAACACACAGAGACAAAAACCATAACTCTGGGTTGCATTTTGGCACAGTTATAGCCCTTTTTTTACTTAATTTTTCAGGTTAAAGTTTTTTATCATGCAAGATATCTATGCAAGCACTCATTGGATATGAATGAAACTTGGCATGTGTGTTCACCATCATCATTGAAACACAGAGAGACAAGAACCATAACTCTGGGTTGCATTTTGGCAGAGTAATGGCCCTTTAAGACTTAATTTTTTGTCTGTAGACACCCAGATTAAGCTTTTGCGTTTTTTGTTGTTTTTGGTGTTTGCCTCCAATCTCAATCTTTGCGTTGGTGGTGAGTTTTATCCCATCGGCGACTTTGTTGTCTTCTGACAACTCTTGTTTAATAACTGTACTAAACAAACCACCCTTGGTAACCTCTCAATATTGACTGCGATAAAGTGATTTGTGACATTATAGCGCGTGTGATAGTATCACGCATATATGCAAGGAAGGATCCTGAGCAAGAGTTACTAAACCAAACTAGTATTCCATACTCATTGTTTTTCAGTGCGTATAAATAATATAATGCTTACTATGTTCGATACAGTTTTATTGCAGACGTCAATATATTTAAAAAAAACCCAAAACAACCCAATAACGATACATAATATTAATGAAGCCATAACATTTCTAATCTTGTTAATGAGCCCCTTATCTTGCGGTCTTAATTCGCACACTACCATTGCAGTATTCATTTGTGTACTTCCGAACACTGGCGGAGGTACAGTCAGAAAGCAACCGAGTTATTACGGAATTACAAAAATGTAAACAAAAGTTAAAAGTTCGGTCCGCTCGTCTAAGAAATACACATTTCAATCAAAAGTTTTTTTATATTATTGCTTTATAAAAACAGTCACTAAGAGGTCTACAGGAATGGTTTTAGCAATACTTTAAACACATTTAATTACAATCATTTTTGTTATTATCAAAATGTGTGCATTTCTGAAGTTTAATGAGGCTTTAAGAATGCTAGAATCGAATCTTTTTAAATTTTAATACAATGTTTATTATGACAATACTCAGGCTAAGTTTGATTTAAGGGGTTGTGGCATTTGTCATTCTACAGATATGCCCCTATACATGTAGTTTGTGCAATAACTTAAGAATGCCTGAATCAAATCTTTTGAAAAAAGCAAGGGACAAAATTTCACTGAATTTGCTTGTTGTTTACATTTTAGTTGTTGTGTACATTCCATTACGCCGTTTTGCTGAATATGATATATTTTTTTATCACAGTTGTTAAATTATGTCACCTAGTGCAGTGTTGATTATCAAACAGTGCTCCAGATAAGCACTAATTTGGGGTATTTAAGCATTGAAATTTCTGAATAAAGCATTGGAAATTAAATTAAGAGGTAAAATAATCATTGGTTATTCTCAATTTCAGTGTTGATTAGTTTGTTTTAAATGGCAATTGGATAGGAATTTTGATTTTTACCCTTAATATTTTAAAAAAAAGCATTGCATACTAAACATGAGGGTAAAATACTCATTTGAAGAAAAGCTTATCGGGAGCACTGTCAAACATGCTACTGTGGTGAAATTAAACCTACTATTTGCCTTTCTCAAATGGAATTGAATAGATGAAGTAATCCGATCTTTTACACAGTCTTTTGAGAAGTTTAATTTATCACATGATATACTAGTAGAAAACATAAAATAATGGTTTAGTCCGGAGTTTGTTTTAGCTGGTAGCATTGTTAATAAAATGTTTGTGTCTATATTTCAGCCGATTGTCATTGTGGTGGTTACAAAATGTGGAAAGGCGTTACTGTTTAAACATACTTTAAATGGGTAAGAATACACCAGGAGAAAATGATAAGAGGAAAATAATGTTGCATTTGTGGTCATGTTAAGCTTTTGCTTAAAATACAATTATATGACACTTATTTTTACCAATTTTGTTGTCAGAGATTGGTTTAAACTGTTGATCGTGATAAATAATCAGATTTGCAAAATGCATTTTAAATATTCAAGTATATACATCAATGAAAACAATACTATATGATATGAATTGCTATATATCCCTTAAGTATACTTTCAAAGAAATTTTAAGAATATTTAAAAGCAAAAAAATGATATATGATTGTTAAATATAATTATGTAATGGTTTGTATGTGTACGGTTGTATTTTTGGAAGGCGAGCAAAGCTCTGACTTCCTTAGCTGTTGTGCAGCCCCAGCAATCTGTTATACAAACTACGTATGGCAAGAACCGCCATATTAATCCAACCGATAAAGTAGTTCAAAACTTTCAACATGCATTTACAGTAGCAGAGGATGTATTATATAACAAAAATTTCAAAGTTTTTTATTTATTGTGGATGTTTTTCTTTACAAAAGTTCAAAAATACGATACGGGAAGCATACAATTTGCATGGAAATTCGGAAGAAAACACTTATCTCGCTGTGCTCTAAAAAAACGCGGCAATTTTCATTGATAAAAAAATGATTTACGCATTTACTAATATGCAGAGTGATGTCATCTGGTGGTGGTGGTGGGGGAATATAATCTCTAACACCATTCGGCATGTAATCATTAATGGGGTGAAATATATACATGTTTTCGATATAATAACTCATAGTTTGAGTAAATAGTGATTGTTTGTGAAATTTTATTCACTACGGATTGTCCTCTTTTAATTTTGATAGTAAATAACGAAATTAGGTTTGGGGCTACATTTGTTGTTTATAGAAAAACACACCAATCTGTCATCTTATGCAAGCAGTGTATTGATGAACATATTTAACCGTTAATTAGGTCATTCGACAGTTATGTTTGTTGTGTTGTATTTTTAGATTTATTAAATCTAGGTCACGTAACACCGTTTATAATGCTATTTATTGATTATTTATATTGTTGATTGAAAGCTATATGAGAATCGAACATAACTCAAGTGAAGTCGATATACGCGTAAATCTATAAGTAGGTCATATTTGTTTTGGTCTAGACAAAGAGTTATGTGTTGTATATTCTCGGACAATCAGGACCATTTTGTGCTGAATATATTTCATTATCCATAAATCATAACTATTGAACTGGAGATATTGAAATTAACTGGAGTTGTACATCACTACTCAATTCTTTCAATTTTGGAGAAACATCAGAATATGAAGGTTTGTTTGTGAAGCTTTCATATAGGTTGTTCATGTTGATAACTTTTATGTGGAGATGTAGAATGGAATCCTGGACCACCACGTTAACAGTTAACAAAATATCCTGAAATGGATATTTTCACCAGGGTCATCAAATATTCAGTCAATTTTCACACAGAAGACGGTGTGTACCATGGTGTTTGCATTTTTTCAAATGCATTATTAAAACTGTTTGATAGCTACAGTTGGAAAAGTATTGATATGGACTTTGTATTGTATGCAGGAGATTCTTTATACAGATACACAAAAGAAATATTAAACACACCACATTCTTTTCTAAATCCCAATGATTTGCCTTTTAACATATCAGAAATCTAACTAAGTTTTCCAATTTTCCGTAACTACATTTTTGAATTAACACAAGTAGTGAGCCTTCTCTCAGGTCCTTCAGGCCTTTGATTTTATAGAAGGCTATATTGCAGGGTGAAGATCACATTTGCCTTTAAAACTGTTGTTGCAAGTTATAATTTACTGGGCATGCCAGGGGTTGACATTAACTTTTAAATGTATTTGTCCAGCCTCACAAGTACTTGTACTGACCTGGAGACAAGGTCATGCATTTTGATTTTGTACAAAGCACCTAACATAGTACAATGCAGGTTCCATTTCTTAATAAAGCAACTGAACACTTCAAACTTTTATCATGGTAACAACTCTGGCAATATTAAGGGCTTTTCCAGAATTAAATGTTTGGGGGGGGGTCAGACGGAACTTATTTTTTTTACCTACAAAGTATAAAATTTAATTGTGATATATATCACCATGCATAAAAATTTAATTTGATAAAATATCACCATGCACAAAATAAAAGAAAAAAGAGTCTAAAATCCCCTAAATGTTTGCAAACACTTGCAAAATTACTAGTCTGGATGGTTGCCTACTTTCTTTGAAGTACGCCGACGTTACACTTTTGATCTAATGCCGATATGCAAGTGATTACGTCACAATTTACCACAAGTCGAGAATTAAATTAAGGGGCATTACAGATAACAAACGAAAAAATACAGCATAATAATAATTAAAGGTTAGTGTTTGTTTGTAACTAGTTGTCTTGTAAAATGTTTATTTTCAGTATATTAATTTCTTGAAAAAAAAGAATTACTATTAAATTGATACAATCCGTTAAGAGAGTTATGTTTGTACAGAATGAACACGCTGTCCCTTTCATAACACCTTGTGCCAATGTCCGATGACATCACTCTGACAGAGAAACAAACATTATTATGACACATGTTATTTAGGGCTTTTCCAGAATTTTTGTACAGAAGCAACCATTTTATTTGCGATACATCTTTATCTAATATTCTATATACTTCAAGTATGTTGTACCGGTTTCTAGACATTGCTTTTCATGTATGCCTGGATATGGTGACTTGTAATTCTGATTTTAATGTGAGGACTTGTAAATGTAAAATTATGTGAATGTGTATCCCTAGGCATGATGGCAATTGTGCTTTGATAGCTTGCAAGAGTAGAAATGTGGCTTTTGTGTATCCCTGGTTGTGATGACTTTTATGCTGTGATAGCTTGTAAGTGTAGAAATGTGTTTTTTTGTGTATCCCTGGGCATGATGGCTATTGTGCTGTGATAGCTTGCTAGTGTAGAATGGTGGCTTTTTATGTATCCCTGGTTATGATGGCTATTGTGCTGTGATAGCTTGCTAGTGTAGAAATGTGGCCTTTTATATATCCCTGGTTATGATGGCTGTTGTGCTGTGATAGCTTGCTAATGTAGACTGGTGGCTTTTTATATATCCCTGGTTATGATGGCTATTGTGCTGTGACAGCTTGCTAGTGTAGAATGGTGGCTTTTTATGTATCCCTGGTTATGATGGCTATGGTGCTGTGATAGCTTGCTAGTGTAGAATTGTGGCTTTTTATGTATCCCTGGTTATGATGGCTATGGTGCTGTGATAGCTTGCTAGTGTAGAATTGTGGCTTTTTATGTATCCCTGGTTTTGATGGCTATGGTGCTGTGATAGCTTGCTAGTGTAGAATGGTGGCTTTTTATGTATCCCTGGTTATGATGGCTATTGTGCTGTGACAGCTTGCTAGTGTAGAATGGTGGCTATTTATGTATCCCTGGTTATGATGACTATGGTGCTGTGATAGCTTGCTAGTGTAGAATTGTGGCTTTTTATGTATCCCTGGGTATGATGGCTATGGTGCTGTGATAGCTTGCTAGTGTAGAATGGTGGCTTTTTATGTATCCCTGGTTATGATGGCTATTGTGCTGTGATAGCTTGCTATTGTAGAAATGTAGCTTTTCATGTATCCCTGGTTATGATGTAAAACTGAAAGTGTCTGGTCAGGTTGTAGTACCAGGGACATGAAAATCTTGTCTGTTACTTGAGTGTCCGCCTTCATTGATTCAGCTGGTAAACAAATGGGGACACGCTGTCCTGCATGTGCCTTGTCCATTTCCTTTGTGCTGATGGCTGCTTGTGATTGTTTGTTAGGACTTTGGATTGAAGTATTTTGCTAAATGTTTATTATTAACAGATTTTGATACGTGATTCCAACTTTTTCAGAAATTTGTACCCCATTTTGTGTAGAAATGCATGTTTATCATGAATTACCTTTTGCAGTTTGCTGGTAATAATAGCACCTTGTTAGTAATCATTGATGGCATGTTAGTCGATATAGTTGTATGTATTGATAATAGATAGAGATGGCAGGCAAACGTTTCTTTTGTTTCCTGGCTTTGAAAGCCTGTAAGACTAAAAGTGTCTGAGCAGGTTACGATACCAGGAACAGAAAGATCTTGTTTGTTTTTCTAGTGAGTCATACCAAGTTGACTCGACTAGTTAACATACAAGGATATGCTTTTCGCATATTTGTAGTAGGAGATCATTTATTGTGTGTTCCTGCTTTACATGTTCTGATGATGAAAATACTTAAATGGCATTAGCTTTTATAATATTGTTGACCGCTGTTTACCTAGGTTAAACATAAAGCATAAAACTGGGGGTAAACGGAAAAGGCAAAAACTTATGTTGAATAATGCTGCCACTACTGGAAAAGTAACACGTCACATTTTTCTTGTAAAAGGCAACAAAACAAGCCTATAAAGACATGCTCATACTCCAATTCAGTTCAAACTGATGATTTGTGATGTAATGGCTGTAAATGTTAAATTGTGGTATTTTGTAGATAAGACTTGTAAGTTCTTAATTCTTATGCAATGGCTTGTAAAATAAATGAGGAGACCAAGTGTCATGTCATGCATATTACAGCTTTAATGTAGTTTGGCTAGTAAAGGTAAATATTTGATTTTTTGTTGTCTGTATCTCTGGATATGGTTGTCAATGCAATGGTTTGTAAACTTTTGTATGATGTGATAGCTTGCAAGTGTTGAAATGTGGCTTTTATATATCCCTGGTTATGATGGCTATTATGATAGCTTGCAAGTGTAGAAATGTGACTTTTGTGTATCACTGGTTATGATGGCTATTGTGCTGTGATTGCTTGCAAGTGTAGAAGTGTGGCTTTTATATATCCCTGGTTATGATGGCTATTGGTTGTGATAGCTTGCAAGTGTAGAAATGTGGCTTTTATGTATCCCTGGTTATGATGGCTATTATGCTGTGAAAGCTTGCAAGTGTAGAAGTGTGTTTTTTGTGTATCCCTGGTTATGATGACTATTGTGCTGTGATAGCTTGCAAGTGTAGAAATGTGGCTTTTGTTTATCCCTGGGCATGGTGGTTATTGTGCTGTGATAGCTTGCAAGTGTCGAAATGTGGCTTTTGTTTATCCCTGGGCATGGTGGCTATTGTGCTGTGATAGCTTGCAAGTGTAGAAATGTTGCTTTTTATGTATCCCTGGTTATGATAGCTTGTAAGACTGAAAGTGTCTTGTCAGGTTGTAGTACCAGGGACATGAAAATCCTGTCTGTTACTGGAGTGTCAGCCCTCATTGATTCAACTGGTAAACAAACGGGGACATGCTGTCCTGCATGTGCCTTGTCAATTACCTTTGTGCTTATTGCTGCTTGTGATTGGTTGTTAGGACTTTTGTTTGATATTTTTTGTTTCCATAATGTCTTGGAATAACCTGTTTTGATGACTTGTAAATGTGGAAGTCGAATTTTCCATATCACTGCATATGATTGTTGTTCAATGCTTAAAGCTAATGTAATTTCTATTAAATGTCTATTTGTGGTATATAAAGTATGTATTACAGTGAATGTTGTTGTTTTTGTGTGTGATGACTTGTAAATGTAAGAACGTGGCTGTTCACTTCTTTGAAAATGGTGACTTGTATATCTAGATATATGGTGACTTCTTACACTTGTTTTATGTATCCCTACTGAGAATAGTTTTACAATTCTTACATGTAAAATGACCATTAAAAGTATACTTTGACTGTTTGCATAACTATGTATCCCTAGACTATTGACTTGCTAGTGTAGAAATGTGTTTTTTTTGTGTATCCCTTTTGTGTATCCTTTTGGACATGGTGACTTGAAAGTGTAGAAATGTGTTTTTATGTATCCCTGGTTATGATGGCTATTGTGTTGTGATAGCTTGCTAGTGTAGAAATGTGTTTTTTATATATCCCTGGTTATGATGGCTATTGGTTGTGATAGCTTGCAAGTGTAGAAATGTGGCTTTTGTGTATCCCTGGTGTTGATGGCTATTGTGCTGTGAAAGCTTGCAAGTGTAGAAGTGTGTTTTTTGTGTATCCCTGGTTATGATGACTATTGTGCTGTGATAGCTTGCAAGTGTCGAAAATGTGGCTTTTGTTTATCCCTGGGCATGGTGGTTATTGTGCTGTGATAGCTTGCAAGTGTCGAAATGTGGCTTTTGTTTATCCCGGGGCATGGTGGCTATTGTGCTGTGATAGCTTGCAAGTGTAGAAATGTTGCTTTTTATGTATCCCTGGTTATGATAGCTTGTAAGACTGAAAGTGTCTTGTCAGGTTGTAGTACCAGGGACATGAAAATCCTGTCTGTTACTGGAGTGTCAGCCCTCATTGATTCAACTGGTAAACAAACGGGGACATGCTGTCCTGCATGTGCCTTGTCCATAACCTTTGTGCTTATGGCTGCTTGTGATTGGTTGTTAGGACTTTTGTTTGATATTTTTTGTTTCCATAATGTCTTGGAATAACCTGTTTTGATGACTTGTAAATGTGGAAGTCGAATGTTCCATATCACTGCATATGATTGTTGTTCAATGCTTAAAGCTAATGTAATTTCTATTAAATGTCTATTTGTGGTATATAAAGTATGTATTACAGTGAATGTTGTTGTTTTTGTGTGTGATGACTTGTAAATGTAAGAACGTGGCTGTTCACTTCTTTGAAAATGGTGACTTGTATATCTAGATATATGGTGACTTCTTACACTTGTTTTATGTATCCCTACTGAGAATAGTTTTACAATTCTTACATGTAAAATGACCATTAAAAGTATACTTTGACTGTTTGCATAACTATGTATCCCTAGACATGTTGACTTGCTAGTGTAGAAATGTGTTTTTTTGTGTATCCTTGGACATGGTGACTTGAAAGTGTAGAAATGTGTTTTTATGTATCCCTGGGTATGATGGCTATTGTCCTGTGATAGCTTGTAAGTGTAAAAATGTGTTTTTTGTGTATCCCTGGGCATGATGGCTATTGTGCTGTGATAGCTTGCTAGTGTAGAATTGTGTTTTTATGTATCCCTGGACTTGGTGCCTATCATGCTGTGATAGCTTGTAAGTGTAGAAATGTGTTTTTGTGTATCCCTGCACATGGTGACTTGAAAGTGTAGAAATGTGTTCTTTGTGTATCCCAGGGTATAATGGCTTTTGTGCTGTAATAGTTTGCAAGTGTAGAAATGTGTTTTTGTGTATCCCTGGGCAAGATGGCTTTTGTGCTGTGAAAGTTTGCAAGTGTAGAAATGTGTTTTTATGTATCCCTGGGTATGATGGCTATTGTGCTGTGATAGCTTGCTAGTGTAGAAATGTGGCTTTTGTGTATCCCTGGTTATGGTGGCTATTGTGCTGTGATAGCTTGCAAGTGTAGAAATGTGTTTTTGTGTATCCCTGGGCATGATGGCTATTGTGATGTGAAAGTTTGCAAGTGTAGAAATGTGTTTTTGTGTATCCCTGGGTATGATGGCTATTGTGCTGTGATAGCTTGCAAGTGTAGAAATGTGGCCTTATGTATCCCTGGTTATGATGGCTATTGTGCTGTGATAGTTTGCTAGTGTAGAAATGTTTTTTTTATATATCCCTGGACATGGTGGCTATTGTGCTGTGATAGCTTGTAATTTAAAAATGTTTTTTTTATGTATCTCTGTGCATGATGGCTATTCTGCTTTGATAGCTTGTTAGTGTAGAAATGTTGTTGTTTTTTGTGTATCCCTGGTAAGGACGGCTATTGTGCTGTGATACCTTGCTAATGTAGAAATGTGTTTTTTTTTGTATCCCTGGGCATGATGGCTATTGTGCTGTGATAGCTTGCTAGTGTAGAAATGTGTTTTTTATGTATCCCTGGTTATGATGGCTATTGTGCTGTGATAGCTTGCTAGTGTAGAAATGTGGCTTTTATGTATCCCTGGTTATGATGGCTATTGTGATGTGATAGCTTGTAAGTATAGAAATGTGTTTTTTATGTATCCCTTGTAAGTATAGAAATGTGTTTTTTATGTATCCCTGGGCATGATGGCTGTTGTGCTGTCCTGCATGTGCTTTGTCCAATACCTTTGTGCTTATGGCTGCTTGTGATTGGTTGTTAGGACTTTGGTTTGGAGTTTTTTTGCTGAATTCTTGTTTATAACAGATTTGATACGTGATACAAACTTTTTCAGAAATTTTAATCACATTCTGTGTAGGAAATACTAGGAATGCATCCTTATAGTAAATTATCTTTTGTAACTTGCTAGTAATAATAGCACCATGTAAATGATCATTTTTATATAGCATGTATACGCTTTGGTCCCATTATAAATGTTAAAATTAATAAAAAAAAGAAAAAGAAAAACATGTTTGTGTTTTGATGAAACTAAAATTTACAGTCATTGCTGCATAACTCGGATGTAAAAAACAGTGTCTAGGTAAAAACTCACTAATAATAATAAAGGGTACAAATGGCTTCTATGTTTGGTGAGTGTCAGCATCTAGTGAATCACTCTTATTATTACAAACTGTTAATAATTAATGCTGGCATTAATCAATCAAACATAAGGTAAGATGTAAACAAGGTTAATTTGGGTGTGGAACTTGTATGATGATCAAATCAAAACCGGGTGACGATATATTATTAGGTTGTCATTTTCATTATTTGGTCATTCACACTGATTGTTAGGTTGGGAGCCAAGGAAAAGCTGCGTTAAAACGGAATTCACGTTGTAGCGGACCACGTAATAGTGAGTCCCCAGTGTAATTGTATGTATTGATAATAGATAGAGATGGCAGGCAAACGTTTCTATTGTTTCCTGGCTTTGAAAGCCTGTAAGACTAAAAGTGTCTGAGCAGGTTACGATACCAGGAACAGAAAGATCTTGTTTGTTTTTCTAGTGAGTCATACCTAGTTGACTCGACTGGTTAACAAATAAGGATATGCTATTCGCATATTTGTAGTAGATGTTCATTTATTGTGTATTTCTGCTTTACGTTTATGAAAATACTCAATTTGTGTTAGGTTTATAATAATTTTGTAGACTTCTGTTTAACTAGATCATACATGTTTAACTTAAAAGGGGAGGAAAGATATATGGTAAATGCAAAACTTAACATTGAATGGTGCTGCACAGCTGAAACAGTAACATATGTCATTTTTTTTCTTCTAAAAGACAACAAAACAAGCCTAAGATATACTAGTATGCCAGTTCAGTTCAAACCAATGATTTGTGATTTAAAGTGTAATGTTTTAGAACAATTCATATTGAACACCAATAAAAAAGGAGTCATGAATGTAGTTACATCATTTGTTTTGTCGACCAGTCTGTGGACATTCCCTAAATCAGTTCAGTAAACCAACTAGTCTGTTTTTATCTTGCTAACAAATAGCTGGACTTCATTAAAACATGTCAGAAAAAAACTGCAATGGTTTTTGTCTCGCCGCGACGAAGGAGAGACGAGATTAAGGTGTTGCTTTTCCGTTGACGGCGGCGGCGTCAAACATTTATATTTAGCTCCAACGTTAAGTTTTCGTTTTTTCACTATTTCTCAACAAGTACAAGTGTTTGGACACTCATACTTGAATTAAGTTACAGCTAACACCCTGCATTACATTATATACTACAGATGCTGAGTGTGACCTACATTTCATGGTCCATTGACATTGATACTGAATTTGCATTTACCTCCTTTTTGGGGTGGCATATAGTTATTGCAGCGACCGTCCGTTCGTCCTTCCTTCTGTCCGGTATTTCATGTCCAGCCTGTATCTTTGTCATGCATAGATGGATTTTGTTGATACTTGGTACAAATGATCAACATAACATGACAACTTGTTGCGAGTAAGACCCACATCCGTACCTCAAAGGTCAAAGTCACAATTTGAGTTTGTTTGAATACAGTTTGAGTCTGTGTGAGATTTGGTATCTGGCCTGTAACTTTGTCATGCATAGATGGATTTTAATGAAACTTGCTACAAATGATCAACATAACATGACGACTTGTCACGAGTAAGACCCACACCAGTTACTCAAAGGTCAAGGTCACTATTTGAGTTTGTTTGACAACACTTCTAGTTTGTGTGAGATTTCGTGTCCAGCCTGTAACTTTGTCATGCATAGATCGGTTTTATAAATACTTGCTACAATTGATCAATATAATATGACAACGTGTAGCGAGTAAGACCCATACCTGTACCTCAAACGTCAAGGTCACAATTTGTGTTTGTTTGACAATATTTCGAGTTTGTGTGAGATTTCGTGTGCAGCCTGTTACTTTGTTATGCATAGATGGATTTTTATGTATACTTGTTAAAAATGATCAACATAACATGATGACGTGTTGCACTTAATTCCCAAACCCCCACTTCAAAGGTCAAGGTCATAATTTAACTTTGTTTGACAACACTTTCAGTCATTTTGACATTTCTTGTCTGGTCTGTCATCTATGAATAAATGTTAAAAACTCTTGGCTCAGTTGATCAACATGACATAATTAAGTGTTGCATGTAAGACCCAGAACCTTTCCTCAAAGATCAAGGTCGCACTTTCAATTTGTTTGATATTGTGTGTCTGGTCTGTGACTTTGCCTTTAACCTGGCTCAATTTATCAAGATGACATGACGATGTGTCATAAGTAAGACCTAGACCCATACCTCAAAGGTCAAGGTCACACTTTTAGTATGTATGACAACACTTTGAATTTGTTTGAGGTTTCGAGTCCATCCTTTAACTTTATCATACATGGATGGACTTCAAAAACACTTGGCTAAATTTATCAACAATTGATCTGTAACTTACTTGTCTTACATTTAGGGATTTTAAAATAGCTTGACACAAATGACCAGAATGCCATGATGATGTTTCAGCAGCATTTAACTGTTGAATTACCCAGACCATTACATCAGATGTCAAGGTCATGGTTACTCAAAGGTCACAGTCACACTTTAATGTTGTTGTATGGTGTTTTTGTCGCTTTCAACAATTTTTCAGTCATATCGCGACGGTGTCTACTTGAGACTAAGCGCTGTCACACTGGAGTATCATGCCGCAGACACATGGTATGATACCCCACCCATTCACATTATACTGGCACTGGGCCAACCAGACCAAGAACTCTCCTCTAAATGCTGAGCGTCAAGAGAGGAAACTTCTAGTACCATTTTTAAAGTCTTTGGTATGACCTGGCTGGGGATTGAACCCAAGACCTTTCGCATGTGAAGCGGATGCTCTACCACTAGACCACGCCACGGTCATCGCTTTAATGTAAAAAATACCATGAAATTGCATGCCTAGTCTGAAACATCAGTCCATTACTCTTTATATTCATGGATACATCGCTAACTGTTATAACATAATTATATTGTTATTTTTCAACGACCATAAAATATGTTTTACTTGGAAAAACTGGTTAAAGTTTTTTTTGTTTGTTTTTAAATAAAGTTTCGTGTGCAACTACCATCAAGTTCATATCTCAAAAATCCCTTAATGTATTTGATCGAAACTTCACACAATACTTCCTACAGTGTTTCTTAGTCATTAAACCTACTACATTAACCAAGTTAGATAACTCTTGCATGAATATAATATTTTAATTTATTTTTCTCCCATGTGTGTAATTACAGTCAAAGCGGACACGGCGAGACATACATTCCGCGGAATTCTTGTATTTAATCAGATGCTCTTATTTTAGGAAACTTTTGGATGTGCCAAAGTGAGCTGGTGTTATATTTGAAATAGCAATAATCTTCACACTTTCTCCATATTGTAGAAATAAAATCATGTCTCTCATATAAGTATAACTATTTAGTGGATATTAAAGCATGACTGTCCATGTCTGGTCAAGTTGTATGTTCAGGAGCATTAACTCTCTCTGACTGCCAGACTGACCTCATACTGGACAGCTTTGTTTATCTTGGGTAGAAACATTTGAAACCACTGTTTGAGTAAAAAGCTTGTTGACAGCATGTTAACGTAAACACACCCTAATTATGAGATAATTCTGAAATTTAAAGATGTATGATCAAACGATTGAAGCCTGGACTACATGTCAGATGATGGGTTATGACAAACAGAAACATACAAAGTAATGAGTATTTAATTAATCTTCAGAAAGAGGAAGATTGGTACAACAACTGAAGTTCTTGTTAGTTTTAATTCCTTGAAGATAATCATAGCTGTCATTGATGTAACCTGGACTGACCACATGTCAGACAAAACTTGTCTGGTCAAGTTGTAGCTCCAGGGACAGTATCTCTGTTTGTGCTGCCATACTGACATTTCTCATTGTCAGTTCTGGTTATGACAAACAGCAATATACAAAGTAATGAATATTTAATCTTCAGAAAGAGGAAGATTGGTATAACAACTGAAGTTCTTGTTAGTTTAAATTCCTTGAAGACAATCATAGCTGCAATTGATGTAACCTGGATTGACCACATGTCAGACAAAACTTGTCTGGTCAAGTTGTAGCTCCAGGGACAGTATCTCTGTTTGTGCTGCCATATTGACTTTTTCCATTGTCAATTCTGGTTATGACAAACAGAAACATACAAAGTAATGAATATTTAATCTTCAGAAAGAGGAAGATTGGTTTAACAACTGAAGTTCTTGTTAGTTTAAATTCCTTGAAGACAATCATAGCTGTCATTGATGTAACCTGGATTGACCACATGTCAGACAAAACTTGTCTGGTCAAGTTGTAGCTCCAGGAACAGTAACTCTGTTTGTGCTGCCATACTGACTTTTTCCATTGTCAATTCTGGTTATGACAAACAGAAACATACAAAGTAATGAATATTTAATCTTCAGAAAGAGGAAGATTGGCATAACAACTGAAGTTCTTTTTAGTTTTAACTCCTTGAAGACAATCATAGCTGCCATTGATGTAATCTGGACTGACCACATGTCAGACAAAACTTGTCTGGTCAAGTTGTAGCTCCAGGGACAGTAACTCTGTTTGTGCTGCCATACTGACTTTTTCCATTGTCAATTCTGGTTATGACAGTCAGAAACATACCAAGTAATGAATATTTAATCTTCATAAGAAGGAAGATTGGTATAACAACTGAAGTCATTGTTAGTTTTAACTCCTTGAAGACAATCATAGCTGCCATTGATGTAATCTGGACTGACCACATGTCAGACAAAACTTGTCTGGTCAAGTTGTAGCTCCAGGGAAAGTAACTCTGTTTGTGCTGCCATACTGACTTTTCTCATTGTCAGTTCTGGTTATGACAAACAGCAACATTTGTAATGTCAAGAGTTAATTTATTTGGATTAAAATATTGGAGAAAATTTATCAAATTCTAACAACTGTTTATTAAAATATTATACATATTTATATTTTTGAATGTTGGAAATATACCCTGGACATGACAGCATGTCAGACTGACAGTGTCTGGATTAGTTGTAGCTCCAGGAACAGTAACTCTGTCTGTACTGCCAGTTTGACATCCTTAGTTGACAATTCTGGTTATCTCAGATAGAAACAAACAGAAATGTCTGCATGCATTTTTTTTGAAATGATGACATCTGTTTTGTCATCCAGATTTCCTTCATAATAGGCCAATCTATCAAATCATTTAATCTTTTAGCTATAAAATACAATGCACCTTTTCAAGGAGGATTTCTTTGATTCAAGTATAAATAGTTCTCAATAGACATCTGGGCCTGAGACTATTCCCAAAATAATCTCACTGATTGGCAAGTTTTACTTTTACAGTTGATGTCATGGCTTCCGTATGGAGAGCAGATTCACAATGTCTTTTGACAGCAGACTTTTGAATATTCATTGAATGTTCCTTCACCTGCCCATATACTCATAACTTTATATTCTTCACATGTGCATAGTGAAGTATGCTTAATACACAGACATCATGAATTTTAAAACTTCATCTAGACCGCGGTGTGGTCTAGTGGTAGAGCGTCCGCCTCGCATGTGGAAGGTCGTGGGTTCGATCCCCGGCCGGGTCATACCAAAGACTTTAAAAATGGTACTAGAAGCTTCCTCGCTTGACGCTCAGCATTTAGAGGAGAGTTCTAGGTCTGGTCGGCCCGGTGTCAGTATAATGTGACTGGGTGGGGTATCATATCATGTGTCTGCGGTATGATACTCCAGTGTGACAGCGCTCAGAATACTGTCTCAAGTAGACACCGTCGCGCTATGACTGAAAAATTGTTGAAAGCGATGCTAAACACCATACAACAACAACAACAAAACTTCATCTGTTCCATAGGAATGGTAACATTAATTTTATAATTCACTGTAATTATTCTATTCAAATCTCTATTCCCTCTTTATTTCTTTTCAGTAAATTGAAGAAGCCATTAACTCCGAAGGTGACCATACAAATAGCCAGTGAGTGTGGTGTGAGTGAGGTGCCCCGCCCCATACAGATCCTGTCTGCCTACATCTGTGATGAGGAGCAACATAAATTGTTACTGGTACACGGCAACAACCTGAAGCCAACATTTGAGAAAGTGGTATGTAGGATCTGTTATGATAAAGATGTCTTCAGTATAACGCATACCTCTAGTCGAAAATGTTGTAATTGATTTTTTGAATAAGCTTGTCTTCAAATAAATATTTTACTCCTTAAATTTGTATGCAATGCTTAAATTCAAAATGTTAACAGTAAAAATGAACATTTTAATCAAATTATTGTTTAAATAAATAAACCAACCAACTTTGCAATTGTCAATATCAAATGCATATTTCACCTCTAATTTAAATTTCAATGCTTTATTAAAAAAATCAATGCTTAACTTTACCTCCAAGTAGTGCATATGTAGTAACTTGCCGTTTTAAAAAAAAAATCGTCATATAAGTATGCAGTTTAATTTTTTTTTTAAATGAGAAGTCAGTATGAATAAAATACAAACACGCATAAATATTTTTATTCCTTATTTTATATTTAACATGTAATTGTTTTGCATGATATTGAGATTGTACTTTATCTTCTAGTCGTATTCTACATCAGAGTCAGATATCTGCCTGATACGAGAAGACCCAATGAACTCGGTGTTGAAAAAAGATATCAACGTTACAAAGGTAAATGCACACAATCAATCGTAACAGTATGTTACTCATTAGTTATTGTTTCGCTTGACATTTGCTAGTTTCTAACTTTCACCTTGATTTTCGAAGTCAAAATTATGGTAGAAAAATGTGTTTTTGTACAAAAACAGGCAAGTTAAACTAGAAATCAAAGAATCGCTGTATTCTTATTGCTGTGAATCCAATCCTTGAAAAATGTGTCGACTGTTTTGCAATGCATGGGAAACTTTGTTTTGTTTTTTTCATCTTAAAGGTCTTCACTAGTAAGTCGCCTTAGGTGCCATATCATCAGAACACTTTGGTGCTAGGTCAGTTATCTCAGTCTGTAGTTTGTCTTGACTTAAAGGGATTATATTGGCAAGTAACACAAACACCCTGTTAATCCTGACTTTTCCTGTATGCAGTGTGCACAAAAATAATGCTTATGTATTGATGTATAACCTTTATTTAGTTGAAAGTTATCAAATTTACAGTAATTGAATATTGGCCAAATCTTTAATACGTCCCGCAATAAAGTATTGCACAATGTTTACATTGAACTCTGTAAACTTCACGCACAAAGTCTCGAAAACGAGATCGGAAAGGAGTCTTCACGATAGTGTCCGATGATTGATTAGAAACCCGAAAGCGGTTTGTTGAAAATGGTGAATGTAAACAAAAACGTGGCTTCAGAAACCCGATGTTTGTAATAAAGAGGTTATGCAATAAGACACTTTATACGCGTATATCTCTATGTTATAAGTGTATCTTCATGCTGGGCGTGTGTATCCAGGACAGGGAATTGACGGTAATATGCCAATATAATCCCTTTTATCCAGGGGTCATGAGTTTGAATCCCCCCCGGCCACAGTCTCCCTGATGGTTGATATACAATATTGTGTCTCATTGTCATTTGTCTCTCACTGCTGATTCCAGCGGGAAAATGATCAGTTACTAGCAGGATTGATGGATCGAGTACTGGTTAACCTTCCAGGGTCCCGGAAAAGAGTTGTCTTGTTACAACTGATTGGTTTGTTAGTCCTGGATGGCATGAAATGATGCTAGATATTCAATCAATTATCAACTTAAACCCCTTTCTGCTTATTTTGTAGTCCAGACTATTGCAAAGTTTGCCATTTACATGTGAAACGACGGTGGTTCTACACAGATTGATGTAAATGAATCCGAGGTTTTCCTCCCAATAAAACTTACAAAACACATTATATAATCTGGAATGTTTTAAAAATGCTAGTCCCAGTCCCTCTCCATACTGTGGCCTTGATGTTTACCATATTTGTTGATTTTTTGCAAGGCAACATGTTCTAAAAATGGGAATTGGAACAAGTTGGAGGATTCAATACACTTACCTTTCAGCCATACTTCTCAATTTGTTTATACATGTACCTAAACAAATGTTCGAAAAAATATTTCTTCAGCTCATCAGTGCCCAAAAGGATTAATATAGCTTTTGTGGTCGTCATGTCGTTACGTTCTGCTTATATTGAGCATTTTTGATTGAAATAAACTGCATGGATTCCATCTTTTGGCCTACCATAACTAAATAAGAAAGGTTGTTTTACTCTGGAAAATATGGTAACTTATTTGAACAATTTATTTAAACCATTTGCTCCATATAGGTTTTACCTTATCAGCTATCACAGGTCAATACAGTTGACCAGTACCTGTTAATCAATACCCAATAGGTAACTGATAAGACTGCATGCACTATCTCCATGCAGTTTATTGGAAAAATGCTCAAGTTTGACACCTCTGTTAATTAACTCCTTTTTACAGTGAGAAATACCGATTTTATAGTTATGGTGTATATGTGAAGTTTTAGGAGAATTAATTTCTCTTTCTGGTGATGTAATTTTTTTAAATATAGGACAATTGTGTAATAAATATAGGTTTGTGAAGTAAGAGAAAAAAATTCTGCAGAAATATATTTATTTATGGTAATATACTATATATATATATATATATATCTGCGACTAATTCATGTAAATAAACAGTGTACAACTTAATGAATAAATTAACATTCATAACAAATCATTTACATTATACAGAATCCAGTTACTCCTCCCACTCTCCACTATCCACAGAAAGTGAGAATAAACAAATAGTGGACAATTTGTAACACGTTTGTTTTGCCTGTTTGAACCAGTTACTTATTTACAAAAATTGATAAATCATTATTTATAAAAAGCTTCATAAAACACACCCTCAAATCAGAATAATTGCTCGTCCATTCACAAGTCTGATCCTCGTCTCCAGAGAGAGAGCTATCATCAGATGAATCAATATCAAAGTCAGAAAAATTACGCTCATCAGAGTCGCTTTCTAAAAGACGCCACAAATCAGCCATAATTTTGAATATTAAGATAAAAAATTTCTAATTACACGGTCGCAATGAAAATTTTGATGTTCTAAAATGAACTGGCTGATTGTTCTCAGTGGGACACTTTTTAATTTTAGTTTAATTGAGATAATGATCAAAATCGGTATATCACTTGCCACATGTCATATATCACATTCAAATTCTCCCAACCGACGACAGCTATCAGCTGTAAAAACAAACCAAATCTTCAAAGATGCCAATTTTTTTATTTTGATTAGCGATGTATAAAGTAAAAATACAGTTAATTTTAGAAATATGACCTTGTTTCAACTAGATTGTTCCAGATCGCGCACACAACTTTCACGCGTAATCTATGGGAATGCACTCATTTCATTGGATGCTATTTATTTCGTATTTATTAATAGTAACCACATGTTTTTTTGAGAGAATCCGCTTCCTGTAGAATTAATGTTTACTTAAAGAAAGGTTGGACATTTGTTTTGATCGTAAATATGCAATAATTTTGAGTTTAAAAACACACTGCGGGGAAATGCGTTATCATGAAGCAATCGATTACTGCGGGGGTTTGCGGCATCATGGCGCACTGGATAGATGCGGGATTTTGCAGTATTGAGGCGTACTGGATAGATGCAGGATTTTGTGGTATTGAGGCCTACTGGATAGGTGCGGGATCTTGCGGTATTCAGGAGCATAGGGTTGAGCTAAAAAAAAGAAGAAAAAAGTATTCTTGCATGAAACTGTTGATGCAATTTTCTTCATATTACAGGTGAAGACGCCAGAGGTATCCAAGGACATGACCCTGCTAGTTCCCGGTCACATGGCCCCTACTCTACCTACACAAGATGCAGTTCGAAGGAAACGGAAATCATCTGTTGGGGAGGTTAGTTAGTAATTTGCCTATCTGGTTATGTTACACCTGTCAGTGTAAATTTCACAACAAATTGACTTCCAATTTTTTTTTAAAGACACAAAATAGAAGCAAGTTTCAGTACCTTTAATGATCGAATTCCCCATAGGAACATACCATGCTGAATGGATGGCTCACTGCATTTAGGAGAAATCATTGTTATTGTATTGCCAGGAAATATATTCTGTATGATTTTAGCCACTTTGGGTTCATTTAGATGAATTTAAAAGGTATGGTTAACGTTTTTGACAGAATTGCCATCAGTTTGTTTTTTTGTGAAATGCATCACACCCCAGTGTTATTGTTGTATAGTATTTAGCGTCGCTTTCAACAATTTTTCAATCATATCGTGAGGGTGTCTACTTGAGACAGTATTCTGAGCGCTGTCACACTGGAGTATCATGCCGAAGATACATGGTATGAACCCCACCCTGTCACATTATACTGACACCGGGCCAGCCAGACCTAGAACTCTCCTCTAAATGCTGAGCGTCAAGCGAGGAAGCTTCTAGTACCATTTTTAAAGTCTTTGGTATGACCCGGCCAGGGATCGAACCCACGACCTTCCACATGCAAGGGGACGCTCTACCACTAGACCACGCTGCATTCGACCACATCCCAGTGACAAAACATCTCAACTTGAAAACACTAAAGTTCAAATTTCATCTACATTAAACGTTTTTTTTTGTGAACAGTTTCTATATCACTGTCAGCTGTAATATACAGAAGCTTTGTCTTTGTAACATATTAAATGCAAATCTTAATTTTTCTAATGAAGCAGTTATAGAATTTCAGCTCATACATTTTATTATTTTATTAAAAAACATTTTCAGATGACAATGGAGGAGAGATTGAATGCTATTAGTTTAGAGAAACCGAAAAATGGAGCTAGTAAACAACCTCCCAAGGCGGATACCCTGACCACTTTGCTAATACAGGGCCTCCAGAGTCAGGATAGAGACATCCTTAATGTAAGTTTTTGTACTTCATACATACAAACCAGTTCAGGCTCCTGTTTAGGCCTAAACAAAAAATACTTGTGTTTCAGGTTTCATCCTGACAAATAGGTCAACGGGATCAATTTTTTTCAGTGCGAATTTAAAGGGTCGGTATTTTTTTCCAATTTTTTCCCCCAATTTTTTTTTAGTTGGGGTCCATTTTTCATTTTTAGTCTGCTACATGCAAAGACGCTTTTGGCACATTTGGTGTCAACACATTGCATACTTTTGTAGTTTAATAGTCTGCCTTTGTAGTCATCCCTTGCACTTTTTATTTAAAATAATAATATACAGCTGCACCTTGTGTACACCATCTTTTCTGACGGCAGGATTGCAATACCCCTTCAGTTAGAAAAACCATTTAACACAATATTATATTATATTAAATTGACGTCTGTGAGATTGTAAATCTAACCACATTATTCTAATTCAACCACTCTATCTGCCATGTATGTTCAGGGCTGTGGAATAAACATTTGTACTTTGTCAGAAGTAATATTTACTGCGTTCACATCCTTGGGTTATGGTTAATTTTGTACTTTATTTCCACAGCCCTGGACTGCCCTTAGCCTATTTATCACCTTTAATATGCCGTATTGGACCCAATTTAATAGCGCAAATGCACTTTATAGAATAATTTTAGCTCATATTGTTTCAGTTTGATTTCATTCAAATATTAAAGCGCATCCCGTTATGTTACAATTTAGATCATATTTATAGTATGATCTAAGCTTTGTAAGCCTACAAAACTATTCAATCTATCCAAGAGAACTTGGCAATATGATAAATAAATGCAGTCTATGATAGCCTTCAAATATCTAGAAAGTGCAACTAGTCAACTATATTTCAAATATTAAAAAAAACAACATTATTGATCTTAATTGTTGTTTTCAATACTATATTTAAATTATGCCAAAGAAAGTTATATGCTGAAACTACACAACCAAAAAGCAATAAGTTTATTACTATAATACTCCACCCACATTTTTCTTTACCGTAAACTCAATTTAAATATCAACTTTCACGTTTTAACAGAAGAAAATTTATATACATACAGTTCCAATTATTGTAAATCTACAAAATATTTATAAAATTACCAGAATCTAACGCTGACATTATACATAATATGATCGATCGCGAATTATCTGCAAAAACATAATCATATTTTAGAAATTGTCACCATTTTGGCAAAGGGAGATAATTTTATGCTTTTCATAATGAAAGATTTGAAAGACACCCATAGAATTACGTCATAGTTTATTTTTTTTATCTTTACTCAGGTGAGTGGTAAGAAACGTGTACCTTGGTTGTAGATATCCAACCAATCAGAGCGGTTATTAAAAATAGATTAATTTATATTCAAAGCTATCCACCAATCGCATTAGAGGAATAAAAATAGATAATTGAATATGCATGAGAGGTTTTCGGGCATGTGGTGTGATAAACACCGCTGGGGTCAATTGTTTATACTAATTAGTTACAGTCTATAAACAACAGTTTGACTTGTGTTGTATCGAATAGAGATATTTGCAGACCTGTGTGTTGTGAAAACTAGCTTGTCTGATTTTTTAAGACAAGCCGACGGGCAAGTAACTTTGAAAAAGGCACATGCCTGGATTCAGATTTGACAATCCTAGGGCATCGGGCTATCCTATTCTTGGAGCACTGTGGTGAATAAAATTGCCGAACCATCGTGAAAAATACGGTCGTAGATTTAAGGGCTGACAGTTGGCGATTTTTAACTATTTTTTTCCCCGACTCGTTAAAAAGATAATGGTCGGGGTGTTTTGGTAGGGTCGATCTGGAAACCAAACACAAGTATTTTTTTTTAGGCCTTACTAACATCTTAAGTTCGCTCAAATTATTTTTGAATACATTCAAACCTGTGCAAGTGGTCACCTCTCTTAAGCAGCCACATTTGCTATTTCCCATTTCTAAGCATTCAGAGCAAATTTACCTGTATTAAGAAACAACCTGTCTTAAAAGCCGTTTTTTACTCCTTCCCTTGACTGGCTGCTTAAAACAGGTTTGACTGTATTTGCAACACATAATTTCGGAATTATATTAAACTGTTACATAAGTTACAGCACAAAACATATATAAGAAAACTCCACCTTACACTGCTCATGTGTATATTCAATCTGCCAGATTTTCAATATGAATGTCAAACTGTACATGACAGTTGATAATAAGTAATCTGCAAGTGCTATAGTTTTGTAAGTAAAATAAGTTTATCAACAAAAATTAATGTAAAATTACATACATTTAATCCCCCTATGTGTACATAGCTAGTCTGGTAAATTATGAACATTAGTCAGCAACAGAATTATTTTTGAAAATCTATAAAATGAGTTGAATTCTGATTTTTATATGACTTCAGTACATATAATTTCAATATAAAGGGAGGTAATTTACTGACGTGAACTTCAGATAACTAATGTATGAACTATGATGTATGTCCGGAGATATTCTTTGCGGTCTTTTATTCCCTTGAAAAAGTACTCTGCAGTCATACAATATGAAAGAAATCTTTTAACAACAATGGTATCTAACAAAACATTGGTTTACATAAAAGATCAATGGTTTTTTATCTAGAGCAAAAATGCAAAAAAAATAAACAAGAATTTGAAATAATGCCTTAGGTACTGGCAAATATCAAAATACTTAAGATTGTTTTTGTAATGTATTTATGTGATATACCTATTTTACTTATATTGTCAGTTTCCTAAGCATTATCAAAATGCCAAACTCTGTTATTCTTCTATTTCTATAAAACATTTGTATTTGCAGAGTGTTCTCCAAAATAGAAATAGCACATTGATAAGGAATACAGTGAAAAGGTTGCCTGTTCAGATGATTATACCATTGGTGCAACAATTAACCAATAAAATGCATGGGCATTCACAAAGGTAGGAATTGTGTGCAAATATGTTACTATGAGTTTTAAGATAGTACATTTCATATGGAGAATGCTTAAAAGGTTAATGAAAGGATTAACTGAACTTTAAATTGCAGATTTGTTAAAATAGTTTCTATTGCAAAACAGTGAGAGAATGATAAAATTGAAAACAAGTGTAGAAAAACAATAAGAAATTATGTATTTTAAAACATTGCATGTTTAAATTGCAGCTGTTGTATTCCTTTGTTGACTTTATTTAAATTGCATGAGAACAAAAAAATGATATATAATTCAGTTCTTTCTTTTTTCAGTGGTAGTACACAAGTGTTGTGGATAAAAACAGTGATGGCAGTACATGCATCGTATCTCATGACTGTAAGTAGCATGTTGATAAAACTAAAATAGATATTTGTAAGTTCAATTTCCTCAACAGAAATATGTAAAGTAAATTGTATATAAACTTTTGACAGTTGAAGATTTGTTTTTAACATTTGCAGCACTTGTTAGGATTACTTTCGTGATGACAATCATAGCAACCATTAAATAAAGCCTGGACTGACCATATGTCAGACGAACCTTGTCTGGTCAAGTTGTAGCTCCAGGAAAATTATTTTGTTTGCGCTGCCATGCTGACATTTCTAATTGACTGCTCTGGTTATGACAGACAGAAACATTCGTTATTCAAGAGTCAATTTGTTTGAAATAAAATACTGGAACAAATTTATCAAATTCTAACAACTGTTTATTAAAATATGCATATTTGTAATTTTAAATGATGGAAATATACCCTGGACATGACAGCATGTCAGACTGACAGTGTCTGGACAAGTTGTAGCTCCAGGAACAGTAACTCTGTCTGTACTGCCAGTTTGACATTCTAAGTTGACAATTCTGGTTATCTCAGATAGAAACAAACAAAACAACTTTTGCAGACAAATGAAGAATGGTTTGAAAATCAAGCCACCGTTGATGAAACCTGGACTCGGTACTTGTCTCAAGAGAGATCTGGTTATGACAAACAGAAATATACAAAGTAATGAATATTTAATCTTCAGAAAGAGGAAAGTTGGTATAACAACTGAAGTTCTTGTTAGTTTTAATTCCTTGAAGAAAATCATAGCTGCCATTGATGTAACCTGGACTGACCACATGTCAGATAAAACTTGTCTGGTCAAGTTGTAGCTCCAGGGACAGTAACTCTGTTTGTGCTGCCATACTGACTTTTTTCATTGTCAATTCTGGTTATGACAAACAGAAACATACAAAGTAATGAATATTTAATCTTCAGAAATAGGAAGATTGGTATAACAACTGAAGTTCTTGTTAGTTTTAATTCCTTGACGACAGTCATAGCTGCCGTTGATGTAATCTGGACTGACCACATGTCAGACGAAACTTGTCTGGTCAAGTTGTAGCTCCAGGGACAGTAACTCTGTTTGTGCTGGCATACTGACATTTCTCATTGTCAATTCTGGTCATGACAAACAGAAACATACAAAGTAATGAATATTTAATCTTCAGAAAGAGGAAGATTGGTACAACAACTGAAGTTCTTGTTATTTTTAATTCTTTGAAGATAATCATAGCTGCCATTGATGTAACCTGGACTGACCACATGTCAGACAAAACTTGTCTGGTCAAGTTGTAGCTCCAGGGACAGTAACTCTGTTTGTGCTGCCATACTGACTTTTTTCATTGTCAATTCTGGTTATGACAAACAGAAATATACAAAGTAATGAATATTAAACTTCAGAAAGAGGAAGATTGGTACAACAACTGAAGTTCTTGTGAATTTTAATTCCTTGAAGACAGTCATAGCTGCCATTGATGTAACCTGGACTGACCACATGTCAGACAAAATTTGTCTGGTCAAGTTGTAGCTTCAGGGACAGTAACTCTGTTTGTGCTGCCATACTGACATTTCTCTTTGTCAATTCTGGTCATGACAAACAGAAACATACAAAGTAATGAATATTTAATCTTCAGAAAGAGGAAGATTGGTACAACAACTGAAGTCCTTGTTAGTTTAAATTCCTTGGAGATAATCATAGCTGTCATTGATGTAACCTGGACTGACCACATGTCAGACGAAACTTGTCTGGTCAAGTTGTAGCTCAAGGGACAGTAACTCTGTTTGTGCTGCCATACTGATATTTCTTATTGACAGCTCTGGTTATGACAAACAGCAACATTTATAATGTCAAGAGTCAATTTATTTGGATTAAAATATTAGAGAAAGTTTTATCAAAATCTAACAGCTGTTTATTAAAATATTATACATATTTATATTTTTGAATGTTGGAAATATACCCTGGACATGACAGCATGTCAGACTGACAGTGTCTGGACGAGTTGTAGCTCCAGGAACAGTAACTCTGTCTGTACTGCCAGTTTGACTTTCTAAGTTGACAATTCTGGTTATCTCAGATAGAAACAAACAAAACAACTTTTGCAGACAAATGAAGAATGGTTTGAAAATCAAGCCACCGTTGATGAAACCTGGACTCAGTACTTGTCTCAAGAGAGATCTGGTTATGACAAACAGAAACATACAAAGTAATGAATATTAAACTTCAGAAAGAGAAAGATTGGTACAACAACTGAAGTTCTTGTGAGTTTTAATTCCTTGAAGACAGTCATAGCTGCCATTGATGTAACCTGGACTGACCACATGTCAGACAAAATTTGTCTGGTCAAGTTGTAGCTTCAGGGACAGTAACTCTGTTTGTGCTGCCATACTGACATTTCTCTTTGTCAATTCTGGTCATGACAAACAGAAACATACAAAGTAATGAATATTTAATCTTCAGAAAGAGGAAGATTGGTACAACAACTGAAGTCCTTGTTAGTTTAAATTCCTTGGAGATAATCATAGCTGTCATTGATGTAACCTGGACTGACCACATGTCAGACGAAACTTGTCTGGTCAAGTTGTAGCTCAAGGGACAGTAACTCTGTTTGTGCTGCCATACTGACATTTCTTATTGACGGCTCTGGTTATAACAAACAGCAACATTTATAATGTCAAGAGGCAATTTATTTGGATTAAAATATTGGAGAAAGTTTTATCAAAATCTAACAGCTGTTTATTAAAATATTATACATATTTATATTTTTGAATGTTGGAAATATACCCTGGACATGACAGCATGTCAGACTGACAGTGTCTGGACGAGTTGTAGCTCCAGGAACAGTAACTCTGTCTGTACTGCCAGTTTGACATTCTAAGTTGACAATTCTGGTTATCTCAGATAGAAACAAACAAAACAACTTTTGCAGACAAATGAAGAATGGTTTGAAAATCAAGCCACCGTTGATGAAACCTGGACTCAGTACTTGTCTCAAGAGAGATCTGGTTATGACAAACAGAAATATACAAAGTAATGAATATTTAATCTTCAGAAAGAGGAAAGTTGGTATAACAACTGAAGTTCTTGTTAGTTTTAATTCCTTGAAGAAAATCATAGCTGCCATTGATGTAACCTGGACTGACCACATGTCAGATAAAACTTGTCTGGTCAAGTTGTAGCTCCAGGGACAGTAACTCTGTTTGTGCTGCCATACTGACTTTTTTCATTGTCAATTCTGGTTATGACAAACAGAAACATACAAAGTAATGAATATTAAACTTCAGAAAGAGAAAGATTGGTACAACAACTGAAGTTCTTGTGAGTTTTAATTCCTTGAAGACAGTCATAGCTGCCATTGATGTAACCTGGACTGACCACATGTCAGACAAAATTTGTCTGGTCAAGTTGTAGCTTTAGGGACAGTAACTCTGTTTGTGCTGCCATACTGACATTTCTCTTTGTCAATTATGGTCATGACAAACAGAAACATACAAAGTAATGAATATTTAATCTTCAGAAAGAGGAAGATTGGTACAACAACTGAAGTCCTTGTTAGTTTAAATTCCTTGGAGATAATCATAGCTGTCATTGATGTAACCTGGACTGACCACATGTCAGACGAAACTTGTCTGGTCAAGTTGTAGCTCAAGGGACAGTAATTCTGTTTGTGCTGCCATACTGACATTTCTTATTGACAGCTCTGGTTATGACAAACAGCAACATTTATAATGTCAAGAGTCAATTTATTTGGATTAAAATATTGGAGAAAGTTTTATCAAAATCTAACAGCTGTTTATTAAAATATTATACATATTTATATTTTTGAATGTTGGAAATATACCCTGGACATGACAGCATGTCAGACTGACAGTGTCTGGACGAGTTGTAGCTCCAGGAACAGTAACTCTGTCTGTACTGCCAGTTTGACATTCTTAGTTGACAATTGTGGTTATCTCAAATAGAAACAAACAAAACATATTCAGACAAAAAACAAATGGACTGAAGCATTTGTAAGTTTTAGCTGACCTGATAATATCTACTTACGATTGTAGCTGTTATAGGTTTTAACACGTCTTAGCAATGTGCACTAATCTAATATTATGCTAGAAAATAGATTATGGGGTGAATCCATCATTTTTTATAAAGTTCTATTTCATTGGGTGGTCTTTAAAAAAGTTTCTCGTTGCACAACCGACCCACCTTTTTGGAAGGCGAGCAAAGCTCTGACTTCCTTAGCTGTCGTGCAGCTCTAGCATCTGTTATACACTACTACGTATGGCAGAAACCGCCATATCCGTCCGACCGATAAAGAGTTCACAAGTTTCAAAACGCATTTACTGTAGCAGAGGACGTATTATACAACAAAAGATTAAAAAAAAATTAAGTATTGCGGATATTTTTCTTTACAAAAGTTCAAAAATATGATACGGGAAGCATACAATTTGCATGGAAATGCGGAAGAATACACTTCTAAAATAACATGGCAATTTTCATTGATAACAAAATGTTTTACGCATTTACTACTATGCATAGTGACGTCATCTGGTGAGGGGGGAGATATAATCTCTAACACCATTCGACATGAAATCATTCATGGGGTAAAATATTGACATATTTCGACATAACTCGTAGTTTGAGTAAATAGCAATTGTTAGTGAAATTGTATTAACTACGGATTGTCCTCTTTTAATTTTGATAGTAAAATAACGAAATTAGGTTCGGGGCTACATTTGTTGTTTATAGAAAAACGCGCCAATCTGTCATCTTATGCAAGCAGAGTTTAACGGTTAATTAGGTCATAACAATGCAATCTGATTTTAAACAATGCAATCTGATTTTGGATTAGCAATCTGATTTTAAACAATGCAAGCTGATTTTAGACAATGCAATCTGATTTTGGACAATGCAATCTGATTTTAAACAATGCAAGCTGATTTTGGACAATGCAATCTGATTTTGGACCATGCAATCTGATTTTAAACAATGCAAGCTGATTTTGGACAATGCAATCTGATTTTAAACAATGCAAGCTGATTTTGGACAATGCAATCTGATTTTGGACCATGCAATCTGATTTTAAACAATGCAAGCTGATTTTGGACAATGCAAGCTGATTTTAAACAATGCAAGCTGATTTTAGACAATGCAGGCTGATTTTAAACAATGCAAGCTGATTTTGGACAATGCAAGCTGATTTTAAACAATGCAAGCTGATTTTAGCCAATGCATGCTGATTTTGGACAATGCAAGCTGATTTTAAACAATGCAAGCTGATTTTAGACAATGCAAGCTGATTTTAAACAATGCAAGCTGATTTTGGACAATGCAAGCTGATTTTAAACAATGCATGCTGATTTTGGACAATGCAAGCTGATTTGCCGCACTGTTTTCACTTCATTATATAGATTCCTTATATATAAATTTCAGTTTCCTGAGATTATTGAAACATTTAGTTCCCTGTACCAAATGATGGATTCCCGGGTGACGGTGTTAGGGAAGTTATCTCGTTTACAAGGCAAACTTGACATCATGCTATCTCAGGTATGTATGTGTTGACATCATGCTTTCTCAGGTATGTATGTGTTGACATCATCCTTTCTCAGGTATGTATGTGTTGACATCATGCTTTCTCAGGTATGTATGTGTTCAAACTGGAAATGTATTATACATGTATGTTAAAGTGGTAAAAAATAACGAGGATGGTTACTTGTTTATAGAGTTAATAATTGATCAGCCTTCCTCACTACAGTCAAACCTGTCTTAAGCAGCCAGCCAAGGGAAAGGGCCAAATCGGCCGCTTAAGACAGGTGGCTGCCTACTACAGGGTCATAAATTTTCACCCAGATTAGCGAAAAATTTGTATATTAGCACAATTTCACGACCTCAACACGTTCATCCAAAGTCAAACACTTAAACCAGGTCGACCAGGTGACCGCCTATTGCAGTTAAATTATATAGTAAATTTCGACGGGAGGGTCTGAAACTTGCCGCTTAAGGCAGGTGGCTGATTATAACAGGTGACCGTTAGTACAGGTTTGACTGTATATATAATTGATAAATACCTCTTATTATCCCATGTCTCTGCCACACTATATAATTGATAAATACCTCTTATTATCCCATGTCTCTGCCACACTATATAATTGATAAATACCTCTTATTATCCTATGTCTCTGCCACACTATATAATTGATAAATACCTCTTATTTACCTATGTCTCTGCCACACTATATAATTGATAAATACCTCTTATTATCCTATGTCTCTGCCACACTATATATAATTGATAAATACCTCTTATTTACCTATGTCTCTGCCACACTATATAATTGATAAATACCTCTTATTTACCTATGTCTCTGCCACACTATATGATTGATAAATACCTCTTATTTACCTATGTCTCTGCCACACTATATAATTGATAAATATCTCTTATTATCCATGTCTCTGCCACACTATATATAATTGATAAATACCTCTTATTATCCTATGTCTCTGCCACACTATATAATTGATAAATACCTCTTATTTACCTATGTCTCTGCCACACTATATATAATTGATAAATACCTCTTATTATCCTATGTCTCTGCCACACTATATAATTGATAAATACCTCTTATTATCCTATGTCTCTGCCACACTATATAATTGATAAATACCTCTTATTTACCTATGTCTCTGCCACACTGCTTTCTTTTGGGGGTGAGCGGTATAGCAAACATTTTCATGCCAAGTTCTCTTCATGTTTTCACAAATTTTGGATCAACATGATAAGGGTTGACCAATATTAAAGCTAAAAAGAGGTAACTTCCTGTCAGGTAAAGGTCAGAGGCAATATTTCATGTCTGCTCCATACCTTTTTAACCACTTGAGGGATTTTGCAATTGTTTGGCACATATTAAGGTGATACGAAGAATATGCACCCGTCCGTTCATCTGTCCTTCCATCCATCTCCCAATAAGTGTACAAGTAATTATAAAATTCTTCAACAAGTAGTATTTGTGTCAAAATTCCTACAGCTTGACTTAGGAGAGTTTGGGAAGACATGTATATTTTTGTGACAAAAAGCATCAATCAGGAGTCTTAAAAAAATAAAATTGTTTAAGTACCTACCTTTGTCTTCCTTCTCTGATGCCCTCCGTGACTGGCAGTACCTACCTTCCTTCTCTGATGACCTCCGTGACTGTCAGTACCTACCTTCCTTCTCTGATGCCCTCCGTGACTGTCAGTACCTACCTTTGTCTTCCTTCTCTGATGCCCTCCCTGACTCTCAGTACTTACCTTTGTCTTCCTTCTCTAATGCCCTCCGTGACTGTCAGTACCTACCTTTGTCTTCCTTCTCTGATGCCCTCCCTGACTCTCAGTACTTACCTTTGTCTTCCTTCTCTAATGCCCTCCGTGACTGTCAGTACCTACCTTTGTCTTCCTTCTCTGATGCCCTCCGTGACTGTCAGTACTTACCTTTGTCTTCCTTCTCTGATGCCCTCCGTGACTGTCAGTACTTACCTTTGTCTTCCTTCTCTGATGCCCTCCGTGACTGTCAGTACCTACCTTTGTCTTCCTTCTCTGATGCCCTCCGTGACTGTCAGTACCTACCTTTGTCTTCCTTCTCTAATGCCCTCCGTGACTGACAGTACCTACCTTTGTCTTCCTTCTCTGATGCCCTCCGTGACTGTCAGTACCTACCTTTGTCTTCCTTCTCTGATGCCCTCCGTGACTGTCAGTACCTACCTTTGTCTTCCTTCTCTGATGCCCTCCGTGACTGTCAGTACCTACCTTTGTCTTCCTTCTCTGATGCCCTCCGTGACTGTCAGTACCTACCTTTGTCTTCCTTCTCTGATGCCCTCCGTGACTTGTCAGAGTAGTCTAACTCTTAAATACTATCGAAAGATAAACTCTCGCGCTGAGGTTAAGGTTTGAGCCCAGCTTGTTCTGACAATGTAAAGAAGTTATATATAATTATATGCTAGTTAAATATGGAAGAACTGTGGTTATACTTAAAATCAATCGTGATTTTCCATCACCAAGGCTAAGATAAGATAAGTAACTTTATTTATAGAGGGTGACACATTTAGTTAAAAACTAATCTTTTATGCACCCTCTATTACAAGAATAAATTTAGAT
The DNA here is from genome assembly GCA_029582155.1 of Panopea generosa. NCBI lineage: Eukaryota > Metazoa > Mollusca > Bivalvia > Adapedonta > Hiatellidae > Panopea > Panopea generosa. The sequence goes on from CM055897.1 coordinate 51,045,310, forward strand.
ATACAAAATGAAATATTCAGTGAAAACAATGCTAAAACATTTCTCTTCCCACATGAGATTCACATCATATGTCAACATTCAAAATGGGTTCATACTTTTAAAATTATATAAAACAATTATTTACAAAGCATAATAGTATTTTACTTCTGATTATATTGCTTCGGTATGCTACACACAACCTGTATTGTTTTTTCTTGAGCAGTCAGCCTCAGACAAACACCGATTGTATATGAAAATAGTGTAGACTTTTTAAATTTATTATTTGTATACATATATAATGGTTTGTATACTTGTTATATGCAGATTTCTACACAAACACAAGAAGAAGAGCCCATGGCCTCACAGCAGCCACTGTTACAATTTGAAGAAGGTAAGGATTGTTACATATTACTTTATCTATGCATTGGACATTCTGAAGATTGAATGATGAAACTGATTGTAAATATATATTCTATAGATGCTTGTTAGAAAACCTGTTTGGGGCGTCGTCAATTAATTGACCTGACGCAAGAACAATTATTGCTCTGCCTATTGGCCACGTGCCATTGTTTGTCCGAGTAAATACAATATAGTGTCCACTTAAACATTGTTTGTTTAAGGAAAATGGCGATGTAATAACCAGTATTGATCGCTGATTGGATGATCAACTTGTTTAATTGACAGTCTGTGTCAGGTCAGTTGTTTTGGCCAGTGCATGTTGTGTAAACTTAGTTCCCTTCTGCTTTCACTGAAGGGGGTTTTAGTTTCAACCATGCATCTGTTCATCAGTTGTCCATCTGCAAAATTTGGATCCTGCAATAGCTTAAAAAGTACTTGAGGTAGATTCATGAAACTTGACATGCTGATAGAGGACAATCAGGACACATGTGCGTTATTTGTGATCGCCTGGTGTCCGTCGTCTGTCGTCCGTTGTTAACTTTTAGCTTCTAACAACTTCTACTCTGAAACCACTGGGCCAATTTTGATATAACTTTACAGAAATGTTCCTTGGGTGACCCTCTACCAAGTTTGTTCAAGTCATCTTGATTCATCAAAAAACATGGCCGCCAGGGGGTGGGGCAAGTTTAATTAGTAAAAACTTCTTGTCAGAAACTACTGGCTTGATTTTAAAATAATTTCACAGAAATGATCCTTGGGTGACCCACTACCAAGTTTGTTCAAGCCATCTTGATTTGTCAAAAAACATGGTGGCCAGGGGGTGGGGTTAGTTTACTATATAAGCTATAGTAAAAACTTAAAAAATCGTCTTGTCAGAAACTACTGGCTTGATTTTAAAATAATTTCACAGAAATGTTCCTTGGGTGACCCTCTACCAAGTTTGTTCAAGCCATCTTGATTCATCAAAATACATGGCGGCCAGTGGGTGGGGTTAGTTTACTATATAAGCTATAGTAAAAACTTAAAAAATCTTCTTGTCAGAAACTTCTGGCTCAATTTTAAAATAATTTCACAGAAATGTTCCTTGGGTATCCCTCTACCAAGTTTGTTAAACCCATCTTGATTTGTCAAAAAACGTGGCGGCCAGGCGGTGGGGTTAGTTTACTATGTAAGCTATAGTAAAAACTTAAAAAATCTTCTTGTCAGAAACAACTGGCTCAATTTAAAAATAATTTCACAGAAATGTTCCTTGGGTGACCCTCTACCAAGTTTGTTAAACCCATCTTGATTTGTTAAAAAACGTGGCGGCCAGGGTGTGGGGAAAGTTTTCTATATAAGCTATAGTAAAAACTTAAAAAATCTTCTTGTCAGAAACTACTGGCTAGATTTTATAATCATTACACAGAAATGATCCTTGGGTGACCCTCTCCAAAGTTTGTTCAAGCCATCTTGATATGTCAAAAAACATAGCGGCCAGTGGGTGGGGTGAGTTTACTATATAAGCTATAGTAAAAACTTAAAAAATCTTCTTGTCAGAAACTACTGGCTCAATCTTAAAATATTTTCACAGAAATGTTCCTTGGGTGACCCTCTACCAAGTTTGTTAAACCCATCTTGATTTGTCAAAAAACGTGGCGGCCAGGGGGTGTGGTTAGTTTACTATATAAGCTATAGTAAAAACTTAAAAAATCTTCTTGTCAGAAACTGCTGGCTCAATTTTAAAATAATTTCACAGAAATGTTCCTTGGGTGACCCTCTACCAAGTGTGTTAAACCCATCTTGATTTGTCAAGACAGAAATGTTCCTTGGGTCTTATCAGAATCTACTGACCTGATTTCAATGTAATTTCACTGACATTTACCATGGGTGAACCTCTACCAAGTTTGAACTCTTCTACGCATCTGTTACATCTTCAGAACAAATCAAAATTCTTGCCCATCTCGTTTTCCTGGAATTTTAAGTGTACATGTATTATATAATCTACTTAAGTTGGGTGACTCAAGGTCAGTCAGGTGAGCGATATATAGGGCCATCTTGGCCCTCTTGTTTCAATTTTCCAGTCGAACCAATATTCAAAGTAAAAATTTGACATGGTGATTTTAAAAGAGGATTAAGGAGATCATGCACATTGTCTTAATAATAATAATAATAATACCTTTATTTATAGAAGGTAACACATTATGACATAATACAATTGAATTCAAGGTACACATCATATTTTCAATATGGCCTTCTGCAACAACATTTAAAACATTACAATATAATATTACAAATTAAAATGTATAAATACTTGTGACAAACACTCAATTTAGCAAAGCATGCAAATATTAGCCTTTATATATTTGAACATTTATACTATTTTATTCAAACAATAACAAAAATCATTTATTAGGTGATTGGAGAAGGTAATTTCTATACTGACATTTAAATGAGTGAATATTTGAAAGATGTCTTATAGATACTGGTTTAGCATTCCATATGAGTGTACTAGTATAACTAAAGCTATTTTTAGCTCACCGGGACGAAGTCCAAGGAGAGCTATTGCCATAACCCCGGCGTCGGTGTCGTCGTCTGTGGACATCCAGGTTAAACATTTGCGTTTAAGGTTAAGATATCTATGCAACCACTTATTGGATGTGAATGAAACTTCACATGTGTGTTCACCATCTTCAATGGAACACACAGACAAGAACAATAACTCTGGATTTCAGTTTGGCACAGTTATGGCCCTTTTTGGACTTATACATCCAGGTTAAACTTTGCAATTAGTTGCGTTTAAGTTTAAGATATCTATGCAACCACTTATTGGATGTGAATGAAACTTCACATGTGTGTTCACCATCATCAATGGAACACACAGAGACAAGAACCATAACTCTAGATTGCATTTTGGCACAGTTATGGCCCTTTTTGGACTTAGACACCAAGGTTAAACTTTGTGTTTAGTTGCGTTTAAGTTTAAGATATCTATGCAACCACTCATTGGATATGAATGAAACTTCGCATGTGTGTTCACCATCATCATTGAAACACACAGAGACAAAAACCATAACACTGGGTTGCATTTTGGCACAGTTATGGCCCGTTTTGGACTTATACACCCAGGTTAAACTTTGCAATTAGTTGCGTTTAAGTTTAAGATATCAATGCAACCACTCATTGGATGTGAATGAAACTTCACATGTGTGTTCACCATCATCAATGGAACACACAGAGATAAAAACCATAACTCTGGATTGCATTTTGGCACAGTATTGGCCCTTTTTGGACTTAGACACCAAGGTAAAACTTTGAGTTTAGTTGCATTTAAATTTAAGATATTTATGCAACCACTCATTGGATGTGTATGAAACTTCACATGTGTGTTCACCATCATCAGTGGAACACACAGAGACAAGAACAATAACTTTGGATTGCAATTTGGCACAGTTATGGCCCTTTTTGGACTTAGACACCAAGGTTAAACTTTGCGTTTAGTTACGTTTAAGTTTAAGATATCTATGCAACCACTCATTGGATATGAATGAAACTTTGCATGTGTGTTCACCATCATCATTGAAACACACAGAGACAAAAACCATAACTCTGGGTTGCATTTTGGCACAGTTATGGCCCTTTTTTACTTAATTTTTAAGGTTAAAGTTTTTTATCACATAAGATATCTATGCAACCACTCATTGGATATGAATGAAACTTCGCATGTGTGTTCACCATCATCATTGAAACACACAGAGACAAGAACCATAACTCTGGGTTGCATTTTGGCACACTTATGACCCTTTTTGGACTTAGATACCCATGTTAAACTTTCAGTTTAGTTGTGTTTAAGTTTAAGATATCTATGCAACCACTCATTGGATGTGAATGACCCTTCACATGTGTGTTCGTCATCATTAATGGAACACACAGACAAGAACCATGACTCTGGGTTGCATTTTGCCACACTTATGGCCCTTTTTGGACTTAGACACCCAGAGGCGAGCTTTGTGGTCTTCTGACAGCTCTTGTTTAAAATTGATGCAGGAGTTATACAATCACCACAGTATTTTAGGATTCTAGGTCCAATGACATCCAGGCCTGTAGATTTGTTTGTGTTAAGTTTATCTGTAAGTTTTCGCACTTCGAATGGAGTTATTGGTTCAATTTTTAATTCAATATTGCATAATTTTGCATGAAGTTTACATTCTAATTCTGCAAAATTTTCTTTGACAAAAGATGTTCTTATAATGATATCCGATATATTTACAAAATGTTTATTTAATCTGTTCATTATACGTAGCTATCCTGTAACATTTTGTGTGTTGATCATTAAGGTGTCTGGCATAAAAAGCCCATTTTCATTTCTTTACCTGTACTCGCAATACTTTTAACGTTTTTCCATAAGTAACTTGGACTTTTATTATCTTTAATAGCATTGTTATAGGAATTTTTTTACTTTTCTTAATAAGTGATGATATTTTATTTCGCATTTGTTTGTATTTATCAAACCTTTTGTTTTTGTGTAATTTAGCCCTCATCCTTATTGCTTCCTTAATCTCATTCGTAAACCAACCAGGTTGGATGACATATTTAACTCTCTTTTTTTTTCTTTCATAGGAGCATGCTTAGTAAGACCCGAATTGATTATATAATGTAATAGAGTTAGAGATTGGGTTGGATTATCAGTATATTCAATAACATCAAGTGAATAATTTGCTAAGTCATTCAAAAATATAGTTTCACTGAATTTCTTGAAACATCTGTACTTAATTGTGTCATGGCAAATCCTTTCGATTTTATACTACCCATGCGCCGTGTAAAACAAACAGGATAGTGATCGCTAATGCTGTATACGGTCACTATAACCTCTGATATTAAATCAGGCATATTTGTATATATATGATCTATAATATTAGAACTAGATTTACACATTCTAGATGGCGATTTGATCATTTGTGTAAGACCAAATTTCACAAATAGTGTTATTCCAGCTTTTTATACTATAGTTTTCAACATTAGTATCCGATAAACAGTTTATATTGAAATTCCCAAGCATATAGATTTCTAGATCTAAGTGATTGACTTTATCGAATATTAATTCAAAAGACACGATCCATGATTGAATTTCATTTGGCGCTCTCTATATATGAAGTGTAGTAAAAACAGTTTACTATTTGGAGATTTTATTTCTATACATATTGATTCTATGTCATTGCACTCTAGATAGCAACATCTTTGATATGGAATGTTAGTCTTTATATATACTAAAACATCTCCACCTCTTTTAATAACCCTGACCTTACGTTCGATTTGAAAATCGGGTATCTGTACGTTATTATCTTCAATACTTGGCGATAAAAATGTTTCAACAATTCCCAAGATATCTTGATTTTCAGATGGGATAAATATTTAGCTTGCTATGGGTATATAGATTATTTGTGGTAGAATGGTGATGAGGGCAGTGTTATTATTAAATGTTATTTTAATATTTAGGCATGTGACTACCTTAAGTCATCACAAGATTTAAATTTTGTTGAAAGCCATTGGACTAATTAATGTCTTCATCTTCATTCAACTGTACAAGTAGTAAAACACAGCTATGGGGTACATTGTACTTGCCTGGAGAACTTTGTTTTAGTTTTAGCTTATTGTTCATGACACTGACACCATTATACATAATGTAAGTTATTTGCAGTTTGATCAGAGTTTACAATAATCTTGGCTTTCCACTAATATTGTTATATTTAATTGTGTGAACATCCGTATAAATGATAACGAATGTGTCAAAAAAAGGATAAAAGTACCTCACAGAAATTTTATCAAGTGAAAGGTAGATGATGTTGGTATCATAAATTACTGGTAAACTAAATATGATTATAATCATTTATACAAAATAAATCTTAACAAATATTATGAAGTACTTTCCCACATTTTCAGAATCGTCCGATGAAGATTTGGATGAACTTGTTATAGGACTTGGTGCTTCAGATTCGGAAGTGAGTTGATTCTGCCTTTTAATGTTTATATATCATATTGTTAAATGAAGATGGCACTGTGCAGTTTACTGAGATTCAAAGTGGCTTGGCTGTCACATTGGCATTTTATTGATATGTTTATGAATGGACAATGTTTCTCCTCCAATTTGTTAACTAAAGTATGACTAAATGTAGCTGAAGTTTTCATCCACATCATATGCCACATAATGTTTCGACAAAAAAAAATTTCTTAGTGTTAATTTTTTTTAACATTTTTCAACCAGATTAGTTAAAAATCATTACATGTATATAACACTTTACTGTATTAGAATATAGCCTCTTTACAACAATGTTTTTATAAAGTTGTGATTTTTTATCCGCATCTGACTTTATGTTTAAGTGTCAATATCATGCAATATTAATACTTGGATTTTCTTGCATTATTCAGATCCCTTCATAATTGCCAATGGGCATCCATTCAAGATTATATATAGCAAGATTTTCTCTAAAATTAAGAAGGGGACTATTTAAGATGGTGCAAGCAATTATATTGTTATTTTCCTTCAAATTAACCAAGCATAAAATACTTGATAATAAAAGCGTATGTATTACAATAACACAAAATAATATTTTTTTTTTTATGAATATGAATTGTTTGCAAAGTAATCGTTTCCATACCATAAATCAGGTGCCCCATTAGCTTATCTTACCATCAATCCAGGGAATATGAGTTCCAATCACCACTGATTACCTGGAAGCTCTTGATGGTATAAAATGATGATAAATATCAAACAGAATATATAACAAAGTTTGTTATATCCTGTGACTCCCACTTATGGTGTTCTAACTTGTCTGGAATATATCAGGGTTGTTAACAAATAAAAGAGTCTGTCTGTACCAGGATTCTTATGATACTGTCTTGCAAGATGATGATGAATTTATTATATGATTATTTCATCTATTTATCTAACTAGTCATTGATACCTGTTTGAATTTAATGAGAAAAAAATGGACTTTGCTTATTCTTTGTTTCCATATTTATAAATATGGATGGGTGGAACAAGTTATATACAAAAAAAAGCTCAAAATCTCACTGTAAATATATTTGATTTTTTTTGTCATCAGCAAGAAAACTGGGAAGATTTATCGGATGACGAGTCTGACATGGACACTACGCAGGATGATGTAATTAGTAAAGGATGAGGGAACCAGCTCGGACGTGTGATCACCATGCCAACTGTACTGTCGTCAAGCCTTTCTCAACTTGATGCAAATGAGTACAAGGAAAATGTTGGGCCATCTTGGCTGACGAACCAAATATAACTGGACACTGGTTCAGCTGTAAAACACTTACAAAATGTTTTTTTAAAGAATTGAATTTGTGAAATGACTGGTTATCGACTGCAGTTGACTGGTGTAATGGTAAGAGGTACTAGATCCCTTCCACTAGATTGACACACATGAGGAGGAGGGAGCTGTAACCACACTTGAAGTGCTATATTATAATGCCATGTGTTATTGACTGATGATCGCCTAACCGATAGTTCAGATTCTTAACTATCAACATTTCTCAACAAATCCAACAAACCAAGCTTTACTATTATATATTAAAATACATCGTTTAATATCAGTATGGAGTTTGAAAAGTATTGATATGGTCTCCAAGACATCCTGGTCAAGTCTAGATTGCATGCAAGGACAGTGTTAAGAGTATATTTGTAATGTTTTATGTATATATGTACAGGAAAGTATGCTTTGTTTAAAGTCTGATATAAAGCATACTATATAAATTGTTTTAAAAATATGAAATAAAAATGGTATGTAGACAAGTGTTTATAGTTTTTGTTTATATTCATTTCACTTGCGAGACACAATACAAGCAAATTGTACATTTATTATCAAAATGAATACCTTATATGACCAGATTGTAATAGATTGCTAGATTGTACAGCAGTACTATCTCAACTGACAAAATATAAATGTCTGAGAAATTGTCTTTGCCTTATCAAAAATAGCCATTTTGGCTTGTTAAAAAATGTTTCTGTTTTTGAATAAACTTAACCTACAACAATCACTAGTGTACAAAGTGTCCTTATTTTTACTAATTTAATTTTAGCTTAATTGTTAAGTAAACTCTGGAGCTTATATGAATCATTCTCGAGTCCTTTTCCTGGATGAACCAGTACTTGATGCAATCGAGTCAAGACTAGTATCTGGTCGTCACATCACTGCAACCTCATCTGGACACGAAAATATAAGAGGGCCTGAACCTTTGAACAGATAAACATTTCAGAGAAAATGTTTTCTTATAGAACTATAGCCCATGTGGTTCGGGCTCTGCAGAGGGGTAGGAATCCTCCGAATGGGTGTCGTGATCATTTTATCATTTTTAGCTCTACTGGCCAAAGGCCAGAAGTGTTTATGCAATGGCACAATGGTGCGTTGTCTGTCATCTGTTAGCAGCACTTTCCCTGAAACCACCAGGCCAATTAAACTGAAGCTTCACATGGATGTTTCTATTGCAAAGGAGACTAAACAGATTTTAAGCTCTACTGGCCAAAGGCCAGAAGTGCTTATGCGATGGCACATTGTCTGTCGTCCGTCGTCTGTTAACAGCACTTTCTCTGAAATCACTAGGCCAATTAAACTGAAACTTCACATGGGTGTTTCTGTTGCATAGGAGACTATACAGAAGATTTTTTTTTTCGATCTGAAGTTCAAGATGGTCGCCGTTACTAAAAATAGTCTTAAACTTAAAAAATCTTCTTCTCATGAACAGCCCAACAGATTTTCAAAATGTTTATGTAGTAATGATGACCAACTATAGTATTGTTAGATTTGTTCAAATGGTGTCCCTAGGGTTAAATATGACCCTGCCCCGAGAGTTCAATTAGGGGACACATGTCAATATAATATATATATATATATATTTTTATACCCCCGACAAACGAAGTTTTGAGGGGGTATACTGGAGTCACTCTGAGGTCGGTCTGTCGGTCGGTCTGTCCGCAATTTTCCTTGTCCGGAGCATAACTTGAAAAGTACTGGATGGAATTTCATGAAACGTCATACAATGGTAGAATATAATGAGAGGAAGTGCAGTGTACAAGAAACATAACTCTATTCTTGCTAATTACAGAGTTATTGCCCTTTGATATTTTTTCTTGTCCGGAGCATAACTTGAAAAGTACCGGATGGAATTTCATCAAGCTTCATACAATGGTAAAATATAATGAGAGGAAGTGCAGTGTACAGGAAACATAACTCTATTCTTGCTAATTACAGAGTTATTGTCCTTTGATATATTTCCCTTTGATATTTTTTCTTGTCCGGAGCATAACTTGAAAAGTACCGGATGGAATTTCATCAAGCTTCATACAATGGTACAATATAATGAGAGGAAGTGCAGTGTACAGGAAACATAACTCTATTCTTGCTCATTACAGAGTTATTGCCCTTTGATATATTTCCCTTGTCCGGAGCATTACTTTTAAAGTACTGGATGGAATTTCATCAAACTTCATACAATGGTAGAATATAATTGCATAAAGTGCAGTGTACAAGAAACATAACTCTATTCTTGCTAATTACAGAGTTATTGCCCTTTGATATATTTCCCTTGTCCGGAGCATTACTTTTAAAGTACTGGATGGAATTTCATCAAACTTCATACAATGGTAGAATATAATGACAGGAAGTGCAGTGTACAAGAAACATAACTCTATTCTTGCTAACTACAGAGTTATTGCCCTTTGATATATTTCCCTTGTCTGGTGCAGTACTTTTAAAGCCATCAGTGGTAACAGTTTAATAAAGTTCATGAAAGAACCAAGTTGATGAATACATGGAGTTTGAGCAAAGCAGGTTTGATATTGTATTCCTAGTGCTCTTGTTTGTTTCTTATCCATAAAATTGTTGTCCCTCAACATAACTCGAAAAAGTATAACATTTATTGATTGCCATGAAAGCTTGTACACTGCACAATAATTAAAAAGACTGTTTTTAATTTTAACAAAACCATAAAAAAATGAACAATACAAACAACTCAATCCATAACATTCTCTTTTATTAAGAATTTCTTTTGTCTGGAGCATTACTTTAAAACTATTGGATATAATTTAATAAAACTTCATACAATGGTAAACCATTTTCTGTCATGGCGGCGTTCGGGGGTATTCATCACTACAGTGATAGGTCTAGTTTTTAAATGGAAATGATTTTGCCTATATCTTCACTAAAGCATTGTTAGGTGAAGGAGGTTAGATTTGTAAAAATGACTGGGTTCCTATGTCTTAAGGGGTCAGGAGGGGCCCCAAAAGGGTACAAATTTGGAATTAGTAAAATTGTTTTCTTAAGAACTGGTATGTCAGATTTGTACATATTTGATATAAATTATCCCTATGTGTAGGGGTTTGATTGCAGATAAGAATTTAGGGGCTAAAATATATAGGGGCCCTGTAAGGGGACTTAGAATTTTACATAGGGATACTGTGGGAAAACAGAAAATTCTCTTTTTTTTCATTTATTCTGAAACCACTAGGCCAATTAAACTGAAACTTCACATGGATGTTTCTCTTGCATAGGAGACTATACAAAAGAATTATTTTTTATGTAAAATTCAAGATGGCCACCATTACTAAAAATAGTCCAAAACTTAAAAAAATCTTCTCATGAACGGTCCAACAGATTTTCAAAATGTTTATGTGGTAATGATGACCAACTATAGTTTTGTTAGATTTGTTCAAATGGTGTCCCTAGGGTTAAAAATGACCCTGCCCCGATGTTTCTATTGCATAGTAGAATTTCAAAAAGTGCTATGGCCACTATGAGTCAGTAGAGCGTCCTCAGGCCCTCTTGGGCCTCTTGTTTTTTCCTTGATCTGAAATTCAAGATGGCCACAGTTAGAATCGTCCCAAAACTTAAAAAATCTTCTTTAATGAATGCCCAACAGGTTTTCAAAATGTTTATGTAGTAATGATAAGCAACTATAGTTTTGTTGAAAATGACCCTGCCCCGATGGTTCAATTAGGGGACACGTCATTATAATATATATACATTTTTTTTTAAAATGGAAATGATTTTGCCTAAGGTATATCTTCACAGAAGCATTGTTTGGTGAAGGAGGTTCAGATTTGTAAAAATGACTGGGTTCCACTGTCTTAAGGGGTCAGGAGGGGCCCCAAAAGGGTAAATATTGGGAATTACAAAAATCATGATTTATAACCAGTATGTCATATTTGGCATAAATTATCCCTATGTGTAGGGATTTGATTGCAGACAAGAATTTAAGGGCTAAAAATAGGGACACTGTAAGGGGACTTAGAATTTTACATAGTGATTACTATGGGAAAACAGAAAATTCTCTTTTTTTTTCATCTATTTATAAACCACAAGGCCAATTAAACTGAAACTTTACATGGATGCTTCTATTGCATAGGAGACTATACAGAAGATTTTTTTTTTTTCGATCTGAAATTGAAGATGGCCACTGTTACTAAAAATAGTCCAAAACTTAAAAATCTTCTCATGAATGATCCAACAGATTTTCAAAATGTTTATATAGTAATGATAACTATGGTTTTATTAGATTTATTCAAATGGTGTCCCTAGGGTTAAAAATGACCCCGCCCTGAGGGTTCGATTAGGGTACACATGTCATTATAATAAATGTTGTTTTTTTTATAAAAATGGAAATGATTTTGCCAAAAGGGTAAAAATTGGGAATTACAAAACTGTTTTTTTAAGAACCAGTATATCAGATTTGTTCATATTTGGCATAAATTATCCCTATATGTACGGTTTGATTGCAGATAAGAATTTAGGGGCTAAAATTTATAGGGGCCCTGTTAGGGGACTTAGAATTTTACATATGAATACTATGGGAAAACAGAAAATTCTCTTTTTTTGTCATCTATTTAGGCAAAATTATTAATCAAATTGAGTTCTGAAGTATCATATAGTCATAGGAAATAAGATTTGGCTCAATAAGGAGATTTGACTTTCCATAAGGGGCCAGGGTGGGTCAAAAAAGGGTTAAAATAGAAAATTTTCAAAAATCTTCTTCTCAACAACTGCTCAGTCAAATTTGTTCATATTTGATATGGATTATCCCAATGAGTATGGGTTTAAAGTTGTACAAATTGAGGGTCTTCTATTAATATGTACGTGTATGTATATTGAAAGGGGACTTCGAGTTTTATATAGGAATACTATTGGAAAATGGAAAATTCTCTTTTTTTATCATTCATTTATGGCTTTTTTTATTCAGTTTCAGTTTTGAAGCAACTTCAAGTCGTAACAAATATGATTTTGTTTGATACAAAGAATTCTTGTCTGCGCTATTTCTCTTCAACCCAATATTGGAATTTGATGAAACTTGCTAGGTGCATCATAATGATCTATTTCAAAGTATGTTGTACAATGTATTATATCATGAAATAAAAAATAATGTATTGACTTCTCTTTAGAACTCTCATAGTTACTTCCCTCATTCAATATCATTACCATATGGTACTGAGTCAAACACTCACTTTGGGGAGCATCCATCCATCTGTTTCACAAATATTTTCTTGTTTTATTCAGTTTGAGTTTTGAAGCAACTTCTAGTCATAACAAATATGATGTTGTTCGATACTAAGGATTGACTTTCTAAGAGGGGCCAGTTGGGGTCACAAAATAATTAAAATTGAACATTGTCATAAATCTTATTTTCAACAACCAGTCAGTCATATTTGTTCATATTTGATATAAATTATCCCTATGACTAAGAAATCTAAGTTTGTACGAATCAAAGGACACTGGGATGTATAGAGGCCCTGTAAGGGGTCTTTTGAGTTTTACATGGGAAAATGGAAAATTCTCTTTTTTTTGTCCATTTGGGTAAACATGTTGTTCAATTTGAGATCTAAAGCATTGTCAAGTAACAATAAATTTGATTTTGTTCAATAAAGAGGATTGAATTTCCATAAGAGGCCAAGGGTGGATGGGGCATTAAGGTTACAATTGGGAATTTTCACAAATTTCCTCTCAATAACCTTTCTGTCAAACTAGTTCATATTTGATATAAATTATCCTTACATGAGCAAGGATTGAATATTCTGCATATCAAAGGGCTGGGATATATAGGGACACTGTAATGTGTCTTTTCTATAGGAATATTATAGGGAAAACTGAATTTTTTCATTTCTGCTCATAACAAATCGCTAAGAGTGGGTGATTGAAGTTCTGACAAATTAAGGGGCTGGGTTGTATAAGATTATAAGGGTTCTGTACAGGGGACTATATTTTTTTTACAGATGAATGGTATGGGAATTTAAAGTATTTCCTTTTAATAGCAATTAAGTTCTTGTTCAGTATGGGTGTGGTGGGGGTATTTATCCATCAGTTGTTAAGATGACCCCACAAAGAGGGTAAATATTGTGGAATTTCAAAAAGTACTATAGCCACTATGAGTCAGTAGAGCGTCCTCGGGCCCTCTTGTTTGTCATGTTCACCATTGTGGTTAAATTACCAAGCTCTGCATGGTTCCAGGGAGCCATATGAGTGATGGCAAGAATAGCATTACTGTGGCTCATGCATGTCGTAGCAAGGAACAATTAGAAGAGTAATACGATAGAATATGCTGAAACTCAAGGTTCCATTTATTGATGTATTTTTTTAAATCTGTCGCAGTATATTAATTTGTTGCTTTTGTACATGTAGAGTGAACCTGGAATCTTCCTTCATTTATTCATTATATAAGGCCATAATAAATTAATTGCTAGATTATCATCCCGCCCGCCCCCTTATTTTCATGCCGCCTTGACCCTTTTTATTTTCATAAAAAAAATAAATAAATAAAAACATCAAAAATTTAAAAAAAAATAAATAAAAAATAAAATCCTCCCGCCCTCCCCTTTTTTAAGAAAAATTTGGATGATAATCTAGCAATTAATTTATAATGGCCTAACTTTATTGTAAAACAGTGACCTCAAATTTAACCCCATGAACCCAACTTCAACAAACCTTTTAGGGGACCTCCATGAAATGAACATGTAAATCATCCAAGGGAAAATGTTTCTTGTTAAATGTACATATACATGTAAGCACTGTGGCAGGGGAGTATTTATAGTCAAATCACATGCTTCTATGTGTGTAAGGGGCATTTGTGGTCCAAGCATGCTGGCAAATGAGATGGGGGTAGTATTGCTTCCATATGAAAAAGATCAACAGACAGATATCAGACAAATGACCATGTATGATTTTCTAAAAAAGATAATATGTTGTTTATGTTTATCACAATTTTCGATAATATTAAAGTTGGTTTGTTTAAAGAAATATATCAATATGAATATAATTCCTTTATCACAGCCATTTTCTTCCTTTTTTTTTTTTAATCATATTTTTTTAAGTATCTATTTATGATTTTGAATAACGTATACTTCAATTTCTCAAATAAATATATGTTGCTTGTTGTTTCAAATGAAACAATATTCATTAGGAGTGCCTTAGTGATTTCTCTTATATGTTATATCTGAGATATGCAGAGTATTTATATAATGAGAGTTACTGTTCCTTAACGTCCAATACGAAATTATTATCTATTTTTGGGACAGTAAAACTGTCCAATACGAAAAACCTATCCTGATTTTCGGGACGCTTCCAGTTTGAAGCATACAATAATGATTTATTATGTACAATCACGTGGTACAAATGCTTGAAGCTCATTGGAATAGCTATTTAAGGTGGATAATAAGAGGATATATCGGAGAAGATGAACAAATCGATGCCCAAGTATGTGTAATGTGATGAAATGTGTAAATATGGCCATTAATTTTTTAAACAGGGAGAATGTCACAGGGTTAACAATATATTAAATATTATACATTAATGGATGCACAAAGTTTATTTGTAATAAAGTTTATTTGTAATTAATTCCTCCGAATGGGTGTCATTTTATCATTTTTTGTCATATTCACTATTTTGGTTAAATTATGAACCCCTGTGTGGTTTCAGGGAGCCATGTGAGTGATGGCAAGAATAAAACCAGTGGCTCATGCATGTCGTAAGAAGCGATAATTTGGGTAATACAACAGAATTTGCTGAAACTCTGCAGTTCTGTAGGTATCAAGGTTCTAGGTTCATCCTGCATATTATTTTGTTGGCATATTTTTTTTTAAATCTGTATGGTAATTTGTTGTTTTTGTACATGTAGAGTGAACCTGGAATCTTTCTTCCTGTTGGCATTGAATAACCTATAATGTGCTTGTACACCGTAAAACCCTATTCATTCATTCATTGTAATAAATAAATCCCGTGACAACGGCGTCCAACGTGGGAGTTCGAGTCCCGGACTGGCTGCATATCGTTTTCTCCTAGTAGGTTATGTACACACTGACAATTGAATATTAAGTGTCATTTTATGCCATTAAGGGCTGACAGATGATCAGTTAACCTAACCACTCTTTCCTGGGATCTTGCTAGGTTAAGCAATACTTGAGCACATCCCATCTCCATAAGTAACTATTAACTTTCCTGGGATCTTGCTAGGTTAACCAGTACTTGAGCACATCCCATCTCCACAAGTAACTATTAACTTTCCTGGGATCTTGCTAGGTTAACCAGTACTTGAGCACATCCCATCTCCACAAGTAACTATTAACTTTCCTGGGATCTTGCTAGGTTAAGCAGTACTTGAGCACATCCCATCTCCACAAGTAACTATTAACTTTCCTGGGATCTTGCTAGGTTAACCAGTACTTGAGCACACCCATCTCCACAAGTAACTATTAACTTTCCTGGGATCTTGCTAGGTTAACCAGTACTTGAGCACATCCCATCTCCACAAGTAACTATTAACTTTCCTGGGATCTTGCTAGGTTAACCAATACTTGAGCACACCCATCTACACAAGTAACTATTAACTTTCCTGGGATCATGCTAGGTTAACCAGTACTTGAGCACACCCATCTCTACAAGTAACTTAACTTTCCTGTGATCTTGCTAGGTTAACCAGTACTTGAGCACACCCATCTCCACAAGTAACTATTAACTTTCCTGGGATCTTGCTAGGTTAACCAGTACTTGAGCACATCCCATCTCCACAAGTAACTATTAACTTTCCTGGGATCTTGCTAGGTTAACCAGTACTTGAGCACACCCATCTCCACAAGTAACTATTAACTTTCTAACTTGAATCAGCTGTGAGAGAAGAATGATGAGACACGATGTCATATAACAATCATCATGGAGACTGTTGCCGGATGGGGATTCTAACTCACGACCCCTGGATTTATAGTCAGACGCACTGCTGACTGAGCTAATCAGGCCCAGCTTACCTCAATACGGTAATCCAAATAAAATGAATTGAGACAATAACTAAATAATGAAAGTTTAATGTACAAATTGTTGTTTCAGACGATTCCAAATGCAACACAACATGAAATGTTTGTTTTATAAATCACAGTTGGTCTTAGTTCACTATACAATCATCTCCAACTCTCTGGCATAAGCTATTGTCTGTTCTGCTAACTGTTTTGCAGGTATAACTTCATCAGTATTTTTCTCCTCTTGTTGAAAATGAAAAAAGCCATCTGCTGGAAGCTTCCAATTTCTCTGCAATTTGAAATGATGAATGTTATTAAAACATTTTTTTTGGTTTTGATACATTTTCATTTTACAAAAAAAAAAGGCAACAACATCAAGATTTATTACAAATACCACAGCTTAAATATAGTGTATCAACATATCTACTGTATATTGGTAGTACTTGATTCATTTCAGAAGTTCTTTAAACATCGCATAAAATTCCATCTGCAGACTGGCCCTTGAATCAATAAAAGATTGCATTATATGATGTTACTCACAGCTTTCATTTGATGCCCACCAAACTTACATAGTAGGCTAGTTATATAACCATAGCTTGGACAAGTTTTTAACTGGAAATTTATATCTTAGTTATGGCCCTTGAATCAGCAAAAATTGCATTATTTGATGTTGTATGCAATAGTGCTCACAGCTTTCACTTCATGTCAACCAAACTTACATAGTTACTGTAGTTATTTAATCATAATGTCTTGGACAAGTTCTTGAACTGGCCAAATCGGATCATTAATGTATAGAGTTATGACCCTTAAATTGACAAAAATTGCATTATATGAATTTATGTATATTCAAACACCTGCAGTTTTGTTTGACCTTCACAATACTTAAACAGTAATTATATATCTATACCATCTCAACTGACCAAATTTAGATGTCTGAGGTATGGTCCTTGCCTCGTGAAAAATTGCCATCTTTCACACAGTCTCCTCTGCACCTGGTGAGCGATTTAGGGCCAACCTGGCCCTCTTGTTCAAATTTCACAATATTAATCTATTATAATCACATGTCCTCTAATTGAGCCCTAAGGCCAGGGTCATTTTAACCCCAGAGACACCATTTGTACTAATCTAATAAAACAATAGTTAGTGGTTATTACTACATAAATATTTTTTGGCAGTTCATGAGAAGATTTTATAAGTTTTTTTATTAATTTTGTTTACTAATGGCTAAAATCTTGAATTTTGGGTGGAAAGACAATTTCAGACTAAGTTTATAGGAATAGCTCTTCTTCACTCAGTTCAGCTACCGACAAATTAACTGTAATCTTTATCACTGTAATGCACTTTAGAGACAGCAGTTTCATGCAGAAATTAATCTTAACTACTGTGTTAAAATTAGTTTTACACTCTACCTATCCAATCCAACCTCAAAGAGATAGTTTAGGATTTTCTAAAAAAAATGAAATTGGGTGAAACATTTTTTCCAACTACATCATGCCTATATCTACTCACTGACCCCATATCTATTTAAACATGCCAAAATAATATACTGAAAAGAGATTTCCTAACTTGGCCTACATACCCAGGTTAGACTCAAAACAGTTGTTATTGTTGTATGGTGTTTAGCGTCGCTTTCAACAATTTTTCAGTCATATCGCGATGGTGTCTACTTGAGATTGTATTCCAAGCGCTGTCACACTGGAGTATCATGCCGCAGACACATGGTATGATACCCCACGCAGTCACATTATACTGACACCGGGCCGACCAGACTTAGAACTCTCCTCTCAATGCTGAGCGTCAAGCGAGGAAACTTCTAGTACCATTTTTAAAGTATTTGGTATGACCTGGCCAGGGATTGAACCCACGACCTTCCGCATGGGAGGCGGACGCTCTACCACTAGACCACGCCGTGGTCTGACTCAAAACAGATTTCCAATTTTAAATTGATACATAATAAATTAGTAGATTTCATAATTTGCTCGACCACATAGGTTTACAATTTGTGAAATTTGAAGGTTATGAAGAAGTATTTAAGTGCTGTCTATTTTAAGAATTGGGATTTTGTTTCAAATTTGCCACCCTGATTTAAATAATGAGTTAGTCACATTTTGGTGGATTTGATGTAACAAACCGTTTGGGTTTTATTTATTTACGAGAATGAGATGCTTTTTATTTATTTTAAAAACAATTTTATTTTTAAGACACTTACAGCAATTTTTATACGGGTTTACAGGTAGTAAAAATTGTTTCATTTTAGAAATAATCTAAATTCAATGCGGAGGTCACCAAACAGTATTATTTAAGTGCTGTCTATTTGTATATATATAATCGTTATTTCATCCATATATGAAGATATATTACATATTATGCAAACATGATATAATGGTAATTATTTGAAAAGATTTATAAATACATGTAGTTACAATATCAATATTGTCTAACAATCAGTATTTACATTTCAACATGTAGATTTCATATATAGAACTAGTTAAGGACCATATGAAAAATGAATCAGGTAAGTAATGTTTGTACGATAGCTATTTACATTAATGACAACAACACAAAAATATTTGACTTACATATATGATAAGGATAATAGTCATAGTTATATATTGTTAGAGAAAAATATTTTCATGTCTTATTGTTTATTAAAATTCACATTAATAATACATACTGAGCACATCATATTAGACAGCCTTAATTGAAACAAAACATCAAGACAACTAAGATAGGCTCACAAGTCTCGTTCGCACGGACACATAGAGAGACAGACAGACACAGACACACAAACATATACACATACATACATATATATATATATATATATATGTACAGACCAGACTACGGCAAGTGCGCCTAACTACAATGCAAACCAAAGATACAATATCAAGGCCTCTGCCAAACCAATAAATTTGGTGTCGGCCATGACTTATATACTATGGAATTACATGCAACACATCTGGACAGTGTGGACAAATTTACATACATAAAGTGATAGCTTTATATGAGTACGATCCAGGTAAGGATTCATGACTACTCACATGCTATATAAAGGACAGATTTATAAACCCTTTGGATCATAAAGATACAGTGAATTCATATATATTAAATTACATAAAGGAAGATAATTAAATTCACAACAACGGAATTTACAATTTTATATATATATATATATACACACACACACACACACACACACACACACACACACACACATATATATCAGGCCTTCTAAAATTCCAAAATGCAAATCAGTCCAGGTTTTTTACTACCATAAGAATCACACTTATTTTGAAAAAATCACTAAAATTGCCTTACATTATGCCTTTACATGTATGCATACCCCACCCACCATGTCAGCTGCATCATGTATTTTCTCCGTTTATTTATTAATAAGGAACGATTGTACATTTTAATGACTGACATTATGTTTCCTCGTTACTGAATAATTTTCATTATATTAAAAATGAACGATCGAACCGGAATTGTTGCAAGTTCCGGTAGCTGCGTGAAATAATCACCGTGGAAACCAATGTAACGGTTCAACCACCAAAATAAATCATTCAGAACCTGTCCCACACCAAAACAAAATTGGTCCGGGTTTTATCACTTTCATTAATTAATGTCATCAATTTAATAATTAAATTATTTTTTTAAAAAAAATTGAAACAAACAAGTAACGCTGCATGTTTTATCAAATATTTTAATGACGCAAATAATATTCGGTCCGACCGTCCCAGCTTTGGTAAGTGGTATATCACAAAAATTACGGACGCATACACAGTCTTTTGATGAACCGACAGAACGCTATGGGTCGCTGATCACACATCAGAGGCGTGCTACATAGCGATAGACTCTTCCAATAAACTCCCCTAATACCGTCAATGGCCTAGTTGAAATTGACATCATTTCACACAGCAGGTGACAAAAGAAACGGATTATTGGGTCAAATGATATTGCCGCAAGGCGTATATCACAAGTTAGTATGGTATGGTAAGAGCAATTTATGAGATTTTATACGACCGAAAGAAAATATCTGGACCGATTTTTTATTGAACTGTGAAAATATCTGAATCGATTTTTTATTAAACTTTGAAACGAAAACCGGTTTTGAACTTCAGAAATCGGTCCAAAAACCGAAAAACCGGCAATTTTAGAAGGCCTGATATATATATATATATATACACATATACATACATGCACACATACATACATACACACATACACATATACACAAATATGTATATACACACAAATACATACATGTAAAAACACATATGCAATAATTATATAGATATATATCAAATAATGAATATGTAAATTACAGTACGCTTGCAACAGTTTATGTTTACATGATTTCATTTTCATTCTATATCCTCTTGTATCCAAGGAAATTTAATACATATTATGTCATAATATTGTGGACCGTCTTCAAGAAAGTTTTGAAGCATTTCACCCTAGTTTTATCATCTATGTTAAAGGAGACAAAACCACTGAACATTTCGAGTAGTTGTAATTCCGGTGTATAAGCACACAGTTTTGCATAATTTTCCGGGCCCAACAATCGTGACAGGTTAACCCATAACTTAGACCATATACAGTCTTATGATTGCAAAACAAAATTATATGAAGTGCAATATTTTCAGTTGCTAGGTTACAAGTTTTACATATTTCTTCATATTTTTTAGAAAAGAATTTAGAGAACAGTATGAATGCTGAAGAGCATTGTATTTTGCATATTTTAAATTCTTGACTAAATTTCCACAGAGTACATGGTTCGTATTTTGAATGAACAAGCAAAAATTGGCTTAAGGTAGCGTCGCATAAGAGTCTGTTTCTCCAATCAAACTCTACCGTTTTATGGATTGCGATTTTTATCGATTTTTTCCATATATTTTGAGAAGGAATTCTCCGGTTATGAATAGTCTGTTAGATACTTGGTTAAGCCGTACCCATCTAATAATCTTTATATATCTGGCATGAATCCTTTCATTTTTAGGGGTATGGAAAAGTATAATGTAAGTCTACAGGAAAATACTTGTTTAATTTTGAATTTTGAGTTAAGCTGACAAAATTGCCCAAATAACAGTAATTTTCTCTTGTCAATAATATGTTTAATAGGGTAAATACCCAGACAGCCCAAATATGAACTGCCAAATATGAACAAATCTGACATACCGGTTCTCAAGAAAACGATTTTAGTAACTCCCAACTTTTACCCTTTTGGGGCCCCTCCTGACCCCTTAAGACAGTGGATCCCATTCATTTTTACAAATCTGAACCTCCTTGACCAAACAATGCTTTTGTGAAGATATAGGAAAAATCATTTCCATTTAAATAATAAAAAAAAAATATTATAATGACGTGTCCCCTAATAGAATGCTCGGGGCGGGGTAATGTTTAACCCTAGGGACACCATTTGAACAAATCTAACAATACTTTAGTTGGTCATCATTACTACATAAACATTTTGAAAATCTGTTTGGCCGTTCATGAGAAGAAGATTTTTTAAGTTTTGGACTATTTTTAGTAATGGTGGCCGTATTGAATTTCAGATCGAAAAAAAAAAATCTTCTGTATAATCTCCCATGCAACAGAAACATGCATGTGAAGTTTCAGTTCCGACAGACGACAGACAACACGCCATCGCATAAGCACTTCTGGCCTTTGGCCAGTAGAGTTAAAAAGGGTTGAAACAGAAAATGTTTAAATCTTCTTCTCAACAACCGGTCAGTCAAATTTGTTCATATTTGATATAGATTATCCCATTGAGTATTGGTTTAAACTTTGTACAAATTAAGGGACTTGTATATATAGGGGCCCTGTAAGAGTTTTATATAGGAATACTATGGGAAAATGGAAAATTCAAATTTTTTATTTATTAATTTATGAACTTTTTATTCAGTTTGAGTTTTGAAGCATCTTCTAGTCATAACAAATAAGATTTTGATCAGTATGAAGGATTGGCTTTCTAAAAAGGGCCAGGTGGGGTCACAAAATAGTTAAAATTTAACATTGTCTTATAAATCATATTCTCAATAATCGGTCGGTCAGATTTGTTCATTTTTGATATAAATTATCCCTATGATCAAGAGTTCTAAGTTTGTACAAATCAAGAGGCACTGGAATGTACAGATAATGTATAAGGGGACTTTGAATTTTACATAGGAATACCAGGATGGAAAATTCTCATTTCGTTGTCCATTTGTGTAAATATCTTGTTCAATTTGAGATCTAAAGCATTGTCAAGTAACAGTTAATTTGATTTAGTTCAATAAAAAGGATTGAATTTCCATAAGAGGCCAGGGGTTGGGGTTGGGGGGCAATATGGTTAAAATTGGGAATTTTCATAAATCTTCCCTCTCAATAACCTTTCAGTCAAACTTGTTCATATTTGATATAAATTATCCTTACATGAGCAAGGATTGAAAATTCTGCATATCAAGGGGCTGGGATATATTGGTGCCCTGCAAGGTGACTTTAACTTTTACATAGGAATATTATAGGGAAAACTGAATTATTTCATTTTCACATCCATGTGTACAAAAAATTTTTTTTATTTAAAATACAAAGCATTTCTCCTCATAACAAATCCCTAAGAGTGGGTGATTGAAATTCTGACAAATCAAGGGGCTAGGTTGTATAAGGGTTCTGTATGGGGACTATATTTTTATTTTACAGATGAATGGTATGGGAATTTAAAGTATTTCCTTTTTTAGAGCAATTAACTTTTTGCTCATTATAGGTGTGGTGGGTTGTTATTTATTCACAAGTTGTTAAGACGACCCCCAAAGAGGGTAAATATTGTGAAATTTCAAAAAGTGATATGGCCACTATGAACCAGTAGAGCATCCTCAGGCCCTTTTGTTAGAATTGGGATTTGATTTACCACTCTAATTTAAATATTGATTTTGTTGTGTTTTTGGTGGATATGACATACTAAATTATTCAGATTATAATTATTGATGATAATGAGATGCTTTTTATCCATTAAGATAATTGTTTTATTTATATAGCATTTTATCCTGATATACTCCCTTTATAAGCGGAGTGGAAACAGTGTTGATGTTCATGCTATAGGTTGTGGACTCGATCCACAGCACGACCTGAAGACCTCTAAAAAACAACACTGTATTGATTCTTCTCAGGAAGAGAGCTGTTCATATAGGCTCTGAGCTTACTTTGCAATCAAGCTAACATAAATAAGTATAAACTAAACTAACCCTTACCACCGATATTGTGAAAATAGAGTAATTCTATTTAGATATTCTAAGGTACAACTCAGTTAAAGCTGGATCCCTTAATCCCCAAAATAACTAGACCATTACCTGTTGAGCGTACTCCTTCATTTGTTTGACCGACTCATAAAACAGCATCCTAGCTGCCTCGTTCAGACCTATCTTCTCATATGCCTTTTCTATACATAATGCAATCTCATTTCTGAAATGGAACAATATTACATTTAGTAAACAGTACACAGTTTAATAGATGGATTTCTGAAATGTCTAATTTTGTTAGATGGCATGCATTTATAAGCAAATGAGCTAAAAGACTCATTATCGTATGGGTCAATTACCTCTATACAGGGACATGTTCACATCTATATCATTCATGAGTTCAAAAACAAATTCCTTTTTTAAACTCTCCAAAACTCTTTTTCCCAAATAAAAAATTATCAGATTTCCAGTATACCAATGTACAAAGGTTGTCCCAAATAAGCATGTCATTCATAAATAAATGAAAAATGGTACAAATACAGTATTAATGAAATTTACAATTATGTTCTACCAGACATTCCAAATAATTTGACATATTTTATTGCTATGTTAATTCATCTTTTTGAGGTGATGTTTGCAAACATAGGTACGACCTTATGGCCCAACACTAAAATTACTAGTCCTACTATACAGATGCATTTCCATTTCTTCAATTTAATGTTAATTGGTCAAATTTGCACACATTTACAAACAAGTTCTATAGCCAGTAACAACAATTTTTTTTTTTTTAATTTCAAGTTTCAAGTTTATTGGCATATCAGCAAAACATTGCCTATGGCCATTTACACATTCAAATTAATTTAAATATGGCATAGACATACAATTATATGAAATACAAACAAATACATACAATTATATGTAATACAATCAAATACATACATATCACATATTCAAACTGAAGCAGTCATGTTATTTATACATCTATAATTACAGAATCGTTCATAATCATATCAATAATCAATCAAATTGTTTAAAGTTTCTTGCCTTAGCATTTGAGTATCGGTTATAAAGTTTGCCAGATTACAAATACTTTTTTTATTCCTTGATGACATAATGTTTTTAAACTATTAATATTTGGAAAAGCACTATGTTTAATATATTTACTTCTGATTGTTCTATATGTAGGACAACATAATAGAAAATGATACTCCGATTCAACCAACCCCCCATTACATACTCTACAAAAACGATTTTCCCTTTGTACATTTGTGTATCTCCCAGTTTCAATTTCTAAATTATGCACGCTCAGTCTAAATCTTGTTAAATTTTTACGGTTTGTTTCATTTGGAATAAAATCCAAGTAAAATTCATATTCAAGATGTTTTAAATTTTCTTAAATAGTCTAATTTGGGCATATTTTGAAGAGATGTATTCCAATTTTGTAAATACTGATCACAAATCCTTTGTTTTAACATGGGGAAATAATTTGCGTTTAAATTGAAATTCAACCAAATATCTCCAAAACCCAGCCGATTTAAAAGCATGTGCATACTACCCGCCCAACAGCTGGTATTTTGTAAAGTACATTGTTCATTAAAAACTTTAAATTGAATAGAATTATTTTTTTTCATAACTTTTGTCCAATAGCTTATAGCACGTTGTTTACAGATAACAGATAATGGAAATCTCCCTAGTTCACCTAATACAGCTACGTTAGGAGTTTGTGGTTTAACACCTAAGATGCGTTTGCAAAACTTAATATGTAATTTATCTAATTCCTTATTTTCATAAATACCCCAAATTTCCGATCCGTATAATAAAATTGGCACAACCATAGAATCAAATAAAGATAATTTAGTTTTGATATCTAATTTAACCCTAGTGAATACTGAAAGTAAACTGTTATATGCTCTGAGTGCTTGATCTGATAATGCCTTTACAGCATGTGACATATTTCCAGTGTAATGGAATTTAATACCCAAGTAGCAGAAATTATCAACAATTTCTATTTTTTCATTATTTATAAACCATTCATGGTTATGTTGTTGTTTTCTTTTTTCAAAGATACAAATGTTTGTTTTATCTACATTTATTTTTAATCCCCATTTGTTTGAATATTGAAATAAATTATCAATTTGTTTTTGTAAACTTAGTGGATTTGTTGTAAACAATGCTATGTCATCAGCAAAAAGTAACATAAATAAACATAACTGTTCTACATCTTTGTCAGTTAATTCATTAAGATCAATAGTAGTGCTTATATCGTTAACAAAAAGAATAAACAGAAGCGGAGAGAGTGGTTCCCCTTGTTTTAAACCTAGCGATACATCAAAGAAATTTGAGAACGACAAATCATTTAACTTAACACATGATTTAACGTTTCCGTAAATTGCTTTAATTATGTTAACCATCTTACAACTTATACCGGACTGGACTAGCTTAATCCAAAGGGCATCATGAATAACGGTATCGAACGCCTTCATATAATCCACGAAAATACATGTAATTTTGATTTTTTTATCAAAACCTTTTGAATTATTGAATGCAAAATAAATATACAATCTGTAGTACTATGACTCTTGCGAAAGCCGAATTGTGCCTCGTTAAAAGTGTGTTCTGCCTCGCACCATTTATTTATTCTATTACGCAGGGTGAGAGAGAATATTTTTGACATTATATTTGTTAAAGTAATGCCACGATAATTAGACGGATTAGATAAATCGCCCTTTTTATGTATAGGAATAATTACACCTTTTCCCAAACAGTCCGGATAATTTCCAGTGTCGTATATATTATTAAATATTTGAACAAGATACGGTGAAATAAAGTCTTTCGAATCGATAAAAAAGTCAGCTACATTATTACTAAAATCGCAACTTTTATGGCGTTTCATTTATGAAATAGTATTTTTTATTTCAGCAATAGTAAAAGAACAATCCAGTTCAGCTATATCCAAAGATTCTCTGTCTATATTTATATCATCATCTGGGTTAAAATGGCTATGAGCTGTATTTGATGTGTATGTGTGTGACGTCTCAAATTTTTACATTTATACTAAGAATGAAGAATGATATCAAATCCTAAAGCATGGACTGTTACAGTGTACTCAATGGTGATGTCAGGCGATGTCACAGCCTACCCAACTGTGATAAACTATTGTGTGCAGAAGGGAAAAGACCCCAGAACAGACTATTTGTAAAATGGAAATGTCAGATAGTAAAAAAACTGTGTCTAAAAGTCTTATCTATAAGGAGCATAAATGTTTTTCGACCATGTGGATTGCAGAACATTGGAGCACTAAAGGAAGACCAGCAAATATTGCCAAACTACTTGAGAAATCACAGATTTTGACATAAGTAAATCATCTGTGCAAAGAATTCTTTCTGAAAATGTCTTTTGTATGTGCAAGATGGTTATCTCAATTGCTCACAGAGGAAAAAAATGGAATGACTGAACATTTTGAGAACTAATGAGAGATGTTTAAATGACATTACATGACCTGGGCCATAAGGCAGTACCTGGTGTGTTGTTTTGTTTAAAATGCACAGTTTTATGTATACATTATTGAAATTTTCACATTTTAATAATAAATTATTATACTATCAAAATATCAAGATTTATTTTTCCCAGTATAAACCTTTAATAAGCTATTTTGGGACAACCCTACAATCCAAACCATAGACACAGTACCAAGGCATCTTCCATTTGAAACGAAAAGATTTGGTGTCAACCATGACTTATATACTATGGTTTTACATGCAACACATCTGAACTGGACAGACGATTTAAATACATGAACTGATAGCTTTATATGAGTAAGGATGCAGTTAAGGATTCATGACTACTCTCATGCTATATAAAAGACAGATATAGAAACCCGTTGGATCATGAACAATAAAATCATATTATATTTATTTCATAAAGAGACATAATTGAAATCACAACATAGTAAATACATCAATTAATACATTCAATTAAATCCCCAAAAGTATTTTCTGAAATGAAAGTCTTTTTATGTATAAACGGGAGCAATAATTCTGCCTATAACAGAGTTATACCACTTGTGTCCCTAATGGTAGAGGAGATAGTTGTGATGGGGTTAGTAGCTGCTGAAATGACATGTTATAAAACTTTTTTCAAAGTACTGAAGAGGGCATACGAGGAATTCTGTCTAAAATCAAGTTTGAGTCATCCAACTGATGCATGACTTTTAGTTTGCGAGATACAAGCTTTTTATAACTAGGAACTGACATTCTTAAAAAATTAAGGGGCTGTAATTCTGCTAGAATTAAAAGCCATTTAAATAACTTGATGGTAGTGTACATACATGTAAAGTTTCATTAATGTATGATAATAAGTTACTGAGATATGAGCACAGAGATATGAGAATGTTTAAAAAATTTAAGCAAATTTTCTTATTATGAAAGGGGCAATACTTCTGCCTTCAATTAAAATTACATGGGCAACATTTGTTCCCTCGGATTAGCTTACCATCTCTTTGAAAGTTGAGCTAAAAATACATGAATACCCACCAATTTCCCAACACCATCACGGCAGGTATAAAGTTTTACAAGACATTACTCAAATAAAATTAAAATATTTAAACTTCCTGAAAAAAAAGTTATATTTATAGTATAAATTTTGTATGTTGTTACTTATAACAATTTTTTGTGTAGATACTGATCATCTGATGTGAAATAAATAGACGAGTACATAGTTTATTATAGTGACATGTGCATACAAACATTGTGTTACAATACTAGAGTCACTGCAGGCAGTTTAATATCATAAACAACAAACTAGTCGTAAACAGACTTACATGTGCTATGATGAAATTATAAATATTAATTTACTGCCATTTACACAGGAATCATTTATTCTTACCTGATAGTATTTAACAAGATATCAATGAAGAAATTGTAATTTTCAGCAGGAACATTCCCTCGGGCCAAAAACACCTGCAATATAAGATAAACTATACAACTGTTAATTTGATAAAGGGCTGCGGGGACCCATGTGACTTTCTGGTATTGTATGCGTTTTTTTAATCAGTTAATTATAAACTTTTCACAGATTTCGACAAAACAAAGCAAAGCTACCCCTTAGAAATATATGCTATCCAAGGCATTAACAGTTATCCAGATTTATCAGTTACTTCAAAACACTTACCTTGTGGAACGTATGTGAAAATTACCACAACATTTTGTCTTAAATAAAATGCTAGATATGAATATTTAAATGATTGGGATTGGTTTTTCTCTTTCTCCATTATAAATATAAATGTTTTATAGTCATAAACTAGTTTGCCAATCTTTTAACTTTTTAATGATTTTGACAAGTCTTACATTCTATATTTTAGGTCATACTGCAAAAAGTACATATAAATAAGACAAATAGTATAATCTATTTTACAAAAGTGTATACCATACCTTATTATAGCTGCCCTCCATTAGGTACTGCTCCATGGACACGGGATGTTTGATATAAATGTTGTTCTGTAATTCTTTAACAGGCAGTAACTCCAGTTCCTGAACAAACAAATCGACATGTTAATCCAGGGCTCGAATTTAAGCACTCGCCACTCACAAAATGCGAGCTGTATTTTGAAAATGCGAGCTGTATTTTGAAAATGCGAGTTGAAATTACTTAAACTGGCATTTTTTTGCGAGTGGATTTCAAGTTGAGAAAATTACTTATAGTATTCATTTTATTGATTTTAGAAAATAAACAAGTATTATCCTGGTAAAAATAACGAGTTCTTGTAAATTTTACCCAATTTCTTTTGCAGCTCAACATTTATACATGTTAAACAATCGTGCTGCTTGGGGGTAATTTTAAAACGAATGGCCATTGGCTATATTAATTCTATAAATAGATATGTGTGTATGTCTTAATCTCAGTCTCTGTGCACTTGTTATTGTTAATTCCATGATTTATATTTTTGTTTAGTCCAAAGTGTTTATTTATAATATATCATTGTATGCATTTATTTATGGTTGTATAATAAATACTTGAGACAATTTTATATTTTAAAATATTTTGTTTTGTAAAGTACTGCTTTGAATTGTACCTTAACTTATATAATAACCTTGATACCATTGTCTATAAAATAAATACCAGCTAATAATGCATATTAAATAACACGCAGGCTTTGCCAAAATTGCCAGTGCACAAAAAAGTTAAATTCTAGCCCTGTAATCTACTGTTACACATATGATGAGATATCTCATCTCAGTAAATTACTGCCCAAGACATATGCTTGAACACAATGTAAATAGCAAACAGTCACTCATTT
Organism: Panopea generosa; assembly: GCA_029582155.1. Taxonomy (NCBI): domain Eukaryota; kingdom Metazoa; phylum Mollusca; class Bivalvia; order Adapedonta; family Hiatellidae; genus Panopea; species Panopea generosa. The sequence continues at coordinate 51,075,458 of CM055897.1, forward strand.
GTATATGACAGTTTATTTATGACAAGTAAATATTACTTTAGGCGATTCTAAAGAAATAATGCTGAACGTTAAAAGTTCTTAATGAGAATTTGAATTTTGTAAGTCATTTTAACTAGAAATGTGTCTGCCCTACTATTGATAAAACCAATTATTTACTATAAATTATTTAATAAAGTCAAAAAGTGATCATAACTCCTGTCACATTTGACTGATATTGACAACTCTACCTGTATGTTATAACTACACAGCTAAAGACAGTCAACTGAACCAGCAAGCCCTTTTTTGGGAGACTTTTGCTGCAAAATAATAACTCACTGTGTGAAACTCGGCTAATCTGTTCTGTGACAATAAGCAGAGAAGATTCAATCCCAGCAGCTGATACTTGTATGTAGATTCTGGTAGATTATCCCTGTAACATTATGTTCATTTCATTATCACTTCGGTAAACTGATTTTCTATGTTAATAATTCTTTGATATTGAGCTCAGAGCTAATACAATGACTATTTACTATTTATTGCAACTTTAGTCTCAACATTAGTTGCAAGACTATATAATCCCATGTTTGTTGTTCTGACTCAATGACCACAGGTTTACATTCAGACCATATCCTGCTATACAGCAAGTTTAATTCAAATCATATTAAAACTGTGTGAAGAGTTACGTCTGCAAAATTGGTGGTGCAAAATGTGATGTTTTAAAAGAACAAAGGGACAGAAAATAATTGAATCAAAATACCAAATCTACAAGCTCATTTTCAGACCATGAACCTGCTGTATATCAAGTTTAATTTGAATCAAGTTAAAATTGTGAAAAGAGCTTGTGGCCGCAAGGCAGTTGGTCTGAAATGTGATGGACGGACAAACACCATTTCATTCGCCCAATTTTACTCAAAATGCAGGGATAAAAAGAGTCTAGAATATGATTGAGATAAAATGTTGTATATATATATATAAATAACCCACTTGTAGTCCATATAGTAGCATTTTAACTGTGCCATGTATCTTTCAAATGCTGGAATATCCTTCCTGGCTATGGCCCACTGTGCTCCAACTTCCAGGATGTCCCCTAAAATTTTAATCAATTTAATATAATTATAAGCTATGTATAACAAACATTAGAAATTAATTTAGTACCAATTAGTGTATCAGGACTGAGGTACACAGAAAAAGATTAAAAAGTTGTTGTTTATATACATGTGTTTACATTGTCTACATGTCAATACATTATTCACACTCACCATTTTTTTCTTCATTGTGTCAATAGTAGACGAGTAATTACAAAACAAAAAGACGGGTCATGCAAAGGACACTCTGAACAAGGTCAATATCATATATATATACATGGAAGGCTACTGACACACTTTCTCACATAAAGGTTTTGAACTGAGCTGGGCTCAAACCCACTACCTCAGCGGTGAGAGTGCCTTAAACCACTCAGCCATGGAGGACACTGGGTGATTTTGAAGTACATATTCTTAATGTTAATCTACTTTTAAATCTACAAGTGTCACATTTAAAATTGAACTATGGTCAGAAACAAAAACACAAATAAAGAAGTATTGTTTTTTCATGAACATTGAGACAATTTCAGCAATTGTTTGCCCCTATTTAATATCAGGGAAATTGATAATTTTGTTACTCTGGATTGAGAACAAAGGTACTATTTGCCATTAGTAATGGGACAGACTAACAGCTCCAAATAATGGCAAAAAAGACCCCGGAGCTTGAATGGGTGATATCAGTAATCTCAAAACAGTTATGATTCAATCTAGAGTCCATTTCCTAGGTAGAATCAGTACAAGGTTTTGTCATTGTCAATGAAATTTCATCCGGCTGAGTGGTCAACACCCTACCCACCACACTATCTCCCCGCTTAGTCAATTAACATAAAGCCTAACATAACAACTACACTTACTTGCAACCAGCAGTTCTTGCTTTGACGGGGACGAATCATCTGTAGGTAAGAATGACACTTGTGTCAATGAGATCTAAAAAACAAAAAATATAATATAAGGGCTATGTAAAATTATATAAGTTATTATACAAGTATGTATAGCATTATTTTAGCTATATCATTCATACCCTATATCAACATAGATTTTCTATCTTTATCCAAGAATTCCATTCTATGTTTTCATCTTTGTTCAGATAAGAAAAGATCAATTTTAAACCGAGTCGGCAAGAAAGATAAAGATCAAACATAAGTTTAAGCCTAGTTCAGATCATGGAAAACAGTTGGGAGTATTACATGACAATGACATTTGTCACTTGCATTGAAGCCCCCACACACCACACCAAAAGCACACACATTTAACTGCTCTATCAATTTCTGTAAAAACGCTTTAAAATACTGTAACAATTCATAGGTAAAAAGTTTTCATCAGCAAAATGTATAACCGGTATCTTCCCAAATTTCATAAACAATGCCAGTTCAGTCAAGTGGTTTTCTCTATTACATTGAAACTAACATCACTCTTTATTTATGGGAGCCGAATATACACTTAGAAATGATAATGACCCACTACAGAAGTATTGAGATTATAAAAATTCATCACAAACATCTGAAGTTTTATAAAAAAAGTATTTAGCACATGGCGTCTGGACTAGTAGGTGCAAGTCTTTTTTGATGTTGTATTCATATTATAAATACAAATCTTTTTTTTATTATTTACAGGCAGTTTGGAGTCACTGACAAATTTTATGTTTATCTTATCTGTATTTGGTGCCACTCTCCCTACATTTAAATACTCTCCGATAGTTACAATGTCATGTTATCACAGCACCTTGCCAGTTTCCATATAAAAGTGTTCGATCCATTTAACTTTCAAACTGATGTTCATATTATGCAGAGTAAAATTTTGTGACAAACTTTTTAAAAACCTTGAATGCACAAAAAGGGCCGGTACCTATGCTCGAAAAAGCAATGAAATTTTGCTAAGGAAGTCAAAATTCAGATAAATCAATCCCAGGTAATTACATTATTTTTTTTATTTCACTTGTCAAGTTTGACAAGTATTTCTAAACTCTGCTTGTCCTGACCAAAAACAACTTGTCCTTACTTTAATCTAGAATTATGGTATTAGTCCAAAATTAAAAACACCTAAATAAACTGGGGATGTACAAAAAGAAGATGCTGTGTTTAATTTTTGAATTTCCACTTGTCCGTACCCACAATTCAGTTGTCCTGGACAGTCGGATGAGAGTTAATGTAAAGCACTAAAAATTTATTTTCTACCATGTCAGAAATTTTGGTAACAGCCATTTTGAAACAACATGATCTTGCAAGAATAACCATGAACTTCTGATTACCAGATGTGATTTTATTAAAAACAAAAATCAACAAACAGCAGCAATTATCAGATTTATCTGCACCATGCTATGTCTTTCCTGGCAAAACCAGCAGTCTCACTTGATCTAAAAATACTTATTACTGATAAATCTAAGTTGCACACATGGCCAGGGGGCATCCTCAAATGTTTAATGTATAGACTAAAGGAAACAAGTGAAATGCAAACACACACTTTTCAATTATCAATAAAGATTTTGCAATAGATTGTGTTATAATGTATTATATCATTGTTTATATCTTATAGAAATTGTATAACTTAGGGGTTAAAAATATTACAGAATAAACCAAAGGTCTGAGATCTATACTATTCGCTGTCAGACACTTGTAATCATACTTGAGCAAGGTCAAACTAGTACAAGCAGTAGACCCATTTCTGAATCACCATGGATGAAACTAGTGACCAACCTAAGCAGTGACCATAAAGAAAAATTCAACAATTTTATGCAGCACATGTTGTGGCCACAAAGCTGGTAAGCTATTCACAGATTTCAATATATGTGCAAAGTGCAGTTAAATATAAGAAATTTTGGTAATAAATGATATCAATGCCTTATTGTTGTACTTGTTCATTGATTTCAGTTAAAAGGACCTTAGGTTTATGAAATTTTTCAAAAATGACACAATGCAAACTAATTGAAAACCTTTAGAAGTGAATAGCTTCCACACTGCTTCATTACAGGCTAAGTATCGTTTTAGTATGAATTAGGTACAGTGTTTTTTGTATCGTGTAATACAGTATGGGGACCCATGGCGTGAGCCTTGTCCCATCTGATAACCAAAATAACTGAACACCATGACAAGTGAATAGCTTCCACACTGCTTCATTATAGGCTTAGTATCGTTTTAGTATGAGTTAGGTACAGTGTTTTTTATATCGCATAATACAGTACGGGGACCGACGACATGAGCCCTTTCCCATCTGATAACCAAAATACCTGAACACCTTGACAAGTGAATAGCTTTGACACTACTTCATTACAGGTTAAGATTCATTTTAGTATGAATAATGTACAGTTTTTTTTTTATCGTGTAATACGGTATGGGAACCAACGGCGTGAGCCTTGTCCCATCTGATAACCAAAATACCTGAACACCTTGACAAGTGAATAGCTTCCACACTGCTTCATTACAGGCTAAGTATCTTTTTAGTATGAATTATGTACAGTGTTTTTTTTTTATCGTGTAATACGGTATGGCGACCGACGGCATGAGCCCTGTCCCATCTGATAACCAAAATACCTGAACACTTTTACAAGTGAATAGCTCCCACACTACTTCATTACAGGCTTAGTATCGTTTTAGTATGAATTAGGTACAGTGTTTTTTATATCGTGTAATACAGTATGGGGACTGACGGCGTGAGCCCTGTCCCATCTGATAACCAAAATACCTGAACACCTTGACAAGTGAATAGCTTCCACACTGCTTCATTACAGGCTAAGTATCGTTTTAGTATGAGTTAGGTACAGTGCATTTTTTTTATTGTGTAATATGGTATGGGGACCCATGGCATGAGCCCTGTCCCATCTGATAACCAAAATACCTGAACACCATGACAAGTGAATAGCTTCCACACTGCTTCATAACAGGCTATGTATCATTTTAGTATGAATTAGGTACAGTGTTTTTTTATCGTGTAATATGGTATGGGGACCGTTGGCGTCAGCCCTGTCCCATCTGATAACCAAAATACCTGAACACCTTGACAAGTGAATAGCTTCCAAACTGCTTCATAACAGGCTAAGTATCGTTTTACTACCATGACAGATGTAGGAATCCTAAGATAGTAATACAGTGTTTTTTTCCCATTTTTCCTCCCAAAATCATGTTTTTTTTACCTATTAATCTATGCAAAAAGTTCCCCTATGATTACTTTGTAATTATTAATGGAATTTAATGCCAGATTAACAATTTAAAACAATGAAGAACAGAGAAAATGACCTGTTAACTGTTTTAAACATACATATGGTTCATTGTCCCAACCTCCCACAGGGCCTTCTCTGACTGAAACAATCTTGAGGCCGACACATTCACCAACTGATAAAAGTTGGAGCCAAATTGAAGACCTTGGGCCAACATGGTTTCATTGGCTCCAAGTTTCAATATGTCTTCCTCTTTTTTTGATTAAGGTGTTGTTTATTTGTCTGTTTGGTACTCCCAGTCTATATATAATAGCTTACATTTGAAAATGTAGATTTCTAAATAAGAATGTTACCTAAAAATAAATATAAATATATTTTTGCTTGTATTCTTAATGTATGTTATTGAAGTAAATTAACTATATTTCTCAAACATTATTGAATAATATAATTTTCATCCTCTGTGTCTTTTAAAGTTATTATAGATTTAAACAAGAAATGTCACTGGTAAGTGTCGCATGCCCCCCAAATGGTCTTTGAAAAATAACAATACAATTATGCTATAATAGGTAGTGATGTATCCATGAATATAAAGAGTAAAGGACTGATGTTTCAGACTAGACATACAATTTAACGTTTTTTACATTAAAGTGTGACCTTGACCTTTGTGTAACATTGACCTTGACATCTGATGTAATGGTCTGGGTATTTCAACAGTTAAATGCTGCTGAAACACCATCATGACATGCTGATTACTTGTGTCAAACTATTTTAAAATCCCTAAATGTAAGACAAAGTTACAGATCAATTGTTGATAAATTGAGCCAAGTGTTTTTGAAATCCATCCATGTATGATAATGTTAAAGGATGGACTTGAAATCTCAAACAGATTCAAAGTGTTGTCATACATACTAAAAGTGTGACCTTGACCTTTAAGATATTGGTCTAGGTCTTACTCATGACACGTTGTCATGTCATCTTGATAAATTGAGCCAATATAAGGGAAAGTCACAGACCAGACACACAATATCAAACAAATTGAAAGTGTGACCTTGATCTTTGAGGAAAGGTTCTGGGTCTTACATGCGACACTAAATTATATCATGTTGATCAAATGAGCCAAGTGTTTTTAAAATTTATCCATAGATGACAGACCGGACAAGAAATGTCAATATGACTGAAAGTGTTGTCAAACAAAGTTAAATTGTGACCTTGACCTTTGCAGTGGGAGTTTGGGTATTAAGTGTAACACATCGTCATGTTATGTTGATCATTTATAACAAGAATTTATAAAAATCCATCTATGCATGACAAAACTGCAGGCCAAACACGAAATCTCATACAGACTCAAAGTGTTGTCAAATTGAAATTGTGACCTTCACCTTTGAGTTATGGGTGTGGGTCTTACTCGTGACACGTCATCATAGTATGTTGATCATTTGTAGCAAGTATCATTAAAATCCATCTATGCATTACAAAGTTACAGGCTGGACACGAAATCTCATACAGACTCAAGTGTATTCAAAGAAACTCAAATTGTGACCTTGACCTTTGAGGTACGGGTGTGGGTCTTACTCGCGACAAGTCGTCATGTTATGTTGATCATTTGTACCACGTTTCAACAAAATCCATTCATGTATGACAAAGATACACGCCGGAAACGAAATACTGGACGGAAGGACAGACAAACACTGCGATTAATACTATATGGGGGGAGGGGGGGGGGTGGTTTCTTAGTGAACCCTAATACGTCCCCTTATTGCAAGAATCATTAACAGAGCCGCACTCCGAAAGAAAAGGTGCTGACTTTTAGTGCAACCCAACATCCTGGCATTTTGATCAAACAAAGGAGGAAATGGTTGTATATACGCAATTAAACCATTTTAGCTGTGTTTTCATTCATTCTATGATGTTTTTCTTATAAGATATTGAGAAATCAAGCATGCGCCGTCAATACCAAATAAATGGTTGAATTTTTAATAAATTACATCTTCCTATCAACGAAAATATTCTTTCATATTCCACTGGTGGCTAGCTTTTCAAAACAACTTGATCATTTTATCTTCCATTTGTATATAGTTTTTCGTAATTAAATTGCTTGAAATTAGGGAAAATAAACATGATAAACCACATTTGACCAAAGTTTTCATATTCACAAAAAATCTATGTTTATCATGGAGTGAGTCTTGCAGAGTTTAAATTTTTCAGTACCGCAACAAACAGAATACTAACTAATCTGTGCCTAATCTATGTATAAGTAAATACGCTGTTGTTATAACTAATTATAAAAACATTACACCTCGAGTTACGAACAATCAATGGATTAGGAAAATGCAATTAGGTGTCATAAATGACCGCATGGGTAATTTGCGGTCCAGTGCGTTAGTGTACACCAGGTATCAGACAGGTGGTATCCATGGAAACACACTTTATGATTGAAAGTTTAGGACAATGAAAAGCTACTTTATAATTTTGGCCATATAGGTAAAATATTGGCATGTTTTCTTGTCACCAATTACTTTTGCCAAACTGAAAAAACATGCTCACAGTGTGAGCCTTGTCCCATTTTGCTCATTACAATGTCACTTACCCCTACGGAAGACACCAGTCCTCATTCCCCTTACAACCCCCCTCCACCCCCCGCTAAATAAATGTAACATTTTTTATATCTTAGTAACTGCTGTTCCAAAAAGCTCTATTGGAAAGTATGTAATCCAAATGAAATTCGAAGCAACAATGAAATTTTGCGAAATGGTCTAATTTATCATTCGGTTGTTAATTTTATTTGATCAAATGCATTCGACAACATCTTTATAAAAATATCGACACATTTATTATAAAATTAGAGCAAATGGTCACTTTAGCCTTTTTTCATCTAATTTTAGTGGGTGGGGTATGAAATTATCATGTGAACACACTTTTATGCAAAGGAATCTTAAAAATTAGTTATGCATTGCTCAACAACGGTCATTTTCAAATTTTGTTACCAATGCCCATAGCAAACGAGGTAAACCAATCAACCAAAAGTTTAACTGAACAAGAAAAATCGGCCTCAAGCGCTTATCAAAACGTTAATGCATCTAACATTCACTTGGAATCAATAAACACACACACATATTTTAATTACCAGGTACCATGTCAGTTGTATCAAAAGCATATTCGTAATTTCTTTTCTTTTTTTATTCATTTACAGCATGCATCACCATATAATTATTGGAACAGATTCAAGAGGGAGGTATCTGCATCAACACATAAACAAATTTCATCCATTTCCTGATCACTATCATGTATCTTTGATTGTCATTTCTGGTGGTAAAATATCACAGGTCTATCATGCTGTTCAAAATAAAATGGCTTCTAATCCTGATGAGCAAACAGTCATTTTGATAGCAGCTGGCCTTTGTAATTTGACAGAAAAAGTGACCTGCAGAAATGGAACATACATTACATATAATTCAACAAATAAAGTCCAAACATTTATAACAGAATTACATGAAATTTCCAGGAAATTGAGACATGACACAACACTTTTTCTTGCAACAATTCCAAGTGCCTCTATTAAAAAATATGCATCTTTTCAAATTCTTAACCACAGACTTACAGAAACAGACTTAACAACTGTGGAAATACAACAACAGATAATTTTAGAAAAAGACATTATGACTATAAATCAAGAAATATGTAAAATTAATACAGAGCATTGTGTTAAGACTGTCAGACTTCATAGGGACATAATGAGAACATCAGTTGAAAAGAGGAAAAACATGGTCAAAATAAAAAACAACAACAAATTTTGCTACTCCAACATGTATGATGGAGTAGATGCAAAACAAGAGTTGAATACAAAGTGGTATAACATTATATGTTGCACAATTGTTTCAAAAATTATAGATTGTGAAATTACACTTACAGACACGGACCATGAAGACAATGATGATATATCTGCTGACACATGGGACTTTAAAAGGACGTGATAACTTTGTTTACCGGTATCAATAACTTTGTGAAGTGCGTGCATATGTCAAAAGCAAACTTATATTGTTAATTTAGGTGGGTGATATGACAATCGCTAACCTTTCAACTAACAGTATGATATATGTTTTAAACCATCGTATAAGTTACTTAAATGTACGCCTTAGTATAACCTAATGCACATATACAGAGAATTTTTGCTCTTTAGATCCGACAACTCCGGTTATGTGCAGGAATCCTTATGTCAAACTGCTCATTCTGATTATTAATAAGGCTAATATTTATATAAACATATACTTTAATAACTATGCATTATCTAACTGTTTTAATTACATACAACGCTTTTTATGATACGCCAACACAAACACTCATGAACAATATACACACTGTCACAGTGTGATGTTTTGACCCTCATTTGTAAACCAAGAACTGCCAGCAATGTAAGTATTATTCTTAATTATTACCCTAGTAATTGCAATATCTTTTCCCCTTATTTTTATTCTCTCTTTTTTTTTTACTAACCAACAAGTGATGGAAAATTGTTTTTGACATCTACCTATTCGCTCGCCATTTAGGTTTTACCTATTTCATATTATAGTCTTATAAGATAAATGAATTAAAACAAGTTGTACATATTTACACAATAGCACCGTTACAGGTCAGCTACCACCATTGAGACGAGCTCTCTAACTGGTTGAAAAAAGTATAGGGATATTCAGGGCATATATTTTTATAGTAAGCTTAATTCTGGTTGGATGAAAATGTGAAACTGGCAAATGATCACAATAAAATATAAGTTTATTATGTTTGTGTCAATAAAAAATTAGAATTATGTTTCTGTGACTGACTAAATTCATTTTATCAAGGAAACTGCATGGAAAGTAAAATTGGTGAAATTTACTTTTTTTCATGCTGAAAGTGGGGGTACCCAACTTCAGGGGGCAAAAAGTGGTACTTCTGACCCCATTTTGGGGACATTTTTATTTGAGTCTAGGACAGTACTTTAATATGATATAGGACTTTTTGGTCCGCCAATGTTAGAAAATGTGAAAATTTGGTCAAACGTTATAATGTAAGTCTATGGAAATCGCAATGGTGGTAGCTGACCTACAACGGTAACCACGAAAACTGATTACATGACAAAGCTGTATTTGCCGGAAGAAAGAAATAGTATTATAGACGAAATAAGACGTGTTTATGAGATTCTGAATTTAAATATTAACCTTTAATTTTGATAATAATTCGCCACATCGGTCTAGATTCTGAGGTCTTTTGTCCCATTCTCTCTTCAAACTTTGGTACATTATCACAATTTCTTTCAGAGAAGCCATTTTCGGAGCTTGTGTTAGATTTACAAGTTCGTGAAAAGCGCGATCGTACTAAAACGTTAGATATAGAAGTTCCAATAACAAACAAAATTTGATCAAAGTTTTTTAGCAATAAGCGGCTTACAACAGGTAAATAAACTTTGTTTGTTAAATATTAAAAAAAAAAAAAAAAAAAAAGTTAATGATACTTTACAAACATTTAGAAATGATTAAGAAAACATAAAAAAAACATTATTTGTTGTCGGTGTCGACTTCAAAATATGCTCGAACAAATGATCGTGGTGTATTCTGAAATTACCCCACCATTGATTTTTGTTCTTTATTCTATAGTAAATAATTATGGTTTGAAGGCTTGTCATTCATAGAGAACCACAAATGAAAGAAGTGAAAACTACATTTTACTGTTTGTCAGCCTCTGGACTATCAAAATATGATTAGAAAAGTAGGGGTCATGTGTCCTATAAGAGGTTTTTTTTCTGCTCAATGTGTACACTGTTGACAAAGTGAAAGTAGAATTCCGAAATCATGTATTCATACCCCAATTTCCAAGCATCAATTTTTTTTTTCTAAATTCACAATTTAAACATGACAATGCTATCAAAATGTTCAAAATACATCAATAATGCCATTCAAATAAAAAAATGAGCATTTAAATAAGGAAAATGCATTTTTAAAGAAGAAGAAACGAGGATTATTTATAACCACCATTATGCGACTACCCCACTAAAGCACTTCCTTTTTGCAATGGTGGTACTATGCCTATAAGGAAACTTTTTTTTTAATTTCATAATTACCTCTTTTTTACTAAGTACTATCAATTTGCAGTAATACTGCTAAGTTGCAGGCATTAAATACTGAAACTTTTGTCAGAATACCACTTTTTACATGATCATGTTGACCGGCATGCAGGGAACATTTTAAATGAACAATAAAAAAACTTTTTTGGGAGGATAAAAAAAAAAGTTTCTCAGCAAAATTATTTTGGGTCGACCGGGAGTGGCAAACAAACATTATTTTAGTTTAGGCTGCATATGTCTACGTCCCAGTAAGGGGTTTGGGATCAAATGAAAAATAGTTTAATGTCATTTTCAACACATAAAATAAAATGAAGGAATCTGAGTAGAACCATCTTCCTTCTGCAAGTAACTGGCAAATTTTTATCACAAAGTTTTTGGATCGGGCATGGCCCGAACCCACAATCTCAGTGATAATCGTCATTAGAAGATAGACCCTTAGACCACTCGGCCATGGCAGACAGATTCAGCCGTTGAATACCCAACATGAAATGAAGATAGAACTGAATTTATTTGAGAGTTAATTATTTTAATTTACCAATTTGTCACAAGATCACTTTCAAACACTGTAACATTTGTAATACAAAGTATGTAACACTTTCAGCAATGCTGTCTGTGTGTATCTAAAATAATATTACATTTATGTTAATTTTTTTTGCAGCTGGTCTGCAGTCTAGTAGAAATCCTTGTGATGATGATATGATGACGAAGGATACTCAACACCCACTGGATGAAGATAAAGATAAAATTTGGATTCAGGGACATAAATACGACCAGTGTGACGGAAGTGGGAAGGTCAATGAATGGTGGGGACATCTACTGGAGCTTGTTCAAGACGAAACATTTTCTGATACCACAATATCTGTATGTGGAAAGGAATCCTTGTGCCACAAACTGTTCTTGTCTGCAGTCTCACCATTCTTCAAAACAATATTCACCTGTGGACTGAGGGAATCTAAGGATGGAAATGTACAGTTAGGTGAAGTAACCAATGAGGTATTTGAAAGAATATTGGAATTCCTTCACAATGACTTTTACCTGGAGGTTGATACAGTTGGTGACATTTTAGAGCTGTTAAGTGGTGCTGCATTTCTAAGAGTGTTACCACTCCTGGATGCATTAAATAAAACAATTGAGCAGATATTTGACAATGGTTGTTATTTGGAATATGTTGCTGTATTCTGGAAACTGAACAAATTGCATGGACTGGAGAAGCTAACTAATTACTGCCTCAGGGTGATTTAAGATGAATTCACAAGTATAGACTACAGTTATCTTGATGTTGACGAAATGAAAGAGGTACTAAGTGATGACAACATTCAGCTGGACACCTGTAAGGAACCAGCACTGATGATTGTCAGTTGGGTGCTGTGTGATGTTGAGGAGAAGTGTAAATACATGCTAGAATTAGCTAAATGTCTGAAGCTTGAGGATGCGGAATCTTTTATAAATGAAGAGAAGTGCATTTTCACACCACTCAGATACAGTGGAACCTTTCTTGAAGCTGCTGAAGAAATAAAAGATCATTCTAAGGAAGATGCTCCATCTTGAAAATAATTCTGACAATGGTTCTGTAAGGGAAGCAGAAAATGTAGGGAATTTGAATCAACCAAGCACAAATAGTTCAAATTTGTCTAATGATTTATGTATAAATTACATAATGACAATAGTGTTTAGCTACAAATGTCAGTATTGTATGTGAAAAGCAAGAAGAATGTCTTGACGAAACAGTAAATTATTCAGAAGACAGCGTACTGCAAAGATTTACTGATCTAGAAAAAGAGAAAAATAAAAAGTCAGAGGTAAAGAAACAAATAGAAGAAAAACTAAAAAATGTTATTACAGAAATAAAATGTTCAGTAACTGGTTGTTATGAAAGTTTTTTGACACGAAATGTTGAATTGAATGTTGTCCTTCAAGATGATTACCAGTACCCAGTTGTTCCTTGTATTTATGATGGCTTTACAGGTGAACCAGGCTTATATGAGATGAGACTTCCAGAAGACGATCATTTGATTAAGAAAGGATTTGCAGCTTGCACAAGGGGCTCAGGTGATTTGTTTATTTCTGGTGGAAAGGCAAAAGAAGTCGAAAGATGCAACGATTTGATAATGAAACAGGAGACTGGAAAACATGTGCTCCAATGAAGGAGGGTCGTAAACATCATGCCATTTTTGCTTATAGAAATTCTGTGTTTGTATTTGGGGGAGCAAACTAGAAAGATGGGCTAGACTTAAAAGAATATGATATTGAGAAGGATGAATGGGTCACTTCAGAGACGAACACAACAGAGACCATGCTTGATGACTATGTAATTAAGGCATGCACATTTAACGAATGTGCCATTATATTTCTGCTAAACAAATACATATCTTCATATGACAATAGCAAAATGGAGGATTTGGAAGTTTTAATTTTCCACTATGCAGATGGAGAGTTTGAGTTGTTCAATGTGTCCCACTTTAAAACTTTAGATACTTTTTATGTCCCAACAGTGTACTTACAACATTTCAAAACTATTTACATCGTGACTGCAGATTTAAAGGTATTTAGATGGAAATGTGTCATGCATGGACTGGCTTATCCAGAATTTATTGCTCATGGTAGGTTTAGAGACTGTGCCAAATTTGGTGTAGAGGTGACAAAATCACGAGTGACAATACGTGGAGGTCATAATCTGTTAATAGAACAAGATGACAGAACCCCTCCAACTATCACAACACTCGATGATATTAGTGAAGTAGATCTAGAAGATAGTTTTGTTCACTGCCGGGAAAGTGGTATAGAGTTGAAAATGGCTGTTAAGATGGAAGGAAGCTATTGGTTTAAGATGCATCTCCAATGTAATTGGTTGGGCAAAAAATTTGTGTTTGAATAAAGGAAAGAGAATACTGATGAGGTAGTGGAGGATTATTGAAAAGATTATGGCACTTATCCACCAAGTTGGGAGAAAAACAATATCCCTGTAGAATCTTAATTATTATCATACAATAAATATCAAGCCTTAATGAAATTAAAAAAAAATTGTCTCCAAAATCTCTTAATTTTGTCTGATAAGAATAATAGAGGCAGAGCATGAGAATAAAGTGGCGAACAAATGTCATAATTTTGTTGTGATAAAGGTGGGAAAAGCATGAGAATAAAATGGCCAACAAAATCTCATGATTTTGGCTTATAAAGATAGGAAGAGCATGAGAATAAAGCGGCCAACAAAATCTCCTAATTTTGACCTGATAAAGATAGGAGGAGATGAAAATAAAGTGGCCAACAAAATCTCCTTTTTTTGGCCTGATAGATAGGAGGAAAATGAGAATGAAGTGGCCAACAAAATATCCTAAATTTGACCTAAAAATATAGGAAGAGCATGGGAATAAAGTGGCCAACAAAATCTCCTAATTTTGGCCTGATAAAGATAGGAAGTGCATGAATATAAAGTGGCAAATAAAATCTCCTAACTTTGGCCTGATAAAGACAGGAAGAGCATGAGAATAAAGTTGCCAACAAAATCTCCTAATTTTGGCTTGGTAAGGATAGGAACAGCATGAGAATAAAGTGGCCGACTAAATCTCATAATTTTGGCCTGGTAAAGATGGGAGGAGCATGAGAATAAAGTGGCCAACAAAAGCACCACATTTTGACCTGATAAAGATAGGAACAGCATGAGAATAAAATTGCCAACATTTTGGCCTGATAAAGATAGGAAGAGCATGAGGATAAAGTGGCCAACAAAATCACCACATTTTGGCCTGATAAAGATAGCGACAGTATGAGACTAAAATTGCCATCATTTTGGCCTGATAAAGAAAGGAAGAGCATAAGAATAAAGTGGCCAACAAAATCTCCTAATTTTGGCCTGATAAAGATAGGAGGAGCATGAATATAAAGTGGCCAACAGAATCTCCTAATTTTGGCCTGGTAAAGATAGGAACAGCATGAAAATAAAGTGGCCAACAAAGTATCCTAATTTTGGCCAAGTAAAGATAGGAACAGCATGAAAATAAAGTGGCAAACAAGATCTCCTAATTTTGGCCTGATAAAGATGGGAAGAGCATGAGAATAACGTGGCCAACAAAATCATCTCATTTTGGCATGATAACGATAGGAACAGCATGAGAATAAAATTGCCGACAAAATCTCCTGATTTGGCCTGATAAAGACAGGAAGAGCATGGGAATAAAGTGGCCAATAAAATCTCCTAATTTTGGCCTGGTAAAGATAGGAACAGCATGAGAATAAAGTTGCCAACAAAATCTCCTAATTTTGGCCTAATAAAGATGGGAAGAGCATGAGAATAAAGTAGCCAACAAAATCATCTCATTTCGGCCTGATAAAGATAGGAAGTGCATGATAATAAAGTGGGCAACAAATTTCCTAATTTTGGCCTGATAAAGATAGGAGGAGGATGAGAATAAAGTTGCCAACAAATTTTCCTAATTTTGGCCTGATAAAAATAGGAACAGCATGAGAATAAAGTGGCCAACAAAATCTCCTAATTTTGGCCTGATAAAGATGGGAAGAGCATGAGAATAAAGTGGCCATCAAAATCACCCTTTTTGGCCTGATAAAGACAGGAAGAGTATGAGAATAAAGTGGCCAACAAAATCTCCTAATTTTGGTCTGATTAAGACAGGAAGAGCAAGGTAATAAAGTGGCCGACAAAATCTCTTAATTTTGACCTGATAAAGATCGGAAGAGCATGAGAATAAAGTGGCCAACAAAATCTTCTAATTTTAACCTGTTAAAAAAAGGAATAGCATGAGAAAAAGTGGCCAACAAAATCTCCTAATTTTGACTTGATAAAGATAGGAATAGCATGAGAATAAAAGTGGCCAACAAAATCTCCTAATTTTAACCTGTTAAAGAAAGGAAGAGCATGAGAAAAAAGTGGCCAACAAAATCTCCTAATTTTGACTTGATAAAGATAGGAATAGCATGAGAATAAAGTGGCCAACAAAATCTCCTAATTTTGGTCTGATAAAGACAGGAAGAGCAAGATAATAAAGTGGTCAACAAAATATCGTAATTTTGACCTGATAAAGAAAGGAAGAGCATGAGAATAAAGTGGCCAACAAAATCTCCTAATTTTGGCCTGATAAAGATAGGAAGATCATGATAATAAAGTGGCCAACAAAATCTCCTAATTTTGGTCTGATAAAGACAGGAAGAGCAAGATAATAATGTGGTCAACAAAATATCGTAATTTTGACCTGATAAAGATAGAAAGAGCATGAGAAAAAGTGGCCAACAAAATCTCCTAATTTTGACTTGATAAAGATAGGAAGAGCATGAGAATAAAGCGGCCAACAAAATCTCCTAATTTTGGTCTGATAAAGACAGGAAGAGCAAGATAATAAAGTGGTCAACAAAATATCGTAATTTTGAGCTGATAAAGATAGGAAGTGCATGAGAATAAAGTGGCCAACAAAATATCCTCATTTGGCCTGATAAAGATAGGAAGAGCATGGGAATAAAGTGGCTCACAAAATCTCCTTATTGTGGCCTGATAATCTGGGAGGAGCATGAGAATAAAATGGCCAATGCAATCTCCTAATTTTGGCCTGATAAAGATAGGAGGAGCATAGGAATAAAGTGGTCAACAAAATCTCCTATTTTTGGCCTGATAAAGATGGGAGGAGCATGAGAATAAAGTGGCAAACAAAATCTCCTATTTTTAGCCTGATAAAGAAAGGAAGATCATGATAATAAAGTGGCTAATAAAATCTCCCAAGTTTGGCCTGATAATGATAGAAAGAGCATGAAAATAAAGTGGCTGACAAAATCTAAAAATTTTGACCTGATAAAGATAGGAAGAGCATGAGAATAAAATGGCCTATAAAATCTCCTAATTTTGGCCTGATAAAGATAGGAAGAGCATGAGAATAAAGTGACAAACAAAATCTCCTAATTTTGGCCTGATAACGATAGAAAGAGCATGAGAATAAAGTGACTGACAAAATCTCATAATTTTGAGCTGATAAAGATAGGAAGTGCATGAGAATAAAGTTGCCAACAAAATATCGTCATTTGGCCTGATAAAGATAGGAAGAGCATGGGAATAAAGTGGCTCACAAAATCTCCTTATTGTGGCCTGATAATCTTGGAGGAGCATGAGAATAAAATGGCCAACGCAATCTCCTAATTTTGGCCTGATAAAGATAGGAGGAGCATAGGAATAAAGTGGTCAACAAAATCTCCTATTTTTGGCCTGATAAAGAAAGGAAGATCATGATAATAAAGTGGCTAATAAAATCTCCCAAGCCTATAAAATCTCCTAATTTTGGCCTGGTTAAGAAAGAAAGATCATGATAATAAAGTGGCTAATAAAATCTCCCAAGTTTGGCCTGATAATGATAGAAAGAGCATGAGAATAAAGTGGCTGACAAAATCTCATAATTTTGACCTGATAAAGATAGGAAGAGCATGAGAATAAAATGGCCTATAAAATCTCATAATTTTGGCCTGATAAAGATAGGAAGAGCATGAGAATAAAGTGACAAACAAAATCTCCCAAGTTTGGCCTGATAATGATAGAAAGAGCATGAGAATAAAGTGGCTGACAAAATCTCATAATTTTGACCTGATAAAGATAGGAAGAGCATGAGAATAAAATGGCCTATAAAATCTCATAATTTTGGCCTGATAAAGATAGGAAGAGCATGAGAATAAAGTGACAAACAAAATCTCCTAATTTTGGCCTGATAATGATAGAAAGAGCATGAGAATAAAGTGACTGACAAAATCTCATAATTTTGAGCTGATAAAGATAGGAAGTGCGTGAGAATAAAGTGGCCAACAAAATATCCTCATTTGGCCTGATAAAGATAGAAAGAGCATGGGAATAAAGTGGCTCACAAAATCTCCTTATTGTGGCCTGATAATCTGGGAGGAGCATGAGAATAAAGTGGCTAACGCAATCTCCTAATTTTGGCCTGATAAAGATAGGAGCAAAGGAATAAAGTGGTCAACAAAATCTCCTATTTTTGGCCTGATAAAGATGGGAGGAGCAAGAGAATAAAGTGGCAAACAAAATCTCCTATTTTTAGCCTGATAAAGAAAGGAAGATCATGATAATAAAGTGGCCAACAAAATCTCTCAAGTTTGGCCTGATAATGATAGAAAAAGCATGAGAATGAAGTGGCTGACAAAATCTCTTAATTTTGACCTGACAAAGATAGGAAGAGCATGAGAATAAAGTGCCCAACAAAATCTCCTAATTCTGACCTGATAAAGATTACTTGTTTATAACTGTTTCTACATTTTCTGTAAGCAGATTAATTAAAATATTTCTCGATTCATTGTTTTTGTAACAATTATTAAAAGTTGGATTTTTGTTTATTTCCAGTTTTAAAATGTAAGAGTATCGTGTGATAGTTAACTATAAAAATAGCTTGGCAAGCACAAAAGTATCCATTTACACGTGAGATTTATTGATGGTTGCTTGAGGAAGTATGATAGTTCTGCTAAGGTTCTGATGTCAAACTTCATAAATAAAAACGTATGTAATATATAATTAAAGTTACCAGTAGTGTGTTGAAAATGGTGTTTAGAATTGCTTTCAACAATTTCTCAGTCGTATTGCGACAGTGTCAACTAGAGGCAGTATTCTGAGCTGCCACATTGGAGTATTATGTCACAGACACATGGTATGAAACACCACCCAGTCATAGTACACTGACACAGGGCTGATCAGACCTAGAACTATCCTCTAAATACGGAGTGTCGAGCGACGAAGCTTCTAGTATCATTTTGCAAGTATTTGGTATGACCTGACCAGGGATCGAACCTTTGTGTTCAGTCTCATTTAAAATATAAACAAACCCATTAACCAAACTTGGTTGTATGATACATTA
Organism: Panopea generosa; assembly: GCA_029582155.1. Taxonomy (NCBI): domain Eukaryota; kingdom Metazoa; phylum Mollusca; class Bivalvia; order Adapedonta; family Hiatellidae; genus Panopea; species Panopea generosa. The sequence goes on from CM055897.1 coordinate 51,094,610, forward strand.
AGTTAATAAAGGTGGTATGCTTATGTAAGTTTGGGTGTGCATATTGAGAAGTTATGGATAAAACTGGTAGTGTTTTACAGGTACCATCCATACTGGTACAGTGATACTCTTGTGCTGTCTCCACATCATTTATCTCTCATTTCCGTCCTAGAGTTGTGTTTTTATATTATTTTGGCATGTTGATAGATATCCTTATGGCAATACGGGCTCATAATTACACATGATATATATGGAGGTAGGATTGTTTTTATCAAATTTAAAAGTTTGAAAAGTCCTGATAAACTTCCTTTAAGATGCTTTGTGAATATGGGCCCTAGGTTTGGCTGAGAAGTTGAGAACATATACTTGTACATGATTAGTTTTGGTATAGAATGAAGACCTTAATGACATATCAACAACAATAATTTTATTACAACAAAAACAAAAAAAATTATGTTAATCTTAAACATATTAATTTTAGCAAAATAACATGACAAATTCCTCATAAAATGTACATTTAAATATTAGTTCATAAAAAATATTAGTAACATGTACATAAAATGTTATTATATTTGAAAATGTGTTTCATTTGTATGAGATTTTACAACAGTATTTCTGTTATTTGATGGCGGTAAGCACACCTAATTATTGTTCCATTGTTACTGAAATCCAGACGGTATCAAACACTAAATATCTCAGCAAATCACTCCCTACTTCTCCACATACCAGTTGGAGACTCCTACCTGTAGAAGTTCATGGCCAATTATCACAGAGACTGTGGCCAGGTTGGGATTTAAACTCAAGACCCCTGGATTGACACATTACTATCTATTTTCATCCACAGGTGAATTTTTAGGTGAGTGAAAACAATGAATTACACGTATATGTAATTATCACAGTTATTTAATACACCTCAGCAAATCATTAAAAGGACATACAGCAATATTGATAAATATACACTTGGGAAACACTGTCCTCTGTGGCCTTAGGCGCCATCATAAGATCACTTACCTCTCACCACTAAAGTCGTAGGTTGCAGTCCTGCTCGCTAAAAACTTTTATGTGAGAAAGTTTGCCAGTTAATTTCAGAAGGACAGTGGTTCTACTGAGATTTGTTCTGAAGTCTTCCTCCACCAATAAAACTTGATATGCCATATATAACCTGAAAATGGCATTAAACTCCATTAAAAAACAAGAAAATATCGGTGGAACAGATGGATGCTCCCCAAGTGAGTGTTTGCCTCTGTACGGGCTACTTGGTTGAAGAATAGCAAACTGTATAGCAGGAACAATATGTGGCTCTGCACTCCACAGAACTAATTCACAAATCATTTAACCAGAACAAAATGACAATATGAGCAGACCCTAGCTAGTTTTACAGAATTGAAACCAGAGGTTGTAAGGAAATAGTGTCATGGCAACAATATGCACATCTCCACTTGGTAATGATGCATCCTAGCAAGTTTCATAAAATTCCAACCACAGGTTGTACAGAAATAGAGTGGAAAAGAATTTGGTCACAGACTGAATCAAAGGGCCATAACTCTGTGAAAAATCATTGAACCGAAACACAAACATAGCAAGTTTCATAAAATTCCAACGTGAGGTTGCAGACAAAAGCGGACAATAATTTGGTCACATGCTCAATAAAAGGGCAGTAAGTCCATGAAAAGTCATTGAACCGAAACACAGACAATATGCGCATCTGCACTTGGTAATGATGCATCCAAGCAAGTTTCATAAAATTCCAACATGGGGTTGTAGAGAAATAGCGCAGACAATAATTTGGCCAGAGACAGAATCAAAGGGCCATAACTCCGTGAAAAATCATCAAACCAGAACACAAAGACAATATGCACATCTGCACTTGGTAATGATGCATCCTAGTAAGTTTCACAAAATTCCAACATGGGGTTGTAGAGAAATAGCCTGGACAATAATATGGTCACAGACTCAATCAAAGGGCCATAACTCCATGAAAAATCATCAAACCGAACACATAGACAATATGCGCATCTGCACTTGGTAATAATGCATCCTAGCATGTTTCACAAAATTCCAACATGGGGTTGTAGAGAAATAGCCCGAACAATAATTTGGTCACAGACTCAATCAAAGGGCCATAACTCTGTGAAAAATCACCGAACTGGAACACATAAACAATATGCGCATCTGTACTTGGTAATGATGCATCCTAGCAAGTTTCATAAAATTCCAACATGGGATTGTAGAGAAATAGCACAGACAAGAATATGGTCACAATTAGAAAGAAAGGGCCATAACTCTGTGAAAAATCATCGAACCGGAACATAAAGACATCTGCACTTGATAATGATGCATCCTAGCAAGTTTCATAAAATTCCAACCTGAAGTTGTAGAGAAATAGCCTGGACAATAATTTGGTCACAAATAGAATCAAAGGACCATAACTCCGTGAAAAATCATTGAACCAGAACACAAAGACAGTATGCACATCTGCACTTGGTAATGATGCATCCTAGCAAGTTTCATAAAATTCCAACATGGGGTTGTAGAGAAATAGCTCAGACAATTCCGTCACCCTTCAGTATTAGAACTGACGCTATATATGTACAAAGATAAAAATGCATTTACGAACAAATTTTTTTTTTCCAATTTGTTGGAACATATTTTTATGCCCCCTGCCCTCCCATTGCAGTGTCAGTCCAGTATTTATTGTCTGGCCTATAACTCTGTCATACATAAATGGACTTTGTTAATATTCTACATATGATCAACATAGCATGATGACTTAGCACAAGTTAAAGCCACACCCATACCCCAAAGGTCAAGTTCCCACTTTGAGTTTTTTTGACAACATTTTGAATCTGTGCGATTTCGTGTCCGGTCTGTAACTTTGTCATGCATAGATGAATTTTATAAATACCTGCTACAAATGATCAACATAACATGACAACATGTTGAGCATAACACCCAGATTCCCACTACAAAGGTCAAGGTCACAATTTAACTTTGTTTGACAACACTTTCAGTCTATTTGAGATTTTGTGTCCGGTCTGTAACTTTGTCACCTATGGATAGATTTAAAAAACAATTGGCTCAATTCATCAGCATAACATGACAACATGTCGTGCGTAAGATCCACACCCGTACCTCAAAGTTCAAGGTCACACTGAGTCTGTGTGAAATTTCGTGTCTGGTATGTAACTTTGTCACCTATGGATAAAGTTAAAAAATACTTGTCTCCGTTGATCAACATGACATGATGAAGTGTCTTGTGTAAGACCCAGAACCTTTCCTCAAAGGTCAAGGTCACACTTTCACACTGGATGCCATATATAATCTGAGATATGTTCAAAATGGAGCTAAACAACATTCAATAATATGGTCATCAATTTTTTTTTTTTATCAAAGCAGTTTTAAATCATTGTACAATGGCAGTTAATGTACAAATGGTATATGGTCTCTTCCTGGTCAATGAACAAGCTTCTAGTTGATTATCTCATACAATGTAGCTCCAAGTTCATGCAACTGTTATGATGGCTACATCCAAGACGGCCGTAATATTCCTAATCCTTCCACTAGGTTGAGTAGTTTGTCTTGAATGGGTACATCTGCGGTGGCCACATGTCTGTATATACTATACCCAGCCACGGCAAGAAAAGGTAAGGAGAGATAGGCTGTCCGGGAAATCACCTGTAACAAATCACAATACCTATTATTGTCAACAACATTTTTCTAGACAATTCTTCTCTATAATACAATCATGTACATGTATACAATTATAATCCTCTAATTCTTTTATTTATCCAGCTGGGCCTAGTTACCTCAGTCAGTAGCATGTCTGACTTTCAATCCAGGAGTCCTAAGTTTGATTCCACTCCTAAACACAGTCTCTCTCTCGCCGCTGATTCAAGTGGGAAAGTTATCAGTTACTTGCAGAAATGAATGTGGCACTCCAGTACTGGTTAACCTTCCAGGATCCCAGGGAAGAGTGGTTAGCTGATTATCATTCTGTTAGCCTTATATGGCATAGATATGATGCTAAATATTCCATCATTACCTTGTCCTGCCATGCTTTATTCTTGATACATTCATGGTACCGTGTTCTGGAAAACGACACCTGAAACAGGTAAAATATCTAAAATATACTACCACATCTACTTTTTTGTAGATGAAACAAGAGGGCAAAGTGGCCCTAATTCACTTAATTAATGCTCAAGACTATACAGTTACCGGTAAGGAGTAAAATGAACGTATTTATATAAAGAAACTTGATAAATGGTAGAAATATGTTGTTTGAATGCAACCTTGATATACCTGATTTGAATAAAATGTGTAATTGATTACTGTTTTTATCTGAAACAATACCATGTTGGTCAAAAATGTAGAAAACATATCCAACCAAATTATATGGAATATATATTATGTACAAACTGTAGGTCATACTATGTATTTTATAACATAGAATACCAGATAAAACAATTATATGAGCAAAGATTTTGAGCCACCTATACTTTCAAATAATTAAAAACAATTTATGATGGTTGATCATTCAATTTGTGGACAAAATCTACATTCATGCAAATACACCTTTAATATTTGTACAATTCAAGTACTGATGTACTTTCATCAGTATCCGGCATTTTCATGCAATTCTTACATCAGTAATAATGTTATGTATCCATAGCAACATGCATATATAGGTAGTCCAGCAGCTCAAAATATTGAGAAAACAGATGGCTGCCAAATTAAAGCCACAAGGAACTTAAGTTCTTCAGATCTGAAAATTACCATTGTGTAGAGTGGCATCCATGTTCCAGGGAAAAGCCAGAAGAGGAAGTTGTCAACCTTTTTCCTGAGCAAAAACATCCGTGAGTTCACAGACTGGCGCATCTGTAAGATACAATTTATATCATTTGCCATATTTTATCTGTATTACATCAAGTTCTCTAGATAAACACTATTTGAAGGTATTTGAGCATTGAAATATCTGAAAAAAGCAATGCAATTTAAAGTAAGGGTAAAATAGATTAAGTAGTAAATAAGAAAAAGGTAAGGTCACAATATTACTTTATTTCAAAACATTTTATGTTAACACTTTCCTATTTTGTCTTCAAACTTGAATGTACAGACAAAACAACCAACCATTCAAATGTCAAAGGTCAACTTCAAAGTCAGAAAGGTTAAGTCAGAGCCACAGTCAACAACAGAAATCCTTTTGTGACTACTTTTTAAAAGTAAGTCACAAACCCAGATAAATGTCGACACAACTCACATAATTATATATCAAGATGTATGGAAGACAAAGTTTCTCATGCTTTTTACTTTCCAAGTCAATTTTTGTTAATGGCTTTTCTCAAAAAAAATTTTTGTTTCGATAATTTTTCCTTATTGTTTTTAATTGTTTATTGACTTCAATCATCTTTAAAAATGAATGTCTAATGTATATAACACACTCAAGGAAGACAGGTGTGCCATGCCTTATGCTGACTGCTTTCTGTTTGTTGCTTTTAGCCAATTGCTTTTTGTGAGTGCTGTTTGTTAGTTGTGGTCTCCATTTTAATATCTAGCAACATAATTAAAATGTTAATTGTGTTCTTTTTACAAGACAAGAGCACAGCAAGTGGGTGCAGACCTTCATTTGTATATATGTAGTTTTAAATGATTACAATAATTATCAAACTGACTACAATTTATATGAGAAGAAATTGACTATTTTTTATGATTGAAGGGTAATACATAAAATACAATTGCTGTAATACAAAATAAAATAAACAGAAATATAATGTTGTATTTTTGTATGAATGAAGATACTGGCATATACAAGATGCAGTTGACAGGTTAAAAGTCTAATCTGAATGTGTTCCTCTAGCAGAGGCACTTACTGAGAATGAGCTAAACATTTATTTTAAGAAAATAGTCAAGTCCATTAAGTAAGTCAAGGTCAGTGATGTTAACATTTTTAACATGATGGTTATTAGTTTAAAAAATCAATATTATAACTGAATCACATGTACAAAATAAATTAAAAATGCTGGTTCCTAGATTAATAAATGTACAATATATAGTGAAGGAACCGATAATATACCTCTATGTAGTTGTAGAAGGCCAGGTCACACATAGCTTTGGCATCAATAGATCTGTATGTTGTAAACTCGCTCAGGGCTGCACCTGAAATTCAAATGCACCTTATTGTAAAAATAGTTATTTATTTCGTTTCTTTATTCAAACTATTTCTCATTGCAATATCAATAACTTAATACAATCTGATACTGCAGTATTAATACCTTTGGTACAATCTGACACTGCAGTATTAATATGACACTACAGTACCAATGCCCTTGCTGCAATCTGACACAACAATATCATTGCCCGATACCAATGGTCTTGATACAATCTGACACTATACTACAAACGGCCTTTAAACAATCTGACACTGTACTACCAATGTCCTTAATACAATATGATATTGCAGTACCCATCTAACACTGTACTACCAATGTCTTTAATACAGTATGACATTGCAGTACCCATCTGACACTGTATTACCAATGGCCTTAATACAATATGACATTGCAGTACCCATCTGACACTAAACTACAAATATCCTTAATACAATATGACATTGCAGTACCCATCTGACACTATACTACAAATATCCTTAATACAATATGACATTGCAGTACCACTCTGTTACTGTACTACAAATGGCCTTAATACAATATGGCATTGCAGTACCCATCTGACACTATACTACAAATGTCCTTAATACAATATGACATTGCAGTACCCATCTGACACTGTATTACCAATGACCTTAATACAATATGACATTGCAGTACCCATCTGACACTATACTACAAATGTCCTTAATACAATATGACATTGCAGTACCAATTTGGCACTATACTACCAATGTCCTTAACACAGTATGACATTGCAGTACCCATCTAACACTGTACTACCAATGTCCTTAACACAGTATGACATTGCAGTACCCATCTGACACTGTACTACAAATGGCCTTGAAACAATTTGATACTGTAGTATCAAATCTCTTGCTGCAATCTGACACTGTACTACCAATGGCCTTAATAAAATCTGACACTGCAGTATCAATGCTCTTAATAAAATCTGACACTGCAGTATCAATGCTCTTAATAAAATCTGACACTGCAGTATCAATGCTCTTAATAAAATCAGACACTGCAATATCAATGCTCTTAATTAAATGTGACACTGCAGTATCAATGCACTTTATATAATCTGACACTGCAGTATAAATGCACTTTATATAATCTGACACTGCAGTATAAATACTCTTGCTGCAATCAGACACTACAGTATCAATGCTCTTAATAAAATCTGACACTGCAGTATCAATGCTCTTAATAAAATCAGACACTGCAATATCAATGCTCTTAATTAAATGTGACACTGCAGTATCAATGCACTTTATATAATCTGACACTGCAGTATAAATGCACTTTATATAATCTGACACTGCAGTATAAATACTCTTGCTGCAATCAGACACTACAGTATCAATGCTCTTAATAAAATCTGACACTGCAGTATCAATGCTCTTAATAAAATCAGACACTGCAATATCAATGCTCTTAATTAAATGTGACACTGCAGTATCAATGCACTTTATATAATCTGACACTGCAGTATAAATGCACTTTATATAATCTGACACTGCAGTATAAATACTCTTGCTGCAATCAGACACTACAGTATCAATGCTCTTAATAAAATCTGACACTGCAGTATCAATGCTCTTAATAAAATCAGACACTGCAATATCAATGCTCTTAATTAAATGTGACACTGCAGTATCAATGCACTTTATATAATCTGACACTGCAGTATAAATGCACTTTATATAATCTGACACTGCAGTATAAATACTCTTGCTGCAATCAGACACTACAGTATCAATGCTCTTAATAAAATCTGACACTGCAGTATCAATGCTCTTAATAAAATCAGACACTGCAATATCAATGCTCTTAATTAAATGTGACACTGCAGTATCAATGCACTTTATATAATCTGACACTGCAGTATAAATGCACTTTATATAATCTGACACTGCAGTATAAATACTCTTGCTGCAATCAGACACTACAGTATCAATGCTCTTAATAAAATCTGACACTGCAGTATCAATGCTCTTAATAAAATCAGACACTGCAATATCAATGCTCTTAATTAAATGTGACACTGCAGTATCAATGCACTTTATATAATCTGACACTGCAGTATAAATGCACTTTATATAATCTGACACTGCAGTATAAATACTCTTGCTGCAATCAGACACTACAGTATCAATGCTCTTAATAAAATCTGACACTGCAGTATCAATGCTCTTAATAAAATCTGACACTGCAGTATCAATGCTCTTAATAAAATCAGACACTGCAATATCAATGCTCTTAATTAAATGTGACACTGCAGTATCAATGCACTTTATATAATCTGACACTGCAGTATAAATGCACTTTATATAATCTGACACTGCAGTATAAATACTCTTGCTGCAATCAGACACTACAGTATCAATGCTCTTAATAAAAGCTGACACTGCAGTATCAATTTGCGTAATAGAATCTGACAATGCAGTACCAATGCTAATGCTGCAATCTGACACTGAAGTATCAATGCTTTTGCTGAAATCTGACACTGCAGTATTAATGTTTTTGCTGTAATCCAACACTGCAGTATCAATGCTCTTGCTGCAATCTGACACTGCAGTATTAATGCGTTTGCTGTAATCCAACACTGCAGTATCAATGCTCTTGCTGCAATCTGACACTGCAGTATTAATGCTCTTGCTGCAATCTGACACTGCGGTATTAATGCTTTTGCTGCAATCTAACACTGCAGTATCAATGCTCTTGCTGCAATCTGACACTGCAGTATTAATGCTATTGTTGCAATCTGACACTGCAGTATTAATGCTCTTGCTGCAATCCAACACTGCAGTATCAATGCTCTTAATAAAACCTGACACTGCTGTATCAATGCCCATAATATAATCCGACATTGCAGTACTAATGCATTTTCTACAATCTGACACTGCAGTACTAATCTGAAACTACAGTATCGATGCTAACACTGCTGTACCAATCCTACACTGCAGTACCAATGATTTTGATATAATCATTTACTGTAATATCATTGCCCTATTAATATAAGCTGGCACTGTACTGCCAATGCCCTCGATACTGTCTCACACTACAGTATCAACGCACTTAATACAATCACCAATATCCTGTGCAAATACTTGTAATACAACTCCAATGGCCTAAGACACTGATGCAATATCCAATGCTCAATGCCCTTCAGAAACCCCCATTGTCCTATGCCCTTGATACAATGACTTCTATAGCCTTATTACATCATCCCATGCCCTGTGCCCTTACCACAATATTCAATATTCTTTGTCCTTGATACAGTACCCAATGTCCAATTCCATTGATATGGTCTTCACTGTCCTATGCCTTTTAAAAGTCTTCTATGCCCTTGATGCAGTCTTATGCCCTTAGTCTTGATACAATAAAGTCTCCAATGTCCTATGATTTTAATGTTCTATGACCTTGATACAAGCTCCAATGTCGTATACACCTGATACAGTCTCCAATGCCAAATGGCCTTAGTCTTGATAAGTCTCCAATGTCCTATGTCCTTGACATAGTCTCCAATGTCCTATACACTATGCTCAATACACTACTAGCCCTTGATACAGTGTCTATATATTTTACAATACACTACTAGCCTTTGATACAGTGTCTTTATATTTTGTTACAATACACTACCAGCCCTTGATACAGTGTCTATATATGTTTGAAATACACTACCAGCCTTTGATACAGTGTCTATATATTTTTACAATACACTACCAACCCTTGAGACAGTTTCTTTATGTGTTTACAATACACTACCAGCCCTTGATACAGTGTCTATATATATTTTTACAATACACTACCAGCCCTTGATACAGTGTCTATATATGTTTGCAATACACTACCAGCCTTTGATACAGTGTCTATATATTTTTACAATACACTACCAGCCCTTGAGACAGTGTCTATATATTTTTACAATACACTACCAGCCTTTGATACAGTGTCTATATATGTTTCCAATACACTACCAGCCTTTGATACAGTGTCTATTTATTTTTACAATACACTTCCAGCCCTTGAGACAGTGTCTATATATTTTTACAATACACTACCAGCCCTTGATACAGTGTCTATATATTTTTACAATACACTACCAGCCCTTGATACAGTGTCTATATATGTTTGCAATACACTACCAGCCTTTGATACAGTGTCTATATATTTTTACAATACACTAGCAGCCCTTGAGAGAGTGTCTATATATTTTTTTCTATTACACTAGCAGCCCTTGATACAGTGTCTATATATTTTTACAATACACTACTAACTCTAGATACAGTGTTTATATAGTTTACAATACATTACCAGCCCTTGACACAAAGTCTATATATTTTTACAATACACTACCAACCCTTGACAGTGTTTATATAGTTTTACAATACACTACCAGCCCTTGACACAGTGTTTATATATTTTGCAATACATTACCAGCCCTTGACACAGAGTCTATATATTTTTACAATACACTACCAACCCTTGACAGTGTCTATATATTTTTACAATACACTACTAACCCTTGACAGTGTCTATATATTTTTACAATACACTATCAGCCCTTGATACAGTGTCTATATATTTTTACAATACACTATCAGCCCTTGACAGTGTCTATATAGTTTTACAATACACTACCAGCCCTTGACACATTGTTTATATATTTTGCAATACATTACCAGCCCTTGACACAGCGTCTATATATTTTTACAATACACTACCAACTCTTGACAGTGTCTATATATTTTTACAATACACTATCAGCCCTTGATACAGTGTCTATATAGTTTAACAATACATTTCCAGCCCTTGACACAGTGTTTATATATTTTGCAATACACTTCTAGCCCTTGACACAGTGTTTATATATTTTGCAATACACTTCCAGCCCTTGACACAGTGTTTATATATTTTACAATACACTTCCAGCCCTTGACACAGTGTTTATATATTTTTACAATACACTACCAGCCTTTGATACAGTGTCTATATATTTTTACAATACACTACCAGCCCTTGACACAGAGTCTATATATTTTTACAATACACTATCAGCCCTTGATACAGTGTCTTTATATATTGTTACAATAAACTACCAGCCCTTGAGACAGTGTCTATATATTTTACAATACACTACCAGCCTTTGATACAGTGTCTTTATATATTGTTACAATACACTACCAGCCCTTGAGACAGTGTCTATATATTTTACAATACACTACTAGCCCTTGATACAGTGTTTTTATATATTGTTACAATATACTACTAGCCCTTGACACAGAGTCTATATATTTTTACAATACATTACCAGCCCTTGACACAGTGTCTTTATATTTTATAATACACTTCCAACCCTTGACACAGTGTTTTTATATTTTTACAATACACTTCTAGCCCTTGACACAGTGTTTATATATTTTACAATACACTACCAACCCTTGACAGTGTCTATATATTTTTACAATACACTATCAGCCCTTGATACAGTGTCTATATGTTTTTTACAATACACCACCAACCATTGACAGTGTATATATAGTTTTACAATACACTACCAGCCCTTGACACAGTGTTTATATATTTTGCAATACATTACCAGCCCTTGACACAGTGTCTTTATATTTTATAATACACTTCCAACCCTTGAAACAGTGTTTGTATATTTTACAATACACTACTAGCCCTTGATACAGTGTCTATATATTTTTACAATACATTACCAGCCCTTGACACAGTGTCTTTATATTTTATAATACACTTCCAACCCTTGAGACAGTGTCTTTATATTTTACAATACACTACCAGCCTTGATACAGTGTCTATATATTTTTACAATACATTACCAGCCCTTGACACAGTGTCTATATATTTTTACAATACACTACCAGCCCTTGATACAGTGTCTATATATGTTTGCAATACACTACCAGCCTTTGATACAGTGTCTATAGATTTTTACAATACACTACAGCCCTTGAGACAGTGTCTATATATTTTTACAATACACTACCAGCCCTTGATACAGTGTTTATATAGTTTACAATACACTACCAGCCCTTGATACAGTGTCTATATATGTTTGCAATACACTACCAGCCTTTGATACAGTGTCTATATATTTAACAATACACTACCAGCCCTTGAGACAGTGTCTATATATTTTTTTCTATCACACTAGCAGCCCTTGATACAGTGTCTATATATTTTTACAATACACTACTAGCCCTAGATACAGTGTTTATATATTTTACAACACATTACCAGCCCTTGACACAGAGTCTATATATTTTTACAATACACTACCAACCCTTGACAGTGTCATTTTAGTTTTACAATACACTACCAGACCTTGACACAGTGTTTATATATTTTACAATACATTACCAGCCCTTGACACAGAGTCTATATATTTTTACAATACACTACCAACCCTTGACAGTGTCTATATAGTTTTACAATACACTATCAGCCCTTGATACAGTGTCTATATATTTTTACAATACACTACCAACCCTTGACAGTGTCTATATAGTTTTACAATACACTACCAGCCTTTGACACAGAGTCAACATATTTTTCAATACACTATCAGCCCTTGATACAGTGTCTTTATATATTGTTACAATACACTACCAGCCCTTGAGACAGTGTCTATATATTTTACAATACACTACTAGCCCTTGATACAGTGTCTATATATTTTACAATACACTACTAGCCTTTGATACAGTGTCTTTATATATTGTTACAATACACTACCAGCCCTTAAGACAGTGTCTATATATTTTACAATACTCTACTAGCCCTTGATACAGTGTCTTTATATATTGTTACAATACACTACTAGCCCTTGACACAGTGTCTATATAGTTTTACAATACACTACCAGCCCTTGACACAATGTCTATATATTTTTACAATACACTACCAGCCCTTGACACAATGTCTATATATTTTTACAATACACTACCAGCCCTTGACACAATGTCTTTATATTTTTACAATACACTATCAGCCCTTGACACAGTGTCTATATATTTTACAATACACTACCAGCCCTTTACACAATGTCTATATATTTTACAATACACAACCAGCCCTTGACAAAATGTCTATACATTTAAAAAAAACAATACCTGTCCTTGATATAATGTCTATATATTTTTACAACACACTTCAAGCCCTGGACACAATGTTTATATATTTTTACAATACACTACAAGCCCTGGACACAATGTTTATATATTTTTACAATACACTACCAGCCCTTGATTCAATGTCTATATAGTTTTACAATACACTACCAGACCTTGACACAATGTCTATATAGTTTAACAATACACTATTAGTGCTGCAGTAGCTTATCTTATATTAACCCCATTCCTCCCAACACTACAGTGGATAATCACAAGAACAATGGAACAAGGAACAATGGTTTATAATTCTTTTTTAACATTCTGCAAGTCTGATATACACATTAATTTCAATAAAGTACACCTTTTCTGAGTATAAAAAATCCATTTATTTATTAGTAGTATATTTACCTAAATCATCATTGTGTTTCTTTAAGATGTCATCCAATACAATGCAGTCTTCAAAACCCTGTACACAAAGAAGGCTATGTTTGAATATAAATATATCATGTATGAAAAATAAGCTGACCTAACATCTCTCACACAGTTGTGTTCCCTACAACATCTCACCGAACAGTTGTGTTCCCTACAACATCTCACCACACAATTGTGTTCTCTACAACATCATCTCACCACACAGTTGTGTTCCCTACAACATCTCACCACACAGTTATGTTCCCTACAACATCTCACCACACAGTTGTGTTCCCTACACCATCTCAACACACAGTTGTGTTCCCTACAACATCTCACCGAACAGTTGTGTTCCCTACAACATCTCACCACTCAATTGTGTTCTCTACAACATCATCTCACCACACAGTTGTGTTCCCTACAACATCTCACCACACAGTTATGTTCCCTTCAACATCTCACCTCACAGTTGTGTTCCCTACAACATCTCACAACACAGTTGTGTTCCCTACAACATCTCTCAAAACACAGTTCACAACAACTCACCACACAGTTGTGTTCCCTACATCTCACCACACAGTTGTGTTCCCTACAACATCTCACCGCACAGTTGTGTTCCCTACACCATCTCAACACACAGTTGTGTTCCCTACAACATCTCACCGAACAGTTGTGTTCCCTACAACATCTCACCACACAATTGTGTTCTCTACATCATCATCTCACCACACAGTTGTGTTCCCTACAACATCTCACCACACAGTTATGTTTCCTACAACATCATCTCACCACACAGTTGTGTTCCCTACAACATCTCACAACACAGTTGTGTTCCCTACAACATCTCTCAAAACACAGTTCACAACAACTCACTACACAGTTGTGTTCCCTACATCTCACCACACAGTTGTGTTCCCTACAACATCTTACAACACAGTTGTGTTCTCTTCAACTTCTCACCACACAGTTGTGTTCCCTACAACATTTCACCGCACAGTTGTGTTACCTACAACATCTCACAGCACAGTTGTGTTCCCTTCAACTTCTCACCACACAGTTGTGTTCCCTTCAACATCTCACTGCACAGTTGGTTCCCTACAACATCTCACTGCACAGTTGTGTTCCCTACAACATCTCACCACACAGTTGTGTTCCCTTCAACATCTCACTGCACAGTTGGTTCCCTACAACATCTCACTGCACAGTTGTGTTCCCTACAACATCTCACCACACAGTTGTGTTCCCTTCAACATCTCACTGCACAGTTGGTTCCCTACAACATCTCACTGCACAGTTGTGTTCCCTACAACATCTCACCACACAGTTGTGTTCCCTACAACATCTCACCACAGTTGTGTTCCTTTTTTAGTGATGGTTACAACATATTGCACTAAAAATGTCCTTACAAGATACAAGAAACTTTATTTTGTGTCTCATGTACAAATATAAAACACTAGCTGTAAAGCTATTTGCTGGCATTTGTGATTAGGTTCAAAGTATTTTCAAAATGGTTCATAAAGACTGTGATTTCATGCTGCATATGAGTAGAGCAAAAGCTGGTATAGCATTTACTGCAATAAACCATCACAGGTGTTTAATAAAAGTCTTTGATCGGATTTTAACAGAAGGATATATTTTGGAGCATGTGATGATTTCTTGTTGTAAAAATGCTGATGTGTAGAACTATACTGTCTTTGAAAAAAGCTAAACTGGTCAACTCACCAGTTCAGATTTATGAAAAGATACCTGCTATGGAAAAATACTTTAAAATTTTTTCTATGTGAAATTTATTATTCATCATCTTTAAACCATCAAAGTATATGATCTGGATGAAGGATGATTTTGTAGGAAACCAGAAAATTTATTGATGAAACCTTTGGTTTGTACTAATTTATTGTGAAGACAGTTCAAAGCTAAATAAACTGCTCTTGAGTCTTTCTTGGGTAAAAATCAGTACTAAGTAACTTTTAGAGACATCAGGTCAATCTGGGGATCGAATCCACAACCTCTGGTATGAGTGACCGACACTCTTCTACTACACTATTGCTCCGCATAAAGCAGGGAAACTTTTGATAATGATACCCTCTTGCTTTGTACCCAAAAACACAGGGATTTAAAATACAGTCAAACCTGTGAAAGCGGCCACCTCTATTAAGTAGCCACTTGTCTTAAGCAGCCACATTTGCTATTTCCAAATTCTATGATTTTAGAGCAACTTAACCTGCTTTAAGCAACAACCTGTCTTTAAAGGCCACTTTTGCTCATTCCCTTGACTGGCTGCTTAAAACGACTGTACATTTCCGAAAATGAATGTTACAATAAAAAATTATGCTTAGATGTTGTTAAGCAAACTATCTATTACAACAACTAAAGATCTTACACAATTCATTCCTTGACCATAGAATGGTACCATGGCATGGGCTGCATCGCCCATGATGACTGCCTTATCCTTTACATGGTACGGGGAACACTGAAACAAGCAAAATTTGCATGATCTTAAACTAAAACACTAAAATATTCTGCCAATTTAGCTTTCAATCCGGTAAATGTGCCATGGCAAGTGATAAAACAAAGATGTGTACACCTCTATTTTTCTTAGTTTGTTACTTACCTAATATAAACAAGATATCAGCGAAACCCATAGACAAATACATGTATGTGAAGAATCATCAAACCATAACACAAAGACAACATGCACATCTCCACTTGGAAGTGATGCATCCTAGCTAGTTGCATAATGTCCACCAAGTAGTTGTATATTATGAACAATGATTTAGTAATGGATGGAATTAATGGGCCATAGCTCTGAGAACAAGAGCACAGCAAGCGGGTGCAGACACTCGTCTTTTTTCCAAATCTATTATGTAGGACAAAGTCAGTGAAGTAAACTTTTTAAAGTTGATGGTGATTAGTTTAAAAAATCAATACTATTACTGAAAAAAAAAAAACAGATTTAAAAAAATCACCAAAAAAATAGAGATGTCAAATAACAATGTTAACTCTTCTAGCCTTGTCAATCACAGAACAGTATATTATAATGTACCATCAGAAAAACAGATATATCTGTATGAATGTTAGCATCTTTCATATTAGCAAAATAGTAGATACATGTATGTGTAAGTAGGACTATTAGGGCAGAATATACACTATGTCTATGTCTGGCTAAGGCTAGCTAGCCAGTACTTAAGCTGAAATGTACTTAATTTAATTTTAAAATCTGGGTGTGGATGTGGGGGTGTATCTGTTTAATAAACAGGACTGTTTAAGTTTATAAAATAAAAAAAAACGTTAGAGGGAAAGGATGTCTTGGGGTAAGTAACAAAGTTGAAAAGGGACAGTGTAATCTACTTCAATACAGAACAAAATTTTGAGAAAACAATTGGAGGGGGTGGGGGGTCTTGGGGTTGGTAACAAAGGGGCAGAATAGTATTAAATTTAAAACAAAACAGAATTTAAAAAAAACAAGAGGGCCATCATGGCCCTATATCGCTCACCTGACTAACCTCAGGTCACCCAACTTAAGTAGATTATATAATACATGTACACTCAAAATTCCAGAAAGGCGAGATGGGCAAGTAGTTAGAATTTTTATTTGTTTTGAAGCTGTAAAAGATGCGTAGAAGAGTTCAAATTTGGTAGAGGTTCACCCATGGTAAATGTCAGTGAAATTACATCAAAATCAGGTCAGTAGATTCTGACAAGAAGGCTTTTGAAGTTTTTACTATAGCTGCCAACTGTTCCAAACTTAAGTCTTCAAACTAAGATAAAAATCCAGTTCCAGCACAAAACTAACCTGTTATGTTTGAGAACAGTTTCAAACTAAAGCATCAGACTAAACTATTGTGCATGAAACAATCCACAGTTCCAGCACAATAAATATATGAGTTTCGCTTGAAAGAATCTTTGTCGCAGTGCACTCTCCCCCAAAAACAATTAAGCCCCTCCTCCAAGATGACACTGAAAATCTCAAGCAGACTTCTTGCTGTGAAGAAACTAGCTAAAAATATGGTATTGCTTTATTATGAAGAAGTAAACCATCCCTGTTTGAACCATAAAAACTCTTGACTTTTATATTCAGAAAAACACCTATTTTAAAATGATTCATGATATATGAATAATATTTCAATCATTGATTATAATTGTATCATTCATCTTTTTATGATGAATTATCTTTTAAAACTTATATCTGGTACAATATTGAATAATAATAGCAGAAAAAAAGTTTATTTAAAGAGTTTATTACCTCTTCTTATAATAATTGCTATATAGACATTTATGCTATAAAACAAGAGAAATAATTTGACATAAAACTTACCCCACCCCCTGGCTGCCATGTTTTTTGACGAATCAAGATGGCTTAAACAAACTTGGTACAGGGTCACCCAAGGAACATTTCTGTGAAGTTATATCAAAGTTGGCCCAGTGGTTTCTGACAAGAAGATTTTTTAAGTTTATAATATAGCTTAGATAGTAAACTAACCCCACCCCATGGCAGCCATGTTTTTTGACAAATCACTACGGTTTGAACAAACTTGGTGAAGGGTCCTCCAAGGATCATTTCTGTGAAATTATTTTAAAATCAAGCCAGTTGTTTCTGACAAGAAGATTTTTTTAAGCTTTTACTAATTAAACTAGCCCCACCCCCTGGCGGCCATGTTTTTTGACGAATCAAGATGGCTTGAACAAACTTGGTACAGGGTCACCCAAGGAACATTTCCGTGAAATTATCTAAAAATCGAGCCAGTAGTTTCTGACAAGAAGATTTTTTAAGATTTTACTATAGCGTATATAGTATATTAACCCCATCCCCTGGCCGGGATGTTTTTTAACAAATCAAGATGGGTTGAACAAATTTGGTAGAGGGTCACCCAAGGAACATTTCTGTGAAATAATAAAAAATTGAGCCAGTAGTTTCTTACAAGAAGATTTTTTAAGTTTTTACAAATTAAACTTGCCCCGCTTAATGACGGCCATGTTTTTTGATGAATCAAGATGGCTTGAACAAATTTGGTAGAGGGTCACCCAAGGAATATTTCTGTGAAATTATTTTAAAATTGAGCCAGTAGTTTCTGACAAAAAGATTTTTAAGTTTCTACTAATTAAACTTGCCCCATCCCCTGGCAGCCATGTTTTTTGATGAATCAAGATGGCTTGAACAAACTTGGTAGAGGGTCACCCAAGGAATATTTCTGGGAAGTAATATCAAAATTAAGAGAAGTTGTTAGAAGCTAAAGTTAACGACGGATGACAGACGACGGGCCAACAACACGGACACTAGGCAATCACAAAAACTGAAAAAAGTGTGGGAGGGTGGGGGGGGGGGGGGGGGTTAAGGATGAAGGTTTTTGGATCGGTAATAAAGTTGAAATGGGGCAGAGTATTTGATTTAATGCAAAAAATATGGGCAGCAGGATGGGGGTCTTGGTTGGGCTCGGGCAGAACAATAAATAGGTCAAGATCAGTGATGTCAACTTTTTTTAGTTGATGGTCATCAGCTTACAGAATTAATGGTATTACTGAAAAATAAAATTGATTTAAAAAAAAAGAATAAAAAAAATTCAAACCCGAGCTAAACAAAAAAATTTAAAGCCCAAAGTATAGACATTTATTTTAGTTACCTATATAAATTGATTCTCCAACAAAATATAAATGTGTTTATGAAGTTTAGTCACCAAAACACGGGTAATTTGTTCAGAAACAGAGAAAATGCTGAGCTAAACATAGAACTTTAACTAAACTCAAGCTAAACAAAAAAATTTAACCAAAGGTTTTAGAGCCCAAAGTATGTAAATTTATGTAAGTTAGCTATAAACATTGTTTGTATTATATGATATGAATGTGTTTATGAAGTTTAGTCACTGTAACATGAGCTGTTTATTCAGAAACAGAGAAAAAGCTGAGCTAAACATAAAACTTCAACCAGCGGACAACAACAACGACGACACCAACAACGCCAGGGTCATGACAATAGCTCTTTGGTTTTTTTTCAAAAATGACGAGCTAAAAATTACCAAACCATAACACAAAGACAACATGCACATCTCCACTTGGTCGTGATGCATCCTAGCCAGTTTCATAACATTTTTCAATGAAAGGTTATAGAGAAATAGCTCGGACAAGGATTTGGGGACAATCATATGGACAAAATGACCACAATATTATGCTTTTCCGAAACATAAAAACATGCCAGATTGCATTTTATTAACAGAAATAAACTAAAAAACTTAACAATAAATTGCCGACACCATCGCTAGTGCCTACAGAAAAATATCACTTGTCTCTTTTTTTTCTTTAAAATGTGATACAAAACCTGGTATTGACATTTGCTTTAACTCTCATTAAAAGTTAACATTATAAAAATATCAATATTAGCCTTGGGGTTCAATTCTATCTTTGTAGGAAGTATATCAGGATTTTAGGAGCCTTTATTGCCAGGAGGATATCCAATTAAACATGCAAAAATAAAATAGGGGTTTCCTATCTTTGCCTTTGCGCACAGGTTAGACTTAAAATTGCAGCATATTTGTTATGTATCAAATGAATCATAAGTTTGGTTTGACCTGTCATGTTGGTTATATTTTGTTAAAAATAACTTACCTGTTTCATCTTAGGAAAAAATCTGAATGAAGAGGTGTAGGTCGCACAATGGTAAGTGGATGATACCTTATTCATATTAGAATAGTGATTCCCTTTTAATTTCACTGTTCTGATTAAAGCATTATTTGTTGTCATGTTTTGGCAGATTCAAAATTTCAAATAAATAATATTTTATTTATAAACGATAATGTAATTTTCAGATTTTTTTTTATTTTAGGCTTTTTTAGTGATTTTTCCTGATATATCAATGATAATTTTATTACATCTCATTTACCTTCACTGTTACCATTGGCAGGGCCTTGCTCTTGATGACAGTCTCCACCAAAAGTTTCCTTAAATGTTAAAGAATAATTGATCAGAATGAACACAACATGGACATACATGTTATTTATTGTTCCATTTAACTTACTATTGATCATTTAAAATAAACCCACTCATCCCTTCTTGCATGCAAGGTGCCCACTCTTACATATCACTTAACAACTGCTGCAGTTTTTTTTCTCTAAATAATTTGTAAATCTTTAACGGATATCAGGTTGGGATTAGCATGTATATGACAACCTGAGCAGGTTGGTAGGTAGGGATCAGCATGTATATGACAACCTGAGCAGGTTGGGAGGTAGGGATCAGCATGTATATGACAACCTGAGCAGGTTGGGAGGTAGGGATCAGCATGTATATGACAACCTGAGCAGGTTGGGAGGTAGGGATCAGCATGTATGTGAAAACCTGAGCTGGTTGGGATCAGCATGTATATGACAACCTGAGCAGGTTGGGATCACCATGTATACAACAACCTGAGCAGGTTGGGATCACCATGTATGACAACCTGAGTAGGTTGGGATCAGCATGTTTATGACAACCTGAACAGGTTGGTAGGAAGGGACAAGCATGCATATGACAACCTGAGCAGGTCGGGATCAGTATGTATATGACAACCTGAGCAGGTTGGTAGGAAGGAATCAGCATGTATATGACAAACTGAGTAGGTTGGGATCAGCATGTATATGACAAACTGAGCAGGTTGGGATCACCATGTATGACAACCTGAGTAGGTTGAGATCAGCATGTTTATGAAAACCTGAACAGGTTGGTAGGAAGGGACAAGGATGCATATGACAACCTGAGCAGGTTGGTAGGTAGGGATCAGCATGTATATGACAAACTGAGTAGGTTGGGATCAGCATGTATATGACGAACTGAGCAGGTTGGGATCACCTTGTATGACAACCTGAGTAGATTGGGATCAGCATGTTTATGACAACCTGAACAGGTTGGTAGGAAGGGACAAGCATGCATATGACAACCTAAGTAGGTCGGGATCAGCATGTATATGACAACCTGAGCAGGTTGGTAGGTAGGGATCAGCATGTATATGACAAACTGAGTAGGTTGGGATCAGCATGTATATGACAACCTGAGCAGGTTGGGATTAGCATCTATATGACAACCTGAGCAGGTCGGAAGTAGCATGTATATGACAACCTGAGCAAGTTGGGATCAGCATGTATACAACAACCTGAGCAAGTTGGGATCACCATGTATGACAACCTGAGTAGGTTGGGATCAGCATGTTTATGACAACCTGAACAGGTTGGTAGGAAGGGACAAGCATGCATATGACAACCTGAGCAGGTCGGGATCAGTATGTATATGACAACCTGAGCAGGTTGGTAGGTAGGGATCAGCATGTATATGACAAACTGAGTAGGTTGGGATCAGCATGTATATGACAAACTGAGCAGGTTGGGATCACCATGTATGACAACCTGAGTAGGTTGAGATCAGCATGTTTATGACAACCTGAACAGGTTGGTAGGAAGGGACAAGCATGCATATGACAACCTGAGCAGGTTGGTAGGTAGGGATCAGCATGTATATGACAAACTGAGTAGGTTGGGATCAGCATGTATATGACAAACTGAGCAGGTTGGGATCACCTTGTATGACAACCTGAGTAGATTGGGATCAGCATGTTTATGACAACCTGAACAGGTTGGTAGGAAGGGACAAGCATGCATATGACAACCTAAGTAGGTCGGGATCAGCATGTATATGACAACCTGAGCAGGTTGGTAGGTAGGGATCAGCATGTATATGACAAACTGAGTAGGTTGGGATCAGCATGTATATGACAACCTGAGCAGGTTGGGATTAGCATCTATATGACAACCTGAGCAGGTCGGAAGTAGCATGTATATGACAACCTGAGCAAGTTGGGATCAGCATGTATACAACAACCTGAGCAGGTTGGGATCACCATGTATGACAAACTGAGCAGGTTGGGATCACCATGTATGACAACCTGAGTAGGTTGAGATCAGCATGTTTATGACAACCTGAACAGGTTGGTAGGAAGGGACAAGCATGCATATGACAACCTGAGCAGGTTGGTAGGTAGGGATCAGCATGTATATGACAAACTGAGTAGGTTGGGATCAGCATGTATATGACAAACTGAGCAGGTTGGGATCACCATGTATGACAACCTGAGTAGGTTGAGATCAGCATGTTTATGACAACCTGAACAGGTTGGTAGGAAGGGACAAGCATGCATATGACAACCTGAGCAGGTTGGTAGGTAGGGATCAGCATGTATATGACAAACTGAGTAGGTTGGGATCAGCATGTATATGACAAACTGAGCAGGTTGGGATCACCTTGTATGACAACCTGAGTAGATTGGGATCAGCATGTTTATGACAACCTGAACAGGTTGGTAGGAAGGGACAAGCATGCATATGACAACCTAAGTAGGTCGGGATCAGCATGTATATGACAACCTGAGCAGGTTGGTAGGTAGGGATCAGCATGTATATGACAAACTGAGTAGGTTGGGATCAGCATGTATATGACAACCTGAGCAGGTTGGGATTAGCATCTATATGACAACCTGAGCAGGTCGGAAGTAGCATGTATATGACAACCTGAGCAAGCTGGGATCAGCATGTATATGACAACCTGAGCAAGTTGGGATCAGCATGTATATGAGAACCTAAGGTTTTACTCTTTTTATCAGAACCAAAGCTCTGCTGAGGTTTCTATAAAAAAATGTGCTACTGAGGGCTGCAATGTCCTTACCTCAGTCAAATACTTATGGCCAATTTCTTTTCTTGCATACCACTAAGATTTTCAAAATCAAACATATTTATCATCTTCTGGAAATAGTTTGTCTTTCTAGCAAATGTATCTTTCAAGGTGTTTTTATCTCAACCCTACAGTGAGATACAAATATTTCACATCATTAAAATGGCAGTTATATGAACATGTATATGGTACGTGAGAAATCGTATATATACTTACTCGCCCAGCAATGGTATGGAGTCTGCAAAATTGGTACGGAAGAATTTCAGCACCGCCTCCTCTGTTGTAAGAGTCTTGAAGATGTCAAAGGGCATGAAAAGGGTGACGGTGAAAGATTTGTCCTGATTGGGCAGAGCTATCATCATGTATTCATTACGTGCCCAAATGTGTAGATAGTTTATTTCCATAGCAAACTAAAAAATAAAATAAATACCATACATTATGTACTTTTTTTTTTTATTATTTACTTGAAGACTTCTGCTCTTGGCAACTCCGGTAGCCATTAAATTCATTAACTTGGTATTATTCGGAAATTAAATTACACCATTTGTGTAATAAACCTTTTGGGCCTCATGAATGAAAAATTATAGCAAAAACAATCTGAGTTTATAGCAAAAACAATCTGAGTTTGTACTGGACCCTGCCCTGTAGCCATGCACACCCATCTCTGCAAGTAACTTTCCCAGTTGAATCAACAGTAAGAGACAAATAACAATCAAACTTAATGTTGTATATCAATCACCACTATGGCCAGATGAGAATTAAAATGCACCATCCCTGGATTGATATCAATCACCACAGACACTATGGCCAGATGAGAATTAAAATGCACCATCCCTGGATTGATATCAATCACCACAGACACTATGGCCAGATGAGAATTAAAATGCACCATCCCTGGATTGATATCAATCACCACAGACACTATGGCCAGATGAGAATTAAAATGCACCATCCCTGGATTGATATCAATCACCACAGACACTATGGCCAGATGAGAATTAAAATGCACCATCCCTGGATTGATATCAATCACCACAGACACTATGGCCAGATGAGAATTAAAATGCACAATCCCTGAATTTATATCAATCACCACAGACACTATGGCCAGATGAGAATTAAAATGCACCATCCCTGGATTGATATCAATCACCACAGACACTATGGCCAGATGAGAATTAAAATGCACCATCCCTGGATTGATATCAATCACCACAGACACTATGGCCAGACCATCCCTGGATTGATAGTCAGACAAACTTCCAACTGTTATTTCTAAATCTGTCATGGTTTACATGATATAAAGTGACATATTTCTGACCTTGAGCCTTTAAGTGTGACCTTGACCTTTGAGCTACAGATGTGGGTCTGATTATTACATCGTCTGATTATGGTGAACACTTGTGTTAAATTACTTCAAAATCCCTTAATGCGTGAATAACTTACAGCCCGGACAAGATTGGATGCACAGACAGACGCACATACACCAAACAACCATAGTGATGACTATGTTAAGCTTACCACAATTGAGCTTGACAATATAGGCACTTGAAGCTTAAAGACTCATTGAATTTCGGCAAAATTAATAAAATATATTCATTTTTTTGTAAAAAAATTAGAAAAGGTTGTTTGTTAGAGAATTGGAATGTATAACAGTTATCACAGTACCCAATATCAGGATTAATGTCATCTTACTTGATTATCTTTTGTGGCAGGCATACACAGCTCCATGTACCCATGCGGTATAAATATCTGCTCATAATCCAGCAATGTTTTCTTCATCATCTGCTGGCGTATAGCAGAAAATGCTCCGTCACACCCCACAATGACGTCTGCAGTTACAGTCACAGTGCTGCCATCTGGTCTGTTTGAAAAAGTAAAACATGGCACTGATTTCTGTTTCACCAACATTTTTTTTTAGTTTTACTTAAAAACTTAACTTAATTTTAATGGTCACTATTATATTTTCTAATCAATGTCAAAGATATGGAGTTTTTAGTATGAAGTCTTTAAAATGTTTCAACACAACTAAAACTCATAAGATCCTCTTGTGTTTATCCTAATTATGAAATATAAGGCCCTCATTTCTAACTATTAGCTGTCAAATAATCTAATACTCTTATACATGTATATACTCAATAGTGATTTCCAATATAGAGGATGGTACTAATTCTACCACTATTGGAAAAGTCCTACCAAGCTACACCAAGGAGAAAATTCTATCACCACTGAAAGAATTCTGCCTGTGAACACCAATGAGACTTAATTCTACCACTATTGGAAAAGTCCTACCAAGCTACACCAAGGAGACAATTCTACCACCATTGAAAGAATTCTGCCTGGAAACACCAAGGAAACTTAATTCTACCACTATTGGAAAAGTCCTGCCAAGGAACACTAAGGAGACTTATATTTTACGACTTTTGAAAGAATTCTGCCTGGGTACACCAAGGTGACTTATATTCTACCACTATTGAAAGAATCCTGCCTGGGAACACCAATAAGACTTAATTCTACCACTATTAGAAAAGTCATGCCAAGGTTCACCAAGGATACTTAATTCTACCACCACTGAAAGAATTCTGCCTTGGAACACCAATAAGACTTAATTCTACCACTATTGGAAAAGTCCTACCAAGCTACACCAAGGAGACAATTCTACCACCATTGAAAGAATTCTGCCTGGGAACACCAAGGAAACTTAATTCTACCACTACTTGAAAAGTCCTGCCAAGGAACACTAAGGAGACTTATATTCTACCACTTTTGAAAGAATTCTGCCTGGGCACACCATGGAGACTTATATTCTACCACTATTGAAAGAACCCTGCCTGGGTACACCAAGGAGACTTAATTCTACCACTATTGGAAAAGTTCTGCCAAGGTACACCAAGGAGACAATTCTACCACTATTGAAAGAATTCTACCTGGGCACACCAAGGATACTTATATTCTACCACTATTGAAAGAATCCTGCCTGGGTACACCAAGGAGACTTAATTTTACCACTATTGGAAAAGTCCTGCCAAGGTTCACCAAGGAGACTTAATTCTACCACTATTGGAAAAGTCCTGCCAAGGTACACCAAGGAGACAATTCTACCACTATTGAAAGAATTTTGCCTCGGCACACCAAGGAGACTTAAATTCTACCACTATTGAAAGAATCATGCCTGGGTACACCAAGGAGACTTAATTCTACCACTATTGGAAAAGTCCTGCCAAGGTTCACAAAGGAGACGATTCTACCACCATTTAAATAATTCTGCTTGGGCAGACCTAGGAGACTAATTATACCACTATTGAAAAAATCCTGCCTGGGTACACCAAGGAGACTTAATTCTAAAACTATTGGAGGATCCTACCCAGGTACAACAAGGAGACTAATTCTACCACTTTTGGAAGAATCCTACCAAGGTACACCAAGGAGACAAATTCTACCACTGTTGGAAGAATCCTGCCTGGGTAGACTAAGGAGACTAATTCTACCACTATTAGAAGAATCCTACCCAGGTACACCAAAGAGACTTAAATTCTACACATATTGGAATAATCCTGCATAGGTACACCAATAAAACTTAATTCTACCACTATAGGATGAATCCTACCCAGGTACACCAAGGAGATTAATTCTACAGCTATTGCAAGGACCTTGCCCTAAGGTACACCAAGGACAATAATTCTACCACTATAAGAAGAATCCTGCCTGGGTACACCAAGGAGACTTAAATTATACCACTATTGGAAGAATCTTACCAAGGTACTTAAAGGAGATTAATTCTACCACTATTGGAAGAATCCTGCTGAGGTACATTAAAGAGATTAATTTTACCACTATTGCAAGGACCCTGCCCAGGTACACCAAGGAGACCAATTCTACCACTATTGGAAGAATCCTACCTGGGTACACCAAGGAGATTAATTTTACAACAATCACAAGGATCTTTCCCTAAGGCACACCAAGGAGACTAATTCTACCACTATTGCAAGGACTCTGCCCAGAAACACAAAGGAGATTAATTCTACCACTAATGGAAGAATCCTACCTGGGGATACCAAGGAAACTTATTCACTACTGCAAGGACCTTGCACTAAGGTACACCAAGGAGACTAATTCTGCCAGTATTGCAAGGAACTTGCCCAGGAACACCAAGGAGACATATTCTACCACTATTGGAAGAATCCTACCTGGGGATACCAAGGAGACTTATTCTATCACTATTGCAATGACCTTGCCCTCAGGTACACCAAGGGGACTAATTATACCACTATTGGAAGAATCATGCCTTGGTACACTAAGAAGACAAATTCTACCACTATTGGAAGAATCCTACCCAGGTACACCAAGGAGACTAATTATACCACTATTGGAAGAATCCTACCCAGGTACACCAAAGTGACTTATCATACCATTATTGGAAGAATCATGCCTTTGTACACCAAGAAGACTAATTCTACCACTATTCGAAAAGTCCTGCCAAGGTACACCAAGGAGTCTTATTCTACCACTATTAAAAGGACCCTGCCCAGGTACACCAAGGAGACTTAAATTCTACCACTATTGGAAGAATCCTACCCAGGTACACCAAGGAGTCTAATTCTACCACTATTGCAAGGACCATGCCAAGGTACACCAATGAGACTTATTCTACAACTGTTGCAAGAATCCTACCCCAAGGTACACCAAGGAAACTAATTCTACCACCATTGGAAAAATCCTGCATGGGTACACCAAAGAGACTAATTATACCACTGTTGGAAGAATTCTACCTAGGTACACCAAGGAGACTAATTCTACCACTATTGGTAGAATCCTGCCTGGGTACACCAAGAAGACTAATTATACCACTATTGCAAGGACCCTGCCGGGTACACCAAGGAGACTAATTCTTCCACTATTAGAAGAATCCTACCTAGGTACACCAAGGAGACTAATTCTACCACTATTGGAAGAATCCTGCCTGGGTACACAAAGGAGACTTATTCTACCATTATTGGAAGAATCCTACCCAGGTACTCCAAGGAGACTCATTCTACCACTATTGCAAGGACCTTGTCATAAGGTACACCAAGGAGACTTAAATTCTACAATAATTGAAAGAATCCTGCCTGGTTACACCAAGGAGACTCATTCTACCACTATTGCAAGGACCTTGCCATAAGGTACACCAAGGAGACTTAATTCTACCACTATTAGAAGAATCCTACCCGGGTACACCAAGGAGACTTATTCTACCACTATTGGAAGAATCCTACCAGGGTACACCAAAGAGACTAATTCTACCACTATTAGAAGAATCCTACTCAGGTACACCATTAGAAGAATCCTACCAAGGTACACCAAGGAGACTTACATTCTACCACCATTGAAAGAATCCTGCTTGGGTACACCAAGGAGACTAATTCTACCACAATTGCAAGAATCCTACCTGGGTACACCAAGGAGACTAATTCTACCACTATTGCAATGACCTTGCCCTCAGGTACACCAAGGGGACTAGTTATACCACTATTGGAAGAGTCCTGCCTTGGTACACCAAGAAGACTTATTCTACCACTATTGGAAGAATCCTACCCGAATACACAAAGGAGAATAATTCTACCACTATTGGATGGACCCTGCCCAGGTACACCAAGGAGACTTATTCTACCACTATTGCAAGGACCCTGCCAAGGTACACCAATGAGACTTATTCTACCACTATTGCAAGAATCCTACCCTAAAGTACACAAAGGATACTAATTCTACCACCATTGGAAGAATCCTGCCTGGGTACACCAAGGAGACTAATTATACCACTATTGCAAAGACCCTGCCCGGGTACACCAAGGAGATTAATTTTACCACTATAAGAAGAATCCTACCTAGGTACACCAAGGAGACTAATTCTACCACTATTGGAAGAATCCTGCCTGGGTACACAAAGGAGACTTATTCTACCATTATTGGAAGAATCCTACCCAGGTACACCAAGGAGACTCATTCTACCACTATTGCAAGGACCTTGCCATAAGGTACACCAAGGAGACTTAAATTCTACCATAATTGAAAGAATCCTGCCTGGGTACACCAAGGAGAATTATTCTACCACTACTTCAAGGACTTTGTCCTAAGGTACACCAAGGAGAATAATTCTACCACTATTAAAAGAATCCTGCCTGGGTACACCAAGGAGACTTAATTCTACCACTATTAGAAGAATCCTACACGAGTACACCAAGGAGACTTATTCTACCACTATTGAAAGAATCATACCCAGGTACACCAAGGAGACTTACATTCTTCCACCATTGAAAGAATCCTGCCTGCGTACACCAAAAAGACTAATTCTACCACTATTGGAAGAATCCTACCTGGGTACATCAAGGAGACTAATTCTACCACTATTGCAACGACCTTGCCCTCAGGTACACCAAGTGGACTAATTATAACACTATTGGAAGAATCCTGCCTTGGTACACCAAGAATACTAATTCTACCACTATTGGAAGAATCCTACCTTAAGGTACACCAAGGAGACTTATTCTACCACCATTGGAAGAATCCTGCATGGGTACACCAAGTAGACTAATTCTACCACTATTGGAAGAATCCTACCCAAATACACCAAGGAGACTAGTTCTACCACTGTTGGAAGGACCCTGCCATAAGGTACACCAGGGAGACTTAAATTCTACCATAATTAAAAGAATCCTGCCTGGGTACACCAAGGTGACTAATTCTACCACCATAAGAAGAATCCTACCCAGGTACACCAAGGAGACTAATTCTACCACCATTAGAAGAATCCTACCCGGGTACACCAAGGAGATTAATTATACCACTATTGCAACAACCTTGCCCTCAGGTACACCAAGTGGACTAATTATACCACTATTGGAAGAATCCTGCCTTGGTACACCAAGGAGACTAATTCTACCACTATTGGAAGAATCATACCTTAAGGTACACCAAGGTGACTAATTTTACCACCATTACAAGAATCCTGCCAAGGTACACCAAGGAGACTTAAATTCTACCACCATTGGAAGAATCCTGCCTGGGTACACCAAGGAGACTAATTCTACCACTATTGGAAGGACCCTGCCATAAGGTACACCAGGGAGACTTAAATTCTACCATAATTGAAAGAATTCTGCCTGGGTACACAAAGGAGACTAATTCTACCACCATTAGAAGAATCCTTCCCAGGTACACCAAGGAGACTAATTCTACCACCATTAGAAGAATCCTACCCGGGTACACCAAGGAGACTATATATACCACTATTGGAACGTCCCTGCCCAGGTACACTTAGGAGACTTTAATTCTACCACTTTTGGAAGAATCCTACCCAGGTACACCAAGGAAAATAATTCTACCACTATTGCAAGGACCATGCCAAGGTACACCAATGAGACTTATACTACCACTTTTGGAAGAATCCTACCCAGGTACACCAAGGAGACTAATTCTACCACTATTGCAAAGACTCTGCCAAGGTACACCAATGAGACTTATTCTACCACTATTGCAAGAATCCTACAATAAGGTACATCAAGTAAACTAATTCTACCACCATTGGACGAATCCTGCCTGGGTACACCAAGGAGACTAATTATACCACTATTGCAAGGACCCTGACCAGGTACACCAAGGAGACTAATTATACCACTATTGCAAGGACCCTGCAATACCAAGGAGACTAATTCTACCGCCATTGGAAGAAGCCTGCCTGGGTACACCAAGGAGAATTATTCTACCACTACTGCAAGGACTTTGTCCTAAGGTACACCAAGGAGAATAATTCTACCACTATTCAAAGAATCCTGCCTGGGTACACCAAGGAGATTTAATTCTACCACTATTAGAAGAATCCTACACGGGTACACCAAGGAGACTTATTCTACCACTATTGGAAGAATCCTACCCGGGAACACCAAAGAGACTAATTCTACCACTATTAGAAGAATCCTACCCAGGTACACCAAGGAGACTTACATTCTACCTCCATTGAAAGAATCCTGCCTGGGTACACCAAGGAGACTAATTCTACCACTATTGCAAGAATCCTACCTGGGTACACCAAGGAGACTAATTCTACCACTATTGCAAGAATCCTACCTGGGTACATCAACGAGACTAATTCTACCACTATTAGAAGAATCCTACCCGGGTACACCAAAGAGACTAATTCTACCACTATTAGAAGAATCCTACCCTGGTACACCAAGGAGACTTACATTCTACCACCATTGAAAGAATCCTGCCTGGGTACATCAAGAAGACTAATTCTACCACTATTTGAAGAATCCTGCCTGGGTACACCAAGGAGACTAATTCTACCACCATTAGAAGAATCTTACCTGGGTACACCAAGAAGACAAATTTACCATTATTGCAAGGACCCTGCCCAGGTACACCAAGGAGACTAATTCTACCACCATTGAAAGAATCCTGCCTGGGTACATCAAGAAGACTAATTCTACCACTATTGGAAGAATCCTGCCTGGGTACACCAAGGAGACTAATTCTACCACCATTAGAAGAATCTTACCTGGGTACACCAAGAAGACAAATTTACCATTATTGCAAGGACCCTGCCCAGGTACACCAAGGAGACTAATTTTACCACCATTAGAAGAATCCTGCCCAGGTACACCAAGGAGACTTAAATTCTACCACCATTGGAAGAATCCTGCCTGGGTACACCAAGGAGACTAATTCTACCACTTTTGGAAGAATCCTACCTAGGTACACCAAGGAGACAAATTTTATCACTATTGCAAGAGTCCTGCCCAGGTACACCAAGGAGACTAATTCTACCACTATTGGAAGAATCCTACCTGGGAACACCAAACAGACTAATTCTACCACTTTTGGAAGAACCCAGCCCAGGTACGACAAGGAGACTGAAATTCTACCACTATTTGAAGAATCCTGTCAAGGTACACCAAGGAGACTATTTATACCACTTTTGCAAGGATCCTGCCCATGTACACCAAGGAGACTTAAATTCTACCACTATTTGAAATATCTTGCCAAGTTACACCACTTTTGCAAGAACCCTGTTTATGTACACCAAGGATGCTAATTATATTGATATTGGAGACTAATTATACCACTTTTGGAAGGACCCTGCCTAGGTACACCACTACCACTATTGGAGACTAATTCTACCACTTTTGGAAGAATTCTGGCTGGGTGCACCAAGGAGATTAATTCCACCACTATTGGAAGGGTAGTAGTGCCTAAGTACACCAAGGAAACTAATTCTACTAATATTGGGAGTGAATTTTAAACCTTGGCAACCCACCATGAGGAAAGTTATGAATGACTATGTGTTGTTGTTTCAAAGACCAGATACACAATTATAAACATCCTCTTTCACCTTAAACATCAATGGAGAGAATTTGTCAATTAATACTGAAGGTAAAATTACAGAAACTTAGCACCATATAGTCAGCTGTTTGGGTTATAGAAAAATTGTAATACTTACTTCTGGAAGACAACAGTACCCGAATCAAACTTGCACTCTAAAACTTTATGTTCAAAATGTAAGGAGACATTGGGAAACTTCTCAGCAGCTGAAAACAGAATTAAAACAAGAGATGTGGAAATTCCCCGAAAACCATGTTTTTTAAACATTTTAATTATTCTGTAACTATAACTCTATTTCATTCCAGAATTTTATGTACATTGAAGCAGAAAATAAAAAAAAATATACAATTCAAATTTTGTTGTTTTATTTGTAAAACATTGATGCAATAGTTTTGTTAAAAAAGCATGAAATAAAGTTTTCTCTTGTTTCTGTGCTATTCACTGGTTGTTTGGCTAAAATATTACTTCCGTAATTCACATTATGAAAGATGAAATGTGATTATACTCGAAAACAAACATGCATATTCATAAAATAATATATAAATATTTTCACATTTTGCATTGAGGCTTATATGGTGGTATTGTTTCCAGTGCCCACCGATAGGAGGTAAGTCACATATGCTCAACTGATAGCAACAATTTCTTAAACATGATGTTTGATTCTACAAATATATTACAAAATGCATCAAACATTATGAGAAATTCAGTTGTGTTATAAAAAATTTAAACGGACCTGTACATTTCTCTAATAAATCATTTGTATTTTTTATAATATTTTTTGCCTCATGGCTATCAACTGAGTAAGGGTACCGCAAACCATTTTCAAGATAAAAATGTGCGTGTTAATGGAGTTTCATTTTAATATATATCAATACATCAATCCAAAAATTTTTAGTATCATCATCAAAATAACAAAAGAAAAAGATTATTTTTACTGCTAAAAAAATTGTATAAGTTTGGTTGCGGAAACAATCAATTTTAGCATTTTTGACTTATTAAAGGGCCATAACTCTAAAGATAATTCACTGGTTATCGAACTTGGCTCAGATTTTATAGAGATACAAACTTTGTGTAAGTTGGCTTCAGTTCAGATAAGGAATACTCTAGTTATTAAGCAGAAATGGTAAATTTTAGCGTTTTTGATTAATTAAAGGGCCATAACTCTAAAGATAATAGTCTGAATTGGCTGGTTATTAAACTTGGCGTAGATTTTATAGAGATTCAAACTTTGTGTCAGTTTGCTTCAGTTCTGATAAAGAATACTCTAGTTATTGAGCGAAACGGGCAATTTTAGCATTTTTGACTAAATTAAAGGGCCATTACTCTGAAGATAAAAATCTGAATTGGCTGGTTATCAAACTTGGCCTAGATTTTATAGAGGTTCACACTTTGTGTAAGTTTGGTTCAGTTCTGATGAAAAATACTCTAGTTATTGAACGGAAATGAAAAACTTGACGCCGCCCATCCGCCCGCCTGCCCGCCAACATTGCCAATCTTATAACCAGGTTTTCAACTTTGAAAAACCTGGTTAAAAAATCAAATTTGTATAATTATGTCAAATGTTTTATATGCCAAATGTTGTATATACCAAACATTGTATATGCCAAGTGTTGCACACATCAAATGGTGTACATATACCAAATGTTGTACATGCAAACTGTTGTATATGTCAAATTTAATGTTGTATATGCCACCAAATGTTTTATATACCAAATGATGTATACCTTATGTCAACTGTAATATAATCCAAATGTTGAACATGCCAAAATTAATGTTGTATATATAAAATGTTGTATATGCCAAATAGTGTATATGCCAAACATTGTATATGACAAATGCTGTATACCATATGTCAAATGCTGTGTGTCAAATGTTGTAAATGACAAATATTGTATTTGACATATGCTGTACACCATGTGCCAAATGGTGTGTGCCAAATATTGTACATGCCAAATGTTGTACATCCCAAATATTGTATATGCCAAATGTTGTACATGCCAAATGTTGTACATGCCAAATATTGTATATGCCAAATGTTGAATAGCAGTGACATTTGCTATATTTTTGGAATGTAACTTTGTTTAAGATTAATCATTTTTGGATGAATATGCTGTCTGGTCAACAAAATAGGTGTTAAACCTCGAGTCACTTCATATACATTTTTCTTTAGATCTGACTTTTATCAAACAACACATAATAGATACATGTACTAGATAAAATCATCAATTTTTGATTAACTTAAGATGAGAAAAAAGCAGAATCTTATATCTGCCAGGCCCAGTTAGCTCAGTCAGTAGTGTATATATCTGACTATCATTCAATCCAGAGATCACGAGTTCAAATCCCTGCCTGGCCACAGTCTCTGTAATGATTGAAATACAACATTGTGTCTCACTGTCATTCATCTCTCACATCTGATTCTCGGGAAAGTTATCAATTACTTATGAAGATGGATGTGCTTGAGTACTGGTTAACCTTCCATGATCCTAGGAGAGAGTGGTTAGGTTAATTGATTGATAATCTGTTAGCTCATGAATAAACATGTATTAAACATGATGCTAAATATTCAATGTTTCTCATGTTCAGATGCTGACCTTACCAGGACTGGACTTATTTCTAAGACATACCAAGCTCGATGGAGGGAACTGGTATGGCATGAAAATGTAGTAGATACGAAATAAGAAAACATAGTTTAACAACCCTTCATTACCTGTTAGAAGCAGCTCATTTAGATGGCGCCTATCTACTGACATTATATACTGGAAAAAAGAAATACAACATGCTAGTATATCATTATAGACAGAATAAAAATGTAAATATGTGAACAAGAAAATTAAATGACACATATATGTGCATAACATCCTTCAGGTTTGGCTCAGCATTTGTGGGGTGGTAGTGAAGTGAAAAGAGTGTTGGCCACTCACGCAGAGTCTTCTTGAAGCTTTCATGGAAGTTGGGGCTTTATTTTTTTTAGGTATGAACCTGACTGTGTGGCAGACTCTTCATGTAAAGTAACATAACATTCCTTTCATAAGTTTCAAAGTTATTGCTGAGACACAATATTGACTCATTTGACTGTCAACCTCTAAGCATGACATTGACCTTTGAGGTGTGGACCTGATTCTACTGCAGTACTCATTTAGTTTAGCTTCAATATGATTATCCTCACAATCACTCTGGAGTCCATATTATGGGCAAAACAAGTACTGGGTGTTGTTTTTAAGAAGGCATCAGATTGCACATTGTGTATGTAACCATAACAACAAATAAAGCATAATTAGCAAATCCATGTAGACATAATACTACTTAACTTCCTATGTCCATAACCGCAAATTCCTGTCTCTAACGTTACTCACCCTATAATTGTTAGATTGAAATAAGTAAAAAATATCTACGAAATTATATGTGAATTGATAACTTTACAAAAAGAAAAAAACAAATCAACACTTTTAGACAAAGATAAACTGATGGTGATAAAACGTTAAAAATTAACTAGGTATCTTATTAATAAACACCGATAATTGCCTTGTTGTATTAGCTGTTGTATTAGCCTTGCTGTATTAGCCTTGCTGTATTAGCCGTGTGTTTTTAATATATTATACCTGATCCTTCTTCCCATATGGTATAGGTCTTCGTGCCCCATTCAGGTCATGAATCATCCTGGCATACATGGGTATACCATGTTTAACAATGTCTTCTTCAAGGCCCACCCTCTTCAGGGCCTCCCTACCACGCACAGACAGTGCCAGGTTGATACTGCGGCCACGTACTACCTCCATTGTTCGGATATCTGAAGATCATGTTAATATCACTTAAAGTATCATATATTCATAATATCTGATAAAAGGATTACTTGAAAATATTAGGTAACCAAGAAAATAACATAACATTTATTTTTATTGAGTTTCTTTATGAATGGTAATAAAATAGTCTATTTGCCAAGCAAAACAATAATGCAACTGCATGGAAAATGATTGCATCCTTATGAATATATAACTTTGATTGAAAAAAGGAAAGTATTGCCTTAAATAGGTGATCTCAGCATTGTTACCGACATGCCACAAAAACTGAATAATAAGGTGTTCCAGGTGTAGGACTCACACCACTATTATCTCCTTTGAGTACTCTGGACCTACAGATGAAGGAGGTAGTTCTCTTTTTTTTCTTTTTTCAGGGCTTTGTACAGTAGTGATTTATTTTTTCCTAGCATGAGTTAAATGGTCAGTATTTAAGAAATACCACTGAAAATTTGATGCTGATACCAGCTTTCTGGACAATTCTGTGTCATTTCAGAATTGTTGGTTTGAACCATATCATGGGCAAATAGTTGACATATTATTACTCTGGAAATTGAAAGGTCTCATTAAAGCATTTAATTTTAAAAAACAACAACCTGGTCAAGGTATACTTTTTTTTCATTTATAATTGCATATCTTGAACCAGTAAAGAATTCGAGCCCAGACACATGCTGCAGATTCTATTTTTCACTGTGTTTTGGACATAAATGTTACAATGGAGCCCTAAGGGAAATGCAATAGTGGTGTGAGACATGTACAAATTCACCCTATATTCAGTGATGCTACATGTTTACCTGTTTCATCTCATATACATCCACCTTGTAATTGTGTTCCAGGTGCACAGATTCACCCTATATAATGTGATGTCAAATGTTTACCTGTTTTCATCTCATATACATCCACCTTGTAATTGTGTTCCAGGTGCACAGATTCACCCTATATAATGTGATGTCAAATGTTTACCTGTTTTCATCTCATATACATCCACCTTGTAATTGTGTTCCAGGTGCACAGATTCACCCTATATAATGTGATGTCACATGTTTACCTGTTTTCATTTCAGATACATCCACCTTGTAATTGTGTACAGGTGTACAAATTCACTCTATATTGTGTGATGTTACATGTTTACCTGTTCTCATCTCATATACATCCACCTTGTAATTGTGTTCCAGGTGTACAAATTCACTCTATATTGTGTGATGTTACATGTTTACCTGTTCTCATCTTATATACATCCACCTTGTAATTATGTACAGGTGTACAGATTCACCCT
This sequence comes from Panopea generosa, assembly GCA_029582155.1. NCBI lineage: Eukaryota > Metazoa > Mollusca > Bivalvia > Adapedonta > Hiatellidae > Panopea > Panopea generosa. The sequence continues at coordinate 51,132,426 of CM055897.1, forward strand.
ATATTGTGTGATGTCACATGTTTACCTGTTCTCATCTCATATACATACACCTTGTATTTTTGTTCCAGGTGTACATCTTCACTCTATATTGTGTGATGCTACATGTTTACCTGTTCTCATATCATATACATCCACCTTGTAATTTTGTTCCAGGTGCACAGATTCACCCTATACTGTGTGATGCTACATGTTTACCTGTTCTCATATCATATACCGGTACATCCACCTTGTAATTTTGTTCTAGGTGTATAGATTCACCCTATACTGTGTGATGCTACATGTTTACCTGTTCTCATCTCATATACATCCACCTTGTAATTGTGTTCCAGGTGTACAAATTCACTCTATAGTGTGTGATGTTACATGTTTACCTGTTTTATCTCATATACATCCACCTTGTAATTGTGTTCCAGGTGTACAGATTCACCCTATATTGTGTGATGTTACAAGTTTACCTGTTTTCATCTCATATACATCCACCTTGTAATTTTGTTCCAGGTGCACAGATTCACCCTATACTGTGTGATGCTATATGTTTACCTGTTCTCATCTCATATACATCCACCTTGTAATTCCTCTCTGCCATGAAGCAGGCCTCCAAAGCCCCAACCTGAATTAAACAAAAATGAAGATGTTTCATTCTAATATCATGCCCATAAACATTTTGAAAATCTGTTGGGCGGTTCATGCGAAAAAGATTTTTTAAGTTTTAGACTATTTTTAGTTATGTTGGCCATCTTGAATTTCAGATCGAAAAAAAAAATCTTTTTTGTAGTCTCCTATGCAATAGAAACATCCTTGTGGTTTCAGAATAGATGAAGAAAGAGAACATTTTCTGTTTTCCCATAGTATCCCTATGTAAAAGTCAAAGTCCCCTTACAGGGCCCCTATAAATTTTAGCCCCTAAATTCTTATCTGCAATCAAACCCCTACACATAGGGATATTTTATGCCAAATATGAACAAATCTGACATACTAGTTCTTAAGAAAACGATTTTAATAATTCCCAATTTTTACCCTTTTAGGGCCCCTCCTGACCCCTTAAGACAGTGGAACCCAGTCATTTTTACAAATCTGAACCTCCTTCACCAAACACTGCTTCTGTGAAGATATAGGCAAAATCATTTCCATTTAAAATAAAAAAAAAAAATTATACTGACATTGTGTCCCCTAATTGAACCATCGGAGCAGGGTCACTTTTAACCCTTGGGATCCCATTTGAACAAATCTATCAAAACTATAGTTGGTCATCATTACTACATTAACATTTTGAAAATCTGTTGGGCCGTTCATGAGAAGAAGATTTTTTAAGTTTTGGACTATTTTAAGTATCATCAGCCATCTTGAATTTAAGATCAAAAATCTTCTGTATATTCTCCTTTGCAATAGAAACATCCATATGAAGTTTCAGTTTAACTGGCCTAGAAGTTTCAGAGAAAGTGCTGCTAACAGAAGACAGATGACGGATGATGGACAACGCGCCATAGCATAAGCACTTTTGGCCTTTGGCCACTAGAGCTAAAAAATAAATACAACAAGAAAATATCGGTGAAACTGATGAATGCTCCCCAAGTGAGTGTTTGCCTCTGTACGGGCTACTTGGTTGAAGAATACCATAAAACTGTATAGCAGGAACAATATGTGACTCTGCACTTCACAGAACTAATTTGCAAATCATTTAACCAGAACAAAATGACAATATGCGCAGATCCTAACTAGTTTTACAGAATTAAAACTAGAGGTTGTAGGGAAATAGTGTCATGACGAAAATATGCACATCTCCACTTGGTAATGATGCATCCTAGCAAGTTTCACAAAATTCCAACCACAAGTTATAGAGAAATAGAGTGGAAAAGAATTTGGTCACAGACTGAATCAAAGGGCCATAGCTCCGTGAAAAATCATCGAACCGAAACACAAACATAGCAAGTTTCATATAATTCCAATGTGAGGTTGTAGAGAAAAAGCGCAGACAATAATTTGGTCACAGACAAAATCAAAGGGCCATAACTCCCTGAAAAATCATCAAACCGGAACACAGACAATATGCACATCTGCACTTGGTAATGATGCATCCTAGCAAGTTTCACAAAATTACAACATGGGGTTGTAGAGAAATAGCGCGGACAATAACTTGGTCACAGACTCAATCAAAGGGCCATAACTCCGTGAAAAAACATTGAACAGAAAACATAGACAATATGCGCATCTGCACTTGGTAATGATGCATCCTAGCATGTTTCACAAAATTCCAACCAGAGGTTGTAGAGAAATAGCCCGGACAAGAATTTCGTCACAAACAGAATCAAAGGGCCTGAACTCCTTGAAAAATCACCAAAACGGAACAGAAAGACAGTATGCGCATCTGCACTTGATAATGATGCATCCTAGCAAGTTTCATAAAATTCCAACATGAGGTTGTAGAGAAATAGCCTGGACAAGAATTGAGTCACAAATAGAATCAAAGGGCCATAGCTCCATGAAAAATCATTGAACCGGAACACAAAGACAGTATGCGCATCTGCACTTAGTAATGATGCTTCCTAGCAAGTTTCATAAAATTCCAACCAGAGGTTGTAGAGAAATAGCCCAGACAAAAATTTGGTCACAAACAGAATCAAAGGGCCATAACTCCGTGAAAAATCATCAAACCGGAACACAAAGACAGTATGCACATCTGTACTTGGCATTGATGCATCCTAGCAAGTTTCATACCAACCAGAGGTTGTAGAGAAATAGCCTGGACAAGAATTGGTGACGCACGCACGGATGGACGGGCGCACACACAGACGAAGCGCCGACTATATGCTTCCCTCCTTTGGGTGAGCATAAAAAGATAAAATTCTCCCCTCTTCTCCCTTTTAAAGAAATATTTGGATGAGAATCTAGCAATTAACTCATAATGCCCTACAAAGTTGTTTTAAATCAAATTCCAGAAAAGTACTCTTGGTTGAGCCCAAGATCCAACTAATGACTTCTGGCATGAGCACCCAACAACCTATATACTATGTCACTGCCCCACTAAAGTGTCATGAGTAATGTCATGTCCATGACTTTCATTTTTCATCTATCCTGGAAGTTGGTTGTAAATTATGCTAAATTTTTCAGTGAACTAATTGTCATTGTTCTTTGTGAGAAAACTGATAGATGCGAAATTGATAAGTACAAAGCTTATAGGTACAAAATTGCTAGATGCAACATTGCTAGGTACAAAATTCCTAGGAACAAAATTGATATATGCAAACTTGATAGGTACAAAATTAATACAGTCAAACCTGCAAACTTGTCTTAAGCAGCCAGTCAAGAGAGGAAGCAAATGTGACCTTTTAAGACAGGTTGTTGTTTAATACAAGTTAATTAGTTAACTGCTTACACAGGTTTGACTGTAGATGCAAAATCGATAACGCAAATTGTTAGGTACAAAATTGATAGATGCAAAATTGATAGGTACAAAACTGAAAGATGCAAAATTGTTAGATGCAAAATTGATAGGTACAAAATTGATAGGTACAAAATTGAAAGATGCAAAATTGTTAGATGCAAAATTGATAGGTACAAATTTGATAGGTTCAAAAATGATAGATGCCAAATTGATAGATTAAAACTTGACAGATAGCAAAAACTGTATTAATAACAATCCATAATTTTAAGCTGTTTGTTTGTTGTTTGGTGTTTAGCGTCACTTTCAACAATTTTAGTCATACTGGGTCATTGTCGACTTGAAACAGTATTTTCAGTGTTGCTACACTGGAGTACCATACCACAGACACATGGTATGATATCTCACTCAGTCACATTACCGACCAGACCTAGAGTTATCCTTTAATATTCTGAGCAGCGCAAAGTGTAGAATCTTCTAGTACCATATTTCAAGTTTTTGGTATAACCCAGCTGGAGATCTAACCCAGGACCTTCCGCATGCAAGGTGGATGCTCTACCACTAGACCACCGCTGCAGTATTCCATAAAAACATAATCTTGTGCCATAAGGGGTCCTGCTTGACTGAGCGGTCTAAGGCACTGTTGTCTAATCTCACCACTCTGGTCATGGGTTCAAGCCCAGCTCAGACCAAAAACATTATGTGAGAAAGTTTACAAGTTACTTGCAGAAGGACGGTCGTTCTATCCAGATTTATTCTGAGGTCTTCCTCCACCAATAAAACTGGATATGTCATATATAATCTGTCATGTGTTAGCTCTAACCCCATTTAAAATAAATAAACAAATGAAGCTATAATATGCGTCTACATTTATTACCAAAACTTTATATTCTTATTAATAAGGCCATTATAAATTAATTGCTAAATTCTCATCCAATTATTATTACCGGTATTAATTTCTTTTTATGAAAATAAAAAAAGGTCAGGGTGGAATGAAAATTAGAGGGCGGGCGGTAATGATAATCAAGCAATTATTCTATTATGGCCTTACTTTCAAAGAACACTTCAAAAATATGGCACCATATGTACATGCTACATCATTTCTATAGCTCAAACACATATCATACAAAGTGTTAAGATTGTTTATGAATATGATCCTAATAAGAATAGTTTGTGTAAATGAATAGAATAACTTGAACAACAGGTTTCAATGGAATAACACTACACTTCATACTTTGAGGCACTTATTTCGTGTTTTATCTGTGTCTCTGTGACTTTATGTACATATATCTTTGTATACTGCTGCACTCCCAATACATCCATTAAAATAAAGACTGTTTATAGACATTATTGCTAGTTCATGTAAAAGAAAAACAGATAACTGATAACAATATTCCCTATAATACATTGCACATGCCAACCAGTTAGGTGCAATATTGCACATGCCAACCAGTTAGGTGCAATATTGCACATGCCAACCAGTTAGTGTGCAATATTGCATATCTCTTAGGGGCCATTGACAATTTTTTATGTTACTGAAACATCAAGACAGCAAGCCATATATATCCACTTTCTTATGTTTAATTATTTCTTTCACTTTCCCATCTTTATAAATATTTCATATAAGTGATAACATTAAAGGCAGGGTAGTAGTGTAGTGGATAGAGTGTTGGGCTCTCTCACTAGAGGCTGGTTTAAACATATTATATTTCCAGTATTTACAGATAAACACGTATACTATTTAAAATATTAAAGACAAGAACAAAAGAATACATTTTAGCAGAGTTCTTCTCCAAAAATCATTGATCCAGAACCCTATGGTGACCTGTACAATATCTTTATCACAAAGTGAGACCCTGAAGAAGTCAAGCAGTTCTAATCAATGCATAGCTATGACCTCTTGGTCAAACAATTTCAAATAAACAAAGCTTAACACAAAAATGTAACATTTTTAGTTATTTGTAGAGGTCAAAGCCATCTAAAAATGCTGCTTGTTATTGGATAATACTAATCATAAGACAATTAGTGCCTCTGGGCAAAATAGTTTAAGAGAAAATAGAGCTAAACCAAAAACCATAACATTTTGTAGGCTTATTATTCCGTGTGGTCAAGGTCATCTGAAGAAAGTTTACATCGTTTTGAGTATTACTACCCATTATATATTTATGGATCGAATTTGGTAACTCCAGGTTACGTAGTTTTTTTAAAAAGAGAGCTCAACACAAAAACTTATGTTAAAATGTTGTTGATGCCACCACTGAAAAGCATCTACGTTTCTGTTTTTCTTCAAAAAGGTTGGACTTAAGACAATTTCTATTTTTTAAAGATTTCAAGGGGCATTAATATAACGATATTTATTCTGGACCAGAAATACATCTATTATAATCAGACATAACTTTCTTAATAGCCATCCGGCCAGAAAAAAATATATATGTATGCACAACAATACTTCATACTTATATTTCATGCAAAGTTTGATCAAACTACAATGAACAGTTTAAGAGATGAAGTGCAAACAAGATTTCTATTTTTAAACATTTAAAGGCCAGGCCAGGCCAGGCCAGGACAGGCCAGGACAATACATGCATATCCCTCCTCTCCTCCAGAAAGGCATTGTGGGGCTAAATGTCCAAATTTAACACTTTGTAGGACTATGGACCAAGTTTAGGCCAAAAAGGGCCAAATGTAAACCTTAACCATGGTGTTGTTTGCAGCGACTGCCATTGAAGTCACCACCAGTATAACAAAAAAACATATTTTATTTTTTTCAATATAAATGGCAGAATGTTATCACAACAAATATCTATCAACTAGCATATACTATGGAATTTGATGACATCCACTTTAAATGTCACATGTCTGTATTTTGCAAATCAGTGACCTTTAATGGTTGTTTTGTAAATGTTTTGTAATCTCTAATGTTGGTTATAAAGTAATATCACAGTATGTACATGTACTGGAAATTGCATTTATGAGCCAAAAGCCATCTTTGGAAATCATCTATGACTGGATTGCCTAAGTCATCTATGGCTGGATTGTCTAAGTCATCTATGGCTGGATTGTCTATGTCATCTATGGCTGGATTGTTTAAGTCATCTATGGCTGGGCTGGATTGTCTAAAGTCATCTATGGCTGGATTGCCTAAGTCATCTATGGCTGGATTGTCTAAGTCATCTATGGCTGGATTGTCTATGTCATCTATGGCTGGATTGTTTAAGTCATCTATGGCTGGGCTGGATTGTCTAAGTCATCTATGGCTGGATTGTCTAAGTCATCTATGGCTGGGCTGGATTGTCTAAGTCATCTATGGCTGGATTGTCTAAGTCATCTTTTGCTGGATTGTCTGAGTCATCTATGGCTGGATTGTCTAAAGTCATCTATGGCTGGATTGTCTAAGTCATCTATGGCTGGATTGTCTAAGTCATCTATGGCTGGATTGTCTAAGTCATCTATGGCTGGATTGTTTAAGTCATTAATGACTGGATTAGTTTAAGACATCTATGGCTGGATTGTCTAAGTCATCTATGGCTGGATTGTCAAAAGTCATCTATGGCTGGATTGTCTAAGTCATCCATGGCTGGATTGTCTAAGTCATCTATGGCGGGATTGTCTAAGTCATCTATGGCTGGATTGTCTAAGTCATCTATGGCTGGATTGTTTAAGTCATCTATGGCTGGATTGTGTAAGTCATCTTTGGCTGGATTGTCTAAGTCATATATGTCTTGAGTCATCTTAGGGATCCTCCATTTCTTGGTTGGCTAAGTCATCTTAGGAATCCTCCATTTCTTGGTTGACTAAACCATCTTAGGGAACCTCCATATTTCTTGGTTGTTTAAGCCATCATTTGGATCATTCATTGCTTGGTTATCTATGCCATCTATGGCTGGGTTTTTTAAGCCATCTTTGGAAACATCCACTGCTTGGTTATCTATGCCATCTATGGCTGGGTTTTTTAAGCCATCTTTGGGAACTGCTTGGTTATCTATGCCATCTATGGCTGGGTTGTGGGAACATCCACTGCTTGGTTATCTATGCCATCTATGGCTGGGTTGTTTAAGCCATCTTTGGGAACATCCACTGCTTGGTTATCTATGCCATCTATGGCTGAGTTGTCTATGTTATCTATGGCTGGGTAGTCTATTTCATCTTTAGCTGGGTAGTCTAAGCCATCTTTGGGATCATCCATTGCTTGATTATCTGTCATCCTTGTGATCCTCTACAACTGCAATGTATCAAAATAACTACTCTCTCATAGTTGAAGTTCAAGCATAGCTTTGTCCACAACAAGAGGTCCTCTTGAGGCCAAATGGGTCTAAGGGGACTCTATTAGTTGGCTGATAGTGGTCATAGTATTTTTTTTGAATATCATAGACACTTTAGGGGGGCATTTAGACCCCATAAGGAAAATATATCCAGCCTACTCTTACTTAGCAAAAACGATGCACTATGAAAATATATGTAAATGCTTTACATTGGAATTTTCAGTTTCTTATTCCATTCCAGTGCAAAAAAATCACCTTACAGATCCCATATACATCCAAGCCCCTTGATTTAGCCAATATTCAATCTACTACTCATACAATGCACCATCATATAATCTCTTTTAGCCTTTGGCCAGCACAGCTCAAATTTGTACTTGTGGAAGAACCATGGTTCTACTCAGATTCATTCTGATATTCAGATATCTTCCTACAATAAAACTGAATGCCATATAGATCTACTTGTATAACCTAAGGGTATAAAATCCAGTTATAGAAATTATTGCCATTTCAAGATATTAAAGTTTACCAATATATAGACAAATTAGCATGCACACACTGAGACTAGTTTTATATTTGCACCAGGCAGATATACGATTTCTAACAAGAAAATTCTGCAGAATTAAATGCCTTGCCAATAGTACACACAATAACCTTTACCCAAAGTTTCGGCGATGTGATCACAAAGCATATGGACAGTGTTTTAATAGATAGCTTGATCCCATGCTTAGTAATATTCAAGAAATGTTAGTAAATGAAATGAAATTTAGCACACAGCATATTTACATAAAAAAGGAAATTTGGGAATCGTTATAAAAACCAAATTGATTAAATTTAACATCTATGTAACACATAACGGAACATGTACAGTACATGTGTATATGCATATTCATGTGCATGTATGTGTGTGTTCAAGTTGAAGATAACAGTTATCATAATTAAACAGTACAAGAACATGCACAGGTATTGTACAGGGATAGCTTGAAAAATATACATGGTGGACTCACAAGAGAAACAATATTTGGAGAATAGTATTAGTCCGGCAGATAATCCGGGTATTTTACTGAACCTTGCATGAGAGTATTAGTGTATAGTAATTTTTTTTCTTTGCTAAAATGGTAGTCTTTTAATATATAGTTCTTTGATTTTATGTCGGATGACATTTTGTCATCATTGAGCATTTTGAAATTAACAAAATGGCATCCAAAATGGCCACCAATTTGCTTGAAATGCAATATTTGGATGAGAATTACTATTAGGTATGACATTATTTATACTTAAGGACAGTTTTTATGTGTTTGTTGTTAAAATGACAAACTGAGATGATATTTTGTCATTATTTGACAGTTTGAAACAAACAAGACGGTGCCCAAAATGGCTCCAAGTTTGATTGAAATGCAATATTTAGATGGAAATTACTATTAGGTATAAAATTATTCATATGTGAGAATGTAAAGTATTATTTTTTGCTAAAATGACAGAGCTTTGATTGTATGTTGGATGACATTTTGTCATTATTGAGCATTTTCAAATAAACAAGATGGCGTCCAATTTGCTCGAAATGCAATATTTAAATGTGAATTACTATTAGGTATACAACTATTCACACATGAAAGTGTATAGTAATATTTTATTGCTAAAACGATAGTCTTTATATAGTTCTTTGATTTTATGTTGGATGACATTTTGTCATCATTGAGTATTTTAAAATAAACAAGATGGCGTTCAAAGTGGTCACCAATTTGCTCGAAAAGCAATATTCAGATTAAAAATATATAACAGATATGAAAAACATAAAAAAAAGTCCATACCAAAGGATAATTTTATTGTGTTTGACGTTTAAGTGACAAACTGGGAAGACGTTTTGTCACTGAGCATTTTGAATGAAACAAGATGGATGCGGCGTCCAAAATGGCTGCCAATTTGCTAGAAATGCAATATTTAGATGGAAATTGCTATAAGTATAAAACTATTTATACGCTTGATGTGTTTGGTATTTAGGTGACAAACCCATTTCAATTAAAAGCACATGGCCTTTAATATGACCGCCATTTTTCCAAAGAATATTTAGCGTCATTTTATGCCATCGGGAGTTAACATTGGATCATCTTCAATTATTCTGCAGGAGAAAATACTAGCTCTGTTGGAACTGCCTTAGGAAAGTGCTTAGGTATCAATGCTTGGTTGGTCAGATTCCAATACATGTTTCCATAAACCTGCCTGTATGTGAGCTTTTTTTGCATATGCAACAAAGCTTCAGAATCTGTTGTCTGAGATAAAGTATTTAAAGTATGCATTGTTTTACAATTAATATCACCTAGCAATTTTATTGACTACTGAAGCCTCATATTTTTAAGACTATTCCTTTTCAGATACCACAATACTTAGCGACGTTATTGGAACCAGGCAGCCCATGGTCTTTATATTATGTCTACAGTTCCTTAGAATGTGATCCCTTTAGCACAGATTTATAAGGGTTTCCTGAAGATAATGATGAAGTTAATGTACAAATACATCAGTATCATTTGAAATTGCTGTTACCAGGTATACCTCTGTTTAGTTTATGCGCTGCTATGATCACTTGTGTGAGGGTATTATCTGTCTCCTGGTGTGTGATTTTAATGTCATTCCTTTTAATAACAATATATTTATTTATCTCATCTGGTTTGTCATTTTCTCCAATACATGTTACAGCAAGTTCATTAACGTGAGTATGTCTTTCATGGAACTACATGATTGCTATCAGTTGGCGTCATTTCTGTTACTGTTAAAATTATTTTCTGAGCTGGAATTTGCATATTAAGGTTGAGTTGTTAAGGTGTGTCCTGCATGCCTGTGTTTTATCTACTAGACTAAGAGTATGTAATATATTTTTGTTGAATTGCAAATGTATGTCGAAAACAAGGTAAGCATCTTAGTTTCTATGTATTAGACCTAAAAGTTCTCAAAATAATATTTCCAAGTACCATCTATTGGCCATTACAGAATAGCAGACTTGTCTATGAATATACTTAGTTGTCTGTTAGTTGATTTGAGTAATGTCGCACTAATACTTCTTTCTGCAATAATGTCGTTGATTTCGCAATTCTGCGATCTCCTGTTTCAGTAAACAATGATGTCTGTACAGAACTTGTTGATGAGCTAGAAGGTAGGTTTGTAATATCTATATCACCTGAACTTGTCTGCAATCCTATAAATCTTGAGTATATCAGAGTTGTATTAGATATGTCTCAACAGTTTACAAAATCATTTGATGGAAACTGCTGTCAGGCGAATTTCTTTCATATTTGCTTACTACCATGGGCAACTGCTTTATCATCATTTACTTCTGTGGAGCTATTTAACCTCTGAAGATATTAACATAATAGAATATGGGTGTTTAGTTTAGTCGCGTTGTTCAATACATGTTTATAATTGTGATTGGATAGGTCTTTGCATTAATCATCATTGGTACCCATACTTGACAAAATATCTTCAACTCTGCTGCACATGCAAACTCAATCCCCATATTTCCAGTCATTCTGACTTCAGAATAATCCCAAGTATTACCCTCTTGTCATGCCTATATCTCACGAACATGGTTTCAATAAGCATATCACTCTTCATAAAATTATGAAAGTACTTTCCATGGACCTGAGGTTGTAGATTCCATACCATGCGTAATTTATATGGCTAGCTGAGAAAAAAATATAGATTCATAAGCTTAACTGCTACCAAATGCAAAGGCCAGTCAGCATTACTCTCAGCTCTGATGTACATACCCATTATAAATAAGGTTTTATTATATCATCTACCCATTACTTCGTTGTTTTATTTCTCTCAGCTAAATTGTTTAGATCAGTTTCCAACTCTTAATATTAAGATGTTTCCCATAAACAACTCCACTGCTTAAATAATGATATGACATTCTTAGGGATCTTCTTTCAATCCAACATATTGGCGGCCATCTTGAATATTTCAAAATGCTCAATGATGACAAGATGTCATCAAGCTTATTTTTCATAAACAATGCCTAAACTACATAATCACCAAAAAAAAATAACTATACACTTCCATGCAAGGTTCAGTGCTGTATCTGTCAGACTACATATGCGTGTTCTTTGTCTTCATGCATTTGTATAGGATATAAACAGGTTATATGTTTACTTGCTTAATAATATATTTGTTTGAATGATCAAAACGATGCTTTAAAGTTATTCAAGTGCTATAATGTCCCAGATACTCTCAGATAAATGTCATCTCCTTCTATTTCCTTGGTACGCTGGTAAAACTGATCTATTTGTACAATATTCTACAACTGTCACTTATCATTAAACACAAGAAAAATCTCGTATCACATTTATTGTCTGTTAAAAAGAAAAAAAATTACAAATATAACATGCATACAAAACTATACAATTTTCTGTAAATAACGATACATGTATTTAGTGCCATAGGCCTGTGTTTACGAAATAAAACCATTTATCTTGTAATAAAGATTGATAGCAAGCAAAGAATTTAAGATTAAGAATGTCGTATAACTGTCTTTGATGTGGCACTTTAAATTGCAATTAAAATAAAAAGCGGAGAAAAAAAGAAAAATATTAAAACAGTTTACGGTGTTGAGTACTCAACAGGTGGTGAATGCATTTTTGCAATATCGAGAAAAAAAACAACAACTTTGAGTCCTACATGTAAATTACAATATTACATGTACATGGAAAAGAAATTATTTAGAAAACAAGAAATGTCACTGGCGATGTATCCATGAATATCAAGAGTAATGGACTAATGTTTCAGACTAGACATGCAATTTCATTTTTTTTTTTTACATTAAAGCATGACCTTGACCTTTGTGTAACCTTGACCTTGGCATCTAATGTAATGGTCTGGGTATTTTAACAGTTAAATGCAGGTGAAACATTATCATGACATGCTGATCACATGTGTCAAGCTATTTTAAAATCCCTAAATGTAAGTTACAGATCAATTGTTGATCAATTGATAAATTAAGCCAAGTGTTTTTGAAATCCATCCTTGTATGATAAAGTTAAAGGACAGACTTGAAATCTTAAACAGATTCAAAGTGTTGTCATACATACTCAAAGTGTGACCGTGTCTAGGTTTTACTTATGACACATCGTCATGTCATCTTGATAAATTGAGCCAAGTAAAAGACAAAGTCACTGACCACACACGCAATATCAAACATATTGAAAGTGTGACCTTGACCTTTGAGGAAAGGTTCTGGGTCTTAAATGTGACACTTAATTATGTCATCTCAATCAGACTGAAAATGTCATCAACCAAAGTTAAATTGTGACCTTGACCTTTGAAGTGGGATTCTGGGTGTAACGTGCAACACATCGTCATGTTATGTTGGTCATTTGTAGCTAGTATTAACAAATCCATCTATGCATGACAAAGTTACAGGCCAGACACGAAATCTCAAACAGACTGAAAGTGTTTTCAAACAAACTAAAAGTGTGACCTTGACCTTTGAGGTATGGGTATGGGTCTTACTCACGACATGTCATGTAATGCTGATTATTTGTAGCAAGTATTTAAAAAAAACCCATCTATACGTGACAAAGTCACAGACCCGACACATAATCTCATACAGACTCAAGTGTTATCAAACAAACTCAAATTTTTACCTTGACCTTTGAGATATGCATGTGGATCTTATATGTGGCACTTTGTAATGTCATGCTGATGAAATGAACCACATGTTTTTGAAATTAATCCATAGGTGACAAAGTTACAGACCGGACAAAAAATCTCAATCAGACTGAAAGTGTCATCAAACAAAGTTAAATTGTGACCTTGACCTTTGAAGTGGGAGTCTTGGTGTAACGTGCAACACATCATCATGTTTGTTGATCATTTGTTGCAAGTATTAACAAATCCATCTATGCATGACAAAGTTACAGGCCAGACACGAAATCTCAAACAGACTGAAAGTGTTTTCAAACAAACTAAAAGTGTGACCTTGACCTTTGAGGTATGGGTATGGGTCTTACTCACGACATGTCATGTAATGCTGATTATTTGTAGCAAGTATTTAAAAAAAACCCATCTATACGTGACAAAGTCACAGACCCGACACATAATCTCATACAGACTCAAGTGTTATCAAACAAACTCAAATTTTTACCTTGACCTTTGAGATATGCATGTGGATCTTATATGTGGCACTTTGTAATGTCATGCTGATGAAATGAACCACATGTTTTTGAAATTAATCCATAGGTGACAAAGTTACAGACCGGACAAAAAATCTCAATCAGACTGAAAGTGTCATCAAACAAAGTTAAATTGTGACCTTGACCTTTGAAGTGGGAGTCTTGGTGTAACGTGCAACACATCATCATGTTTGTTGATCATTTGTTGCAAGTATTAACAAATCCATCTATGCATGACAAAGTAACAGGCCGGACACAAAATCTCACATAGAATCAAATTGTTGTCAAACAAACTCAAAGTGTGACCTTGACCTTTGAGGTACTGGTATGGGTCTTACTTGCAACATGTCGTCATGTTATGTTAATCATTTGTAGCAAGTATTTATAAAATCAATTAATGCATGACAAAGTTACAGGTCAGACACGAAATCTCACACAGACTCAAGGTGTTTTCAAACAATTGTAGTTGTAGTTGTATGGTGTTTAGCGTCGCTTTCAACAATTTTTCAGTCATATCGCGACGGTGTCTACTTGAGACAGTATTCTGAGCGCTGTCACACTGGAGTATTATGCCGCAGACACATGGTATGATACCCCACCCAGTCACATTATACTGACACCGGGCCAACAAGACCTAGAACTCTCCTCTAAATTCTGAGCGTCAAGCGAGAAAGCTTCTGGTACCATTTTTAAAGTCTTTGGTATGACCCAGTTGGGGATCGAACCTTGTCAAACAAACTTAAAGTGTGACCTTGACCTTTGAGGTACGAGTGTGGGTCTTATCCGTGACACGTTGTCATGTAATGTTGAATATTTGTAGCAAGTATTAATAAAATCCATCTATGCATGACAAGGTTACAGGCTTGACACGAAATACAGGACAAGGACGGACGGATGCTGTGATTAAAAAATTGGGGGTGGGGGAGGGGATTAAAATTCTTACATTGCAGAATAAAATTGTCATCAAAATAATACCATTCCCAGAAATTTGTGTTTAAAATTGTTGAAGTACTTGTGATTACAAAATTTACAGAGCTAAAATAACAACAAATTACAATACATTTTCCTTCAAACCCCAATATCTTTAATTCAAGATCATTTTGCATGATAGAAACATGTTTAAACATCTAAGATTACATACAACTTAAAGTTTTTGTACAAGAAATCAGTTGCCTGTGAATTAAGAATGATTAATTTGCAAATTATTAATCCTTGTGTCATGTGCTATTTCATCAACATTTAGTCAGGGGATGCAAATTTCCTATTCTTCTTTACAAGTCCTTGATGTGGGTAATCAGGAACACTGACTTGAATTCAATTTAAAAGTTAACATTGTGTAGGCAATGTAGCCTGAAAAAAATACTGTACTGTTTTGATTAGTACTACATGTTATTATAACACAACTATTGACAAAATGTGGTATCTTTAGACCAACTATAGCTTTGGGAACAGAATTAAACACAAAAACTTAACATTGTGTAGGCAAAATTATTCATCTATACATGTCAAGGTAAAAAAACAACAAGAAATGTCACTGGTAAGTGTCACAAGCCCCCACAATGGTCTGTAAAATTAACGATATATTTTTTTTATAATAGGTAGCAATTTAAATGTATCCATAAATAACAAGAGTAATGGACTGACTTTCAGACTAGACACGCAATTTCATGTTTTTTACATTAAGTTACAGACCAGACATGAAATATCAAACAAACTGAAAGTGTGACCTTGACCTTTGAGATAAGTCTCTGGGTCTTACACGTAACACATCGTCATGTCATGTTGATGAATCGACCAATTGAGCGAAGTGTTTTTGAAATCCATCCATGTATTATAAAGTTACAGACCGGACTTGAATCCTCAAACAAACTCAAAGTGTGACCTTGACCTTCGAGATACGGGTCTAGGTCTTACGTGCGACACTTTGTCATGACATCTTGATCAAATAAGCCAAGTTAAAGACAAAGTTGCTGTCACGATTTCTCGTGATTCTGGGATCGTTGTTAAATAATTATAAAACCTTCACTCGGTAGAAAAGAACCACACATAGATGCTTTTTAAAACTAAACTATTTAATACAATATGAACTAGATATACATGTAATGGTATTCTATTTCTTAATGTAAATCCGTTATTGGCACACAGATTATTGTCTTTAATGTTCTACTATCCAAAATTGCTCAAAGTATTTTCATTGTCCAATATGAAAGCACTAGATAATTACGTTTTAAGTTACCTTGTTGACAAAAGTCATATTGAATTTGAGGGGGAAAAAATCTTATCACTAAAGGGCAATATCCGGTGTACGTTGTGGAGGGGGGGAGGGGGCAGGGGGAGGGGGCAGAGGGAGGGTGAGGGGGGATGGAGGGGCGGTCCCTGTTCTCTGGATCTCTTAAAGTAATGCCTATTGTTCCCCAGATCTGCAAAAGTATTTGCTAAAGTTCCCCAAAAGTATTTTGTCCATGTTCCCCAGATCTCTAAAAGTATTTCCACTGTTCCCTAGATCTCCAAAAGTTTTAAACATAGTTCCCTGAAAGTACCAAATAGTGTTTCCTTAAGTATAACGTCTACTATAATCTTCTCTATGATTATTTACACATTATCATAATAAGCAAAATCCATGTACTGTCTTGTTTTCCGTGTTTAAAATATCTATGGTCTATGGCTTGAACTTTCAGAGAAAAGGTGTTTTTTAAGTTTCCTTAAAAATGTGCTTGTAAGCCCTGTGGCAGGGAGCATTTGTGGTTCAGTTACGCTGGTTCAAGAACATCAAGAGTTTGTGGTTATACAAATGCTGTGCGGGTTTGGATAAGATTGTTTGAAAAATGTGGGGGATGCTATAGCTTCTACAAGAAAAATTTTAACGGATGGACGACGGACAATTTACCATGACATAAGCTCTGCTGGCCTTTGGCAAGTAGAGCCAAAGAAGATATCGATGGAAGGACAGAAGAGACAAAAAAAACGAACAGCTGAACGGTTAATTTACAAAAGGCAATAAATACACATAAATAATTATAAATACACATAAATAATTGACTTTATTGTGTAAACACGATCTAATAAAAAAAAGTAGATGCCGGGTGGGATTGAACACCAGTTCTTACAATCCATAATCGACGATGTTAACCACTGCACTATTCTACCTTTACTCATCAATACTGTAAATATATCTTTGGTCGGAATTACCATCCAAAATTTATTTTGGGTACATATGATTATCGGATGAAGTTGTGCAGGGGCCCAGATTAACACACAAGAAACCTCCAAAGCTGTCAAAAGCTGTTTCAAGCAGTTGACATCTCATTTTAAAAGTAAATTATGATCAAGTATAAAAATTATACATAAAATCAGTGACTTGATTACAGAAACAGGCAGGCTAATAGCAATATAATGTCGACGGCACTGTTAGTATTTCTATAATAACTCTTCGAATCTTGGTCTGAATTTAACAATTTTGGTGCCAAAGTAAAGCTGATAAATATGATGATCAATTCCAATTATCAATTATTAAATATTTTTCTTCTGAATTTAAATTATTATGGATTGAAATCGAAATATGTTGAAATTTCACAAAAAAAAACAACTTTTTAAACAAAGAACAGTAGTCTTGATTTAACAAATACCATGTCCGTTTTAACAAAACACAATAAAAATAGAAATATTAGGTAGAAAGATGAAGCAGTAAGTTTTCCATCGGTGGCGAAAGTTTCATATTGATATTTATTGAAGTAGTTTTTCTTATTTCTTATTTCATAAATGGGCTAAAAAAGAGAAAACAATCACACAAAAATACTTTAAGCATAAAATTCTTCATTTCTTTAAATTTAAAAAAGAACAAATTAATCTCCCAAATCAAGCCCTTTCTTTTGGTACCATAATCACAAAATTATGTTGTTTGATTCTGAAGGATGTGTGTTTCCATGATTGAAAAACGCCACGTGATTTACTGATAAAGCACGGAACCTGTGGTATTTCAATCCTTTGCCACGACTATGTGTGGTGTCCTTGAGCAAGACACTTTTTCCACATATGCTTAGTACTGGTTATACCCAGGAAGACTTCGAGCATGATTTGTCTGAGTCGTAAGTCGTAAAATAAATAAGTTCAAACTGAACAAGCCAAAATGTGCCACCTGAAATTTAGACAATTGCCTCAAGTTGCCTATCTCTGTTTATATGTCTCTGATAAAATTTACCAAATTAGGTACTTTTTTCATTAAGGACAATATCCATAGATCTCTAAAATTAGGCCTTTGATCCCTGGATCTCTAAAAGTAATGGCCAATGTTCTCCAGATCTCTGAAAATAAATGGCCATGTTCTCCAGATCTCCAAACCCCCCTCCCCCCCTCCCCCCCCCGCCCCGGGAGGGCCTCAATTATGCAGAGCCTACTAAAAGTGATGATTTCAGTTAATTTTTTTATTTAGAAACAGTGCTTGACACGTTAATGACGTCGCCGACGTCGGCGGAAAAGGAACACCTATGTCATAATTACTAAAATAGTGTTCGTTCTGTTGTGAAATAAAATCTCATCTCCGTGTGGCCCAGTAACAGACCTCAACTTTGCTCTATACAGTTTGTACGTGGGCATTGGTAGTCAATCGGTAGATATGGACATAAAATGTTAAGAAAAGTTATCTTTTTATAGAATAATAGAAAAATTAGAATGTTCACTTACCAAGCCTCCGCCTATAACTGCCACGGACTTCGTTTTATTTCCTTCCACGCCTGACATTTTCCCAATCTATACTGGTGCAGTAAAGTTCAACCTTGACCGTTCGGCACGATAAATCTAGCTGTCAATCCAATTGAATATTTAGCATCAGATATGCATACAAGCAAATGTAAACATTACAATATTCTGTTTACAACTCCCATACGCTGTGTTACAATACCATTCAATAAGTTTTGTCAGTGTCAATTGGCTACTTGAAAAAAAATTAAAATGTTTAATCTTTAATCTCCACAAATGTTAACAGCGCATTGTTTGTGGTATAGTTGTATAACATATACAATGGTGGATTTACTTAATTACAGTCAGGGTGAGGGGAGACATAGAATTGTTTTCAAATCCCCTGAAATGTCCTAAATAATAAAAACAATCAACAAAATGATTAAAAAAAAGGTATGTAGTTTCGGGACTGTCTCTGAGAATTACAAAAGACTCACTTGATCCCTCCCAAATGAAAGCTCTGGTTCCGCATATGAGTTCTGTGTGTTATTAAAACGAGGTCATGGAGTAATGCTATTTTTTCCCTTTTGTTACACAATAATCAATGTGCATAAAAACGCAGAAGCAGTCATGTATGGCCTTCAGTCATGTGGAACTTCATATTTGTATTATATATATATATATATACATTCAGCAAAAAAAGAGAAACTTTACTGTCCATGAATTGGTTATTTCAAAAATTCTATAAATTTGCTACACTGCAATGATATTGATGTGGTTGTGTCAACTAATCATTTCTTAACAAATCGTTATTTTCATTGAGCAGTTTAAGTGTAGTTTTGTACCCGTAAATTAACGTTTAAGTGAACAAGGGGCATAATCAAAAATAATGTTTTGTAACTATAATTGCATTGTTATTGTTCCTGCTAAAGTTTTTAAGCCCACCTGAGCAGAAAGTTTAAGGTGAGCTATTGTGATAAGTCTTCGTACGTCGTATGTCCATCCGTGCATGCACGCACTACTTAAAGGGGTGCCATAGTGGGGGGTAAGAACGGTATTGCGGGGCTAAAACATTAACTGTTACACCTCAATACCATTTCTGCACAAAATGCCATTGTGGGGTTAATTCCTCTTTTTTAGTTTGTAATGTATTTTTTAAGGACAAATTATCAGTTTATGCTCCCCTACCAAAATTGTGGAATGAAATTGATTCATTTAAAACATGGTCGCCAGAAAAAATAGCAACAGATGAGCGATATAAGAATCATTGTGGCCCTCTTGTATGAAACTTAAAATAGTGAGACATAGTTGTGAAACACAATAATGCTGTGAATTCGGTTGTATAGTTGATAACGTGTCTGTTTAGATTTGTAAATTTGTGTATATACCTGGTGTACTCTGGCACGTGCAAATCATGCAAAACTGGTTTCTTTTACAGATGATTATCACTTGTATTTAGATAAATAAGTTTCCACTAGTCAAACCCACTGACTTAATACCATGTTTATACATACAAGTAAGTTATACATAGTAGAAATCAAAAAGTTATTGAACTTTAAAGAGAGTAAAGTTTTTGTTTTTGCTGAGTATATATTATGCATCCTAGTTGTTGCCCCGACCCCATCGCACATCCCATATTTTTAAAATGCTTCACATAGTTAAAACATTTGACCACGTGCATGATGGCCTTTTCTCATGCAAAGGTATACAACTCATTTATACTTATACAGTTCACTGTACTATTTGTAGTATATATTTTGAGGACCTGACAGAATAACTTCATACCAGAACTTTTTCAGTTTAATATATTATCACTAAAAAAATAACACGGCAATTAAAAAAACAATTTTGTGAGAAAAAAAACATGTTCCTAATTTCTAGCCTGGTTCTCGGACCTAAATTGCTCTCGGCGTTGCCTTCGCATTTTATATTATATGAGACCGGGGACCAGTCTACCTGAGTTCATGATCAAAGATCTTTAAAGATCCGTATAAGGCAAAATGTAATCCAATGTATTATACACAGTACTGTAGATATACAAACATTCCGCTCATTCATTTTAAAAGGTCTCCATACTGTACTGACCCATCTGAACTAGATTTTATCAGTATAGTGTACCCATACACATTTTTTTCACAATACTGTCATTCTAGTTGGTATGGTCATTTTTACAATGTTGTCTAACAAATATTTGAGTTTGTCTTTGTTTCCACCACAATACTACAATTGTACATTGCATATATATATTATATGTGTGTGTGTGTGTGTGTTTTTAACTGATGTATCAATCATACAGTTGAAATGATCAGCATTTGCCTGCTTTGTATTTTGTCCTATATTGTTTTTGCGCCCCATACATCGTCAGTGAAATTAACAGGCAGCAGTGGTGTCCGGAACATGACCAATCAGCAAGGAATACAGACAACACACCGTCAATGTGTATAGACGGTTTTAGCTTGTGATCATTAACTCTGATGCCTGGAATGACCCGTGGTGCATCCAGTAAAAGAAGTATGCTTCACGTGCGACATAACATTGGTGGGGAATAATCCCAGTAGTCACCATTTGTCAAATGTTGTTACCAAACCCAGATAAAATGCTTTACATGTGACACAAATGGAAATGAATAATATAAGACACAAGGTTACCAAAGGGCATCCCCAGCGGAAAATTTTCAACCGGAACATATAAGTTCACTTGGTGAAAGGTCAGTCAGTAAAATATTGAAGCATTTGCATGGAGAAAAAACACGACGCCATTTTGATGTCTTTTAGCTTAATATGGGAACATTGATCGAAAGTGTCTGCCATGTCGGCCTAATGACACCACGAGTACAATATAGACACAGCTTCCGTATCGCCTATATAATGCTTATGTTGTATATGTGTTAGTGACATTAGTTTAAACATGTTTTATTCCTGAATATATATACAATGTGTAAACAAAACATTGGTGAACAATAATATAAAGGGATAAGAACGAAAGAATAATGTTTTTGGAGTTCTTCTTCTAGTCGTATTATAAATTACACATGGTAAAAGTGGACTAATTTATGCATAATTATGTGAAACTAAATAAACGAAAAGAGAAATATACGACCATAATGGTGTTACATACGTGAGAGATTTTTTTTAAATAACCATGAATTTGTTAAGCGTGCAACTAACTGTAACATAATATACAATATTATCAATCGAAGCACAACGAAATCAATTGCATGGAGATGACACTTTCATTATAAATTGATGATTTTGCACTCAAATGTTTATAACAAATCATATACCCTGTTTGTAAGATACTTAAATATAAATATATGTTTATTCATCGCATGGAACAGAAGATGTAGAACATTACTTTTAGTTTTTTAAATGTATTTTCTTTGTATTATGCCAGGCCGAACGTTGCAATATTGTTTTCGTTAATTTTATATGCTAATTGTCAGTTTCGTTTATATTTATGTTCTTAGCTTAACAGTAAGAATGTAAAACGAATAACATACATTTATGTGAGATTAAAAACCATATGTACAATTTAACAACACAAATGTTAAGTTTGAACAAAAAAAAAGGGTTATACATAATGGCAACGTTTGGCTTGCCATCCACTAATGTCAATAAGCTGCTATATGGATAGGACAATTCACATTAGGAAAAACATAAACCTTTTCCTAAGCGTCCAAATTTTCATTTACGAATCAAAAAGATTCGAAATGTCAAATATGATAGATAGATAGATTTTAGTCGTGAATATACATGCTATGGATACGACAAACTTTAATCACAGAGATAAATATCACAGATAAATATCACGAAATTACAAATACAAATATTAGATCACAGCATTACCTACATTTAAAGTACATAGACTTGAGACATATATGTTTTAACTTATTTTCAAGGGGGTCCTTATCGTGGGAAAAACTTAAAACAAAGAAAGACAACTCTGACTAGTTACCGTTGTAGTACATTTAAGAGTTTTCCCTATCATTTTAGCATGTTTGTCAGCACAGACTATCAAATAATTATCACAGAAAGACTTGAATGGTGATATGCATACCACAGAAAAAATCTGGAATACTTTGCAGAAGTGTTAAAATATTGACAACATTATGATTAATAAAAGATAAAATCATATTCAACTTTTTTTATTACTTCAAAATACAAAATCGATCCGACAGTACAGACAATCAGAGTGTCTTTATACTTATTTCAGTAGAAGTGGTGTATTTTTAAATATAATAACAGTTAAACGTGTATGTGTAAGTTGTTTTTATTAATCCTCGTGTTTTGAACTGCCCAGCAGTAAAATAGATGATCATTGTTTTTAATATGTCCGAGTGATATATGGTTAATGAGCGATAGTTACAGAAACAATGGTATGGTGGTTTCCGGAACAACTAATTAATGATTGTTTTGAATATATTTCATTTATTTGAAATATGTCTTATTCTTTTTTTTTTATATTTTTTATATGTATTTTTATGGTGATTTCAAGAACAGCACATGAATATAATTTAAATTTAGATTTTAACTATTCCTTTTCTTAGGCCGACTGGTATTATACACAGAAAAACTTTAAAAACGCAACAATCAGATAAACAGCAATAAAACATTGAGATTTTTATCATTTTTAAAAAAATTATTTCAGTTGATAATATAACACCTTTCTTCCTTTCCTGGAAAGTTTCATTAAAATCTATTGCGAGTATCACTTATTTTTATTGTTTTGAAACATACAACCCCTGTTACCTAAATTCAAACAAATGGACAAATGAACATTTCAGTGGAAATATTTTTTGTTGGTCCTCTTCGACAAATCTTTTAGGACACCACCATGCAACGCAACACGTTAAATATCTAAGGAAGGTTTAGGCCTTGAACTTTCAGAGAAACGTGCTTATAAGTCCTGTGGCGGGGCTTTTGTCATCAAATCACGCTGGTTCAAGAACTCATCCGAGATCATGTGGTTATATTTACTGATGTGCAAGTTTGGTTAAGATTCAATGAAAAGTGAAGGTGCTATTGCGTATACAACATTTTCCCTATATAACTCCACGTATTACAGTAGCCCCATGTGGCTGTCCAAAATTTGACCCAGGGATCCGACTTCCAACAAAATCTTTTAGGGAATCTCGTACAGTGCCAAATTTAAAATATCTAAGGTCTAGGCCTTAAACTTTCAGAGAAAATGTTTTTTAAAGTTTCGCTTAAAATGTGCTTATAAGCCCTGTGGATGAGGCATTTGTGGTCGAATCAGGCTAGTTCAATAACTCGTCTGAGATAATGTGCTTATATAACTCGTATGCAAGTTTGGTTTAGATTCAATAAAAAATGAAGGTGCTATCGCGTCTACAAGAAAAGGGTAAACGGAAGGACGACGGATGGACGGACCTCGGACAATTAACCATGGCATAAACCCTGCTGGCCTTTGGCCTGTAGAGCTAAAAATCACCGACTATTACGAAAAACAAATTACTTATATTATAAGTGAGATTCAGTCCGTTTATTAACTTTCCCTAGACTTTAATTCCAGTGAAAATGTGCATACACAAGCTACACACTAGTTGAATATGGTTGCAAAGATATAACTTTAACACTGTCACTGTATTCTTATCGTATGTCAGGAGCGTACCTTGACTGAAAACAATGTGCAGGCACAGTTGTAGGGAGGTCCGGGGGCCTGTTCCTCTGATTTTTTTTCCAGCTAGACTTGTCAGTGCGTTTTGACGTATATTTCTTATGTTTTTAGGGACCAGGTTATCTTTAATATTAACATTGAAATCACTGTTTTATAACCAAATACATTGATAAAATGATGTTAAATATCTGGATCATATTCAATGATTTTTTTTGTTGCGAATTTAGGGGTCCGATTTTTGTTGCATTTTTGGCATTTTTATTTTACGATTTCTCACAATAAAGTGTAAGCACATGCATACAGTCAGTATCTATAGGAAGCTACGCCCCTGTATGTGATGGGCCCGATTAGCTCAGTTGGTAACGCGTCTGACTATCAATCGAGGGATTGTGAGTTCGAATCTATGGAGCCATTTAAAGGTTTTTTATTTTGCGTCTCTCGAGCCGTTATGGACAGCAGATCAGATATCAAAATAATAAAAAGATGTCCATTCACGCCTTATTTAATCAGGCTACGCTGATTCAAGTGGGAAAGTTATCAGTTACTTGCGGAGATGGTGTGTGCTCGAGTACTGGTTAACCTTTCAGGATTCCAGGAAACAATGGTTAGGTTAACTGATCGTCTGTTAGCCATCGATGGCATAAAATGATGCTAAATATTCAATTAATCAATATTCAAAGCCCCAGTATGTAACCGTTCATGCATAGGATACCGTCAGCAGATGTCACCAACTTTACGGTTGAACTCCAGGACCCGCGTTTTAAACCAGTTTACAGTTTTTGCGCGATATCAATTCACATGTAGATTTGTTTGCAGTGAGTGATTAAAGCTATCATACATTTTAAAATATTAAAAACAGTTAATTGAAATAGTGTTATAAATTTAAAATTAGTTAAAGCTAGGAATTAGAATTCTATAGTTCCTTGGTTAAAGCTAATAACCGGTCCCAATTGTTTACATGTCTCCACGCTACGAAACGACGTCACAAGCACCTTGCTTTAAAATTGGCATTCCTCTCATGTGTTCAGGGACGTCACAAGTATCAAAAGTTACGGATTAAAAACACTCTTTTGTAAAAAATAAAATAGCAACAACAGGTAAACATTTTATTTTGTTAATTCTAAAATGGCTAAATTTAGTACTTTATTGTTGAACTGAATTCTTAAATTTAAATGCTAATTTTAAATCTTTATTTTTTTCTATAAAGATCAGCTGGAGATGTATATTGACATTATACAAACCATTGACAAGTAGCATCTACATCAATTGTGTGTGTGCATTATAGTTGATTAGATTTAGTATTTCGGTTTATCAAAAATTCTCTTCTGTTTAACATTTTTTAATTGTTTTTTGCTGAGACTGTCATTTAAAAACAACAATAACGACAACAACAAAAACACCAAGCATAAGAAAATAAATCCAGTTGCACACATGCAAACACTTGATTATTATCGAGTTAGATTTTCTCATGTGTAAAAAATTATTAACTTCCCCCCACCCAAAAGAAACAGATTGTCACCAAACCAAAACACATATATGATAAATAAATATATAATCAGGGACTGGAGAGGGTGCGTGGGGGTGGTGGGTAGTGAGTTGAATCCTCTGTTACAGTTACGTGTAGTGTCTTTGAGCAATACACTTTATCCATATATGCCCCCATGAGCATGGTTTGTCTAAGCTGTAAGAACTTGTTTCACATTCGATGTAAAATAATAAGCTTAAAACAACTGTATAAGAATCTCAAAACAATATGAGCAAACGGTGAAGCCAATAAATAATAAAAATATATGATATCTGTTATCTATTAAATCTTGATATAGACAGATGGTAAAAATGAAAGAGAGTAAAACACAATGATCTGAGCCTTCTCTATATGGTATTTGATAAATAGAGATATAACCTGTTTATTATTTCATGTATTCTCTAGCTGTATTTATAATTGGATTTTTAACCTGTTTATTAATGTATCGAAAGTTAGATTAGGTTCTTAATGACAGAGAATGCTTGGTTTACAGCCAAGACAGTCCTGTAGTTTTGATAGTAATTTTTGTTGTATATTACAGTTCAAAGAGGGTACAAGCTTGTTATAATTTAATTTTCATTAAAATTACCTTATTATGCTCTCTGAAGGTTGAGCATATAACTAACACATTGTCCATCTGTGCATACATGCATCCAAATGAATCCTTGTCTGGACAACAACTAAAAAATTCCTAAAGGACTCACACCACTTTTATCTCCCTTGAGTATTCTGTGCCTAGCGATGAAGTAGGTAGAAATAAAACTTTAGTTCTCTTTTTCTTGTTTTTTCAAGGCATTGTACTTCAGTGATTTATTTTTCCTACCATGACTGTTTTAAATGGTCAGTATTTTAGAAATCACCACTGAAAATTTGAGACTGATACCAGATTTCTGGGCAATTCTGTGTCATTTCATAATTGTTGGTTCGAACCGCATCATGGGAGAATAGTTGACATACTATTATCCTGGAAATTGATAGGTATCACAAAAACATTGAATTAAAATAAAACACCTGGTCATGGTATGCTTTTTATCCTTCATAACTGCATATCTTGAACCAGTGAAGAACTTGAGCCCAGACACATGCTGCAGGCTTGTGTAAAGTTTCAAGTCAATACATGCATTGGTTACTGAGATATGGACTTGATGGTACTTGCACGCAAAACTTTAACCAGATTTTCTAAGTAAAGAAAGGGCAATAATTTTAATTATATTTATGCAAGTGTTAGCTAATTTAGTTACTGTAGTAGGGTTGTTGACTGGGAAGGCTTGTGTAAATTTTCAATCAAGAACATTGAGTGGTTGGTGAGATATAAACTTGATAGTATTTGCATGCAAAACTTAAACCAAGATTTTCTAAGTCAAACAAGGGCAACAATTTGTATTATATTCATGCAAGAGTTATCTAACTTAGTTATTGTAGTAGGGTTGATGGCTAGGAAGGCTTGTGTAAAGTTTCAAGTCAATATATGCAATGGTTACTTAGAAAAGGACTTGCATGCAAAACTTTAACTAATGTGTAACGCTGACGTCTGGGTAATCAGAATAGCTCTCTTAATTCTCTGAATAGTTGAGCTAAAATTGGTACTAGAAGTTTCCTCAGTTGACGCTCAGCATTTGGAGGAGAGTTCTTGGTCTGGTCGGCCTGATGTCAGTATAATGTGACTGGGTGGGGTATCATACCATGTGTCTGCGGCATGATACTCCAGTGAGACAGCGCTTAGAATAC
Source organism: Panopea generosa (assembly GCA_029582155.1). Classification (NCBI taxonomy): domain Eukaryota; kingdom Metazoa; phylum Mollusca; class Bivalvia; order Adapedonta; family Hiatellidae; genus Panopea; species Panopea generosa. Next base: position 51,159,792 of record CM055897.1, read on the forward strand.
TGTCTCAAGTAGACACCGTCGCGATATGACTAAAAAATTGTTGAAGGCAACGCTAAACACCATACCAGGGCTCGAATTTAAGCACTCGCCACTCGCAAAATGCTGTATTTTGAAAATGCGAGTTGAAATTACTTAAGCTGGCATTTTTTTGCGAGTGGATTTCGAATTGAGAAAATTACTTATTATATTCATTTTATTGATTTTTGAAAATAAACAAGTATTATCGTGGTAAAAATAACAAGTTCTTGTCAATTTTACCCAATTTCTTTTGCTTCTCGCGCCAAATTACCCCCTAGCAGCACGATTATCAATGCCATATATAAATAGTTAAATATGAGATGATCTCAAGTTCATTTACAAAAATGAAGTCAAGTTAAAACCCGTCAACAACATAATGAGTAGACTGCGTCTAGTTTGATCTATCGCGCACTCACTCTATAAAATAAATGTAAAGTTGAAACACCTCAAATTTATTGTTTACATATTTTGTCAGCTGTTAAAATGGCTGATAAAATAACATCTTTTTCTCCATTGAACTGATATCACAATATCACACAGGGCTTTACACTTGACAATGACAAAATGGTGTGTCAGTTGTAGAAACCACACGATCGGCAGATCATCCATAATAATTAAACTATATAACTATGTTATCACAACATTTACACATGTTAAACAATCATCCTTGGCTAGATCTAACGAACAGCCATTGGCTATATTAATACTATATATAGAAATGTGTGTATGTCTCAATCTCAGTCTCTATATACTTGTTATTGTTGAATCCATGTTTCTTTTTTTTGTTTATTTATGATATATCATTATATGCATTTATTTATGGTAGTATAGTAAGTAACAAAGACAACTTTATTTTTTAAGTACTGCTTTGAAATTGAAATACCTTAACATATATAATAACCTTGATACCATTGTCTATAAAATAGATACAAGCTAATATTGCATATTAAATAACACATGGGCTTTGAAACAATTAATTTTGGGTTTATTTAGACATTTAGGACTACAAGTTTCTGCGAAAATTGGTTTGGCTAGTTGGTTTCAAATTTGGCCAGTGGAAATTTTAGGCACTGGCCAAAATTGCCAGTGCACAAAAAAGTTAAATTCTAGCCCTGCATACAACAACAACAGTCATCACAGAGAATGTTGTTGGATGGTGATTCAAACTTATGACCTCTGTATTGAAAGTCAGACATGTATGCTATCGGATGAGCTATTCAGGCCTTGTTAAATGCTACACCAGATTTGTGTATTTTATCTGACATTCCCCAAAACTCCATATCCATCTGTTTTTTTGAAGGCACTGTCCTTTACTAACCACTGATCTCTCACCACTGAGGCTGTGGGTTCTAGCACAGCTTAGTCAAAAAACATTATATGAGAAAGTTTTCCAAAAACTTAGATTCGTTCTGAGGTGTTCCTCCACCAATAAAACTGGATACTGGTATGCTATATATATATAACCTTTGATGTGTTGAAAATGTGTCAAATTTTGTTGTCAGAAAGAGCACTGAAAATTAATAAAAGTATAATTGTTCATTTCTTAATACAAGTTATTTTAATTTTCCCTCAACAATTAGAAAATGACCAAATTTGACCCAAATATTTCATCTGTAATAATTTCTTTTTCTCTTTTATATGCCTCTGTCATTTATACGGCTGAGGGTCATGACAGTCCATATGTCACATTTTTTTGCAGCTCTATTTCTACTAAGCTTTTAAACCAATTTTCATCAAACTTACCGGTACTAGGGAGTATCAGTCCAGTCTGAAGTTGAGTTGTCATTGCATACTGGTCCAATGTCTTGCAGAATTATGACTGTTTGACTAAGTCAAAGCTGTTCTAGTGCAGTTAATACTTGAGGATATACAGAATTGTACATGTATCAGTTTATAACTTGTAATATTCAGATATACCCGACATGTGTTCACAGCATCTGGTAAACAGCTGTATTGTGCATGTATCAGTTTATAACTTGTAATATTCAGATATACCTGACATGTGTTCACAGCATCTGCTGTATTGTACATGTATCAGTTTATAACTTGTAATATTCAGATATACCCGACATATGTTCACAGCATCTGCTGTATTGTACATGTATCAGTTTATAACTTGTAATATTCAGATATACCCGACATGTGTTCACAGTATCTGGTGATCAGCTGTATTGTACATGTATCAGTTTTATTACTTGTAATATTCAGATATACCCGACATGTGTTCACAGCATCTGGTGAACAGCTGTATTGTGCATGTATCAGTTTTATAACTTGTAATATTCAGATATACCCGACATGTGTTCACAGCATCTGCTGTATTGTACATGTATCAGTTTTATAAGTTGTAATATTCAGATATACCTGACATGTGTTCACAGCATCTGGTGAACAGCTGTATTGTGCATGTATCAGTTTATAACTTGTAATATTCAGATATACCTGACATGTGTTCAAAGCATCTGCTGTATTGTACATGTATCAGTTTATAACTTGTAATATTCAGATATACCCGACATGTGTTCACAGCATCTGCTGTATTGTACATGTATCAGTTTTATTACTTGTAATATTCAGATATACCCGACATGTGTTCACAGCATCTGGTGATCAGCTGTATTGTGCATGTATCAGTTTATAACTTATAATATTCAGATATACCCGACATGTGTTCACAGCATCTGGTGATCAGCTGTATTGTGCATGTATCAGTTTTATAACTTGTAATATTCAGATATACCCGACATGTGTTCACAGCATCCGGTGATCAGCTGTATTGTACATGTATCAGTTTTATAAGTTGTAATATTCAGATATACCCGACATGTGTTCACAGCATCTGGTGATCAGCTGTATTGTGCATGTATCAGTTTTATTACTTGTAATATTCAGATATACCTGACATGTGTTCACAGCATCTGCTGTATTGTACATGTATCAGTTTTATAACTTGTAATATTCAGATATACCCGACATGTGTTCACAGCATCTGCTGTATTGTACATGTATCAGTTTTATTACTTGTAATATTCAGATATACCTGACATGTGTTCACAGCATCTGCTGTATTGTACATGTATCAGTTTTATTACTTGTAATATTCAGATATACCCAACATGTGTTCACAGCATCTGGTGATCAGCTGTATTGTACATGTATCAGTTTTATTACTTGTAATATTCAGATATACCCGACATGTGTTCACAGCATCTGGTGATCAGCTGTATAGTGCATGTATCAGTTTATAACTTATAATATTCAGATATACCCGACATGTGTTCACAGCATCTGGTGATCAGCTGTATTGTGCATGTATCAGTTTTATAACTTGTAATATTCAGATATACCCGACATGTGTTCACAGCATCTGGTGATCAGCTGTATTGTACATGTATCAGTTTTATAACTTGTAATATTCAGATATACCCGACATGTGTTCACAGCATCTGGTGATTAGCTGTATTGTGCATGTATTAGTTTTATAACTTGTAATATTCAGATATACCCGACATGTGTTCACAGCATCTGGTGATCAGCTGTATTGTACATGTATCAGTTTTATAACTTGTAATATTCAGATATACCCGACATGTGTTCACAGCATCTGGTGATCAGCTGTATTGTACATGTATCAGTTTTATTACTTGTAATATTCAGATATACCCGACATGTGTTCACAGCATCTGGTGAACAGCTGTATTGTACATGTATCAGTTTTATTACTTGTAATATTCAGATATACCCGACATGTGTTCACAGCATCTGGTGATCAGCTGTATTGTGCATGTATCAGTTTATAACTTATAATATTCAGATATACCCGACATGTGTTCACAGCATCTGGTGATCAGCTGTATTGTGCATGTATCAGTTTATAATTTGTAATATTTAGATATACCCGACATGTGTTCACAGTATCTGGTGATCAGCTGTATTGTGCATGTATCAGTTTATAAGTTGTAATATTCAGATATACCTGACATGTGTTCACAGTATCTGGTGATCAGCTGTATTGTGCATGTATCGGTTTATAATTTGTAATATTCAGATATACCTGACATGTGTTCACAGCATCTGGTGATCAGCTGTATTGTGCATGTATCAGTTTATAAGTTGTAATATTCAGATATACCCGACATGTGTTCACAGCATCTGGTGATCAGCTGTATTGTGCATGTATCAGTTTTATAATTTGTAATATTCAGATATACCCGACATGTGTTCACAGCATCTGCTGTATTGTACATGTATCAGTTTTATAACTTGTAATATTCAGATATACCCGACATGTGTTCGCAGCATCTGGTGATCAGCTGTATTGTGCATGTAGTTGTTTTATAATTTGTTATATTCAGATATACCCGACATGTGTTTACAGCAACTGCTGTATTGTACATGTATCAGTTTTATTACTTGTAATATTCAGATATACCTGACATGTGTTCACAGCATCTGGTGATCAGCTGTCAATTTAAATCAACTGTGGAGAAGAAATCCGGATTTAATTAACAAAACTACACGTACAGTAATGGGGTGTGGACCTTCACAAGCAGATCCTGCTGGGAGAGAAACTGATCAGAAACCTGGTATTAAACCTCAGGAAAATGGTGTTCAAAATGGAAGTTCAAAAAAAAGTAATGATACAAATAAACGCATGTTGTCAGCAGATTCTAATGCCAACAGAGCAGACACAGCCAGCAGTAATCCTGGTGAGTTTACTTAAATAAAAGGATATTATGTATTTTTGTGTTACCAATAATTTACAGCAAGGCATCTATAGGAAAATAAACATGCAGGATTTTTGTTGTTGTTTAAATGAGATAATTGGAATCTTTGACATATTATGGGTTACACATGTATTACATATTATGAGGGTTGTCCGGAAAGTTTTGAGACTGAGTGTGTATCTTTATACAAACTTCTCAAAATTGAAAGGTTATCTAGCATGTTGTTTTGTAAATGATTTATTCACAAATTACATTTTTAATTATGATATTAATTACTTTATGTTTTGGGAGAAAACGGTAGAAATGACAACCCATGTACATTTCACGAAGCATGTATACATATTAAAGTAACACATAAACCTCATTTTTCCTTTATATTTTCTTTCATTCTTGTTTATTTATGTACCTGACCGTGACCTTTTTGGGGTGGGTTGGGGCGGATCTAATGAAAATATGTGTTTAAAAAGTAACTATACAAATGTATCACTTACTGCATCACATGAGTTGGCTCCTGCTCTATACTGTAGACTGGACATTACACATATATGTATTCATTTGCTTTAAACCCATAATAAATACATTTTTAAACATCTACCGATACTGCAACACTCACTCACTAGGGTTATGTGCAGGCACAAAGTGCACAGGTTTACAGGCATTTGAATCACTGATTAAACAGTAGTTCAGGGAGATATTTTACATGCACTGGGTATGGCTCTCCCTGTACACTGGACCTACAGCTTTAAATCTCCTCCAAAGGATTTACATGCTTTCACAGTACCTTGCCTGACTGAGGCACTGTGGAGTGCATTTGAAAAGTCCTGGACGAAACCCTACCGGGAATCAATCCAGGGACCTTGACCTGGGTCTTGAAGCAAGGATACTAACCACTAGACCACTGCAACTCCTACTACATCAACTCACCAACACTTGAAACTCTAATTTGACATGCAGGTCATAGTTCTGCTCATGCAGAATTTCCACAATAATAGCTAAATTTGTCCGGTATTTCAAAATACATACAAATGCATAATATATAATTATATCTTAATATTTATTTTAAGTATTTGTGGGGTTGACTATCTTTTCTATTATTGGTGAACATGGATGAAACATTCTGAAATGAGCAAATATAAATATCACAATTTTACACTTAGCTGCATTTTTAATGATGTTACAATACATGTACAACTAAATTAATTGGAGTGGTGCGACAGTGATTAGGTGTTAGACGCTAATGTTATTGTCAAGGTTCAATTCTGTGCTTGATCCAAAGGCGTAGACAACACCTAGAACTAGTTTTACCTAGGGAATGGACTAATAAACGTTCTGGGCTTACTTTGCAATCAAACAAAAATACATAGGTATAAAGTAATTAAATCTATATCAAATGCTTGTTACAATATACATTAATAGGTGTAAAAATGTTACATTATGTATATGGATGTTTTTTGAAATGATCAAACAATTTCACTGCCAAGCTTTCTTCTTTTCTCAGATCAATATTTCCCTAGTTATAATATATATCTCTGATCCTAAGTAATAGAAAAACTGGTGGTAGTTTGTCACACTTGATTTCAAATTAAGGATTGGCATACAAATCAATTTTGTTCTGAAGCCATGTGATCGAATTCTCTTACAAATTTAATGACATATACTGTATAGAGCTGTTAGTAAATGAACTTTTAATGTTTTTTAACATGTTTATGTTCGCTTAATCTAAATAGAGCCTTTGTGTTCTTTTGTTAATAATGGAGTTGTTGAGTTTTCATACACAAAACATGACTATCTGCAATTTGATTTTATTGTTACTGGTGAATATTTGATAATAAAGTGGTGTAGATATATAAAAAGTGATTATTGATTTGAAGTCTATTATACAATGAATACTGCAGACAGAATGAAAAGCTTTGTTTTGTCAACAACTTATCAGTGAATGAAAAGATTTCATAATATAATAAATCACCATGGCGACATTCAGTTATCACCTTATCGGGTATACCATTATGAAAATTTAAATTATTGCAAGAAAGTGTTCCTTTGGGATTGAGTTGAGTGTCAAAATCCATTGAACTGTAGATGTAGGTTAGTTCTTATCTACTAGATATTGAACTACAAAGGATGGGTATGGAGTCATTCATTATTCAAAAGGATTTGCAATAGCTTTGAGCTTGGTAAATTATGTCAATTTCAAGTCAATTATTTAAAGGTTTTAATAATGACATAATAATAAAGCCTTATTTTTAAGACGATACACACTAATTTTTATAAATTTCCTTAAAGACACTTAAAAATCATATCAATATAACATGTTGTAAACACTGATTTAAAATTTTTAAATACCCAAGTATGTGTAATATGCAGACCTTAAAACAAAATATCTCTTTAGATGTCTCAAAAAATAAAATATATTTGAAATGGACACAAAGCCTCTTATTATCATTTAAAACATGAATGGTTTGGTAGATAGAACCCAACAAACATGACAAATAGTGATATTTTTATCCAAGTGGTAAAATTGAAATGAAATCTCCATTCTAAAAGATGGACAGTACTTAGATATTGTTTGACGAACTTCACGATATCATTCGGACTATTTCTAAGATGAAACAAGTTCTACAATACATAAACCAGTATGATGGATCAAAATGAAAAATGATAATGAAATTCAGTCATCCTTCAGTTCTGATACGTCATAAAATACGTGGCAATTGTGGAAAATCTATTTTAGTTTAACCTGGGTGTGCAGGCCAAGTTAGGAAATCCTTTTTCAACATATTATTTTGGTATTCTCAAATAGATATTCTTATGGAAATATGTGGTCAGTGGGTATAATTATGGGCATGATATATTGGAAAAGAAAGTGTTTAGTATATTTTGAAATTTTGAAAAATCCTGCTAAACTTTCTTTAATTTTGTTAAATTGGAAAGGGGCATAACTCTGGAAGTAAATGGTAATTCTTAGAGATTACCAGATTCATAAATTTAAAATTTTGCAAGTGTAAATAATTGATTAAAGTCAATTCCAACTTTGCCTTTCAAGCATTCAATATGAAGTATTTAAAATCAAGACAAATTAAAACCACACAAATTTCCTCAAATAAATTCAGATGTCAAGTTATTGTTGATAATCCTCATATCAGATCTGGTTTAAAGCTTATATTGGTAATTCTTTCCATTAAACATGTTTACAGTTTTTGCAATTAAAAATGAGACCATTGTGACTACATGTATTGTTAATGGTTTTCTGAGATTTCTTCCTCCACAAATCAAACTTGACAAGACTTATGACATTTATGTGAAAGGTATTTCATGGTAGAGTGGTTAACTTTAAAGCTCTGTCTTGAAACACCCCTGAGGTTGTTGGTTCAAGCCTAGCTTGGTGCAGACACTTTATGTAAGGAAGTTTGCCAGTTTATCATGTATGATCTTCTTCCATCAGTAAAATAATTTGTACCGTATAGTCTGAAATATGTTGGAAACATCGTTGAACATCATAGAAAAATTACTGGTAGCTAAATAAAAAAATAAATATTAACCCATGAAACCATTTATTGGCACCTACTGTGATTGTAACTTAAGTTCAATCCCAAGCTTGACCTGATACCTCCCAAAATATAACACTCAGTACTGTTTCTACCTAGGACAGTGGTTTATATAAGCTTTGAGCTTTCTTCAAAATCGAGCTAATACAGTGTGAAGGATTTTATAATGTAAACATGAACCTGGTATTTGTATTCCCCACTGAACTAGTATATACTTATCAAGGCTGTCTGTTGATTACTTCCATGTATAATTAATCATGTGAAGAAGACTTGCCAAACTAACTCATCTATTACTTATGTGTTCTGTTTGTTACTATTACACTCAGGCCAGCTGTATTAACATTATAATAATACACATTAATCATAAACCTTTGCCAAAAGTGATTGATAAATGTGTAACATGTATGATATATTATAACATTATTTTGATCTAAAAATGTGAACTTGTTTTCATTTTCAGTTCCAAAGTCTATAGCATTTACAGTAGATTTAGATGGTCAGCAGACAGGAAATAAATTACTTGGAGCACCCCCACCACGATTACAGGTGAGTAGTTGACCTTTTGCTAGTTTAGGAGAGAATCCAATTTGCATCTTTAATGATATTTTGTTTATGGTAATTTAGTTCTCTCATAGAATGTAATGACAATAACCAACTGAGACTAATTCTAGAACCAGACATACCTTATTATGCGCAACATTTATGTAAAGTAACATTAATTTCCTTCAAAAATTATAGCTGAGATACGATTTGACTCATTTGACCTTTAACCTATAAATGGGACATTGACCTTTGAGTTATGAGGTATGGACTGTATTCTTGTGGCACAACTTCTCCCTGTATTATTTTGAATTTTATGGAGTTCTGTTAAGTACTTTCAAAGTAACGGCTGAGATATGATTGTTTTTGATAGATACACAAGCAGACAGATGTTCCAATTGCTATATACATGTATAGATCTATATGCTCCTGACATCAGTAAAATATAGACATACAGTTAAACCTGTGTAAGCAGTCACCACCATTAAGCAGCCACTTGTTTTAAGCAGCCACATTTCAACAATTTCAGAGCAAATTAACCTGTATTAAGAACCAACCTGTCTTAAAAGACCACTTTTGCTCCTTCCCTTAACTTACTGCTTAAGACAGGTTTGACTTATTTAACTTAGTGACAGCTAATTATACAAACCCCTTAAGTGACATACATGATAGGTATATATTATTGTTCTGGAACATTTAGTGTAGAATATAATGATACAACATTTTAATGGTGTAATGCTGTAATATAACTCTCCACTTTATACCATTCCACATGTATTTATGCAGAAATACACAGTATCATGTATGACATAGTTCTGGTTACCGCAGTATTTGAATGGTTACTTGTGTCTTTTTTTTTACATTTTCCTGATATAACCGTACAAAAAAAAAAATACAGGTGCAACATTTGTATAAGACTCTTGATGGAAATATAAGAATCATATTTATTTTACTTTTAAAAAACTTAAAGTTGTTAGAATGCCCAAAGCTTAAAATTGCTATCACTAAAAAGATTTAAATTGTCTTAATTTGCCCCATACTGTATTAAACTTTACTGTTTCAGTTTATAATTATATTCACCATTTTTGACATGGGAAAATGTTGGAAGTTGTTCAGTTTCAAAATATCAGAGTTGGTAATTACTAACTAGCTGATGTATCAGAATACAGCATGTGTCTGATATAGTGTATGTAGGATACTAGTATACTGTTGACATAATATGGTGGTGTACAAGTAGTGTATATAGGATATACTGTTGACATAATATGGTGGTGTACAAGTAATGTATATAGAATATACTGTTGACATAATATGGTTGTGTACAAGTAGTGTATGTAGGATACTAGTATACTGTTGACATAATATGGTGGTGTACAAGAAGTGTATATAGGATATACTGTTGACATAATATGGTGGTGTACAAGTAGTGCATGTAGGATACTAGTATACTGTTGACATGATATGGTGGTGTACAAGTAGTGCATGTACGATATACTGTTGACATAATATGGTGGTGTACAAGTAGTGTATATAGGATATACTGTTGACATAATATGCTGGTTCACAAGTAGTGTATGTAGGATACTAGTATACTGTTGACATAATATGGTGGTGTACAAGTAGTGTATATAGGATATACTGTTGATGTAATATGGTGATGTTCAAGTAGTGTATATAGGATAAACTGTTGACATAATATGATGGTGTACAAGAAGTGCATGTAGAATATACTGTTGACATATTATGGTGGTGCACAAGTAGTGTATATAGGATATACTGTTGATGTAATATGGTGATGTTCAAGTAGTGTATATAAGATATACTGTTGACATAATATGGTGGTGTACAAGAAGTGCATGTAGAATATACTGTTGACATAATATGGTGGTGCACAAGTACTGTATGTATGATAAACTGTTGACATAATATGGTGGTGCACAAGTAGTGTATGTATGATAAACTGTTGACATAATATGGTGGTGCACAAGTAGTGTTTATAGGATAAACTGTTGACATAATATGGTGGTGCACAAGTAGTATATATAGAATATACTGTTGACATAATATGGTGGTGCACAAGTAGTGTATGTATGATAAACTGTTGACATAATATGGTGGTGCACAAGTAGTGTATATAGGATAAACTGTTGACATAATATGATGGTCCACAAGTAGTGTATATAGAATATACTGTTGACATAATATGATGGTGCACAAGTAGTGTATATAGAATATACTGTTGACATAATATGATGGTGCACAAGTAGTGTATGTAGAATATACTGTTGACATAATATGGTGGTGCACAAGTAGTGTATATAGAATATACTGTGGACATAATATGATGGTGCACCAGATCATGACTACGTTGCCTTCGGCTCAGGTGAGCTTTTGTGATTGCTTGGTGTCTGTCGTCTGTCTTCACTCGTCTGTCGTCAGTCGTTATCTTTTAGCTTCTAACAACTTCTCCTCTGAAACCACTGGGCCAATTTCGATATAACTTTACAGAAATGTTCCTTGGGTGACCTTTTACCAAGTTTATTTAAGCCATCTTGGTTCTTCAAAAAACATTGCCGCAAGTTTAATTAGTAAAAACTTAAAAAATCTTCTTGTCAGAAACTACTGACTCGATTTTAAAAAAATTTCACAGAAATGATCCTTGAGTGACTCTCTACTAAGTTTGTTCAAGTCATCTTGATTCGTCAAAAAACATGGCGGCCAGGGTGTGAGGTTAGTTTACTATGAATGCTATAGTAAAAACTTAAAAAATCGTCTTGTCAGAAACTACTGGCTCGATTTTAAATCATTTCACAGAATTGATCATTGGGTGACCCTCTACCAAGTTAATTCAAGTCATCTTGATTCGTCAAAAAACATGGCGGCCAGGGAGTGGGGCAAGTTTACTATATAAGCTATAGTAAAAACATAAAAAATCTTCTTGTCAGAAACTACTGACTCGATTTTAAAATAATTTCATAGAAAAGATCCTTGAGTGACCCTCTACCAAGTTTGTTCAAGTCATCTTGATTCGTCAAAAAACATGGCGGCCAGGTTGTGAGGTTAGTTTACTATGAATGCTATAGTAAAAACTTAAAAAATCGTCTTGTCAGAAACTACTGGCTTGATTTTAAAATCATTTCGCAGAAATTTTCCTTGAGTGACCCACAACCAAGTTTGTTCAAATCATCTTTGTTCGTCAAAAAACATGGCAGCCAGGGGGTGGGGTTAGTTTATTACCTCTACTAGCCAAAGGCCAGAAGTGCTTATGCGATGGCGCGTTGTCTGTCGTCTGTCGTCTGTCGTCTGTCGTCTGACGTCTGTCGTCTGTCGTCTGTTAGCAGCACTTTCTCTGAAACCACTGGGCCAATTAAACTGAAACTTCACATGGGTGTTTCTATTGCATAGGAGACTATACAGAAGATTTTTTTTTTTCGATCTGAAATTCAAGATGGCTGCCATTACTAAAAATAGTCCAAAACTTAAAAAATCTTTTTCTCATGAACGGCCCAACAGATTTTCAAAATGTTTATGTAGTAATGATGACCAACTATAGTTTTGGTAGATTTGTTCAAATGGTGTCCCTAGAGTTAAATATGACCCCGCCCCGAGGGTTCAATTAGGGGACACATGTCATTATAATATTTTTTTTTTTTTTTTTTTTTTAAATGGAAATGATTTTGCCTATATGTTCACAGAAGCATTGTTTAGTGAAGGAGGTTCAGATTTGTAAAAATGACTGGGTTCCACTGTCTTAAGGGGTCAGGAGGGGCTCCAAAAGGGTACAAATTGGGAATTAATAAAATTGTTTTCTTAAGAACCGGTATGTCAGATTTGTACATATTTGATATAAATTATCCCTGATTGCAGATAAAAATTTAGGGGTTAAGATATATAGGGGCCCTGTAAGGGGACTTATAATTTTACATAGGGATACAATGGGAAAACAGAAAATTCTCTTTTTTTTTCATTTATTCTGAAACCATTAGGCCAATTAAACTGAAACTTCACATGGATGTTTTTATTGCATAGGAGACTATACAAAAGATTTATTTTTTCTATCTAAAATTCAAGATGGCCACAGTTACTAAAAATAGTCCAAAACTTAAAAAGTCTTCTCCTCATGAACGGTCCAACCGATTTTCAAAATGTTTATGTAGTAATGATAACCAACTATAGTTTTGTTACATTTGTTCAAATGGTGTCCCTAGAGTTAAAAATGACCTCGCCCTGATGTTTCTATTGCATAGTAGAATTTCAAAGAGTGCTATGGCCACTATGAGTCAGTAGAGCATCCTCAGGCCCTCTTGGGTCTCTTGTTATATAAGCTATAGTAAAAACTTAAAAAATCTTCTTGTCAAATACTACTGGCTCGATTTTAAAATAATTTTACAGAAATGGTCCTTTGGTGACCCTCTACCAAGTTTGTTCAAGCCATCTTGATATGCAAAAAACATGGCCGCCATGGGGCAGGGCAAATTTAATTAGTAAAAACTTAAAAAATCTTCGTGTCAAAAACGTCTGGCTTGATTTTAAAATAATTTCAAAGAAATGTTCCTTGCAGGAACCCCTACCAAGTTTGTTCAAACCGTAATGGTTTGTCAAAAAATGTGGAGGCCAGGGGGTGGGGTTAATTTAAAATATAAGCTATAGTAAAAACTTAAAAAATCTTCTTGTCAGAAACCACGGGATCAATTTTAAAACAATTTCACAGAAATGTTCGTTGGGTGACCCTTTACCAAGTTTGTTGGAGCCGTTGTGATACTGATAGTAAGGTCATATTGAGCGATCACATTGCTGATAGTGAGGTCATATTTAGCAATCACATTGCTGATAGTGAGGTCATATTGAGCAGTCACATTGCTGAAGTAAGGTCATATTGAGCAGTCACATTGCTGACAGTGAGGTCATATTGAGCTGTCACATTGCTGATAGTGACGTCATATTGAGCAATCACATTGCTGATAGTGAGGTGGTATTGAGCAATCACATTGCTGATAGTGAGGTTGTATTGAGCAATCACATTGCTGGTAGTAAGGTTTTATTGAGCAATCACATTGCTGATAGTGAGGTCATATTGAGCAATCACAGTGCTGATAGTGAGGTCATATTGAGCAATCACATTGCTGATAGTGAGGTCATATTGAACAATCACATTGCTGATAGTGAGATTGTATTGAGTGATCACATTGCTGATAGTAAGGTCATATTGAGTTGTCACATTCCTGATAGGAAGGTCATATTGAGAAATCACATTGCTGATAGTAAGGTTATATTGAGCGATCAAATTGCTGATAGTAAGGTTATATTGAGCAATCACATTGCTTAAAGTGAGATCATATTGAGCAATGACATTGGTGACAGTAAGGTTATATTGAGCAATCACATTGCTGTTAGTAAGATCATATTGAGCAATCACATTGCTGATAGTAAGGTTATATTGAGCTATCACATTGCTGAAAGTAAGGTCATATTGAGCAATCACATTGATGATAGTGAAGTCATATTTAGCAATCACATTGCTGAAAGTGAGGTCATATTGAGCAGTCTCATTGCTGACAGTGAGGTCATATTGAGCTGTCACATTGCTGATAGTGGGGTCATATTGAGCAATCACATTGCTGATAGTAATGTGGTATTGAGTGATCACATTGCTGGTAGTGAGGTTGTATTGAGCAATCACATTGCTGATAGTAAGGTTGTATTGGGCAATCACATTGCTGATAGTGAGGTCATATTGAGCAATCACATTGCTGATAGTGAGGTTGTATTGAGCGATCACATTGCTGATAGTAAAGTTATATTGAGCATCACATTGCTGATAGTGAGGTCATATTGAGCAATCACATTGCTGACAGTGAGGTTGTATTGAGCGATCACATTACTGATAGTGAGGTCATATTGAGCAAACACATTGCTGATAGTGAGGTCATATTGAACAATCACATTGCTGATAGTGAGGTCATTTTGAGCAGTCTCATTGCTGACAGTGAGGTCATATTAAGCTGTCACATTGCTGATAGTGGGGTCATATTGAGCAATCACATTGCTGATAGTAATGTGGTATTGAGCGATCACATTGCTGGTAGTGAGGTTGTATTGAGCAATCACATTGCTGATAGTAAGGTTGTATTGGGCAATCACATTGCTGAAGTAAGGTCCTATTGAGCAGTCTCATTGCTGACAGTGAGGTCATATTGAGCTGTCACATTGCTGATAGTGGGGTCATTTTGAGCAATCACATTGCTGATAGTAATGTGGTATTGAGCGATCACATTGCTGGTAGTGAGGTTGTATTGAGCAATCACATTGCTGATAGTAAGGTTGTATTGGGCAATCACATTGCTGATAGTGAGGTCATATTGAGCATCACATTGCTGATAGTGAGGTTGTATTGAGCGATCACATTGCTGATAGTAAAGTTATATTGAGCATCACATTGCTGATAGTGAGGTCATATTGAGCAATCACATTGCTGACAGTGAGGTTGTATTGAGCGATCACATTGCTGATAGTGAGGTCATATTGAGCAAACACATTGCTGATAGTGAGGTCATATTGAACAATCACATTGCTGATAGTGAGGTCATATTGAGCAGTCTCATTGCTGACAGTGAGGTCATATTAAGCTGTCACATTGCTGATAGTGGGGTCATATTGAGCAATCACATTGCTGATAGTAATGTGGTATTGAGCGATCACATTGCTGGTAGTGAGGTTGTATTGAGCAATCACATTGCTGATAGTAAGGTTGTATTGGGCAATCACATTGCTGATAGTGAGGTCATAATGAGCAATCACATTGCTGATAGTGAGGTTGTATTGAGCGATCACATTGCTGATAGTAAAGTTATATTGAGCATCACATTGCTGATAGTGAGGTCATATTGAGCAATCACATTGCTGATAGTGAGGTCATATTGAGCATTACATTGCTGATAGTGAGGTCATATTGAGCAATCACATTGCTTACAGTGAGGTTGTATTGAGCGATCACATTGCTGAAAGTGAGGTCATATTGAGCAAACACATTGCTGATAGTGAGGTCATATTGAACAATCACATTGCTGATAGTGAGGTTGTATTGAGCGATCACATTGCTGATAGTGAGGTCATATTGAGCAAACACATTGCTGATAGTGAGGTCATATTGAACAATCACATTGCTGATAGTGAGGTTGTATTGAGCGTTCACATTGCTGATAGTGAGGTCATATTGAAGAACCAGTATTTGGAAATTGTTCATGTTCACACATCAAATTTATTTTTGTTTCCTGAAACTCAGTATTTTAGAAATAATTAACTTTTTTTTATGAAACTAGGGTAGTCATGAAGTACGAAAACATGAGTAAAATTCTTAATACTTATTCAAATTGATATTTCTTTAGATTTGTTTCTATTTTACAACATTATAATATTATAACAGAGGAAAGAAAATATTTGTTACCATGATATCATATATGTTACCATATATATGATGCCTTTTATCCCTTTACAAGAATTAAGCCCCTTTCCAAACGAAATACAAAATTAAGGATCTGCACACAAACTGCAGTTTATTATTTTCATATTTTCATTGTGAAGATAATTATATAATATTCAGAAAAAGGGTTAAGTGAAAATTCATGAAAACTGCCTCGAGTGCCTTTAAATATAAGATTTATTATCCTGAAGTTAAAGTATGATTGTTTCATATTTCAGAGACTAGATCCTCTTAATGTGCCTAAACTGACAGCTGATCAACTGGCAGAAAAACAAAAAATAGCAGATGAGAAAAGAGAGCAGGTTTGTATTTGGGAGGATTTATTAAAATTCAAACAGCAGTTTTCGACATATTTTTACTTTTTCTGTTAGTTTATACTAATTTATTTTAGCTTGATTGCGATGAAAGATCAGAGCTTATATGAACTGCTCTTGAGTCCACTTCTTGGAAAGAACCAGTACTGAGTGTTGTTTTATGAGAGACATCGGGCCGAGTGGGGATCAAACCCACAACCTCTGGCATGAGCGGCCAACACTATCCATTACAATATGCCCCGCTTGAATTTCTGTTACCATAGCATACATATTTTTTGTTGCATCCCATTTGCATTAATGGAAAGATTGTTTTTCACATTATCAAAAGTCAGTTGTGATTCTTACATTTACAAGAACAATCATTGTTTTTTAGGTCTTCATCAGAATAGCACTTTTATATTATCAAATTACAAACTATCTTAAATGAAGCTTTGAAATTTTTCGTTACTATAGCAAATGAAAAAACGACAAAGTGCTTCCCTGAAGAATTCTCGACGGCGAAGACAGATCCTTGAGGCACAGAAGTTTGAAGTAGAACTACAACAACAATCAAAACAGCATGAGGTGAATGCCTTTAAATATGTATTGTAGAATCACAGTATATTATCATTCACAAGTTGCTTATTAATTTTTGTTGAGCCTGCTTGCAGTGATGTTGACATAGTTATCACAATGGTGGTTTTGTGTATGTGTGTCCATCCACCACACCGGTCCGGGCTATAATTTTTCTCATTCATCAAGGGATTTTGAAATACCATGGCACAAATGTTGACAAAGATCTGATGATGTGTATTGCACATGACCAAGGTCCTTAGATCAAAGGTCAAGATCACACTTAGAGATTACAGGTCAGAAATACTTACAAAATTTAGGGTAGGCTCCATATCTTCTAAACCAACTGACAAGATTTGGAAATAACAAGGCACAACATTGTAGCCCATGGGCATCAAGGATTGGATAAATGTGACAGAAAACTGCAGTGTTTCCGTGAAGTTCTCAAATAAGACATTTAAATGAGAAAAATGATTTTTGCAAATGTAAACTTTTCAATAAAACATAGATTATTGTAGATAGTTGACCTAGTTAACTGTGTAGTGTGTCTGACAATTCACCTGGAGTTGTGAATTTGAATACCTGCCCAGCCACGGTCTACATGATACTAGATATATGACATTGTGTCTCATTCTCCAGCCACGGTCTTCATGATACTAGATATATGACATTGTGTCTCATTCTCCAGCCAGGGTCTTCATGATACTAGATATATGACATTGTGTCTCATTCTCCAGCCACGGTCTTCATGATACTAGATATATGACATTGTGTCTCATTCTCCAGCCACGGTCTTATTGATACTAGATATATGACATTGTGTCTCATTCTCCAGTCACGGTCTTCATGATACTAGATATATGACATTGTGTCTCATTCTCCAGCCACGGTCTTCATGATACTAGATATATGACATTGTGTCTCATTCTCCAGTCATGGTCTTCATGATACTAGATATATGACATTGTGTCTCATTCTCCAGCTACGGTCTTCATTGTACTAGATATATGACATTGTGTCTCATTCTCCAGTCATGGTCTTCATGGTACTAGATATATGACATTGTGTCTCATTCTCCAGTCACGGTCTTCATGATACTAGATATATGACATTGTGTCTCATTCTCTAGCCACGGTCTTCATGATACTAGATATATATGACATTGTGTCTCATTCTCCAGCCACGGTCTTCATGATACTAGATATATGACATTGTGTCTTATTCTCCAGCCAGGGTCTTCATGATACTAGATATATATGACATTGTGTCTCATTCTCCAGCCATGGTCTTCATGATACTAGATATATATGACATTGTGTCTCATTCTCCAGCCACGGTCTTCATGATACTAGATATATGACATTGTGTCTCATTCTCCAACCAGGGTCTTCATGATACTAGATATATATGACATTGTGTCTCATTCTCCAGCCACGGTCTTCATGATACTAGATATATATGACATTGTGTCTCATTCTCCAGCCACGGTCTTCATGATACTAGATATATGACATTGTGTCTCATTCTCCAGCCAGGGTCTTCATGATACTGGATATATGACATTGTGTCTCATTCTCCAGCCACGGTCTTCATGATACTAGATATATGACATTGTGTCTCATTCTCCAGCCACGGTCTTCATTGTACTAGATACTCATTCTCCAGCCACGGTCTTCATGATACTAGATATATGACATTGTGTCTCATTCTCCAGCCACGGTCTTCATGATACTAGATATATGACATTGTGTCTCATTCTCCAGTCATGGTCTTCATGATACTAGATATATGACATTGTGTCTCATTCTCCAGCTACGGTCTTCATGATACTAGATATATGACATTGTGTCTCATTCTCCAGCTACGGTCTTCATTGTACTAGATATATGACATTGTGTCTTATTCTCCAGTCATGGTCTTCATGATACTAGATATATAACATTGTGTCTCATTCTCCAGCCAAGGTCTTCATGGTACTAGATATATGACATTGTGTCTCATTCTCCAGCTACGGTCTTCATGATACTAGATATATGACATTGTGTCTCATTCTCCAGCCACGGTCTTCATGATACTAGATATATGACATCGTGTCTCATTCTCCAGCCACGGTCTTCATGATACTGGATATATGACATTGTGTCTCATTCTCCAGCCACGGTCTTCATGATACTAGATATATGACATTGTGTCTCATTCTCCAGCCACGGTCTTCATGATACTAGATATATGACATCGTGTCTCATTCTCCAACCACGGTCTTCATGATACTAGATATATGACATCGTGTCTCATTCTCCAGCCACGGTCTTCATGATACTGGATATATGACATTGTGTCTCATTCTCCAGCCACGGTCTTCATGATACTAGATATATGACATCGTGTCTCATTCTCCAGCCACGGTCTTCATGATACTGGATATATGACATTGTGTCTCATTCTCCAGCTACGGTCTTCATGATACTGGATATATGACATTGTGTCTCATTCTGATTCAGGTGTCACTCCTGATCCAAGTGGGGAAGTTATCAGTTACTTGTGGAGATGAGTGTTCTCAAATACTTGTTAACCTTTCAGGATCCCAGAAAAGAAGGGTTAGGTCAACTGATCATCTGTCGGTATTAACAGAATAAAAATGATGCAAATTCAAACAAACTTCAGTTCTAGCTTTATTGGCAACCATCTGTTGATCCTAATGTTTTATACCAGTATATCATACAGAAATGTGCGTATTATATCTATTGTCATGGCACTTTTTAGCTCGACTATTGATAGAATAGGAGGGGGGCTATTGTACTCGCCCTTGTGTAAGCGTCGGCTTTTCAGGTTTAAGTTTTTTATCAGGTAAGATATCTATGCAACCACTTATTTGATATGAATGAAACTTCACATGTGTGTTCAGCATCATCATTGGAACTCACAGACATAAGAACCATAACTCTGGCAATATTATTTTCCTTATAGATTTAGAAATTTTGTTTTTAACAGCTTAAAGTTTGTAGTACAAGGCCTTGATCTTAGATGTTTGACAGATAGGGTAAGTTTGTGGTCCTTTCTCAAATTTGTTAAAAACCATGACCCTGGGGGCAAAATTGACCCGCCCTAAGGGGTAAAAAATTGTATTTATTTATTTATTTTTTTTTTTTTCTGAAAGTTTAATCTCTTAATTTTTTTTTACTTTTTGACCCACCCTGAGGGGTAAACAATTTTCACTCTTTATTTTTCTTTTTCATTTAAGTTTTCATTTCTTTTGTAAAGTTTAACCTTTTTTTTATGCTGCCAAAAACTCTTTTTTGGTGGCATATAGTAATCGAAGCGTCTGTCCGTCCTTCTGTCCGGTATTTCGTTTCCGGCCTGTAACTTTGTCATGCATAGATGGATTTTGTTGATACTTGCTACAAATGATTAACATAACATGACGATGTGTTGCAAGTATGACCCACAAACATACTTCAAAGGTTAAGGTCACAATTTGAGTTTGTTTCACAGCACTTTGAGTTTGTGTGAGATTTCGTTTCCAGCCTGTAACTTTGTCATGCATAGATGGATTTTGTTGATACTTGCTACAAATGATCAACATAACATGACGATGTGTCGCAAGTAAGGCCCACACCTGTACCTCATATGTCATATATTGTTATTTTTCACAGACCATTCGGGGGGCATGTGACACTTAATAGTGACATTTCTTGTTTCTTCATTATTTTAGATCTATTTTCTTCATTTTCACGAAAGGGTATCCAGCTGTGATAAACTGTGCATGCTGGTACAAAATTATTTCAACTACAGATCCATTTTCATGAACTGGTACCGATATATTGTCCTTTGGGGTGAAGTTAGTACATAGGCCTATAATTATGTAATGCTGAGTTAAATAATATCAAGGCAATACGAGCCATCCATTCACTTTGTTGTTTTCAAAAAAACACAACTGTTGATAATGAAAATGATAGTGTTCATGAATTATTTTGCTAATTTATTTTTAACATATAAGCAATAGTTTTATTTTTATTTTACCACCCCTGAGTTTTAATTGTCTTCCATTTGATACTTCTTCCCTGAAAAAGCTGTTATTTTAAAACCGCATCAAAATAGTCGAGCGCACCGTTCCTCTGACAGCTCTTGTTTATTGAGCTCCTGTTTTCACTCTTAATCAGATCCAAGAAGCATTAACATCAGCTGGTAAATCTAGAGAATCAAAACTGAACAATATTAAAGAACGCCAACTGATGCGAGAAGAGAGAGCAAAAAGAGCTAGAGAAAAGGTATTTGAACATTTTATTATTTGTTAGTGATAGTCTGTAGATTAATTATAATTGAAATTTGATTGATTCGGCTCAAAGTGGGTGTAATATTTATGATTTTATATTGGAAGCACAATAAAGTGAAGAACACAAGTGTGTTAACTCTAAGGTGTTTATTTTCTGGAAGTGGAGTCTGTATAGCAGACTCAACGATCTTATGCGCATGCGTAACTATAGTTTATTTCATTAATGTTACAGTGGGTGACAAACCATTGGTGTTTATATCAAAATCAATTATCTGAAAAATCCATCTTTAATCAAATACTTTCAATATAAACTTCTTTTCTCCCAGGGAGACATAGTGTTTGTGTGCGTCCCCTCAATCTTGTAAGGAGAACTCCTCCGACTTCTGTGGTTGGATTTAGTTGGAACTTGCTTGGAATGACCAGTTGCGATGTCTAGTTGTGCATATACCCCCTTTTTTGTTCCATGTCCAATTTTTAATTAGTTAACCCTTTGCATTTTCAGAATTAATTTTTTGAATGAAAAATCTTGCCCATGATTTTCCTACACAACAAAAGACCATGTTTTTTTTATAGTGCTATTTGTTTTTGTAACGTCATGTTCTCTCCCCAGTATGGCTGCATAACAGCTCTTTATTTAAAAGGACATCGTGTGATATTGATAAATTTTCACTTAATTCTACTTCTAAAATTTATAGATCTACATGATGCAATATAGAAATTGGAATAACCCATTATGAGTGCAGACTCTAAATTTTGTTTCTTTTTGTAAAGGAGAATTCATCATATTTTGAATATTCTTTGTCATATATGACAAAAAGTATCTGAGAATATTTATTTCAATAATTTTTAGCTCTACCAAAGGCTTTTGTCATGGTAATTTGTCTGTTGTTCATTCTTCCACACACACAAATTGGTATATTTAAGAGTTTAGGGTTGGTAGTTTTTTAGGACAGTTGAAAAAAAATTATGTGGCTGTATCTGGACACATAAAAATGCTTTTATGTGACTAAAATATCTATTGTGTGGCTAAAATTTAAATATCAATTTGTATTTTTTAAGAGTTTTTACTCATATTTTCAAAACTAGCTTGACTTCAGAAGTTTTATAAAAAATAATTTTGTAAATATTTATACAGGATTTCAATATCACTGTCCGAGTACCAATAACTCGGCTAATATCAAATCACTAATATAATTGTTTAATGACAATTTTATTAATTAACAACTGGAAAAAGTCATTTACCGTAGCCTATTTTTAATTCATTTGTAGGCCATTTGTATCATCTGATAAGAGCATTTTCTTCGATGACAAGAGTTTCAGTATATAACTAGCCAGTAGCTGATCCGTTGTGGCCTGTGGAGTGCGTGGTTCAGTGGTAGAGTGTTGGACCCAGGATCAGAGGGTCGTGAGATTGATCCTCTGCCACGGTTATGTGTAGTGTTCTGGAGCAAGACATTTTATCCACAAATACTTAGTACTGCTTCTTCCGTGGAAGATTTCAAGTGTGATTTGTCTAAGTTGTAAGAACTTGGGTTGCACTGTTGATGTGAAATGAATAAGATTGAAACCAAATCTGTTGCAGGTGAAGAAGCTGAATCAGCTGGACCAAGACTTGGACTTGGAAGTGGAAAAGGATGAAGATTATAATGGAGATGAAGGTATGCTGGTAACAATCACTGTTTCAGAGCTTAGAAATAACCTAGATGAAGGTTTACTCATAACAATCCCTGTTTCAGAGCCTAGAAATAATCTAGATGAAGGTTTACTCATAACAATCCCTGTTTCAGAGCCTAGAAATAACCTAGATGAAGGTATGCTGGTAACAACCACTATTTCAGAACCTAGAAATAATCTAGATGAAGGTTTACTCGTAACAATCCCTTTTTCAGAGCCCAGAAATAATCTTGATGAAGGTTTACTGGTTAGGGCTGCTTTATTTATAAATGTAAATGATAATATATCCAATTATAGGTTGTGTCAGAAAAAAATGGCCACATTTTTTAATTTTTAGAATTTTATCGAGATCTCCAATAAAACAGTATGATAATATTAAATGCAAATGAAATTAGTAAAACTATATCAGAAACTGGGGGTATGATATAAAATGTAAGTAATAAATTATGTGTACATTTTATAACACCATTGAATTGTCACTTACTGATGTGTTACTGGGTGAAGGTGTAAGTTTTAATTAAGTATGACAATGAATGACCATAGAATACCTCCTACCTTTTGTAAATAACATACCAATGGTTCATTGCTTTATTTCCTTATTTGTTTATATGTAGATGGGACCCTTGCTATGGTTTCAGTAGGCAAGCCAACTTGCTTCTATGTATCATTATCACCAGACAGCACAATACGGAATGGTGCATTGTTAGACTAGATAGTATAAAATTACAGCTCCTAAAATATGTAATAATTTCTTACTTTTGTGAGACATTCTTATTCAGGTAAGATATTACAGCAAAATATTACTTTTAAAACAAAACTCAACATCTTCTGCTATTAATCTGTAACAATCTATTATGAAAATTGTATTTGGATTTTAGAAATGGAAGATTGGACTTCAAGTAAGAATTTGTAAAATACATTTTTTCAGTATTTTTAGCTTTAAACCATTTTGAAAGTGACACCGTTTTATAGTATAGAAGTAACTTAGCTGTGTTTTTCTTGATGTTTTTCCTGACATTGAATTGTTACCTTTTTTGTATTTATCCGGTTAGATGAGGATGTGAAAAAGCGTAAATATGCACGAGACACACATGAGAGCAGTTTTTAATTGCCGTGGTTATTGTTTTTATGGTGACATTTTTTATTACTTTAAACATGTAGTTCCTCTAGCATTTAATGTTTAAGATGTGTAATACAGTTGCATTATGGGATATTTTCAGACATATAAAACTTCAGCAAAAATGCGGGTAAATTTTATTCTATTAAACAAAATCATATAAATCTTGTTATGCATGAATCCAAAGTTTAATTTACAATGTAACCCTTCTGTTTTTATTTTTTTTATTTTTTGCTTAGCTAAAGTACAAATAAAAACATTTTTAGAACGTAAATGTGTGGTTATAATTTTTGTTAAATATAAACAATATGTTCAGTACAAGGGAACAATGTTTAAAATATATTTAACTGTTATTGTGTTTTCTCACAAGCTTTTTAAACCATTCGTGGAAGCTTCAAATAATTACACTACACAGAGAAACTGTATTGTATTTATTTTCCATGTCTATCAAACAGTAATTATGTATGACTACCATCATTGTATGCATGCTTTTTTTCTTGCTTATTTGTTTTGGTTGTAGGTGGCATGGCACAAAAACTCCTGTCCATTTTTATTCCCATGAAATCGTGGCAGAGCTAATTTATGTTTTCAGCTCACCTGAGCCTAAGTCTCATTATGAAGCATGGCAGAGCTTATTAGCTCACCTGAGCCTCAGTCTCGTTATGAAATTATGACAGAGCTTATCTGTGTTTTCAGCTCACCTGAGCCTAAGTCTCATTATGAAGCATGGCAGAGCTTATTAGCTCACCTGAGCCTCAATCTCGTTATGAAATCATGACAGAGTTTATCTCTGTTTTCATCTCATCTGTGACTCAGTGTCATTATGAAATCATGGCAGAGCTTATCTGTGTTTCAGCTCACCTGAGCCTAAGTCTCATTATGGTAAAATGGCAGAGCTTATATGTGTTTTCATCTAATCTGCAACTCAGTGTTGTTATGAAATCATGGCAGAGCTTATCATTCTGTGTTTTCAGATCACCTGAGCCTCAGTCTCATTATGGTATCATGGTAGAGCTTATCTGTGTTTTCAGCTCACCTAAGCCTCAGTCTTGTAATGAAATCATGGCAGAGCTTATCTGTGTTTTCAGCTCACCTGAGCTTCCATCTAATTATGAAGTAATGGCAGAGCTTATCGGCGCACATGAGCCTCAGTCTCATGATGAAATCATGACAGAGCTTACCTGTGTTTTCAGCCCACCTGAGCCTCAGTCTCATTATGAAATATTGACAGAGCTCATCTGTGTTTTCACCTCACCTGAGCTTCAGTCTCACTATAAATTTTGGCAGAGCTTATCTGTATTTTCAGCTTACCTGAGCCTCAGTCTCGTTATGACATGATGGCAGAGCTGATCTGTGTTTTCAGCTCACCTGGGTCAGTCTCATTGTGATTCATGGTAGAGCTTATCAGCTCACTTGAACCTCAGTCTTGTTATGAAATCATGACAGAGCTTATCAGCTCATCTGAGCCTCAGCCTAATTATGAAATCATGGCAGAGCTTATCAGCTTACCTGAGCCTCAGTCTTGTTATGGAATCATGTCAGAGCTTATCAGCTCACCTGACCCTCAATCATGTTATGAAATCATGGCAGGGTTTATATGTGTTTTCACCACACCTGAGCCTCAGTCTCATAATGAAATCATGTCAGAGCTTATCTCTGTTTTCAACTCATCTGAGCCTCAGTCTCATTAAGAAATCATGGCAGAACCTATCTGTGTTTTCATCTCACCTGAGTCTCAGTCTCGTTATGAATTGTGGCAAAGCTTATCTGTGTTTTCATCTCATTTCAGCCTCAGTCTCATGATGAAATCATGGCAGAGCTTATCTGTGTTTAAGCTCACCAGAGCCTCAGTCTCTTTATAAAATCAGGGCAGTGCTTATCTGTGTTTTCAACTCACCTGAGCCTCAGTCTTGTTATACATCATAACAGAGCTTATCTGTGTTTTAAGCTCATCTGAGCCTCAATCTCTTTATGAAATCATGTCAGAGCTTATCTGTGTTTTCACCTCACCTGAGCCTCAGTCTTGTTATGAATCATGACAGAGCTTATCTGTGTTTTCATCTCATCTGAGCCTCAATCTCATTATGAAATCATGTCAGAGCTTATCTGTGTTTACACCTCACCTGAGCCTCAGTCTTGTTATGAATCATGACAGAGCTTATCTGTGTTTTCATATCATCTTAGCCTAAGTCTCATTATGAAATCATGTCAGAGCTTATCTGTGTTTTCACCTCACGTGAGTCTCAGTCTTGTTATGAATCATGGCAGAACTTATCTGTGTTTTCATCTCATCTTAGCCTAAGTCTCATTATGAAATCATGTCAGAGCTTATCTGTGTTTTCACCTCACGTGAGTCTCAGTCTTGTTATGAATCATGGCAGAACTTATCTGTGGTTTCATCTCATCTTAGCCTCAGTCTCATTATGAAATCATGGCAGAGCTTATCTGTGTTTTAAGCTCACCTGAGCCTCAGTCTTGTTATGAAATCATGGCAGAGCTTATCTGTGTTTTCATCTCATCTGAGACTCAGTCTCATTGTGAAATCATGGCAGAGCTTATCTGTGTTTTAAGCTCACCTGAGCTTCAGTCTCATTGTGAAATCAAGGCAGAGCTTATCTGTGTTTTCATCTAACCTGAGCATCAGTCTTGTTATGAAATTATGGCAGAGCTTATGTGTTTTCAGCTCACCTGAGCCTCAGTCTCATTGTAAAATCATGGCAGAGCTTATCTGTGTTTTTATCTCACCTGAGCTTCAGTCTCACTGTGAAATCAAGGCAGAGCTTATCTGTGTTTTCATCTCACCTGAGCATCAGTCTTGTTATGAAATTATGGCAGAGCTTATGTGTTTTCAGCTCACCTGAGCCTCAGTCTCATTGTGAAATCATGGCAGAGCTTATCTGTGTTTTCAGCTCATCTGATCCTCAGTCTCATTATGAAATCATGGCAGAGCTTATCTGTGTTTTCATCTCATCTGAGCCTCAGTCTCATTATGAAATCATGTCAGAGCTTATATGTGTTTTCATTTCATCTGAGCCTCAGTCTGGTTATGAAATCATGGAAGAGCCTATCTCTGTTTTAAGCTCACCTGAGCCTCAGTTTCATTATGAAATCATGGCAGAGTTTATCTGTGTTTTCATCTCATCTGAGCCTCAGTCGCATCATGAAATCATGGCAGAGCCTATCTTTGTTTTAAGCTCATCTGAGCCTCAGTCTCATGATGAAATCATGGCAGAGCTTATCTGTGTTTTCACCTCATCTGAGCCTCAGTCTCATTTTGAATCATGACAGAGTTTATCTATGTTTTAAGCTCATCTAAGCCTCAATCTCATTATGAAACAATGTCAGAGCTTAACTGTGTTTTAAGCTCATCTTAGCCTCAGTCTCATTATGAAATCATGGCAGAGCTTATCTGTGTTTTAAGCTCATATGAGCCTCAGTCTCATTATGAAATCATGTCAGGGCTTATCTGTGTTTTCATCTTATCTGAGACTCAGTTTAGTTATGAAATCATGTCAGAGCTTATCTGTGTTTTAATCTCACCTGAGCCTCAGTCTCATTATGAAATA
Source organism: Panopea generosa (assembly GCA_029582155.1). Taxonomy (NCBI): domain Eukaryota; kingdom Metazoa; phylum Mollusca; class Bivalvia; order Adapedonta; family Hiatellidae; genus Panopea; species Panopea generosa. Next base: position 51,187,598 of record CM055897.1, read on the forward strand.
ATGGTAGAGTTAATCTGTGTTTTAAGCTCACCTGAGCCTCAGTTTCATTATGAAATCATGGCAGAGCTTATCTGTGTTTTCACCTCATCTGAGCCTCAGTCTCATTATGAATCATGACAGAGTTTATCTATGTTTTAAGCTCATCTAAGCCTCAATCTCATTATGAAACAATGTCAGAGCTTAACTGTGTTTTAAGCTCATCTTAGTCTCAGTCTCATTATGAAATCATGGCATAGCCTATCTGTGTTTTAAGCTCATATGAGCCTCAGTCTCATTATGAAATCATGTCAGGGCTTATCTGTGTTTTCATCTCATCTGAGATTCAGTTTAGTTATGAAATCATGTCAGAGCTTATCTGTGTTTTAATCTCATCTGAGCCTCAATCTCATTATGAAATAATAGTAGAGTTAATCTGTGTTTTAAGCTCACCTGAGCCTCAGTCTCATTATGAAATCATGGCAGAGCTTATCTGTGTTTTCATCTCATCTGAGACTCAGTCTCATTTTGAAATCATGGCAGAGTTAATCTGTGTTTTAAGCTCACCTGAGCCTCAGTCTCATTATGAAATCATGGCAGAGCTTATCTGTGTTTTCATCTCATCTGAGACTCAGTCTTGTTATGAAATCATGGCAGAGCCTATCCGTGTTTTAAGCTCATCTGAGCCTCAGTCTCATTATGAAATCATGTCAGAGCTTATCTGTGTTTTAAGCTCATCTGAGCCTCAATCTCATTATGAAATCATGTCAGAGCTTATCTGTGTTTTCACCTCACTTGAGCCTCAGTCTTGTTATGAATCATGACAGAGCTTATCTGTGTTTTCATCTCATCTGAGCCTCAATCTCTTTATGAAATCATGTCAGAGCTTATCTGTGTTTACACCTCACCTGAGCCTCAGTCTTGTTATGAATCATGACAGAGCTTATCTGTGTTTTCATCTCATCTTAGCCTAAGTCTCATTATGAAATCATGTCAGAGCTTATCTGTGTTTTCACCTCACGTGAGTCTCAGTCTTGTTATGAATCATGGCAGAACTTATCTGTGGTTTCATCTCATCTTAGCCTCAGTCTCATTATGAAATCATGGCAGAGCTAACCTGTGTTTTAAGCTCACCTGAGCCTCAGTCTTGTTATGAAATCATGGCAGAGCTTATCTGTGTTTTCATCTCATCTGAGACTCAGTCTCATTATGAAATCATGGCAGAGCTTATCTGTGTTTTCATTTCATCTGAGACTCAGTCTCATTGTGAAATCATGGCAGAGCTTATCTGTGTTTTAAGCTCACCTGAGCTTCAGTCTCATTGTGAAATCAAGGCAGAGCTTATCTGTGTTTTCATCTCACCTGAGCATCGGTCTTGTTATGAAATTATGGCAGAGCTTATGTGTTTTCAGCTTACCTGAGCCTCAGTCTCATTGTAAAATCATGGCAGAGCTTATCTGTGTTTTTATCTCACCTGAGCTTCAGTCTCATTGTGAAATCAAGGCAGAGCTTATTTGTGTTTTCATCTTATCTGAGCCTCAGTCACATTATGAAATCATGACAGAGCTTATCTGTGTTTTCATCTCATCTGAGCCTCAGTCTCATTATGAAATCATGTCAGAGCTTATATGTGTTTTCATTTCATCTGAGCCTCAGTCTTGTTATGAAATCATGGAAGAGCCTATCTCTGTTTTAAGCTCACCTGAGCCTCAGTTTCATTATGAAATCATGGCAGAGTTTATCTGTGTTTTCATCTCATCTGAGCCTCAGTCACATCATGAAATCATGGCAGAGCCTATCTTTGTTTTAAGCTCATCTGAGCCTCAGTCTCACGATGAAATCATGGCAGAGCTTATCTGTGTTTTCACCTCATCTGAGCCTCAGTCTCATTTTGAATCATGACAGAGTTTATCTATGTTTTAAGCTCATCTAAGCCTCAATCTCATTATGAAACAATGTCAGAGCTTAACTGTGTTTTAAGCTCATCTTAGCCTCAGTCTCATTATGAAATCATGGCAGAGCTTATCTGTGTTTTAAGCTCATATGAGCCTCAGTCTCATTATGAAATCATGTCAGGGCTTATCTGTGTTTTCATCTTATCTGAGACTTTGTTTAGTTATGAAATCATGTCAGAGCTTATCTGTGTTTTAATCTCACCTGAGCCTCAGTCTCATTATGAAATAATGGTAGAGTTAATCTGTGTTTTAAGCTCACCTGAGCCTCAGTCTCATTATGAAATCATGGCAGAGCTTATCTGTGTTTTCACCTCATCTGAGCCTCAGTCTCATTATGAATCATGACAGAGTTTATCTATGTTTTAAGCTCATCTAAGCCTCAATCTCATTATGAAACAATGTCAGAGCTTAACTGTGTTTTAAGCTTATCTTAGCCTCTGTCTCATTATGAAATCATGGCAGAGCCTATCTGTGTTTTAAGCTCATATGAGCCTCAGTCTCATTATGAAATCATGTCAGGGCTTATCTGTGTTTTCATCTCATCTGAGATTCAGTTTAGTTATGAAATCATGTCAGAGCTTATCTGTGTTTTAATCTCATCTGAGCCTCAGTCTCATTATGAAATAATGGTAGAGTTAATCTGTGTTTTAAGCTCAACTGAGCCTCAGTCTCATTATGAAATCATGGCAGAGCTTATCTGTGTTTTCATCTCATCTGAAACTCAGTCTCATTTTGAAATCATGGCAGAGTTAATCTGTGTTTTAAGCTCACCTGAGCCTCAGTCTCATTATGAAATCATGGCAGAGCTTATCTGTGTTTTCATCTCATCTGAGACTCAGTCTTGTTATGAAATCATGGCAAAGCCTATCCGTGTTTTAAGCTCATCTGAGCCTCAGTCTCATTATGAAATCATGTCAGAGCTTATCTGTGTTTCAAGCTCATCTGAGCCTCAATCTCATTATGAAATCATGTCAGAGCTTATCTGTGTTTTCACCTCACTTGAACCTCAGTCTTGTTATGAATCATGACAGAGCTTATCTGTGTTTTCATCTCATCTGAGCCTCAATCTCTTTATGAAATCATGTCAGAGCTTATCTGTGTTTACACCTCACCTGAGCCTCAGTCTTGTTATGAATCATGACAGAGCTTATCTGTGTTTTCATCTCATCTTAGCCTAAGTCTCATTATGAAATCATGTCAGAGCTTATCTGTGTTTTCACCTCACGTGAGTCTCAGTCTTGTTATGAATCATGGCAGAACTTATCTGTGGTTTCATCTCATCTTAGCCTCAGTCTCATTATGAAATCATGGCAGAGCTAACCTGTGTTTTAAGCTCACCTGAGCCTCAGTCTTGTTATGAAATCATGGCAGAGCTTATCTGTGTTTTCATCTCATCTGAGACTCAGTCTCATTATGAAATCATGGCAGAGCTTATCTGTGTTTTCATTTCATCTAAGACTCAGTCTCATTGTGAAATCATGGCAGAGCTTATCTGTGTTTTAAGCTCACCTGAGCTTCAGTCTCATTGTGAAATCAAGGCAGAGCTTATCTGTGTTTTCATCTCACCTGAGCATCGGTCTTGTTATGAAATCATGGCAGAGCTTATGTGTTTTCAGCTGCTCACCTGAGCCTCAGTCTCATTGTAAAATCATGGCAGAGCTTATCTGTGTTTTTATCTCACCTGAGCTTCAGTCTCATTGTGAAATCAAGGCAGAGCTTATCTGTGTTTTCATCTCACCTGAGCATCAGTCTTGTTATGAAATTATGACAGAGCTTATGTGTTTTCAGCTCACCTGAGCCTCAGTCTCATTGTGAAATCATGGCAGAGCTTATCTGTGTTTTCAGCTCATCTGATCCTCAGTCTCATTATGAAATCATGGCAGAGCTTATCTGTGTTTTCATCTTATCTGAGCCACAGTCACATTATGAAATCATGACAGAGCTTATCTGTGTTTTCATCTCATCTGAGCCTCAGTCTCATTATGAAATCATGTCAGAGCTTATATGTGTTTTCATTTCATCTGAGCCTCAGTCTGGTTATGAAATCATGGAATAGCCTATCTTTGTTTTAAGCTCACCTGAGCCTCAGTTTCATTATGAAATCATGGCAGAGCTTATCTGTGTTTTCATCTCATCTGAGCCTCAGTCGCATCATGAAATCATGGCATAGCCTATCTTTGTTTTAAGCTCATCTGAGCCTCAGTCTCATGATGAAATCATGGCAGAGCTTATCTGTGTTTTCACCTCATCTGAGCCTCAGTCTCATTATGAATCATGACAGAGTTTATCTATGTTTTAAGCTCATCTAAGCCTCAATATCATTATGAAACAATGTCAGAGCTTAACTGTGTTTTAAGCTCATCTTAGCCTCAGTCTCATTATGAAATCATGGCAGAGCTTATATGTGTTTTAAGCTCATATAAGCCTCAGTTTCATTATGAAATCATGTCAGGGCTTATCTGTGTTTTCATCTCATCTGAGACTCAGTTTAGTTATGAAATCATGTCAGAGCTTATCTGTGTTTTAATCTCATCTGAGCCTCAGTCTCATTATGAAATAATTGTAGAGTTAATCTGTGTTTTAAGCTCACCTGAGCCTCAGTCTCATTATGAAATCATGGCAGAGCTTATCTGTGTTTTCATCTCATCTGAGACTCAGTCTCATTATGAAATCATGGCAGAGTTAATCTGTGTTTTAAGCTCACCTGAGCCTCAGTCTCATTATGAAATCATGGCAGAGCTTTTCTGTGTTTTCATCTCATCTGAGACTCAGTCTTGTTATGAAATCATGACAAAGCCTGTCTGTGTTTTAAGCTCATCTGTGCCTCAGTCTCATTATGAAATCATGGCAGAGCTTATCTGTGTTTTAAGCTCATCTGAGCCTCAATCTCATTCTGAAATCATGTCAGAGCTTATCTGTGTTTTCATCTCATCTGAGACTCAGTCTTGTTATGAAATCATGGCAGAGCTTATCTGTGTTTTCATCTCATCTGAGACTCAGTCTTGTTATGAAATCATGACAGAATTTATCCGGGTTTTTATCTCAGCTGAACCTCATTCTCGTTATGAAATCATGGCAGAGCTTATCTGTGTTTTCTTCTCATCTGAGCCTCAGTTTCATCATGAAAACATGGCAGAGCTTATCTGTGTTTTCATCTCATCTGAGACTCAGTCTTGTTATGAAATCATGGCAAAGCCTATCTGTGTTTTAAGCTCATCTGAGCCTCAGTCTCATTATGAAATCATGTCAGAGCTTATTTGTGTTTAAAGATCATCTGAGCCTCAATCTCATTATAAAATCATGTCAGAGCTTATCTGTGTTTACACCTCACCTGAGCCTCAGTCTTGTTATGAATCATGACAGAGCTTATCTGTGTTTTCATCTCATCTGAGCCTCAATCTCATTATGAAATCATGTCAGAGCTTATCTGTGTTTACACCTCACCTGAGCCTCAGTCTTGTTATGAATCATGACAGAGCTTATCTGTGTTTTCATCTCATCTTAGCCTAAGTCTCATTATGAAATCATGTCAGAGCTTATCTGTGTTTTCACCTCACGTGAGTCTCAGTCTTGTTATGAATCATGGCAGAACTTATCTGTGGTTTCATCTCATCTTAGCCTCAGTCTCATTATGAAATCATGGCAGAGCTAACCTGTGTTTTAAGCTCACCTGAGCCTCAGTCTTGTTATGAAATCATGGCAGAGCTTATCTGTGTTTTCATCTCATCTGAGACTCAGTCTCATTATGAAATCATGGCAGAGCTTATCTGTGTTTTCATCTCATCTGAGACTCAGTCTCATTGTGAAATCATGGCAGAGCTTATCTGTGTTTTAAGCTCACCTGAGCTTCAGTCTCATTGTGAAATCAAGGCAGAGCTTATCTGTGTTTTCATCTCACCTGAGCATCAGTCTTGTTATGAAATTATGGCAGAGCTTATGTGTTTTCAGCTGCTCACCTGAGCCTCAGTCTCATTGTAAAATCATGGCAGAGCTTATCTGTGTTTTCATCTCACCTGAGCATCAGTCTTGTTATGAAATTATGGCAGAGCTTATGTGTTTTCAGCTCACCTGAGCCTCAGTCTCATTGTGAAATCATGGCAGAGCTTATCTGTGTTTCAGCTCATCTGATCCTCAGTCTCATTATGAAATCATGGCAGAGCTTATCTGTGTTTTCATCTTATCTGAGCCTCAGTCACATTATGAAATCATGACAGAGCTTATCTGTGTTTTCATCTCATCTGAGCCTCAGTCTCATTATGAAATCATGTCAGAGCTTATATGTGTTTTCATTTCATCTGAGCCTCAGTCTGGTTATGAAATCATGGAAGAGCCTATCTGTGTTTTAAGCTCACCTGAGCCTCAGTTTCATTATGAAATCATGGCAGAGTTTATCTGTGTTTTCATCTCATCTGAGCCTCAGTCACATCATGAAATCATGGCAGAGCCTATCTTTGTTTTAAGCTCATCTGAGCCTCAGTCTCACGATGAAATCATGGCAGAGCTTATCTGTGTTTTCACCTCATCTGAGCCTCAGTCTCATTTTGAATCATGACAGAGTTTATCTATGTTTTAAGCTCATCTAAGCCTCAATCTCATTATGAAACAATGTCAGAGCTTAACTGTGTTTTAAGCTCATCTTAGCCTCAGTCTCATTATGAAATCATGGCAGAGCTTATCTGTGTTTTAAGCTCATATGAGCCTCAGTCTCATTATGAAATCATGTCAGGGCTTATCTGTGTTTTCATCTTATCTGAGACTTTGTTTAGTTATGAAATCATGTCAGAGCTTATCTGTGTTTTAATCTCACCTGAGCCTCAGTCTCATTATGAAATAATGGTAGAGTTAATCTGTGTTTTAAGCTCACCTGAGCCTCAGTCTCATTATGAAATCATGGCAGAGCTTATCTGTGTTTTCACCTCATCTGAGCCTCAGTCTCATTATGAATCATGACAGAGTTTATCTATGTTTTAAGCTCATCTAAGCCTCAATCTCATTATGAAACAATGTCAGAGCTTAACTGTGTTTTAAGCTTATCTTAGCCTCTGTCTCATTATGAAATCATGGCAGAGCCTATCTGTGTTTTAAGCTCATATGAGCCTCAGTCTCATTATGAAATCATGTCAGGGCTTATCTGTGTTTTCATCTCATCTGAGATTCAGTTTAGTTATGAAATCATGTCAGAGCTTATCTGTGTTTTAATCTCATCTGAGCCTCAGTCTCATTATGAAATAATGGTAGAGTTAATCTGTGTTTTAAGCTCAACTGAGCCTCAGTCTCATTATGAAATCATGGCAGAGCTTATCTGTGTTTTCATCTCATCTGAAACTCAGTCTCATTTTGAAATCATGGCAGAGTTAATCTGTGTTTTAAGCTCACCTGAGCCTCAGTCTCATTATGAAATCATGGCAGAGCTTATCTGTGTTTTCATCTCATCTGAGACTCAGTCTTGTTATGAAATCATGGCAAAGCCTATCCGTGTTTTAAGCTCATCTGAGCCTCAGTCTCATTATGAAATCATGTCAGAGCTTATCTGTGTTTCAAGCTCATCTGAGCCTCAATCTCATTATGAAATCATGTCAGAGCTTATCTGTGTTTTCACCTCACTTGAACCTCAGTCTTGTTATGAATCATGACAGAGCTTATCTGTGTTTTCATCTCATCTGAGCCTCAATCTCTTTATGAAATCATGTCAGAGCTTATCTGTGTTTACACCTCACCTGAGCCTCAGTCTTGTTATGAATCATGACAGAGCTTATCTGTGTTTTCATCTCATCTTAGCCTAAGTCTCATTATGAAATCATGTCAGAGCTTATCTGTGTTTTCACCTCACGTGAGTCTCAGTCTTGTTATGAATCATGGCAGAACTTATCTGTGGTTTCATCTCATCTTAGCCTCAGTCTCATTATGAAATCATGGCAGAGCTAACCTGTGTTTTAAGCTCACCTGAGCCTCAGTCTTGTTATGAAATCATGGCAGAGCTTATCTGTGTTTTCATCTCATCTGAGACTCAGTCTCATTATGAAATCATGGCAGAGCTTATCTGTGTTTTCATTTCATCTAAGACTCAGTCTCATTGTGAAATCATGGCAGAGCTTATCTGTGTTTTAAGCTCACCTGAGCTTCAGTCTCATTGTGAAATCAAGGCAGAGCTTATCTGTGTTTTCATCTCACCTGAGCATCGGTCTTGTTATGAAATCATGGCAGAGCTTATGTGTTTTCAGCTGCTCACCTGAGCCTCAGTCTCATTGTAAAATCATGGCAGAGCTTATCTGTGTTTTTATCTCACCTGAGCTTCAGTCTCATTGTGAAATCAAGGCAGAGCTTATCTGTGTTTTCATCTCACCTGAGCATCAGTCTTGTTATGAAATTATGACAGAGCTTATGTGTTTTCAGCTCACCTGAGCCTCAGTCTCATTGTGAAATCATGGCAGAGCTTATCTGTGTTTTCAGCTCATCTGATCCTCAGTCTCATTATGAAATCATGGCAGAGCTTATCTGTGTTTTCATCTTATCTGAGCCACAGTCACATTATGAAATCATGACAGAGCTTATCTGTGTTTTCATCTCATCTGAGCCTCAGTCTCATTATGAAATCATGTCAGAGCTTATATGTGTTTTCATTTCATCTGAGCCTCAGTCTGGTTATGAAATCATGGAATAGCCTATCTTTGTTTTAAGCTCACCTGAGCCTCAGTTTCATTATGAAATCATGGCAGAGCTTATCTGTGTTTTCATCTCATCTGAGCCTCAGTCGCATCATGAAATCATGGCATAGCCTATCTTTGTTTTAAGCTCATCTGAGCCTCAGTCTCATGATGAAATCATGGCAGAGCTTATCTGTGTTTTCACCTCATCTGAGCCTCAGTCTCATTATGAATCATGACAGAGTTTATCTATGTTTTAAGCTCATCTAAGCCTCAATATCATTATGAAACAATGTCAGAGCTTAACTGTGTTTTAAGCTCATCTTAGCCTCAGTCTCATTATGAAATCATGGCAGAGCTTATATGTGTTTTAAGCTCATATAAGCCTCAGTTTCATTATGAAATCATGTCAGGGCTTATCTGTGTTTTCATCTCATCTGAGACTCAGTTTAGTTATGAAATCATGTCAGAGCTTATCTGTGTTTTAATCTCATCTGAGCCTCAGTCTCATTATGAAATAATTGTAGAGTTAATCTGTGTTTTAAGCTCACCTGAGCCTCAGTCTCATTATGAAATCATGGCAGAGCTTATCTGTGTTTTCATCTCATCTGAGACTCAGTCTCATTATGAAATCATGGCAGAGTTAATCTGTGTTTTAAGCTCACCTGAGCCTCAGTCTCATTATGAAATCATGGCAGAGCTTTTCTGTGTTTTCATCTCATCTGAGACTCAGTCTTGTTATGAAATCATGACAAAGCCTGTCTGTGTTTTAAGCTCATCTGTGCCTCAGTCTCATTATGAAATCATGGCAGAGCTTATCTGTGTTTTAAGCTCATCTGAGCCTCAATCTCATTCTGAAATCATGTCAGAGCTTATCTGTGTTTTCATCTCATCTGAGACTCAGTCTTGTTATGAAATCATGGCAGAGCTTATCTGTGTTTTCATCTCATCTGAGACTCAGTCTTGTTATGAAATCATGACAGAATTTATCCGGGTTTTTATCTCAGCTGAACCTCATTCTCGTTATGAAATCATGGCAGAGCTTATCTGTGTTTTCTTCTCATCTGAGCCTCAGTTTCATCATGAAAACATGGCAGAGCTTATCTGTGTTTTCATCTCATCTGAGACTCAGTCTTGTTATGAAATCATGGCAAAGCCTATCTGTGTTTTAAGCTCATCTGAGCCTCAGTCTCATTATGAAATCATGTCAGAGCTTATTTGTGTTTAAAGATCATCTGAGCCTCAATCTCATTATAAAATCATGTCAGAGCTTATCTGTGTTTACACCTCACCTGAGCCTCAGTCTTGTTATGAATCATGACAGAGCTTATCTGTGTTTTCATCTCATCTGAGCCTCAATCTCATTATGAAATCATGTCAGAGCTTATCTGTGTTTACACCTCACCTGAGCCTCAGTCTTGTTATGAATCATGACAGAGCTTATCTGTGTTTTCATCTCATCTTAGCCTAAGTCTCATTATGAAATCATGTCAGAGCTTATCTGTGTTTTCACCTCACGTGAGTCTCAGTCTTGTTATGAATCATGGCAGAACTTATCTGTGGTTTCATCTCATCTTAGCCTCAGTCTCATTATGAAATCATGGCAGAGCTAACCTGTGTTTTAAGCTCACCTGAGCCTCAGTCTTGTTATGAAATCATGGCAGAGCTTATCTGTGTTTTCATCTCATCTGAGACTCAGTCTCATTATGAAATCATGGCAGAGCTTATCTGTGTTTTCATCTCATCTGAGACTCAGTCTCATTGTGAAATCATGGCAGAGCTTATCTGTGTTTTAAGCTCACCTGAGCTTCAGTCTCATTGTGAAATCAAGGCAGAGCTTATCTGTGTTTTCATCTCACCTGAGCATCAGTCTTGTTATGAAATTATGGCAGAGCTTATGTGTTTTCAGCTGCTCACCTGAGCCTCAGTCTCATTGTAAAATCATGGCAGAGCTTATCTGTGTTTTCATCTCACCTGAGCATCAGTCTTGTTATGAAATTATGGCAGAGCTTATGTGTTTTCAGCTCACCTGAGCCTCAGTCTCATTGTGAAATCATGGCAGAGCTTATCTGTGTTTCAGCTCATCTGATCCTCAGTCTCATTATGAAATCATGGCAGAGCTTATCTGTGTTTTCATCTTATCTGAGCCTCAGTCACATTATGAAATCATGACAGAGCTTATCTGTGTTTTCATCTCATCTGAGCCTCAGTCTCATTATGAAATCATGTCAGAGCTTATATGTGTTTTCATTTCATCTGAGCCTCAGTCTGGTTATGAAATCATGGAAGAGCCTATCTGTGTTTTAAGCTCACCTGAGCCTCAGTTTCATTATGAAATCATGGCAGAGTTTATCTGTGTTTTCATCTCATCTGAGCCTCAGTCGCATCATGAAATCATGGCAGAGCCTATCTTTGTTTTAAGCTCATCTGAGCCTCAGTCTCATGATGAAATCATGGCAGAGCTTATCTGTGTTTTCACCTCATCTGAGCCTCAGTCTCATTATGAATTATGACAGAGTTTATCTATGTTTTAAGCTCATCTAAGCCTCAATCTCATTATGAAACAATGTCAGAGCTTAACTGTGTTTTAAGCTCATCTTAGCCTCAGTCTCATTATGAAATCATGGCAGAGCTTATCTGTGTTTTAAGCTCATATGAGCCTCAGTCTCATTATGAAATCATGTCAGGGCTTATCTGTGTTTTCATCTCATCTGAGACTCAGTTTAGTTATGAAATCATGTCAGAGCGTATCTGTGTTTTAATCTCATCTGAGCCTCAGTCTCAATATGAAATAATGGTAGAGTTAATCTGTGTTTTAAGCTCACCTGAGCCTTAGTCTCATTATGAAATCATGGCAGAGCTTATCTGTGTTTTCATCTCACCTGAGGCTCAGTCTCATTATGAAATCATGGCAGAGCTTATCTGTGTTTTCATCTCATCTGAACCTCAGTCTCATTATGAAATCATGGCAGAGCTTATATGTGTTTTAAGCTCACCTGAGCTTCAGTCTCATTGTGAAATCAAGGCAGAGCTTATCTGTGTTTTCATCTCACCTGAGCATCGGTCTTGTTATGAAATTATGGCAGAGCTTATGTGTTTTCAGCTCACCTGAGCCTCAGTCTCATTGTAAAATCATGGCAGAGCTTATCTGTGTTTTCACCTCACCTGAGCCTCAGTCTCATTATGAAATCATGGCAGAGCTTATCTGTGTTTTCATCTCACCTGAGACTCAGTCTCATTATGAAATCATGACAGAGCTTATCTGTGTTTTCATCTCACCTGAGACTCAGTCTCATTATGAAATCATGGCAGAGCTTATCTGTGTTTTCATCTCATCTGAGACTTAGTCTCATTATGAAATCATGGCAGAGTTAATCTGTGTTTTCTTCTCATCTGAGCCTCAGTCTCATTATGAAATCATGGCAGAGCTTATCTGTGTTTTCATCTCACCTGAGACTCAGTCTTGTTATGAAAGCATGGCAGAGCTTATCTCTGTTTTCATCTCAGCTGAGCCTCAGTCTCTAGTTATGAAGTTGAAGTATCAACCTTTCTAAATTCCTTCTGCATAAAATGGCTGCCAAAGAACTGTGAAGTTTATATTGATTTATAAAGGGAAATACGTAAAAGTAACAGCTACTATAAAGCCGCTGGATTGATTGTAATAAATTTTCTTTACAAAATACTCCTTGGGTTTTGTATTCTTACAGTTTTAGATCTCTAAGGACTCCTCAATTCTCAGGTCAACTTTAGATCATTTGTAGTTTTTATCTTTGTAAAGTATTTAAGATGGCCACCACAGAAAAGTATTCAAGATGGCTCACACATAGCCATTTAGTTTATTAAAGTCAACCAAACAATAATTTCTTAATCAGGAAACTTTATTAATGCTTCGAAAAATCGTATAACTTGATGTTATACAAATGTTGTTTAATACCGGTAAAATATTACTTAATACTTAATAATATTATTATATTTGATGATATAAGAATAACAGCTGTATGATGATTTTACTCAGTTTTATGCTTGACCGTATTTTCACAAATAAATAGATACGGCAATTGCTGGTTATTGCTATAAATGCACATGTAGAATTACAATTTTTGTTTGATGCATGAAGTTTCTCTTATTCTACCATAACACAATCTTCACGTAGTTTCATAGTGTTGTAGTTTTTACTCCTTTGAAGGTATATCAAAATGCAAACAGGACACATTTAGAAATCATCCAAGTTGAATATTTCCTAAGCACCTGTTGTCAAATCAGAACCTAGATTAGATATCTTGGCGCGGTGGTAATGGTTTTGTTTGGATTTTAATAACTATATTATGATAATATGTGTTCAATTAAACACCATATAAGTTTAATATCATAATTATTCCACATATGTTATGAAGAAATAAGAACGATATTGTAAATTTGAATGTGTATCCAATATTGGGAAGCTTGTTTTAACATAAAAATCCATAATATTTGGACATGTTCACTGCAGAGTATCCGTAAATCTCTTGTGTAAGTGCCCCATGGTTGAGTGGTCTAAGACCACATCTCAAAACCATATTGACTATGGTTTGAGCCCATCTCAGCCAAAACTTTATGAGAGAAAATTTCCAGACACTTATGGAAGGACAGTGGTCCTACTCAGATTCTGAGCCTGGCCCAATAAGCTAAGTGAGTAGCGTGTCTGACTATCAATCCAGGTGTCCTGAGTTCGAATCCCTGCCCTGTGTCTCTGTGATGATTGGTATATAACATTGTGTCTCATCATCATTTGTCTCTCACCGCTGATTCAAGTGGGAAAGTTATCAGTTACTTGCAGAGATGGGTTGTGCTAGATTACTGGTTCAAGATCCCAGGAAACAGCGGTTAGGTTAACTGATTGTTTGTTAGTCCTTGATGGCTTAAAATGATGCTAAACATTCAATCAATTAATCAATCAATCAGATTCTGAGGTGTTCCTCCTCAAATACTGGTAAAACTAGATGCCATACATGTAATGTGTTGAAATAAATTATTTGTTTGATATTTATTCCATTTGAGTAAAGATTTCATTATCATGTGTGGTCTTTGTGGCCTATTACAAACCTGTATGTTGTACATCACACTACAGATAGTACCAGGCTACGAGCTTGTTGTGCATGTTGACATTGAGCAGACGTCATTATATTGCTGATGTAGCAGTAATATATAAAACAGAAACAGCAAATATGTGATTTATTTGATCATTTCTTTATGAAAATATTGTTTCAATTTAAATTTAATGACACACTTTGGACCAATTACTCTATGGATATATCTCATCCCTCAGTTTCCTGCCAATTCAAATGAAACTTGTTATACAGTAAGTACATAGTCTGAACATTAGCCTGTGGTCTTGGTGTTCCGATTTAATGATTTTTGATTGAGTTTTGACCCTTTGTTATCTGATTGAATTATTTTTTATTTGTTTTTAAATCCACAGTTGATTCATGGTTGGATGGTGAAAACAACAACAACAATAACAGCAGCAACCTTGATATAAACTCTGCCGATGGGGAAAGAATCTACTCAGGAAGAACTAGTCCAAAAAAGCGATTCCATGAAAATGAAAATGGACTGAAACGTGGAATAAGTGCGAATACGGTGGACAGTTTTGATAATGCATACAACAGAAAACCTCCAAGTGGTTCTACAAAGCAAACAATTGACACTGAGGCAGACGATTTCTTTGATTCTTGACATCGCTCAAGTTCCAGTCCAGCGCAGAAGATGGTGCCGTAAAAAAGTTAATTTGTCATTGAGATTTTGAACTGAAAAATATGATGTTCTGATTCTTAATAACTTAAGTATACAATGACTTGAAATATTGTCATTTAATGGTACAGTTTCTATAATGATGTGAAATATCTTCATTTAATGGTACAGTTTCTACAGTGACATGAAATAACGTCATTTAATGTTACAGTTTTGAAATTTTTTATTGCTTGATTTCTTGCTTTGAGTGATCACTTCCTCACTAAATGATGAAATTGTTCTGTAATTAATGAAAACAATGACCTGTCAGGAATAACAACCATTATATAACATGTCCGTGCGGTCATTTAGATCTACTGTATGTGCTTTTATGAACATTAGTATGGAAATAAAGCCGCGCAAGGCTGAAGCACATACTGATATTTTCACATGGTCACTTGCATTGATACTACACCTTCCATAAGAACTATCTAACTTGAGCACAGGAGTTTTGTATAAATTATTGGTATATACGATAGAAAAATATAATTACAGAATAGAAACAATGTAAGTAATCATTGCAAGATAAGTTACACTATATATTGAAAGAAAATAAGTGCTTGATTTAGATTGAAGCTGAAATAGTTATAATATACAGTACATGTAACATGAACCATAATGCATGAAAAAAGCATTGAATGTGAAGATGCCAATTAATTATGAAATGCTGCAAACAGTAAAATTTCTAAACTGTTATGAAAGGCATATATATATATATTATAGTATTTGCTGTGAATAGAAACCCAAACATATTAAAGTCAATTGTTTGCATAGATTAAATATAAATTTTGATTGGTTATTTCAAACTGAGGTCTCACTGTGTTCAGAGGGTTGCATCCTTCTACAAAAACTTCTGCGTTTCATTTATGCTAGTATATAAATATCATGCTATTCAGTTTGGTTTTCTTGTTGAGTGATATGTTCCCAGTTGTCTATCATATTCTTGTTGAGTGATATGTTCCCTGTTGTCTATCATATTCTTGTTGGATCTCAATTTCATTTGTAGGCATCTGTTTCTCTTTTCATTGAGTAACATAGCTAGATTGAAGGTCAAGGTTACAATTTTTACTTAAAAAATTATCATTTGCTTATATATGAGCAGACTTGAGGAAGATATATTCTTTCAGTTTTGCTTGATCTCAGTTACATTGGGAGTCTTTACTGAAGAAAGAATGTTAAAGGTCAAGGTCAGTTTTTCTAAATAGCCTTTCACACTCATATAAGCCTTTTTTGATTTCATGAAATCCTTTTTTCTCATATAGAATAAAGCTGTCATTCAGTCTATAGTTATGGAGTGGTGTGTTATATATTTGGTGCAATATCTTTCATCAAAAGTGTAAAAAGATATTGAAAAATATCATGTTATTTCTGATTGATTTTCATGTTTAAATTACCGTAAATCGCCAATTATAAACCGCACCCAAGTATAATCCGCAGGTGATTTTGAAGCTGAAACTGGTCGAAAAAAGCTAGTATCCGTCTATAATCCGCAGGCATGAATCAGATGAACCAGCTGTTTACTACATCCGCCATTTTGAAATCCAGACCAAAGTGAAAGATGAATTTTGATTGGCTTATTATGGAGTAACGAAATCTAGACTGGTGTACTGCATTACTTTGTAAAAACTTAGGTAAAACGTTTTGATGTGATGTATAGTGTGTTGGAGACAATAAAATTTGCGAGTACCAAATGGTGTTACCGAAATTATTTTTATGTTTGTGTATTTGGGTTAAATTTTCATTAATCAAATACCACCATGCACAAAATTTTAATTGATAAATTACCACCATGCACTAAATAAAAAAAAGTAGGTTTAAATCCCCTTTCTTCTTTTCTCTTATTGTAACACTTTGCAGAATTACTAGCCACGGTGTTTGCCTACTTTCTTTGAAGTATGCCGACATAACACTTTTGATGTAATGCCGATGAGCAAGTGATTACGTCACAGTTTTCCAAAGATCGAGAATTAAATAAAGGGGCATTATAGAATAACAAACAAAAAAAAAAATAAAAAGTTATAAAAGGTCAGTGTTTGTTTGTAACTGGTTGTCTTCTAAAATGTTTTTTTGTAAAAAATAGAATTACTATAAATTACTATACAATCCGTAAATAGAGTTATATTTATAACTACACATGACTAAATTTATGTACAAAATGAAAATGCTGTCCCTTTCAGCAACACCATGTGTCAATGTCCGATGACGTCACTCAGACAGTGAAACAAACATTATTGCACTAAGTGGGCATCTTGGAAATTTTTGATAGAAGGATATCTGACAAAGGAATTTTATTGATGTAATGAACATAAAAGTCCTTGAACGTGTCAGACATTGTTATGTCATTTCAATTTAAACACTGTTGTCAGATTTCTAGGGTATTCGTAAATGTGGAGAAAATATATATAAAAAAATGGATTAAAGTTAATTATGTCAACAATGATAAACCAGTATGGAAATTTTATTTTAATTTCAAATGCTATATTTTGTTTATGGTAGTATGCATCATTGCACTTTTTTTATGAAAACACCAACAAGTCATAACATTTTAATTATACTACCGTCAGACCCACTATCAAAACCCTCAAAATCATCTCCTTCCAAGCAACGATAACACGTTCTAAACCCCTTCTCACCAACGAGGTTCTGAACAATTACATACACGTGTCACTATTGACACTTGTCAAACGGTATTCGCGCTTTTTAATTCAAGATCAAAAAGATGTCAATTAGTTTCAATTAACAGAATGATAATCCGACAGCAGTAAAGGACAAGGAAAGTACAAGTGGGCAGAGTCAAATTGTCGCCGTCGAACACCTGTACAATTTTTTTGTCCCTAATTTTTTAATTCGTTTGGTAATATTCTTAATTAATCAACTGATAATAATTATTCATAAGTGTTAAAAAATGAAATTCATAGTAATATCAATATTTTCATATATATTTCTTTATTACATTAAACCCCATACAATTATCCCGTAAAAATAGTGAATTGAACAGATGTTGAATTATATTTGTACCAGTCTTGTTAATAAATTGATGACTTCCGGTTTAGCGAAAAGTTTTGTTGTTTTCCCATTTGGAAGTAACAGAATACACAATAATACATCAAAGGGTTTGTAAACTACATTTATTTAATATAAATAATAAAATATAAAGCATGTTAGACATGTTTAAAACTTCGTGTGCTTTTTGCACTACGTTCAGGATGATAGGCATCAGATACACTGTTCTCGACTGGCCTTTGTTGACGATCGCAAAGTTAGCGGGAAACTCGGATGAAACCTGAAAAATAAAATTATTTTTTCTATAACATAATATAAACCGCACCACTGTTTCAGACCTTAAAAAACTGGGGAAAAAAAACTGCGGTTTATAATTGGTTATTTACGGTATAATTTATATTAAATTCAAAACTTGTGATATCTATTATACAATGTTACAATGGTTGAATCATTAATATGCATTTTTTATACACCTGACTATGTTTGTTATTATACTGACTTGGGCTGTATATAACCATGACCATTGGCATTGGACTTGACAATTAATTGTGTTTATTTCATGCTATAGTTTTGTGTTTTACTTGGTTTCAGTACAAACTCCATCCTTAGAGAGTCATTAAACTTCTGAAACGGTCATTTTTAGTTTTAATTTAAGTCAATTTTACTCTTGCAGATGATAGAATACATGTTTATTTGATCACTGAGAGACTTTGCAAATGAAAAAATAAATATAAAGCACATTATAAGTACATAATTAAAAACGGGTTTTGTTTACAGATTAATGTTTGTCTCTTTCCAATAAACACCTTCGGTAAAAAATGGTGAGTTACGAAGTGTGTTTGGAAATGCGTCGGTCAGTAATATATGATCAATTCACTTCAGAGAGAAACATAGTATAGGGAACTGTAGGGGATGCAGTTAAAAATCAAATAACCTCTTGCAGTTAGATAGTTTTTAAGAACAACCCCTTTATTCCCCTCAGTGTATTAATGAACTGGAACCAACAAGCTAATTTTTGGCATGTAAGCGATGAATCGTTCATATAAAATTAAAAATAAAATTACTTTTTTAATAACTGTTCTAAACAAGCCACCCTTGGTAGCCTCTTAAAGCAACACATCCACGTTTAAACTTTTTTAAAAAGTTTTTCAATTGAGTTGTGAGCACATTTCCCATACATAAATATATGGTCAGTGAGCTGTATATGTGCACAAACACTATCCAGAACGCTTTAGAATTATAAAAAAAAGATGTCCAAATTATAAAGCGTGACAAACGCTTTATAAATTATTTTTAAATTGCCGAGGATTCCAACTTGGCTTCAAATTGAATTATGCGAGTCGTATTAAAAAACTTCACGTTTTAGTGTGTAGTGTACTTTACCTGCCTTGAAAGTCATTTTGACAATTTTTTTTGACTCGGGTGAGTTACACGCTTGTTTTATAAAGTGTTAGTCACGCATTATAATTTGGGCATCATTTTGTTCCGGATTGTGTTTATATGCTCATATACAGCTAATTGATCATATGTTTGTATGGGAAATGTGCTCATAATTTTTTTTTTAAAAGTTCAAACGTGGATGTGTTGCTTTAATATTGACTGCAATAGAGTGATTTGTGACGGAATAGCGCGTGCAATAGTATCACTTGTATATGCATGGGAGGATCCCGAGCAATAGTTACTAGACCAAACTAGTATTCCGTACTCGTTTTTCAGTGCGTATAAATATTATAATACGTTCTATGTTTGGTACAGTTTTATTGCAGACTTCAATATATTTTTAAAAAAAAGTAAATCCAATAACGATACATAATATTAGTGAAGCCATAACTTTTCTGATCTTGTTAATGAACCCCATAGCTAACAGTCTTAATCCACACATAACCACTGCACTATTCAATATTTTATTAAATATCAATACTATAAACACATTTAATTACAGTCTTTTTAGTTATTATCACAAAAAGTCTGCATGTCGGAAGTTTAATGAGGCTTTAAGATAGCAATATTTTTGATTGAATTGCAAATGGCTCCAGGGTTTCGATACATATACAAAATCCTAGTTCCATTAACTCAATCATTCATGCCTCTTTGTATAATTTTACAATTAAACAAAAATCTCTATTGACTCTCACGCAACATATCATCCTATATTTCAAGTGTTTTTTGGCCATTTTGTGTTGTGTTTTATAAGGCAATACCTTGACAGTGACCTATAATTCAAGTTGCTAGGTCTGAGTATGGTCATTTTGGTATATATAATTACCCCATGATAGGTTCCAATGACTTAGATCTTAAACAATGTTAACTTTGGAATCTTAAGTTTAAAAGTTATGTTGGATATGTTGATAAAGTACCATGGTGTAGAAGTGTGTCAATGTGAAGGCTTTATGGTGCTTTCTGTTTTGTATCAAGTTTTGTTTTGTCCTGTGCCATGTGCAGGATAAATCACTCTAGTGTCCTCTACAAGTTTTGTTTTGTCCTGTGCCATGTTGAGGATAAATCACTCCAGTGACCTCTACACACTTTGTTTCATCCTGTGCCATGTGCAGGATAAGTCACTCTAGTGACCTCTACAAGTTTTGTTTTGTCCTGTGCCATGTTGAGGATAAATCACTCCAGTGACCTTTACATGTTCTGTTTTGTCCTATGCCATGTGCAGAATAAATCACTCCAGTGACCTCTACAAGATGACTTGCTGTCAATTGTGTCATTATTATATTTTAATTTAGTCCTTCCAACACATTACAAGTTATGTTTGCAATTCAGTTGAAAATAATTACATATAAATCTTTATTTATAATTATATATGTCTATTAACTGTGATAGTTTGAAAGTGTAATATTACCACAAAGTATTATGTTAGTATACAACAACTTGCCTGTTAATTGTTATTGTAAAGTTTATTTATAAGTGTTAATAATATAACAACATTCATGTATTGTGTAAAACAAGTTGATCACTACATGCCAATAAAAATAAATTGTGACTGAGCTAAACTTAATAATAGAATATAGTGGTGTTTGTTTTTGTAATACTCGACCTGTCAGATAGTAGAAGTAACTTATAGGGTTGGGTTTGTCCGTTCGTGCGTCCCCACATACATACTGCCTGTTTGCAACACATTATATATGAAGAGAATGGTCCGATTTTAAAAATATAGGTTCATCACATGAAGGCGATGTGTCATAAACAATCTGACCATCATAAGGTCAAGGTCATTTTGGGGTCAATGGTCAGGTTTTCCCTATTAGGTTTCGCATGAAATACACAATAAGCTTGGTATGTTTAAATTAACAAGCTTATTGTGTATTTCATGTGAAACCTGTTGTTATTACCTGATACTTTATGTGAAAGTGTGGTATTTTATATTTATGAAGCAAGTAACAAATACTTTATGTGATAGTGTGGTATTTTATATTTAGGAAACAAGTAACAAATAATTAATGTGAAGGTGTGGTATTTTATATTTATGAAGCAAGTAACAAATACTTTATGTGATAGTGGGGTATTTTATAATTATAAAGCAAGTAACAAATACTTTATGTGAAAGTGTGGTATTTTATATTTAGGAAGCAAGTAACAAATACTTTATGTGATAGTGGGGTATTTTATATTTATGAAGCAAGTAACAAATACTTTATGTGATAGTGTGGTATTTTATATTTATGAAGCAAGTAACAAATAATTAATGTGAAGGTGTGGTAATTTATATTTAGGAAGCAAGTAACAAATACTTTATGTGAAAGTGTGGTATTTTATAATTATGAAGCAAGTAACAAATACTTTATGTGAAAGTGTGGTATTTTATATTTATGAAGCAAGTAACAAATACTTTATGTGAAAGCGTGGTATTTTATATTTAGGAAGCAAGTAACACATACTTTATGTGAAGGTGTGGTATTTTATATTTATGAAGCAAGTAACAAATACTTTATGTGAAAGTGTTGTATTTTATATTTAGGAAGCAAGTAACAAATACTTTATGTAAAAGTGTGGTATTTTATATTTAGGAAGCAAGTAACAAATACTTTATGTGAAAGTGTGGTATTTTATATTTAGGAAGCAAGTAGCAAATACTTTATGTGAAAGTGTGGTATTTTATAATTATGAAGCAAGTAACAAATACTTTATGTGAAAGTGTGGTATTTTATATTTAGGAAGCAAGTAACAAATACTTTATGTGAAAGACGGGTATTTTATAATTATGAAGCAAGTTACAAATACTTTATGTGAAATTGTGGTATTTTATATTTATGAAGCAAGTAACAAATACTTTATGTGAAAGCGTGGTATTTTATATTTAGGAAACAAGTAACAAATACTTTATGTGAATGTGTGGTATTTTATATTTATGAAGCAAGTAACAAATACTTTATGTGAAAGTGTGGTATTTTATAATTATGAAGCAAGTTACAAATACTTTATGTGAATGTGGGGTATTTTATAATTATGAAGCAAGTAACAAATACTTTATGTGAAAGTGGGGTATTTTATAATTATGAAGCAAGTAACAAATACTTTATGTGAAAGTGGGGTATTTTATAAATATGAAGCAAGTAACAAATACTTTATGTGATAGTGTGGTATTTTATAATTATGAAGCAAGTATGTGATAGTGTGGTATTTTATAATTATGAAGCAAATAACAGATACTTTATGTGAAAGTTTGGTATTTTTTTATTTATGAAGCAAGTAACAAATACTTTATGTGACAGTGTGGTATTTTTTTATTTATGAAGCAAGTAACAAATACTTTATGTGAAAGTGGGGTATTTTATAAATATGAAGCAAGTAACAAATACTTTATGTGATAGTGTGGTATTTTATAATTATGAAGCAAGTATGTGATAGTGTGGTATTTTATAATTATGAAGCAAGTAACAAATACTTTATGTGAAAGTGTGGTATTTTTTTATTTATGAAGCAAGTAACAAATACTTTATGTGAAAGTGTGGTATTTTATATTTATGAAGCAAGTAACAAATACTTTATGTGAAAGTGTGGTATTTTATATTTATGAAGCAAGTAACAAATACTTTATGTGAAAGTGTGGTATTTTATAATTATGAAGCAAGTAACAAATGCTTTATTGTTCAACATTACCCATACAGACATGGTATTTTATAATGTAACAAGAACATGTCACTTTACATGTCATTTATTTATATCAAACACCAACTTCCAGAGTGTCATGTCATTTTATTTTCCATTAAAATGTTGAGGTGGGGAAGGGGGTTTATTAAGGGGTACACAGTATTTTATATAAAACCTTTCACTTGGTATAAATTGCCTGTTAGTTATGTGAAACATGGTTTTATTTGGCACACATGCCTGTTGTTTTATATGAAATATGTTATGCATAGCTTTATTTGTGAAACACATGTAACTCAAAACTAGCGTTATATGTGGAAAAATTATCTTGTATTTTATTTATTTATATGACACATGTTTATAATTGATGTGAAATTCATGAGTCAAAGGTATTATATTTGATTAACATGGGACTTGTGAAATTTATGTGTTATGTGTCTCGTAACAGGTACTTCATATGAAAAATATGACTGTGGCGAACATGCGACTCCTGGGTGGGCATTGTAGATGAAACACTAGTCATTTATTTTTAAATATTTGACTCTTGATTGATTGATTATTGATTGTTACTTGTCGGTAGAGGGTATGATGAAATTTACATTTTGTGATTTACACGTATATGTGAACCCATTTACACAAAACTGGTCAGTTGCGGGTATGAGCAAGACACTTTATCCGCTTATGCTTAGTACAGGGCCTAAATTCATAAATATGCTGGAGACAGAGATTTGAATTATTAGAGTCTAGTTTGTCTAATGTTTGAGTCCAGTTTAAAAAATTATGTTGAATTTAGGACCTGGTTCCTATTAACCCAGGAAGACTTCGGCAATGATTTGCCCAAAATGTAAGAACATGTTTCACAATCAAATCAAAGTAAGAAAAACTTGTCAGTCGAGGGTATGATGAGATTTACATATTGTTATTTACATGTATATGTGAACCCATTTACACCAAACTTGTCAGTCGAGGGTATGATGAGATTTACATATTGTTATTTACATGTATATGTGAACCCATTTACACCAAACTTGTCAGTTGAGGGTATGATGAGATTTACATATTGTTATTTACATGTATATGTGAACCCATTTACACCAAACTTGTCAGTCGAGGGTATGATGAGATTTACATATTGTTATTTACATGTATATGTGAACCCATTTACACCAAACTTGTCAGTTGAGGGTATGATGAGATTTACATATTGTTATTTACATTTATGTGTGAAACCAAATTACATTTACACGTATATGTGAACCCCTTTACACAAAACTGGTCATGATACAAGGACAGGGGCAAGGGTGCCTGAATGTGGTGCTTTATATTGTACATACGAGTTTAGTGGTATCTGGTAGCTTATACTGTATTTACTATATTTGTTGCATATGAAATTTACAAAATCTTTTGTTGTACACTCAGGGTGTAATACAACTGCATAATGTCAAACTTCTGTTCTGCCTTTTTGCAATTGTTTTCATTTTCTTTTTAGATTTATGGACATTAACAGTATTTTAATTACTAAAGTAGACATGATTTGTGCAGTTCATGGAATTATTATAAATGTTTGACTTTAAATGAGGCCAGGATTTACAAAATGGAGTATTACATTCTTTTTATGTCTATTTTAAGAAACACACACACACACACACAAAAAACGGTCATATCCACAAACTGTTATCCGCAAACTTTCAGAATGCCTACCACAATGAACAAGAACTCTTGTGTTTTTTGACATCAGAAGATTAAAGGTCAAGGTGTTAAGTACTGCAGCAGTAGAGTGCATGCCTCACGTAAGGTCATGGGTTCAATCTTTGGCTGGGTCATACTGGTGTAAGACTTGAAAAATGTTACTTAAAGAAGCTTTGTCACTTGGTGCATAGCAGTCATAAGATAGTTCTAGGTCTGGCGAGTCGTGTGTCAGTATAATGTGATTGGATGGTGTATTATGTTGTGAGTCTGCAACATGACATGTTAGTGTGGCAATGCTTAGAAGACAACAATCTTAACTTAATAATACACATTTAAAACTTTCTATGCCAACTTTCTAAGTAGATGAAGCTAGTTTAATAACTAGAAAACCTTGTAGAAAACAATATTATTACTACAAAGGACACATGGCAATTTTGATTAACTGTGCCACTATTTCTGAAGCAGTTTTTTAATAAAATATTTCAGTATTTATGCAGACCTTTTCACACATTTGTTATCTATGGGAATAGTGTGGAATGAAATTATGAACATAAGGCTATTAATTAAGTATCCAATATTTGTATGATGGATCAATTTGCAATTTTTTTCAGTACACCCATGAAACAGCGAAACATTTTATTATAAAAAAATAGTTTAAAATATAATTTTTTTCCTTCCATAACCAGTTGGAAGAAATATTGGTGAGCATATCCTATGGTCCAGAACTTTTTCGTCAAATATATTTTTAATGGATTTCATGGTCAATTTAATGAAATTTTCACTTTTTTTATTTTTGAAAATAACAGTTACCGCAACAGTATAAACAATGCAAATATATGAAATTAATGTTTCTATTCTTGAAAGGGACACAAATCTTGTAAATTGATGAAAGAGCTGACATTTCGTACATTAATTTTGTGGTCATATAATTATGACAAAAAATGTAACAGATATTTTATTTTCATTGGTTGTCATCGGTATGATAAAACAATTTCAAGGAAATATTGATTTGTATATTTGCAGAAATACTGACACATATTTTCAGAACTTACATTATGAATTGAAGATCTAAATAGTAATATCTTCATGTGGTTTTACTGTCATAAGTGTAAGGTAAAGTTGATGTGTTAACACGAGACAGACTGGCAAAAGCTGCAAGCTATCCCCTTCACAATTCCATATATATATACATGTGATATTGTCAATGTAGTTGTATACTAGTATACAAGCTATCCCCTTCACAATTCCATGTATATATACATGTGATATTGTCAATGTAATTGTATACTAGTATACAAGCTATCCCCTTCACAATTCCATGTTTATATACATGTGATATTGTCAATGTAATTGTATACTAGTTTTTAATATGTTCAAACTGAGTATATTCAATTTCAACATTGCCATGTGCCCCTTCAACAACACCTTTAGTCTACTAGAAACTGTTAACCAATTCTTATATATGACGTTTCGGCTAGGAATTGGAGATACGGCATTCAGATAGTAATACTTGGAAATACAACTCAATATGGTATAGTCTTGATCATCTGCAATGTCTGCTTTCTAAAAGACAATGTCTTGAAAAGTTCGACCAGGATTTAAAAGGTAACGGTAACCTGATAAATTTTTGGATTAGGTCGATTCAAAATATCAGACTACCTCATAGATTACCATAGATTATCTATATTCATTTTTATTTAAGATAAATATCTTGTACAAGATGGCTGCAATGACTTCCGTTGGAAGAAATATTTTTTAGATTTTATTAAAACAACTGTTGCTGTGGTGTTTGTTTCTTACTTCCAGATTCAAACATTTCTTCTTTAGAAAAACAAGCGAGGTAGATGATCAAGACTATCAATGTTTATAATTATGTCCATAAGATGCACGAGCACAAATACAAATACTTGAAGAATCGCAACGTGTCCACAAACTGCACTGTGACTACTGCACACTGTGTGCTCATCTTAAACGTACCGCCATGTAAATTTTGTATGCATGTGTGTGTTTAGTTCTGCTCACAATAATCCATCAATATAATTTTTTATTATATTATATTAAATATATTGAATATTTTCAAAATTTTATATTTATACACCGTTTTCTTGATAAAATGTTCAATTGTGTTGGTAAAAGAAAGATGTCTGCTGGAATAAATTTGAATTTCAAATGTTGAAATATTGTCAGTATTATATTTTAAGGCCAAAAGTATTGTGTGGTGAATAAAATGTAAAATATCTTCATCATAAAAGCAAGTTTTCATTCCGACTTATTTAACCAGTTAACTGAAGGCCCTTTGGTATTAAAACTCTTTTACCTCAAAACCAATCCAAACATTTCATCAGAATATCTTAAAGTGGCAAAACCAATAACTGAAGAAGTTTCTTTATAAAGAAATAAACTAATTCATGAATGACGAACATTTTCTTTAATTTTCATCGCCTTCGTGTTGTAAGTATATATTTACTGATCAGTAATTCTTATATGCAAATTAGCTGCTTCACTGAAGGAAATTCAAACTAGGATTGTCCGACTGACTCTCCATAGAACTACTGAGCTATACAGCAGTACAAAATCAGTGATATAATCTACGTCATTTAAATATAACCATATATGCTTGTCAAAGTTACAGGCCAGACACAAAATCTCAAAGTGTTGTCAAACAAACTTAAAGTGTGACCTTGACCTTTGAGGTATGCATGTATGTCATACGTGTGACATGTCATCAAGTAATGTTGATGAATTGAGCCAAGTGTTTTTTAAATTTATCCATAGGCGACAAATTTACAGACCCAACACAAAATCTCAAACAGACTGAAAGTGTCATCAAACAAAATAAAATTGTGACCTTGGTCTTTGTAGTTGGAGTCTGGGTGTAACGCGCACTACATTGTGAATTTTAAATCCTGGTCGAACTTTTCAAGACATTGTCTTTTAGAAAGCAGACATTGCAGATGATCAAGACTATACCATATTGAGTTGTATTTCCAAGTATTACTATCTGAATGCCGTATCTCCAATTCCTAGCCGAAAGCTGAAAGTGTCATCAAACAAAATAAAATTGTGACCTTGGTCTTTGTAGTTGGAGTCTGGGTGTAACGCGCACTACATTGTGAATTTTAAATCCTGGTCGAACTTTTCAAGACATTGTCTTTTAGAAAGCAGACATTGCAGATGATCAAGACTATACCATATTGAGTTGTATTTCCAAGTATTACTATCTGAATGCCGTATCTCCAATTCCTAGCCGAAACGTCATATATAAGAATTGGTTAACATCCTTGATGTCGAAAAACAAGGATATGCATCAGTGTAACTTTTAAATAAATGTTTGTTTATGTTCGTACTTTTTTTTCTTTGGTGGTGTTGCATCCGCCATATTGGATTTTGAAGGTTGTTGATCGGCCTTCCAGATCATCCGATATTGTTTTCATAAATACTCGGGTATTTTCCGGATAACCTAATTAATAGCGCTTCTAGAGGTGACGTAGCGCGTATGGAAATGTCCGAACATCATATCCGGTGTCAGTGTGAACGGTGCTGATTATAAAATTTTGTTTTACCCTTGAAATTTATCCCGGACCATTTTTTTTAAAAATCGGAGACAATTCATTGAAAATCAGAGCGGATTTTTCATACAAAAATCAGATTCACTCTGCCAAAATCGGAGGAGTTGGCATCTCTGTGGGCCTTAACAGTCACCCGATTATCCTTGATGTAACATAAAGCTATATGAATCTATTTTCCAACTTTTGTCCTGCGGGAAGCGTCAAAAATCCAAACATGGATGCATCAACATCATTTTCTCTTATATAGATTTAGAAGTAGTGCCCTACCCAACAGTCAAAACTGTGAGACACAGGATAATGAAATTCACAATTTTTTATGACGGACTCATATTCTTTATTAATTATGCTAACAGTTTGTTTTCCAGTGCTGCCTATAAGATTTTTAAAGTTTACCTTAAATTTGAATAATTTGGCTCAGGATGCACTCAATAAAACATGCATTAACTGTTATGTCAGCAACAACAAATCACACCAAAAAACATTCACAAAAGTCTATTCAATCAGAAGAAATAACTTTTTTTTTTGTCATTTTCTCTTATACAGATTTAGTAAAGTAGGCTCCACCCTCAGGTCCAAACTGCGAGACCCAGGGGCATGAAATTCACAAATTTTATAAAGAACCAATAGACGTCAATGATCATACTCAAAATTTGTTTGAGTGCTTCCTGTAACATTTTACCAGTGCCCAAGGTTCCGGTAGAATGAGGACCATGCAATTAACAATTCTGATTCACCCTTGGGTACCAAAGCTGCATACATTTCGTTACAATTAAGCTTATGGTTTTTGAAAATGTGAATTGTTTCGGACGCATTAAATTTTTAAGCCCCACCCCCAGGGCTAAACCACGAGAGCCAGGGACATGCAATTCACAATTTTTATAAAGGACCCATGTGTCCAAAATCATGATCAACATTTATTTCCCAGTGTTTCCTACATTATGAAGAATTTTCAATTTACCTTGAATTTGACCCCACCCCCAAGGGGGTTGGGACCGTGCAATTCACTATTTTGATTCACCCTAACGTACCAAAGCTGCATACATTTCATTATGATTGAGCTTATGGTTTTTGAGACAAAGTCTCAGATGACCTAAAACGAACGGACGACGGACAACAGGCAATCATAATAGCTCATCTTGAGGTTTGCTCAGGAAAAAAGTGCTATAAATGCCTAAAAAAATAAAATTATTTTAAAAAAGATAAAAAACATCTCATTATCATTAATAAAAATCCAAATGATTTGTTATGTCAAATTCACCAAAACGTGACATAATCAATAATTAAATATGAGTGCAAAACTTGAAACGTAATCCCCATTCTAAAAAAAGAGAGCATTTAATTTCCTTTATATCGACATTTGGACACTTTCTAACATGAAATAAATTGTATTAAGTGTAAACCTGTATAACCGATCATATTGAAATAATGTAATCATGGGACTCCTTTAATATGTAACAAAAATATGTTGTAATTTTAAGCGGGAAATCTATTTTAGTCTAACCTAGGTGCATAGCCCAATTTAGGAAATCCCTTTTTAATATAATAATTGGCAATAAATGTTTATAGCCAATTTAAATTGAGATATCCTGATAATTCCCTTTAAGATTGTGGAACCTAGGCATTTTTACAAATGTGAACATCCTTGACCAAACAATGCTTCTGAGAAAATATATCCCCCAGACTGACCCTCAGCGCAGTGTCATTTTTAACCCCAGGGACACCATTTGAACAAATCTAGTTGGTTATCATTATTACATAAATATTTTCAAAATCTGTTGAGAGGTTCTCGAGAAGATTTTTTAAGTTGTGTAATTTTTTAGTAATGGCAGCCGTCTTGAATTTCAGATTAAAAAAAAAATCTTCTGTAGTCTCCTGTGCAATAGAAACATTCAGTTTGAGTTTAATTTGTCTGGTGGTTTCAGAGAAAGTGCTGCTAAGGGACAACGGACAATGCACCATCACATAAGCCCTTTATTGGCCAGTAGAGCTAAAATTGAACTACCGTCAGGTCTACAACATTTTTTCTATGCGACTCCATGTAAAACAGTGACCACAAAGGCAACCCCAAATTTGACCTCAGGAACCCCCCCCCCCCCCCCCCCCGACTTCAACAAATCTTTTTGGGGACCTCCATGCAAAGTATCTAAGGTGTAGATCTTCAACTTTCAGAGAAAAATGTGCTTTTAAGCCCTGTAGCTGGGGCATTTGCGGTCAAATCACATGGATTCAAGAACTCGTCCGAGATGTTTTGATTATATAACTACTGTGCAAGTTTGGTAAAGATTCAATGAAAAATGAAAGTGCTATCGCATCTACAACATTTTTACTATACAACTTGTGTAAAACAGTGACCCCTTATGCCGCCCAAAATTTCAACAAATCTTTAAGGGGACCTCATATATCTAAGGCCTAGGCTTTAAGCTTTCAGAAAAAATGTTTTTTTAAAGTTTCACTTAAAATGTGCTTATAAACCCTGAAGGGCATTTGTGGTCGTATCACGTTGGTTCCAGAATTCATCCAGAGATCTTGTGGTTATTATTTACTGTGCAAATCTGGTTAAGATTAAATGAAAAAGAAATGTCACTGCAAGTGTGACCTTGACCTTTGAGGTATGGGTCTAGGTTTTATGTGCGACACATTGTCATGTCATCTTGATCAATTGAACCAAGTTAAAGACAAAGTTAGACAGACCTGACATGAAATATCAAACAAATTGAAAGTGTGACCTTAAGGGATTAATGATTTCTTTCCCTAAACAAGTCCATGCTATAATCAGTATGATTAATATTGTGTGTGGCCACCATTTGCATGAATACGCGCCATAATTCTAAGGCACCTGGACGTGATGTACCACACAATTAGTGCGTTAGGCAGATTCCTCCACTCTTGCTGTAAAGCCCATGTCAGATTTCGAATGTTGTCAGTTTGGTGGTTGGCCCTCGCCTGATCACCAAACTCATCCCAGATGTGCTCTGTTGGGTCGAGATCAGGCCATTGAAGTACGGCGACGTTGTTTCGAGTTGCAATTCTGGCTGTGTGCGGGCAATTGTCACACCAGGGCTGTGTATGAGTTATCACCTCAGTAATGTAACGCTGTGCAATGAGGATGCCCTATGACTACAAGCTCAGTCATACAGTTAACCATGATCCCAGATAATAAGCCTGCCTCAAATTCAAATGACCAGGATAACCTAGCACCACGATGATGTTGCATCATTATATGACCAATATATGGGTGTTGTGCTCTGAGCGTTGCATCGCAAGCAATTATGGGTGGTCTGCGCTGACACACCGCATCTCCTAGTCGTAATGGTGGCTGGCAAATGTAGCGGTTAGTTCTGGGGGTGGCCAGGAAAGGAATGATCACATCTGTATGGTCTTTCGAAAGCAGCTAAAACTGCGGGCCAAGGTACTGGCCGTCATTCCCATTGCCTGATTTCTTTCGATTTCAGACAAGCGTGGCAAGATGAACAGTGAAAAGGTAAAATAATTTCAATTTTCGGATAAGCCTGTGTCACAAGTATCGTACGACGTTGACGGAATTAATTGATCGAGCACATGTATAGTGTGCACGTGCAATACGTGAAAATGAATGTTCTGGTTGGTGAACGTTTTGCACAGGGTGTCCAGTGTCTTGCATGTACATTCATTGAATGTGTAGCATAAACATAGCCGGATATATGTCGGATCCATATGTGGGACGTTTCTACTTTTGCTCAGTATACATCATGTCATGGTGATCAACTGAGAGAAAGTATTTTTGAAATTTATCCATAGGTGACAAGTTAGACCAGACACGAAATCTCAAACAAACTGAAAGTGTTAAATTGTGACCTGGGCCTTTGAAGTGAGAGTTCGCATGTTAGCGCGATACGTCATGTTGATCATTTGCAGCAAGTATTTATAAATTCTATCTATTCACGGACACGAAATTGCACTCAGTGTGACCTTGACCTTTAAGGTATGGGTCTTACGCGCAACATGTCGTCACGTCATGCTGATGAATTCAGCCAAATTTATCCATAGGCGACAGTTATAGACCAGACACGAAATCTCAAGCAGACTGAAAGTGTCAAAAAAGTTAAATTGTGACCTTGTCCTTTGAAGTGGGAGTGTGGGTGTATAAAGATGAAGATGCCATTGCGAAAAAAAAGGTTAACAGATGACAATTTACCATGACATAAGCCCTGCTGGCCTTTGGCCAGTAGAACTAAAAACGTGTAGTGAATGGACAAAACCCCCCATCACAGAAGCATCACATTGGAAAGAAATACACACATGATGGGTTATTAAACTTTTTTAATATGTTCCAAAACAAGAACTTGTGCTGAAACCACAAGTGAATCGGCACAAATCAACCAGTTATTCTCAAAACAAAAAAAATAACTAGAAAATAATCACAGATTGAACAGAAAATTTGGATGGTATGAATTTTGAGCATAGTAACTAATTTGTTCTGCAGATGAAAAAGTATAAACACAGTTTGAAATGATTGAAATGAAATGCAAAATGGGTTCATGATAGTAATAACAACATTTTCACAACATGTTACACGAAGTACTAGTACTACACTCAGTTATGCTTTTAAAAAGCCAGTCAAAGTTTTTGTGGTCATTAAATAAATGAGAAAATGCACCAGTGATGTTCCTTGCAACTTTCTCACAACATCGTAAGCAAGTATTTAAATATAAGTCTTTAACTCAGATGGCTGAATGGATTTAGTCTACTTCCTCCATGCGTGATGCGTCATCATCATCTCCCTCTAGTGGTGGCATATCGTCATTGTTGGCCTCAACAGTTTCAGTTTGTGCAACAACATCGTCCTCGTCAATACCTGCAACAACAAAAATATAATTATAAAAGCCGTCTGCCTATTTCCTCATCTATAGAATTTTAATATCATACTAATAAATAGGGTAAATATTTCATCAAAGCTGTAACCTCCATTTGACGACGGCAAAAAATGGTTCTAGTCGTCAATGCCTAAAGGATTTTATTATTTCCCATCGATACAGACAAACATCATTGCAGCTGCTGTGCTAGACGATATAGTCAAGATTAAAAACTTAATTTATTAAGCACACCCATCACCTCAAATAATTTTTCCCATTGATTCAGCAGTGAGAGAAATTTTGTTTATCATTCATCATGGAGGCCGTCACCAGGCAGAAAACAAGAAATGTCACTGATAAGTGTCGCATGCCCCCAAAATGGTCGTTGAAAAATAACAATATAATTATGTTATAATAGGTAGTGATGTATCAATGAATATAAAGTAATGGACTGATGTTTCAGACCAGACATGCAATTTCATGTTTTTTGTTGGTTATTCCCCCCCATTAAAGTGTGACCTTGACCTTTGTGTAACCATGACCTTGACATCTGATATAATGGTCTCGGTATATCAACAGTAAAGTGCTGCTGATCACTTGTGTCAAGCTATTTTAAAATCCCTAAATACAAGACAAAGTTACAGATCAATTTTTGATAAATTGAGCCAAGTGTTTTTGAAATCCATCCATGTATGATAAAGTTAAAGGATGAAATTTCAAACAGATTCAAAGTTTTGTCATACATACTCAAAGTGTGACCTTGACTTTTGAGGTATGGGTCTAGGTTTTACTTACAAGTTGTCATGTCATCTTGATAAACTGAGCCAAGTTAAAGGCAAAGTCACAGACCAGACACACAATATCAAACAAATTGAAAGTGTAACCTTGATCTTTAAGGAAAGGTTCTGGGTCTTACATGCAACACTTAATTATGTCATGTTGAACTAAGCGTTTATAAAATTTATCCATAGATGACAGACCGGACAAGAAATGTCAAAATGACTGAAAGTGTTGTCAAAGTTAAATTGTGACCATGACCTTTGAAGTGGGAGTATTAAGTGCAACATGTATCATGTTATGTTGATCAAGTATTTATAAAAATCAATATATGCATGACAAAGTTGCAGGCCGGACATGAAATCTCACACATACTCAAAGTGTTGCCAAACTCAAATTGTAACTTTGACCATTGAGGTACGGGTGTGGGTCTTACTCGCGACATATGTTATGTTGATCATTTGTACCAAGCATCAACAAAATCCATCTATGCACAACAGATACAGACCGATGATGGGGGCATAAAAACTGCAGATTGAGTCAAAATGTGTAACCGACCGAGACAACAGGCCTCATTTCAAAGTAGAAATATACAATTTTTATTTTATTGCAATTTTTATATGCAGTTTGTTTGTGTGCTTACCTAGACCAAGTTTGATCATCCTGTTGATTCTGTTGGCGTGAGTAGTGGGTTCTTCTAGAGAGAAACCGGATGCCAGTAAAGCAGTCTCGAACATTAGGAGAACCAAATCCTTCACAGATTTGTCATTTTTGTCCACATCTACCTTTTCTTTCAGAGCTTTGATGATGGAATGATCAGGGTTAACTTCAAGATGTTTCTTAGCTGCCATGTATCCCATGGTTGATGAGTCACGAAGTGCCTGAGCCTTCATGATCCTTTCCATGTTGGCAGACCATCCATACTGACTGGTCACAATACAGCATGGTGAGTTGACCAGACGGTTGGATACCGTAACCTACAAATCAAGTAGATCCAAATATATAAAATCCTTTCAACATATTTTAGAGT
This sequence comes from Panopea generosa, assembly GCA_029582155.1. Lineage (NCBI taxonomy): Eukaryota > Metazoa > Mollusca > Bivalvia > Adapedonta > Hiatellidae > Panopea > Panopea generosa. The sequence goes on from CM055897.1 coordinate 51,221,936, forward strand.
GCTCACAATTCATTATAAAGTGAACTTGTTGCAAGGCCTACCCACTCCAGTACAACCCCTCAATGATCAGATTTCAATCACTGAAATATTTGTTTACATGAACATTTTTGCACACTTCTAAACTGATAGAAAATGACTTTGCAACAAACAAAATATGGCTAGGTACAATTAATAGGAGATGCAACCCATTGTATCCAATACTGGTAGGCAATATCCATTTGTTTAAAATATAGTTGAGGCAAAACACAGATGCTTACCTTTTCAACCTTTTTGTCAAGGATTTCTTTCATGGTCTTGCAAAGTCCTTCAAATTCTGCAACTTGTTCCTCTCGCTTTTTCTTTTCTTCTTCATCTTCTGGAAGCTCGAGTCCCTCCTTAGTGACACAGACCAGGTTTTTGCCCTCGAATTCCTTCAACTGCTGGACAGAGTATTCATCAATTGGATCAATCATGTAGACTACTTCATACCCGCGTTTGATAACTCTCTCTACAAATGCTGATGACTGGACAACTTCTTTACTTTCACCTAAAATAACAAATGGGCAAATGTTTTAACAATTTTATTATATAAAACAACATGTTCGAATATTATTACTCCTTGGCATTTCTAGTTGTTGCCTCCATTTGACGACAACAAGAAACATTTCTTGCTATCAACGCCTGAAGATCATTATTGTCTCCCCTCGATACAAGCAAAATACATAGAGATGTACCTGCTGTGCTAGAGGATCATTAGTTTCCAATTTCAACTTGTTCTATATTCCTCAATTTGATGCCTACCATTCTCATTAAATACAAACTTCACATTCGTTATGAAATTTCTATCCTCTATGAAAATAAAGTTGCAAATACATTAATACCAGTGTCCATTATACAGCACAAAATTAAATCTAACTACATTGCAATTTGAAGCAATACATGCATAAAAAGATGCATACATGTCACATACATATCACATACTTGGCTATCAATTTTATAAAAATATTTGATCTGGAAAGACAGGGTAACATTCTGGCAGTAAGTCATGAACAAAGTGGGAGTGGGGCTTACACAGCTTTCAAAACAAATTACATCAGACTTGTACCAAATGTAGCCTTCATTTGACGACAACAAGAAACATTTTTTGCTATCAACGCCTGAAGATCATTGTTGTCTCCCCTCGATACAAGCAAAATACATAGAAATGTACCTGCTGTGCTAGAGGATTGCATCCCTACCCCACCCAATTTTAATATAGAGCAAATAATTTTAAGTGAAATAAACAATTTACCTGTGATGTAGTAGATATCTTTTTGGTTTTCCTTCATTCGGGAGACGTAGTCATTTAATGATGCCAACTCATCTCCGGACTGTGATGTGTAGTATCTAAGTAATGAAGCCAGCTTTTTCCTGTTTGTAGAGTCTTCATGAATACCCAACTGTTCATACAAAACAAAGTGTTTTAATAAAAGAAACAAATGGTATTGCCTTTTTCTTAAAAGATAATTTTCAATTTAAAGATAAAAAATAATATATAATTACATATAAAAATAACACGTCTGTTTGCAACTGTTCTTAAGATACAGACATCAAGAAGGTTATAGCTCTTACTTCAAAGAAGATAATTTCGTAATGCTTGAACTACTTCCTTGTTGAAGTTTATCCAACAGAAAAAAAAAGCATGAGAAACATTATACTATACAGCCAGTGAGACATTTACCTTAAGGTTTTTCCCAAATTGTTCATAGAATTTCTTGTAGTTGTCCTTGTCTTCGCATATGTCATCGAACAGTTCCATACATTTTTTCACAAGATTTTTACGGATCACTTTCAAGATTTTGCTCTGTTGCAACATTTCTCTTGAGATATTGAGAGGCAGATCCTCAGAGTCTACAACACCCTTGACAAAGTTCAAATATTCAGGAATCAAATCCTCACAATTGTCCATGATAAACACACGTCTGACATACAGCTTGATATTGTTCTTCTTCTTCTTGTTCTCAAACATATCAAAAGGAGCTCTTTTCGGAATAAACAGCAACGCACGGAATTCCAGCTGTCCCTCAACTGAGAAGTGCTGGAAAGGAAATGTAAATATTTTAAAAGGGGCAAAATCTCCTGTAAATGAAAACAAGAGTTGTCAGAAAACCAACAAAGCTCGCCTCTGGGTGTCTTGAGTAAAAAAGGGTCATAACTGTGCCAAAATGCAATCCAGAGTTATGGTTTTTGTCTGTGTGTTCAATTGATGATGGTGAACACACATGCAAAGTTTCATTCACATCCAATGAGTGGTTGCATAGATATCTTAAAACTTAAACGCATAAGTTTAACCTGGGTGTCTACAGACGACACCAGTCATGACAATAGCTCTCCTAGGACTTCGTCCCGGCGAGCTCAAAAAAAGAAGACAAAATTAACAAATATCAAACCTAACCTGCATTTTATTATTATACACACCAAATATTAATTTAATACACGCCTTCAGCAATTATTGACCGGGAAACATTGTTTTACTTCAGACAGGGGTTACACTTAAAATGCTCCCATCACCATTCTTCCATTTACAGGCATAAAAATCTCGCCACTCCACATAATACTATAGGTCTGTTAGTGATATACTTACGAAAATTTCAACATTACAGACTTAAATCAGGCTTACTACTTTCAACAGTTTCTTGCACCTAGTTTTTTCTCCATTAGTAAATCACACCAACTACAAAAATACAGGTCTGCAGTAAAAACATCAAAGGCCTAAGAGATGGCTCGCTACTTGTATTAATTCGAATTAATTGGAAAATTGGAAAACTTAGTCAATTAATAGTATTATAAACATTGTTGCGTGACCTTGCTTTAATCAATCTAAAAAAAAAAACCACAGAAACACAATAAACATAACGGTCGGATGACCTAATTAACCGTTAAATATATTCTTCAAAACACTGCTGGCATAAGATGACAGATTGGCGCGTTTTTCTATAAACAACAAATGTAGTCCCGAACCTAATTTCGTTATTTTACTATCAAAATTAAAAGACGACAATCCGTAGTGAAACGAATTACACTAACAATCACTACTCAAACTACAAGTTATTATATCGAAAACATGTCAATATTCCACCCCATTAATGATTACATGTCGAATGGTGTCAAGAGATTATATCCCCCCACCTGATGACGTCACTATGCATAGTAGTAAATGTGTAAAACAATTTTTTTGTCAATGAAAATTGCAGCGTTATATAAGAGCACAGCAAGGTGTATTCTTCCGCATTTAAAAAGAAATTGTATGTCTCCCGTATCATATTCTTAGCTTTTGTCAAGGAAAATATCCGCAATAAATAAAAAACTTTGAATCTTTTGTTGTATAATATGTCCTCTGCTATGGTAAATGTGTTTTGAAACTTGTGAACTACTTTATCAGTCGGATGAATATGGCGTTTCCTGCCATATGTAGTTTATATAACAGATTGCTAGGGCTGCACGCTTGCCTTCCAATAATGCGAAACTGTTAACACAATATTGTAATTGTGCCAAAATGCAATATCAAAGCAAGTGACTTAGTAAGGAGACAGAAGTGGTTGCCAACATACCTTTACAGCCAAATGGTCCTCCCAATCATTGGTGAGTGATTTGTAAAACTCTCCATATTCTTCTGTGGTAATGTCGTCTGGGTTACGGGTCCACAGAGGCTTGGTTTTGTTGAGTTCTTCATCTTCCTGATACTTCTCCTTGATGGTCTTCTTTTTCTTCTTATCCTTCTTATCATCATCATCCTCATTTTCTTCATCCAAATCTTCAACTTTTGGTTTGTCTTCATCAGACTAAAAATACGAATAAATTTTAGAGAATTAGACAATGCAAATAACATAAACAAAGATGTATACAAAATAGTCAAGTAAAGTTATAGGCTTGGCATTATTCAACTTTATAAAATAGAAGTCTTCATTCATATCTACTATTCAAAAGTTAAAGGGGTCATATTGGCAAGTAAAACAAACACGCTGCTTATCCAGATTTTTCCTGTATGCAGTGTGCACAAAATAATGCTTATGTATTGACGTATAACCAACATTTACTTGAAAGTTATATTCAAGTAACAGTAATTGAATATTGGCCAAAACTTTAATAGGTCCCGCAATAAAGTATTGCGCAAAGTTTACAATGAACTCTGTAAACTTCCCGAACAAAGCTTCGAAATCGAGATCGGGAACATGTCTTCACGATGTTATCCGATGATTGATCGGAAACCAGAAAGCATGGCAAATGTTAACAAAAACGTGGCTTCAGAAACCGATGTTTGTAATAAATAGGTTATGAATTTAGACACTTAAGACGCGTATATATCTCTAAGTCATAAGTGTCTTCATGCTGGGCATGTGTATTTAGGACAGGAAATTGACAGTAACATGCCAATATAATCCCTTTAAATTAAATAATAATAAAAAACAACAACACTCTTAAGCAATTAAAAAAAAATCGAGTCATGAAATCAATGACCAAATTGTCATACCTTCTTCTCTTCACCCTCTTTGTCATCTTTCTTCTCTTCTTCCTCCTCTTCATCGTCGGAGATTTCCTTGTCCCTCTCCTTCTCGCAAACAAGCTTGATCGGGTAGCCAATAAACTGACTGTGCTTCTTCACAACCTCTTTGATACGTTTCTCCTCTATATACTCGGATTGGTCCTCCTTGATTTGAAGGATGATCATGGTACCTCGCTCAAATGGTGCATCTAAAATACGAGACATACTAAATAAATACACTGGACATACATTACAAAACAATATTAAATGAATATCATCATCAATAGTGATGGGCAATCAGAAATATTTTGAAGTCTATTATCAGATGTATGAAATAAAATTTTACAATGAAGTATTTTATAAAAAAAAAATTAAAATGCTTGCATTCATCACAAATTCATAACTTTGATACTGCTAGGTTCAAGTTTTAAACCAAATTTTAAGATTGTATAATTGGCTGAAAAATCATTAATCATTTAGACTTGCTTCTTATTTTGCTAGTCTATGTGAAGACTTAAAAAAGTTTATCTATGCACACAATTCATGTTATTATAGTTATTCTCATAGTCTTTAGTTATGCTTAAAAAATATGTCCTTTATTAGTTCTGTAAATACAGTCTGTTATTACTACTAGGTTTCCTTTAATCTCATTACAAGCCAAATGAACTAAAAAATCATTTTCGATAATAATTGATTGTGACGTCACTAATCATCAATTTAGTAGAAAAATGACAAATTTTAGAAATTGATAACAAAGCAAGAAATTGTTTTAATAGCTAAAAAAATGTCCAATTTGCCTTTGTTACCTGCATTTGGTTTGATGGTGAATGAGCCACCAGCTGAAGACTCCCATGTGTACGCCTCATCATCATTGTTTTTGGAAATGACTGTCACTCGGTCTGCAATCAAGTAGGCAGAGTAGAAACCCACACCAAACTGTCCGATCATTGAAATGTCTGCACCTGCCTGGAGAGCTTCCATGAAAGCTTTTGTTCCAGATTTGGCAATGGTTCCAAGGTTGTTGACAAGATCAGCCTTTGTCATGCCAATACCTGTATCTATGATGGTAAGTGTACGGTTGGCAGTATCAGGAATCAACTTAATGTACAGTTCCTTGCCACTGTCGAGCTTGGATGGATCTGTTAGACTTTCATATCGGATCTTATCCAAAGCATCAGAGGAATTGGAGATCAACTCTCTCAAGAAAATCTCTTTGTTTGAGTAGAAGGTATTGATAATCAAACTCATCAATTGAGCAATTTCTGCCTGGAAGGCGAAGGTCTCGGCCTCCCCATCTTCAACGGTTTCTTGTTCTGGCATCTAGAACAGAACATAATAAGAATGAACAAATAATTATGTTTACATTTATTCAAGGATTAAGACGGTGCATTTTTGAAATACCATGTGTACCGTTAAGCATTAAAGTACATTCTTTTATCAAAACTGGAATAAAAATTACTGGCCTGGGGGGTGGGTCTATCTTTTGAACTGCTAAATGTAAATATGGGATAGTCGCATGAATCGGTCATTATAAACAAATTTATACTTATCACATACAAAATTAGTTTATATTTCCCATTTGATAAATATACTGTTACAACAGTCACAATTGGAACAAGAATAGCTGTAAAAATTATCTTTCATACATCCCGTTTATTTTCATTTTCCAAGAATAATCAAAATGAGGAAGATAAATTTGCTTTTTTTGTCTTGAAAGTATTTTAACAACATCCATTTCGCAGGTTCAGGTGATTTTACTATTTTAACAAAAACACAAGACCTATTTAATACCCTTTATTTCAAAGACTAGGAACCCACGCGGTCTGCATTTATTACCGTCTGCCATGCGATCGATCAGAGACATGTAACCCAGTAACTCGCTCGATCGAGGCAATTGCCCGAGACCAAATCCATGAATTAAAACGCGCAAACGAGTCATGTGAAACATAGACAAGTCATATAACGAGACAGTACCATCTACGTTTCCAATTAAAATGATGACCGCTGTAGAACAGTGTCCGTGTGCATGTTCAAACAAAATAAAAAAAAAGGAACACATGCAAATTACAAATAAAATCTAGCAAATTTAATCATTCGCCGTCGATATAATATTTAAAAAGACATGCATAAATAATAAAGTGTATAAGGTTTTATCAAATAATGTAATTACCTTGCAAAGTCTTTGTTAAATACTTGCTAACCACGTTACGATGTTTCTCTGTTCAATCTATGCGGCTTTCTGGAAAACCCACGCCGGTTGGAAAGACCTCGTGTTAGTGTGCGGAAGGATATGTTTGCTGCTGCGAAAAAACAAGAAACTTTTTTAAGGTGCTATACACTCATAACTGACACAGTTGAAAACATGTAATAGAATACACGTATATTTAATGTATATGTAAATAATTTTAAGCGGAATATAATTATCTACAATATATAATTCAGAACTATTTAAACGGAAGTAACATGTTTCATTTTAGTTGCGTTGTAAATTGGTTGTTCTGGCAATTTCTCCGGATGTGACGACAAAATTGAGAACATTCCAGAACTGGTAATTCCAATATCTATCAATAGAACACGTAGGTTTCCCCGCGAAATTGAAAGTAGAAATAGTTTACAGAGCTGCGACGCACATGTCTTAGTTTAAACATATTTTATTTCATTATGTATTTGTTGCAATACAATAACATGTAATATTTTATAAGCTGTAAGAATGATACACAGGTAGAAAATGGATTGGATTGAAAGCATGCTTATGTAAATCCGCTCCATGCTTAAACAGATACAATGATGGCAGATAAACGTTTAATGTTATTGGTAATGTTTCAGTACCTAATTTACGTTAATAAATTGTGTAGAAAGTTAGTAGAACAAAAGTTTATATTATATTGATTCTAACTTGCAGAGAGAGAGAGAGAGAGAGAGAGAGAGAGAGAGAGAGAGAGAGAGAGAGAGAGACTTTTACTGCTGATGTTAAAGGGAAGTCTGACTAGCCGTACCAGGGGCAATCCGTAGACCACGAGAATTTAGCTATTAGTTCCACATTAGTACATGTATATATAAAAAACTATAAATAAAAATTATATATAAGACTACAAGAGGCCACCTTAAGAGAATCGATTGCTCTTAATAATGTAGTTATGAACAGATTTGAAGATCGCATTATTTTGCTGTAAAGATAGATTACAATTGCCAAAAAGTAAAATGTCGAGAGATATTGTAGTTATATTACGAAGTTCATTCGCCATTGTGCTTCTCAAGTTGGAGTAGCAAGTACACTTGAAAAAGAAGTGATACGTAGTTTCTTTTTCGCCGCATATGCAAAGAGGCGATTCAACAATTCCTTTCTGAAAGAGATAGTAATTCAAGCTACTGCATTTAGTTCTTAGCTTACAATGGAGAATTTGTAATAAGAGGTGTCAGCAACAGATGCAGGAATTAAAGTGGAAAGGTACTCAGGCGAGAGGTTGCTACTAGCTTTGTAGAATTGCGTGAGTTTGTGCTTTGCTCTTCTCGTTTCGAGTGATTCCCAACAAACTTCGTTGTATAGTTCATGGATAGAAACTAATTTTGTTGCACCACAGACGATACGTGCTGCTTCGTTCTGAACTTTATCAAGTTGTTGTTTTTCGTACTGAGTACAATTACTCCAGACAGTATCATCATATTCCAAGACGTATCGGATAAATGATTGGTAGATAACCTCAAGAGATTTACGGCCTAAGTTGTATTTGAGGCGACGCATAATATTAATTCGTTTCCAGGCCTTTGCAGTAATGTAATTAATGTGTTCTTGCCATGTGCAGTCATTTGTAAGGTAAATGCCCAGCTGCTTATGTGTTTTGACTTCTTCAATGACCTCGTTTGACATGATTAAAGGAGGATGTAGTTGGCTGTTGTGTTTGCGAGAAAAGAGAACCGATTCAGATTTAGATGGATTGAACGTAATCAGCCATCTTCCGGCCCAAGAAGAGATCTTTTCTATATCGTTATTTAGGATAGCAGCTGTTTCGTCTGGTTGTTCAACTATAACGTATAAGCTAGTGTCATCTGCAAAAAGGCGTATATTGCTCCAAATCTCGTCGACAATATCATTAATAAAAAATAGAAATAATAAAGGACCCAAGATAGAGCCTTGAGGAACACCTGATTGTAAAGAAACATGATTAGATTGAATGCCTGGCAAAACAACTTGTTGCTTTCTATTAGACAGGTAATTAATGAACCAAGAATGAAGATTGCCTGTTATGCCAGCGTTTTGTAATTTAACGAGAAGACCTCGAAGCCAAACTTTATCGAATGCTTTGCTGATATCAAAGAAGACTGTTCTTACTTCAAGTCCATCGTCAAGAGCTTTACAAAATGTATTGTAGAGATATGATAGCTGGTTGACTGTTGAGTCGCCAGGAATAAATCCTGATTGGGTTGGAGAAAGAAATTTTATGTTAATGAGATGGTTGAAGAAGACATATTTGAATACAAGATGTTCAAATACTTTTTCCACAGTATTTAACAGTGATATCGGTCGGTAGATACTTGGGAGGGATTTCTCCCCTTTTTTGTATATAGCTGTGACATACGCCTCTTTCCAGCAGTTAGGAACTATTTTTTGGTTGAGAGATGTATTAAAGAGATGATAGAGAGGTTTAGAAAGTTCAGAGGCTGCTTCGCGAAGAACGCGGTTACTGATTCCATCAGGTCCAGACGCTTTATCAACAGGTAGTTTTTTGAGAACATCTTCAATTTCATAAGGTGAAAGAGTAATGTTGTTTAATACTTGATCGGGAATTTTTGGAAGAGGTAATTCCTTATTTGTATCGTCAATGATTGTTTATTCTAAAAAAATAGTTATTTAAAATGTTTGCATTGTCAATATCACTACCAGCTAATTCATTTGTAGTGGGGTTGAGCAATGGAGGTATTGTTTGACTATTTTTATCAGAGATGAATGCTTTAAGTGTTTTCCACCAGTCCTTTTGGTTTAATTAAGTTTTTCGGCCATGATTTCGAAGTATTTATTTTTAGATTCTCTTAATAAGAAAACGACCTCATTTCTGAGGTCTTTGAATGTTTTCCAATGTTGTACATTGTCAGTAGTTTTAACTTATTTGTAAGCACGTTTTCTTTTTTTGATTTTACTTTTAATTGCACAGTTCATCCATGGAATGTCATTTGGATTTATAGTTATTATCTTGTTTGGAATGCATGAAGAAACAGTTTCATTTAGTCTATATGTAAAGTTAGATGCATATACATTTATATCGTCGTCATAAAGATTATTCCATTCAGTCAAGCGTAGACGAGTTCGTAGTTTATTGAAATCTGCTTGATCATATTTAAATATTTTACGTTTGAATGATTTTTTTGTTTTTTTTATTTAATGATACCGAAGATAGGGCAAGGGTATCTGTGTTGCTGATCCAAGAAAGGGTCGGACACGCCAGAAATGATAATGTTATCTTCAGAGGATACAAAAATAAGGTCAATGATAGAAGAGCTGTGTTCAGTATAATGTGTAGGTTCATCAATTAGTTGTGTTAGGCTAAATTATTGACATATTGAAACTACTTTATTCAAAGACGTCCTGGATTTAGAATTGTAATTTAGGTCACCAGTGATGTCCTTAATGCTGCTATCCCTTGCCATTGCAATAGAGTTTTCAACTAGATAATTATATGTATTGTCAGAATTTGAGGGCCTATAAAAGACACCAAAAAGTATACGTTTGTTATTATCAAGACTGATTTCGAGCCAAATACACTCTAGCTGATTTACTTCTAAATCTAGTCTTCGTTTGAGGTGGATATTATCCTTTACATATACTATGATACCACCGTGATTATCACTAACTCGATCTTTACGAATAGGAGTATAATATGAAGGAATCTGAAAATTATCGTTGGGTATCGAATCATGAAACCATGTTTCTGTAAAAGCTTAAACATCAAATTCGGATAGCTCTGATTGTAAAACGTCAATTTTGTTTTAAATACTTTGGACGTTATAGTGCACAAATGAAAAATGTTTCGACAGAGTTGGCATATCATGTGTGTCATTGGCGTGTGTGTGAATTTTTTTTTTCATTTCAAAACTTCCCTGTACGTATACTAAGGTGTAAGTGAACTGGATCACGTTTTGTATTGGAAAGAAAAGAAGAACAAGACAAAAGAAGAAGAGATATTCTAAACCTAAAAATAAGACCGCACGGTGGTCTATTTATCTGTATCTGTAAGGTACCGGAAAGGCCTCAATTATGAGTAAATAATTAACTTCCGATTGAGTGTGCACTTAAGAGTTAACATAAATAAATTTCTGTTTTAATTTGTTTTTGAAAGATGATAGGTCTGGCGTTGTTGTTATCACGTTTGGTAGCGAATAGGCCTCTCTCAAATTATATGCATGCCAGACATTCCATTATCCAAGCGAGGTTAGGAGCTCATCACACTACCAGATGATTAGCAGACGACTATACTGGCTACTCCCCTATGAACTTTGGGTGATATTTTGGGACCTGGACAAAATTGTTTTGTTCCATTTTGGATATCAGTCTTCTCTTGATTTAAGGGACATGTGTAATAAACAAATTGTATAAAGCAAAATAAGGCGAGATGGAGGACTACATTGCAATGTAAGTTATCATGTTTACATATCTATTTATTATTGTTATGGATTTTAAATATCTTATTATTGTTTGTTTTTTATTTGAAATAAATACCAACTTTAAAAACATCTATTTCTTCTTTAATATATGCATAAACTGCAGCATGTAACAACACATTATGTTATATAAAGAAAGAAAAGTGAAAAAAATTGTGTTACCGTATTACACCTTATAAACATAGTTTTATAGACATGTGAACATAGTATTATGTATAACAATTTATTGTCAATATTTTAGAATATTGAATAATATTTGTATCTTTCATTATAGGGTGGGAATGGACTGTATGAATAAATCCAGCACTGTAAACCGGAAGATAAAACCAGCACTGTAAACCAGAAGATAAAACCAGCACTGTAAACCAGAAGAATCCAGTCCAATCAAAAGTATATTGATATGCTGGAGAACATAGAGAAAACATGGAAAACATTTGACAAAGACAAAAAAAAGTCAGAAATTTAGTCCAAATAAATTGGTACACCTGTAAAGTATATATTTGCAGTATTGCACTTGGCAATCTGGAAAATGTATTACTCCCACTATATGACTACAGACACTAACAATCAGCTTCCGAAACAGTTGGGTCTACTCTGCTTCTGTCTGTTAAACTGATATGTTAAGTAAATTATAAGCTTTATTTAAGTGTAGACATTGTTTTGAGGCATACTTGTAATAATATGAGTTCGAACATGTATGTTAAGTAAATTAAACGTTAATTGCCTTTATTTTATATGTTTTTTCATTATTTCTCTGTGATTTGTTATACCCCCTATTATGTCACATCTTCCCTCCCCCATATTATTTTTGTTTTATAAAAAAAAGAATAGAAGGATTTGAACAAAAATAAAATAGTTAACTGTTCTGTTGTGTTCTAGACAATGGACACTTATATGAGTACACATGGTAAGGCACAAATATTCATGGAACCTGACATGATACAGACGGTTTTTATCACTTCTAAATTACTTTCAAATAGAGATGTTAATTAGCCTTAATCTTCAGGAATGTTTACACAGGTCAGATGTGAATGAATTGATTTACAGCAGACCCTTTCCTCCATCCCCCACACCCCTGAGAATTTGTAAATACATTCAGTTATCAGATCATAAAACACGGTTTAGCCAGTATAGGACTACACATGCTGAATGATTTAAAATTAATTTTTAAATTATGAACTACTTAAATCAATAATTAAATATTGTATTTTGACCTTTACAATAATTAAACTGTCAACAAATTTAAATTAACAGATGTAGTCAGACTTATATCTCAATTATTATCCGAGACAGCCATGCAATCTCCATGTACGCTAGTGTTTCTGTAAGATTGGACGTGCTCCTAACCTCGTTCTGGTGTAGATATGCATATTCATGAGATAATATTAAGAATGGTCTATTCCAATCCTTGGTGGTCTGTTGGAAGAAGAATTGTTTATACAGTTCCGTGTTGCACTGAGAATGTTTATAGTTTGTGCTATTACCGCTTCTTGTTCTCGAACTAGTTTTGATGAGGTAGTCGCCTACAGGTACTGCCACCAACCCCTTAACAATTGTGTAGATACGGACGAGCCGATGGTCACGTTGCCGCTCCTTTAGGGCATAAGCCCAAGTTATCTAGCATGAAGGTCACACTACTGTGTCGGCTGTAGTTGGAGCAGATGAATCTTGCAGCGCGCCGTTGTACCTTCTCCAGTGCTGAGATGTTCTTTTGTAGATAGGATACCAAATGGTACAGCTATACTCGAGAACCAACCTAACTAGAGTGCTGTAGGCTGTGAGTTTGAGCGACAGAGGACATTGTCTAAGGTTTCGTCGTAGAAATCCCAAAGTGGAGTTCGCTTTCTTTGTTGAATTGCATATAGATCTATGCAAGTCCCATTTAAGTGTCTTGGTGATGGTTACTCCAGGGTAGGGATTTTCTTCAACATCTTCCAGAATGGTGCCTCCCAGTTGGTACCTGTATGTACTTAGTGTCTTTTTTTAGTCGACTGACATACCCCAGCATGTAACACAGTCCATGGGTGTCCCTGTTCCCTGGATCTCTTAAAGTAATGGCCATTGACCCCCCAAATCCCTAAAAGTATTTGCCATAGTACCCCGGCAAATGATTTCCCCCAGATCTCTCAAATTAGGCCTTTAATCCCTGAAAGTAATGTCAAATGTTCACCAGATCCCTAAAAATAATTGGGCATGATTGTGCCAGATCTCCAAATTCCCTGTGAGGGCCTCATGTTACAAAACATACACATTTAAACAAATAGCTATTCCATGTGAAGAAAAGAACAAAATCTAGAAAGATTAGTTTAATAAACAATAACGTTGTGCTAGGTTATTATGTACACCTTGAAGTGTCTCATGTAAACAAGTTTCAGCCAGTCAGTCAGAAGACAGAGCGAGATAATGTGAGAAACGAGATAGCTTTGAATCGCTCTCTTGCTAACCAACCACCATCATGCAGAAACAGAAGTCTGTACAACAATATCTTCACTTACCGTGCTTAGGCTACTGGGTATATTTATTCCAATACATGTATATGCCTATCGCACTAGATAGATATATCTATTTTATATTTCTGATCACTATGGAGTCCGAGCCGAGTATGTAGCGTGCACTCTTGGATTAGGCCTACCAGACTTTTACAACAGAACATTGACAGCCTTCAAGATTTGGAGCGGGAATGGCAGATATCGTTCTGAGAAGTGCGAAGTCGTACACATCAGTACCAAAAGCAACATGATCAACTGCCCGTATACCACCCATGGAAAAACACTTTCTACAACTAGTTCAACCAATTAAGTATCTTGGTGTGCAAAACACATCAACAGCACAACCAAAAAGACGAACACCATGTCCTTCATCAGGAGAAACATAGCATTATGTTCATCAAATACCAAGTCGAAAGCATATCGCACATATGTCCGGCCAATCCCAAACCGGACACTGACTCGTTTTGTCAAGTATGGCTACACTGACACTGACATATTGGTAAGCCTAAAGTGGTGGGAAACCCTTCCGCGCCCTCGCAATGATGTCCGGGTCACAATGTTCCACACAATGTACAACAACCTAGTTGACACCAGACCATGTCCTCCGCTTGGACAAACTAGAAATTCCACAAGGAGGCATAATCATCAGTTTATCCAGTTATCTGCAAAGACAAGCACATATATGAATAGCTATAATCCGGCGTCGGTTGTTCTCTGGAATGGACTCCCATCTGAGGTAGTCAGCCAGAGTTCCAGTCGGTCCTTGGGAGACTAGGTGTCATCTAGTTTGACCATTGATGTTTTAACCTTAGTTTTTAACCACATCGCAAGAATACTCACCAAAAGGGATGCGATTACTGGCGATGATGATGGTAAATAAATGCAGAGATATTATTAGATGGAGTGTGACTGTATCAGGATAAAACGCTACAAATGTCTTAAAAATAAAACAATTATTAAAATTTATGAAAAAAAATTATCTCATTATCATTAATAAATATAAACCGAATAGTTTAGTATGTCAAATTTACCAAAAAACGTGACAAGTGGTAAACTTCACGAAACGAAATCCCCATTCTAAAAATAGACAACACTTAATACTGTATGTCGAATTTCGCATCGTCAGTCTGACCCTTTTTTTAAATGAAACAATTTTTATTACGTGTAAACATGTATAACGGATCAAATTGAAATCGAAATGAAATCACGTTGACTCATTTTATACGTCACAAAATATGTTGCCATTTCAAGCGGAAAATCTATTTAGTCTTACCTAGGCACGTACTCCAAGTTAGGAAAACCATTTTCGATATATTATGTTTAAATAGATATATTTTTGGCAGTACGGCGTTAGTTAGTATATAGCGCGTGGTCCAGTGGTAAAACACCGAACCATGTTCGGAGGGCCGTGTGTTCGATCCTCCGCCACGGCTATGTGTGGAGTCCTTGAGCAAGACACCTTTTCCGCATATGTATACTGGCTCAACCCAGGAAGACTTCGACGTCTTAATTGATTATAGCAATTGAAGGTGTGAGAACGTATTGATTTTGGTGTACATAACATTTTTACCATGCATTGTCTTGTATACCTTGTTTGCGTTTATGTTTTCTTTTGATAATTAAGTATCTAAACCATGGCAAAGCCATGCATGTGCAAACAAAACAATATTAGTATTTAAGGAAGAAGTTAATAGAGGAATAATATAGAACAACTTTATAGGACATAATTAAGTACTGTCTGGATTGTTTATCAGACAGACAGTACTTTGTGAAATTTAATTTAACTTTGTGAACTTTATATATACTATATATTGTATATTATCCGATATTTTTATCTCAGTTTATTCGTAAATAGTCTTTGTTATGAACACTGCTTTTATACAGTGATTTAAGTGAATGGTATACCAACTTAGATACAATACTATGATTTTGATTATATTTATATATTTTGAACTACTTTTATTATAAATTGTGTGACTTTAAATTAAATCAAAACTGATCGAAATTGATAAGCTGTCTGTGATCTTCAACG
The DNA here is from genome assembly GCA_029582155.1 of Panopea generosa. Taxonomy (NCBI): domain Eukaryota; kingdom Metazoa; phylum Mollusca; class Bivalvia; order Adapedonta; family Hiatellidae; genus Panopea; species Panopea generosa. The sequence continues at coordinate 51,237,612 of CM055897.1, forward strand.
TAATAAATTTATTTAATACCTTCAACTTCATCAACGTCTACAAACATTTACTAATTCATCAATAAACAACGCTCAAAGCATCGTTCACGCATTCTCAATTAACCTGCCAAAATCATGTCACAGCCTCCATTACCTAATTTTCGTGCAAATTATAATATCAAATATGTAATAAAATTGTCTACCGGTAAGTATGTTCTAATACAAAATATAAAATACTGAAAAATTCAAACCATGGACTCATATCATCAAATCTCATAAGTCTGAAAAGACAACCCCCCTGCAAAACACAATGTCACAACCTTAAATCCTGCTTTTTCAGTCATTTTTTTAACGCCATACATGCAAAAACTAAAAAAAAGCAAATTGTTTTATACACGACGAGTATGCTGTTAAGTCTTCATAATCGTCAGGTTACAGTGCTTTCCAACTGTAAAAAAATAAAGAGCCCTTCAAGATGATGTCACAACGTTTGTGAAGTTTACGTGACATATTTTCCAAAACCATCTATATATAATAGAGATATATGATAACTATGCTTCATGTCTTTCCAATTGGCCCTTATTACAGTATATTTGGGGGAAAATCACTTCCTTTGGCAGAAATCATTGATGCATTCTCGATAACAACTTATGGCAATCCACCCCATTATGGGGATTTTAAACTTGTATCTTTACGTGACAGCAATGTGAAACAAAACAGATGAATTAGAACCCTATTAAGCCTTGTGTCTCATAGGTATACATATATTTAACATTCTGATTTATATATGAAGTCGATATTGTATTTTAACTAATTATAAAAGAAAATACAATTTGATATTTATTTTACGTGATGAAGCCTTACGTGACGTCATTGTCGAAATGAAGCGAAATCTAACATGACGACAACAATACTTTGTTCGTGCTTCATTGAGTGACAAGCGCAGGGAAGTTTGGACCCGCCATTTACATTTGAATTTTTGGAAACACGAGATCAAGAGAAATTTAGCGTTGTATAAAAGGTAAATAAATCCATTTATGTGGATCATGTTCATTATCATGTTTATCTACAATATAAAACATATTGGTGTTAAATGTATTGATTAAAAAAAGTGTTTCCTTCAAAATTGTTGCATATCTAACACTATGTACGGCTGAAAATCGTCATGTAAAACACAATTTCGTTGTCACGTAAAATTTAAATTTTCAAGTTTTATTTTCTAACTTATAATTTCAATTAAAACTATCCCAACTTAAAAGTTATGAGCTTATTATAGTGTTAAGTACCTTATTTTAACATTTCATTTGCAAAATGTTGCACTGCGTGCGTACATATGACATAATGTGTCGGGAATTGTATATATGCAGAAAAATGTCATTCGGGTAATTGATTGAAATTGTCATTGACTGCTGTGTATGAAAAATACAATTTATTCTGCCTTGAACATATTTTTATACACTTACAAGTTTTTTTTCATTGTATCCAATATTAAGATGACTTAAGTAAAGGCTAGTTTGAAGTACAGTCCAAGACAGAACACTATCACATAAATTGTCATGTAAAATACATATGATTTAGATTTTGTAAGTTTCCATTGCTATTTGAAAAAATATATTAATTCAATAACAGAACTTAAATAGAATGACATACAGACTTCTCAAAGAATACCATCAATTAAACGGCTATATTTACACCTATTAGTACATTGATACGAGACAGTTGTACTGTAGAACAAAATATCTATAAAACACAATCTAAATCCTGTTTGATTTGTCGTTGTATTCAAGAATATGGCAAAATCACATGCGCAGCGTCAGAAAGAATATTGAGAAAGGAAAAAGGCTGAATCAATTAGTACATGGCTAGAAAATGAGAGCAAATGAACAAAACAATACTACACAAAAGTTGGATTACTTAGCAAAGCGGACGCAAAGGACAGACGGCAGAAACTGCGCCAAAAACAGAGGAAGAACAGAGCAAGCAAAAGGGGAACTGAAATTGGCGCCAGTAATCACGAAAATGGTGGTGAAAATGTGACTGCAAATGCATCCAATATTGTAGATCAGATGCCTATTACAAGCAATTCACCAGTACAAACCCATGACATATCAAGTACACAGATCTCGATTGTTAAATTGCCGTCTATTACAAAGAGGAAGGGGTATAGTGGCACAAAGAAGTATGAAAAGAAGATCGAATATCTAAGACAAGTACAAAAAACAATTGAAGAAAAAGAACCTAGCACCAAGAAAAAAGATATCACGATTACAGAAAAGTAAAGTCACAGGTACACCAAAATCATCAACTGAAAAAGAAATGATACATTTAGGTATATTGCCAAAGAAACACCCGGTCATTCGTAAAACAATGATGTTTGCTAACTGCTTAGTTCGTGAGTTAAATCAAACAGCAACAGTAGATCAGAGAAACAGTCATTTAATCAAAAGGGTTATAGCAGGAAGAATTTTGAGAAAGTACAAGTTGACGCAGTATGCTGTAAATCTAATGAGTCTTCGTGTCAGGTATAAGAGCAAGTCTAAGCTTGATGGCAAAAAGGTATTTCGTTCTAAGGCTCATATTCGCCAGAAGATCAGAGCATTTAAGGAAAGAGAAGATAATGCACGACAATTACCAGGAAAGGACGATGCAGTGAAAAGTGTAGAAAGTAAAATGAAGTTACAGAAATTTGTATTGAATGACTACCTTAAGAATATCTTCATTAAATACAGTGCTGAAAATCCATAGCAAATGGTTAGCTTTGCAACCTTTTGTCGTGCTAGACCTAAACACATCACACTTGTAAATTATGCTGCCAGGGTTACATGCCTGTGTACAAAACACCAGACCTTTGCTTTGGAACTTCAGAGTCTAAAACGGCTGAGTGTGGTTACAAACACTAGCCCAGACAGTCTTTCAGAAAACATGACCATCGATCAAATGAGCAGTGCACTTTCAAAACTGGATGAACACGGAATACAATTTAAACAGTGGAAGAGAGTGAAATGTGATGATGGCAAACAGAGGACAAAATTACTAGATATTGAGAAAGAAACAACCGTCTTTACTGAGGACATGAAAAAAGAATTTGAAGAATCCAAAGAGCATGCTAACCGAGTTAAGGTACAGTTTCAGGCATTTAAACAAATGAAAGAAAGTTTAATGGATAAGAAAGAACACGTATGTATTCAAATGGACTTCTCTGAAAAATACAGCATTAAAGAGTTGGAGGAAATTCAAAGTGCCTACTTGAATCCTGAATCAGTGACACTTCATCCAATGGTGATATATTTCAATAATGGTGAGGATGGAGTAACGCATTCCAGTATGGTAGCAGTATCTGAAGTATTGAATCACAATTCAGCCATGGTTCAAGCAATAATCGAAAAGCTAATTATGGAAGTCAAAAGCCTATGCCCAGCTGCTAAATTCATTCATTATTGGACAGACTCCCCAACATCCCAATACAGGAATAAAACAATGTTCGATTTGGTAGCTAGACATCAAACCATCTATGGCAAGCTGGAACTATTTTGAAAGTGGTTATGGGAAGGGGGCGTGTGATGGTAGAGGAGGCGTTGTAAAGAGAACAGCGGACACAGCAATTAAGACAGGGAAAGTTAGTATCAACCGAGGCAGAGATTTCTATGAATGGAGATCGAAAATTGATAGCAAAATCAAGTATTTGTACATATATAGAGAAGAGTATGAAAAATCCAACAAGTTGATTGAAATACGCGCGGTAGATATCAGTGTCATAAAAGGCACAATGAAGCTTCACAGCGTTGCGGGACTGAATGCAGAGCAGATCATGTGCAGATATACAGCATGTGTTTGCACTGAATGTTTTACAGAAAAGGGGTTTGTTTGGCAAGAAGATAACCAGTGAGGGTGGAAAAGATATAGCATCCGCAAGTCATCCATAAGCAGAGAGACACACAGTCTCGAATCAAAAGAAAATGAGAAAATGAAATTTGTGGCAAATGTAGAACAAGGAAACTATGTAGCAGCTACATATGACGATGCAACATACATTGGAAAGGTCGTTGACATTGATGAGGGACAGTATGAAATATCATTTATGGAGAGTGGAAATAAATTAAGAGACTGTTTTAAGTGGCCTAAAAAGGAAGACAAAATATGGATAGATCCTGAAGATATGATTTGCAATGTTAATGAACTAATACCCACTGGCAAAGCAAAGCGCTTTTACAAACTGAGGGGCGAAGATAGACGGAAACTGAGTACATATTTAAAATAGTGGGGTTATGTAGTTTACGTGGCAAAAGGAAAGTGAAAACTGAAAACGTATATGATATTTCTGTTACACAGAAGTATTTTCTTTGTTGTGATATTATCACAGTTACTTGTTGTGTTCGTTTTGTTACAGATTGTTTGTTCCGGATAAGAGCATTACTTGTAGATGCGCATTTTACTAAATTGTTTAACTTACGTGACTTTCCGAGATTATCCGGGTTTTTTTGCCAAAAGGTATTTCAAAGTTTCAAGAAGTGAGTTAAAATGACTTAATATGTCATATTGAATATGTTCCATATGTGAATTCAGGATATATTTACTTATTTGGGTGTATTTATTGTTTTACCAAATAATAGTAACACTTGTCGTTTACGTGACGATCAGACCTCTTACTTATGCGATATACCAACAGTTTGATAATTGATGTTTACTTAAATAATTAATTTAATTTTGATGGTTTATTAATACAAAGCGCTAGTAAAACGATTTGGAAGTATTAACTCTTGTCTGCTTTCAAAAATAAGAAGTAGAAAACAAGAGTGCACTGCTGCATAGTGTTTACGAGCAGACATTGAAACAAGGAAAGTTGATATTAAATGTAAATCATGTTATAAGTTCCAGTATTTTTGCTTTTATATTATTAATGGTACGCACCTTGTTCAATAAAGACCAGTTAAGTATATTTAAATATGTTTTTGTGTTTTATTGATTAAATATATAATTGTACCTTAAAATACAAACAGATTTACACACACTTTCTTCAAATTGCTACAGATTAAACAATATTGTGTCTGAAATGGTGCCATATATAAAAAAACATCCGTAAAAGTATATAGCTTCAAAACATTTGGTTATCAAACACTCTACGAACAATTTTATTTTCTCTTTTAGCACCAGCCAAATTGGCAGGTTCTTTGAGAATGCGTGCGTTACGTCCCGCCTGCGCACGTTACGCTGGCGACGAATCGATCACCATTCATAATCGTTACGTAAAATAGTTACTTATTTGATATTGTTTCATGCAAACTATTTTTATTATCAACTTCTTCAAGGGGATAGCCGTAACTAATGTGGTGAGCACGTGTGGTAAAACTCTTTTTGCTTTTATTATTTCAATGTTCATTGAATGCTTGTAATATGTATATGTGTATATATGTTGAAATAAAACATGTTTAAACTAATCAAAACGTTAAAGTTATGACTACAAAATGTCCTAAAATATATTACTCGAAAATGCTGATATAAAAAGTTACTCAAAATGTGCGACATACCACATGGCCCAATTATGGCTTTCTGGAATTCGCTAATGGTTTAAATGTCATACGCACGGAATCGTCCACCCTGGAACAATCAGGGTTCATACTACAGTTACAACGTTTATTTTTGATCAAACTATTGGTATGGGTGGGATGAGGGATGGAGTTATATGCTGACCACACAACCTCAACACCCTTACCTACAACTCTTATGCCTATACAAATATTTCTTATTACTATACATATAATACAGTATCGTTTTTAAATTATGAAATTCTGTATAACCTTAGAAATATATACCCTGGAATTGCACATACATCTCTTAAATAACAGAAAAATCTTTGTATGGTCATGTTAGGTTTTTTGTTTAAGGAGAAATAGTATAAAAGTGTATTTCCAGTTACATACAGTACAGACGCTCAAGATTAGCAACTCACAAGGTAATAGTGTGTATGTACAACATAGGCGTTCACATTCAGCATATACTTTGGAGCCTGGAAGTACATCCTCATACACTCTCTCCTCAGGTCCCCCCCCCCCCCCCTTAATAACACAATAATTGAAACGCACCTAAATCCATGTATAATAGAGTAGTGTCCCATAATAGATTTTTTTTATAAATAAAGCATATAATATCAAATACAATATTGAAACAAATATAGAATTAACAAAATTAATACTGTTTTTGTAGATTTACAAGAGTTCACTAGTCCAATAGCCCACGTAAACATCTTCAAATACACAATCAGTATTACTCTGTGGGAGTTCCGGTGTAATGTAATTTTTTACCCCACTCCATCCCTTACCCACCCCGAAATCGACTCCCCGGTCATTATTTCAGGTTTGAAAATGCCCCGGCCATTATTTGACGTTTGTAAATGACCCACGATCATGTAAAAATAACGATACCCTTATAAAAAGTAACTCCTCATGTAAAAAAAGTGATCTCCTATAAAATAGTGACTACTATTTGCAATTCATGTCAAAACGCGTAGCACGGCATACTCAGTTACTCTGCTTAGTAAAAATGAAATCAAGGCCTGTTAAGAAATAAAGATAAACGCAATCAAAATTTAACAGGAGAGTGACTGGATGTAGGGGCAATACAAATGAGTTCTAAACCAATGAAGCTTAAAAGTTTGGAAAGTCTCGTACACCCCCACACCCTGGGTAACTTCCAAATGGGTCACGCTACGCCTCTGATGTCTATCATCATTCACAGAATATGTGCATTGATTTAAGTTACGACACCCGTCTGTCCTTCGTCCGATTGTCTATTGGGCTGTGATAAAAGAGGTCTTATCAGAGGAAGGATTAGTCAGCCTCTTGTGTTACAGATACGACGACAACCTTTCATTTTGCATTTGTAAAGGAGCCAAGACTCACCGGGAATTCTTTGCAGATCCATGAAAGAGTCCCGCGTGGTCCAAAAAACTTTATAAGAGAAAGTTTGTCTGTTTAATATTTGTGGAAAGACGGTGGTTCTGCTTCTGAATTCTTTCTTTACCAGACTTAATACCTTGCAATGCTAACATTTCTTGCGTTTTTGACCAGAGCAATTTTGGCGTGAAATAAACACCGAAATATTTATAAAATTTAACAATATCTATAATATCTCCACAAAAAAGTTCATTTTTCTGTAAGCTTGACGATGCCTCCATTTCTAAAAACAACAATTTTTGATTTATCGAAATTAATTTTTCATATCAACAGATGCACATAATTGTTCAATATAATTAATTTGTCTTTGAAGGTGTACAACAGTAGTTTAGCAACTTGAAACATCACCAGCAAACATTAAAGCTACTAACTCTTTTATATCATCAGAAACAAATATACCACGATCACATTTAGAATGTAGAAATGTAACTAAATCATTTATAAACATAGAAAAGATTATAGGACTGGCCACACAGCCTTTCCTGGTTCCAATGTTACATGGGAAAAACTCAGTTAATCCATTACCACATGATTTTAATTTGATATACATAGACTGTAAAAGTATTAAATACTTTCCATCGACACATTTTCTTGTAAAGGCATTCCATAGTTTTGGGTGTTAAATACTATCAAATGCGTTAGCAAAATCAACAAATATACAGTAAAAAACGTCATTTTCTCTTAGAAAGATACTTTTGTCCTAAAGTCATTAAAGTATATATATTTCGTAAGTCCTGCCTCTGACTCATCAATGACATCAAAAGTATCGCACCATTTAGTTAACCTATTACTTAAAATGTGACAAAATATTAAGTGAAATGTCTCGATAGTTATTTACTTTTTTATGTAATAGTGTTATAATGCTTTTCGCTCCAATTTTCAGGAAACGAACCTGAATCAAATATTTCATTAAAAAGTTGATTGAAAAACGGCAATATGTCGTTAAGTGTATACTTATACATTTCTATACATACTCCGTCAAGGCCTCCAGAACGGTTAGATTTTAAGTGACGTATACTATCGATAATTTGGTTCGTTTAGGCTGCTAGAATCGTAGTGTGTATTTTCAAAGATAGTATCGTTTTGCTCCTCATCGTCATTTTCTCTTGAAGTAGATAAACTTTTAAAATAATCGTGCCACTTTTCTGGTGTAATATCATTGTTTTGCTTATTATAATTTCCTTTTAATGTTTTCCAAAACACTTTAGCATTTTTTAGAGACCTAACTAATTCGTTCCGTTTTTTCTTAGTTAATAGAGCCTTTTTATTCAGACAAATAGATTTAAAACGGTTCCTTTTTGTTTTATATGTAATAAAGTATTTTCTATCATTCGTACTTCTAAAATGTCGTAGTGCCCGTGATTTGTCAACTTTAGCAGAATTGCAATCACGATCCCACCAGGAAGGTTGGGTTAAACTGTATTGTTTACAATTAGACTTTAACTTCATATTATCACCGGCCTTTTTAAAAACATCAATAAAAATCAGGCGTATGTGAACTGAGAGAACGATCATTACGGTTACTTATTATTTCATTAAAGGAACGGAAATTATCACAAAACTTGTCATAAAATTCATCTTTTAACTCCTCTTTCCATTTATATTTTTGCCAAGTACGCAAATTTGAATTATCAATATTATTATAGAACTGGTTATATGAACAAGATTTAAAACAAAACTGACAATGAAGGGGGAAGTGTACAGAGTAATATTTATCTCCGATTTTTAAATCAGTAATAAACTTAAATAAGCTGGACTAAGCTATCATATAGTCAACAACATACGTACTGCATAACTCAATAAGTGACAAACCACAACGGTTATAATTTTCATCTTTAGATTTTCTTGGAGTCGAAAAATTGTCAGACCTGTAGTCAACATCGTTGCCAAATATATATGAAATATCATGATCTGGCTTCAGTTACGCAAACATCTTAGTTAAGTTTATATTCTAAACTTAAAATCAAACTTAGCTAAGTAAGTTTACTAAACTTACCCAAAACCTGTTTCACCAACATTTAAAACTTAAGTATTTAAATACATAACTAAGTATTCCGTTAAGTTTGTTGCAACAATTTTAAAGATTTATTTTTAAACGAAAACGAATACGTTTGTTTACGTTCTGAAACTGACTGGTCCAGGTTTTATTTGCAGACCGGAAGTAAATAAAACATACGTAAAAGTTGCGGTAACCGGCCATTTTGAAGCTCTTCAACAAGGAGATATCACTGCAGACGACAACAACTCTGCAATGGATCAAGCATCTGAGTCCGTGGTTTCTGAGAAACGACAAAGGAAGCCGAATTTTACTGTAAGAGAAGAAATTGTCTTGGTAGAAGGTGTCATTCAAAAGTTTGACACCCTCTTTGGCAATTTCTCGGGTGCTGACAGGGGTGTTGCCGCCAAGGACAGTGTCTGGGATAACCTAGTGCAGCGTGTGAATGCGTAAGGGTGTTGTGATTTTTGCATGTCTAATAACAATGTATCAGGCAAATATATTAATAAATTGAAGTTCCGGTGATTTTTTTTCTTAGTAAAACAATAATATCCAATCTCTAACTTTTGACTGGTGATTTTCTATTTTAAAAAAAATGGAAAAAGAAACTAAGAATGGTTCGATAGAATATGTATTGTTTTACTTCTTCTTACTGCACAAAATCCAACTCTGGGCTATTTATTTATACGATTTGTATAACATAAGTTGGTGCCCCCCCCCCCCCCCCCCCCCCCCCCCACACACACACACACCATATTTTGACCTAAATATATATATAGATGCACTTTTAGAGAGCTCCATCATCTCCATAAATTTATTTTCCTCATGTAAACCGGAAAATATAAGTATATGAAAAATTTACTTTGACAAAATATGTATGTGCAGAACTTTTAAGGAGAGAAACATATGTAAACTGTCTGGCTGGCTCAGTCGGTAGATCATTTGACCTGTAAGCAAAATGCCCCGAATTCGAGTCCAGACTGGCTGCAAATACTGAGTTCCAAAAGTTTTGTTGGAGTTTTCATGCATGTTTAATTATAATACGAAAAAAGATTTCGATATTTTATTCAAGCAATCGGGTGCCCATATGCTGTGATGGCCAGTGGAGAATGTATGTGCAGAATTTGTTAGGAGAGAAACATCTGTAATCAATCTGCTTGGCTCAGTCGGTAAAGCAAAATGCCCCGAATTCTAGTCCAGACCGGCTGCATATATTCCATATGTAATCACTGTTTATGATTGACTATGATACAACACTACTTTGATGTTGATTCGCCCAGTTATATACTGAATGCCAAAAGAGACTACACACTTTTAAGTCGTATGTGGGACGTAATTGAAAATCACAAAGTTACAAATTTTCATGTGATATTATTCTTGATGAAATGTTTTTGTAACCATAGCTTCAAAGTCGTTAATAGCGGTTGTGACCACCTCTCCTATGATGCAGGGTGAAAACTCTAGACCGCATGGACCTGGTGACACGCCTGATAACGTCATTCGGATTAAGGCCGCTGTAAGATCACGGACATTGTTAATTTCGTGATTTATCCTCACATTTCGCCCAAGCAATGCCCAAATATGCTCAATAGGGTTAATGTCGGGGCTACATGCAGGCCACTGCAAGACGCCGACGCCGTTTCTCTGCTGAATATCCCTAGTGCGCAATGCTGTGTGCGGCCTAGCATTGTCATGCATTAGAATACCAGGGTGAGCAGTCAAGAACAGAACCACTACTGGTTGCAGAACCTGATCAATATAGCGGTCGGCATTCATATTTCCTTGAACAACAGTTAGGTCGGTCTTTATACCCCCAAAAATGCCACCCCAGACCATTAACCCACCTCCCCCAAAGCGATCACGTTCAATTACGCAGTTGTCATCGTAACGCTCCCCGCAACTTCGATATACGCGTAACCTACCGTCTGCAAAACTTACGTTGAACCTGCTCTCGTCTGAAAACAGCACTCTGGACCACTGGGCACGCGTCCAGTGACGATGACGTCGTGCCCAAAGCAGCCGGCGGTGACGATTTGCTCTATTAAGAACTTGTCCAACGTATGGTCGCATTGGTCTGATTGGTGCCGGGCCTGTACTTAAACGTCTCAATACGGTTTGCGATGATATGCCGTATTCAATCGCCGTTCTTTTCGCTGTCTTGAAGCGTCGACGTCTATGTGTTAACGTCATATGCCGATCTTGTCCAACCGTCGTTACTTTGGGCCTACCGGCTCTAATGCGGTCCAAAATGGTACCAGTTACACTATAACGCTGCTGTAGGTAAATGATAGTACGCCTGTTGCAATTCATCTGTCTAGCGACGCCAGTGACGCTGACGTCAGAAGCAAGCAATCAAAGAGATTCAATTCTCTGGTTTTCAGACAGTCTAGGCATGTTGAAAGCAGTGTGAGTTAGAAAGTAAAGTGGTTTTTACATCAGCAAGATGTACAGGAAGTCGGTCAGTGATAAATAGGTTTTCAATATACCGATGCACGAGATTGACGTGCGAAAATTGCATAACAACGTCCGGTCGAAATATTCGACACTAATTGGGTCAAATTGACCTGACATGAGTGTACGGTATAATCCAGTAGGCATGTAATCGACATGTGAAATTTCGATCAAAACACATTAACATTGACACAGAAAATAGAAAAACAAAAGTGTGTAGTTTCTTTTGGCATTCAGTATATATCCTATTACTCTTGGCAATGATAGTGTCTTTGCAAAATAACATTTCCTAGCAGTGATAATAATTCTAGCAAATTAATTTGCCTAATGGTAAATGATAAATTAATGAAAAAAGCACATTTAATTCTACTTCATTATTTATTTTATATACATGTATATATTTTATATACATGAAAGTTCAGGCACTGGGGTCAGAGCATGTACACTCAAAGGTCAGTCCAGGAACATTTTCAAGCGCTATGGGCATACAAATTCTGAATTTCCAGCACTGGGGTTGCCCATATGCTGTGATGGCCTATGAAGAAGCGTGTAAATGTAAATACTACAAGCACACATATACCAAATGTTTATTATCCATGATGAGGTCACTGATTTTTCTCATGTTGTAAATGTAACTTTTTTTGTTTCAGGAATACAACGGAGCAGGGAAAGCTGTTAATTTTTTTTAACAATTTGAAACAAAGGTACAATTGAACATACTTTGCCTTTTGTAACAAGATTATAGAAACAAACATTTTATATTGTACTGAATGAATGAGGTTTTACGGCTTACTAACAAATTATAGGTTATTCAATGCCAACAGGAAGGGAAATTCCTGTTTCACTCTTCATGTACAGAAAAACAACAAATTAACATACCGATTAAAAAAAACATCAACAATTCAATAATTATGCCTCTAATAAATCGAGAACCTTGATACCTGCAGAACTGCTGAATTTCAGCTAATTCTATCATATTACTCAAATTGTCGCTTCTTACAACATGCATGAGCCACAATGTTCACTAATGTGATCTCTGAAACATATAATTTAACCACAATAATGAACATGACAAAAAATGGTATTGTAAAAAACTTTTGGAGTCAATGTATAAATATTCCATTTATTTTATATATTTGTTTGCTGTGTGCCGTTGCATGCATGTTTATGTTTTTTTTTTGTTTTGTTGTTGAATTTATTATGTAATTATTATACTATTATCATAGCAGTCGTACTTAATTATAGATGAATATGTACTATGCCAATAAAATCATGCATGAATTGATACTTAGTTAACTTATTTATTCAGTGCTTAAAGTGATTTAGTTAAGATCTGCTTCGATAGTAGAACAAGTTGTTACAACTTTTAAATCTTAGACGAATCACTCCCAAAACAACAATTTTAATTAATTTTTACGTACTAGGAATGTCATGGCTGGCTTTGGTCTTACCAACAACAGCAATTGCAATTAATCTTATTTCGTCATGGTCAGAGTTGTAACAATAAACAATGATAAAAAGTCAGTTAATAAGAACATTTTGATATCAACATATCAAACCAAAACGTATAAATATAGAAAGTTCTTTATTAATATTATCGAATGCTAATGTCAATGTACTGTGCGAAATTTGCAAGGGCAATCCAAAATACCACGATATTATAAAGAAGAACCCGTGTAATTTACGTGTGGAGCGAACTTTTCCAGTTTAACAACCAACGTCATAGTACATCACACAATTATCATATTACGTACAAAGTAAAACTATTTGTAAACAAAATACTGGGGAAACAACTTACTAGCAAGCCTGTAAAACCATTGTTTCACTTCCTCCAGATGCTGTCGACTTCTTGGAAAAGTGATGATTTTGCTGGCAAAGTTAGGATTGACTAGCAAATTTACCACTCGCCAAATACAACAGCACACAGTGGCATTGGACACATCAAGACTATCTGCAACTATTTGCTGGTTTCCTGCACCTTATAGGTACCTCAACGTAATGCAAATTTGTAAAAATGGTGAAAGAGGCTCATTGCGAATGTTGGCAAATGTTAAAAACGCACCGAAGATTCCAACTAAAAAATGAACAGTGTTCTGGTGGAAGCTATATCTAGAAAAAAATCAACATCGTTGTATTCCTCATTTAACACGGGTCTTTGTAAAACTAATCTATGGCGGTGCCTTACTCTCTGGTGACGACGCCATCTACGGATAACGTCCGCCATCTTGATTTATTAAGTATTTAAGTTTTTGCACGTGAATTTAAGTTAACTTTGACGTCGACTTAAATTCTTTTAAATGTTTTACTTAACGTTAAGTTTTGAAGTATCGGAATTACGTTGGTGAAACAGGTTTAGCATTCTTAGGAAAGCTTAAAGTAGCAAAACTTAAATTTAAGTTTTTTTAATAACTTAATATCGCTTTAAGTTTGTTGGTGAAACAGAAGCCTGGAATGTAATCATTAAAATCTTTAATTCTAGAATTAAGATCACCAGACAAAAACAATTCTGCATTAGAGTATTCAGCAATAATATTATTAATCTTATTATTAAGTATTTCAATACCATTATTGTCATTTTCATCATAAATAGGTGAGTTTTCAGGCGACACATATGTAAAAATAAAGACAATATCATTTACATTATGAAACAATAAATTAAACAATAAAACAACACATTCAATGAATGTAATAAAAATACGTTTAACAAGTCCATCTTTTATCAAAAAGTCTTTAACATATACTGAAACACCTCCAGAACCTCGGTTCGCTGACTTCTTTTTCGGTTGAGAATAACCGAAATGGGTGTAACCGGGTAGATCAATCGCATCATCTTGAACAGTCCACGTCTCACATTAACTAATTATTTAAAAGGATGAAACATAAGACTGAAATTCAATGTCATTTCGATATTTTAAAAGACCCTCAATATTCCAGCTGCATATATTAAGATAAAGTGGTTTTATTTGAAAATTATCCCCAGCATTATTAACGAATTCCGAATGATTATCATCATTTTTCAATTGGATATCACAGAGACGCGTTTTAGTCAACAATTCATTATGGATGATTGAACCATTTTCAGAACAGTAAATAATATTCGAGACTGGAAACTGTTCATTGTAAATAAACGTTTTACCATGAACACAGGGGCTTTGGCCAGCGCGTTATATAAACGCCGGAACACGACGTCCTCTCATCTCATCGTAGACATATGCGTTACCATTGACAACGAGTTTATCGAAACACAGAAATGCATTTTTTCCATTATCAATAGATTCCTTTAGGAATGGAATCAACGTAGATCTCATTTTCCTGACCCTGTCAGGGAAGTCTTCACTCACTCGTGCGCGGGATAATTCAGCTACTGTTGCTCCGTTATTGACCTTATCGATGTTATCTTCTCGCACAGATTTACATATTTCACGATAACGCTTGATGATACGATCTTTGTCTTTATAGAAAGACAATTTAACGATTATAGGCCGTGGTTTATTTTCCCCTTGAAGTCTATGGGCCCGCTCAATACTCATAATGGGTTCGTCGATCTTAAGTTCAGTTTTGATATAATATCTTACTTTTTCCTCTGATTGTTCCCAAGTTTTATTATTGGATTCCTCGATATCATAGAACTTTAAATTTTGTCGTCTTGATTGACCTTCTAATTGGTTTAGCTTTGATGATGTTTCTTTCGCGGATAATTCCAATTCTGATACGTTGACAGCTAGAGTATTAACAGTTTTGGTTAGTTTTAAATTTTGGTCTTGTAGCTTTTAAGGTCATTGACTGATTTTTCCAATTTAACAAACTTTTCATTTTAATTCTGAAAGTTTTTTTTGTATATCAAGTAGTAAAGTCATCGATCCAATTGTGGCTCCATTTGATCAGAGTCTTGGTCAATACTGCTTGCACTCGAGGGATTATTAGATCTGCATTCGGGCGAACGTTGTGAGGAACTAGCGTTCAGTGAGTTTGGACTGGACGACGGTTGTGAGGTTCTAAGCCATGAGCTCAATGATGACTGATCATTAAAAAGACGTGTAGTCCTCATTGTTTGCGGCGCGTCAGACGACTGTGAGAAATAATAAGGACCTCTATGGACAATAACAGAGTCTCTTCCCTTGCCTCTAGCTTTACCACGACGTCCACCAACACCGCGCGGATTACACCCCCCCCCCCCCCCCCCCCCCCCCATTAGGCCCGTGACTCTGTTCTACACAGTGCATAGTCAATAGAAGGAATAATACAATCCGTATACTCAGAGATACACAGGAATCACTTATAATCAATACTTGCAATGCTGTTTTACATTTTACAGACTGAGAAAAGCTCGCAATTCTACAGCACCACATTTCATGACGGGCCTCACTAAATATTTGATTGGTCACTATTTTACTATGTAAATTTGAATTAGCCCTCACAAAAGCAAAAGTACCGAATTTTTATCACAATTTATGGCATACGTAGATTAAAAGTATATTCAAAATGTAATACATGAAGTCTCAGAATACCTGTAACTTGAAAATGTTATTACTTTCACGTATTTTGGGGGTTTGCGTTGCGTTCTTAAGCGGTAAAAATGAGCGGACGCGTCAAAAATGGCGGATTTTTGTTTGTAAAAGTAACGTCAAGGCACAGAAAAACACGGTAATTTATTTTATATTCATTATTTTTCTTAATGCATACTCCCAAGATGTTATAATGTATATTGTCTTCCATCGGTAGTTCAATCCTACCTTGCAGCTATTACCACAAAAGACGCAATTCGAGAAAACCGAGAGTGTTTACATGTGCCGAAATACATGTTCACTAAATGACACCTTCATTTGGACTTTTTCTATGATATCACGCTGTCACACACAGAAAAACATTGTAATTTGTTTTATACTCACTTTTTTTCTTAATGCACACTTCCAAGATGTAACTAAGTATATTGTCTTCCATCAGTAGCTCATTCCTACCATGCAGCTATCACCACAAAAGACGCAATTCGAGAAAACCGAGAGTGTTTACTTGTACCGAAAAATGGCACCTTCTTTTCTTGTTTTTTCTATGATATCACTCTGTTTTCATGAATTTTACTGTCAGTACTGTTTTTACCACCAATTATTTCCAAATTACACTTGATTCGCCCGCTTAAGACCTCCATGTTTTGAAAATCATATGTGTACGGCAATATATGAGGGATTTCGTCAACTGTATGCCATAAATGAATGGACGCGTTTGATGTCCAGTGGGATAATACAAATATTTTCTTCATTATCTAAGGGAAACGCCAAGGTAGATTCATTATTTGAATCAACCATTCAGAAACATTATCAGAGTACAGTTAATTGTTTTCAAAGAATAAATGTTCAAGACGTTACTCATTTAGAAAAGAAAGCGTTGGCGATGACCAAGACTTAAAATTAAAATGGTATATTTCGTTTTGATGACGTCATACCGACATTCTCGCCACCTTGTTTGTGTATACATGCACTCGGAACACCTTGGCTATTACTACGTAATAACCTCGGAAATAATACGGGGGCCGCCATATTGCTGTGACCCGGCCTTTCTGCCGAGTACCAGACTAACACATGGCCGGACTACATTCAAAATGGTAATATACATAACGTATCAATTAAACTGAAGATATTCTTCAACCCTTCAAGCTGCTCTTTTTTCAAAGAATGTTTAATTTCCATTATGTCCAAAGAATACTGAATGCACGTCGAAAAGTCAGCCATTTTTGTTTACGATAATAACGGGAAGTAACTTGCCGGGGCAAATTACCAATTGGTGTATTCCTACAATTTTTTACGAGGTCTAATACCGAAGATGACGGAATTTGCCGAGTATGTACGATTGGTATACATGTAGAAATATGTATGACGAAAGGTGGTTGTATTTGACTTTTATTGAAGTCATATTCCACTCTGTTTAATACCAAATCAGGCGTGTACCTGCCTATACGCAAGTACGCAGCTCGGTTCACATGATTTTGATTATTTAGCTGATATCAGAAAATTTGTACGTAATATGTTTGATACTGTCCAACAGATTGCATAAGCGTTTAACTATTCAGCAAAACGTCAACTTGCATTTAAAAATGAATATGAAAATGATGATCTTGATGGAGAAACGGACCGACTTCAAAACCTTTGTGAAACTGGATGGGCAAGTCGGACAGACTCCTTGTACACGTACTTTAAATCGGCCTATTCTACAATTGTGAGTTCACTCGATGTACATATGTAACATCTTGAAATTTGACATAGTTTCGCAGGATGTAATGCCTCTTAACAAGTAGGTGCAGGCAAAGGGCAAATGGTGAGCAATGTGCTTACCACACAGATTTGTCAAGTATGTTGCATCAGCTGACGACACAAAAGAGAGACAGTGCTTTACTGACCTCAGCAGTGACCGTGAGAGCTTCCGAAGCGAAGTATACTATATCCCGGGTTAGATGACCCTAACCATATCCTTTCCTGTCTGGTTGAACTTATAACCATGCCAGTGCGGAAATGTTGTTCATTGTCATGGGTACAGTGCGGATTATCTAACGTCAACCATGAGAGCCGAAAGCCGCTCTGGACTGGTCATGCTACATAGTTACCGACGTGAGCAGATTGATATTGAAAATGTAATTTAAAAAATGCCGGTAAGAATGAATGAATGAATGAATGAATGAATGAATGAATGAATAGGATTTTACGGCGTAGCAACACATTATAAGTTATTCGACGCCAACAGGAAGGAAGATTCCAAGTTCACTCTACATATAGAAAAACAACAACAAATTAACAAACAGATTAAATAAAATACATCAACAAATTAATATATAGAACCTTGATATCTGCAGAACTGCAGAGTTTCAGCAGATTCTATCATACTACTCAAATTGTCGCTTCCTACGACATGCATGAGCCACAGTGATCCTATTCTTGCCATCACTCATATGGCTCCCTTGAACCACACAGGAGTTAATAATTTAACCACAATAGTGAACATGACAAAAATGATTAAATGAACATGACACCCATTCGGAGGATTCCTACCCCTCTGCAGAGATCGGTAGTGATTCTATTCTAAGCCGGAACCACACGGGCTTGCCGGTAAAAAAGCCCGGAATTGTGACTTTATCAAGAACCAGGGGCGCTCAGTTGGGTACAAATTGTGACTTTGTGAAGACAGTGTTACTGTTCTAACGCCGATGATGGTAACATAAATGTTTCGTTTTGCACTGAACGGTAATGCCGGTCATTAAATAAAACGTCATCAAACTTAAAAAATGTTTAACTTATTTTGTAATTATTACTATTTTGTTTTAAAACGAAATTACCCAACACCCTCACAACTAGAATATGGCACTCAATGTGATGGATCAATCACACAACATCGTTTAAGTGAAAAGGTGAATTTGTTCAAGTTTTCATTATGTTTTTGGCAATGTATACTCCAGTAGAGAATGTGCTACTAGTATCTTGAAGAAAATGTGCCAACAATTGATCATGCCTATGTCTTTTCTTTATAGATGATAACGGAGAATCAAATTTTCTTTTGATGTTCTTAGTGGCATTGCACTAGGTGAGGGTGAAATAAATTTCCGCTTCTGCAGTTGTGACCGCTTATTTAAGGAAATGTTTTATTTTTTCTGTAAGGCATTTTACAGGGAAAGGAAAAATCATAATAAAGGACACACTATGCTGATTTTTTATTCAATGAAGCACTTTGACTGTTATAGTTTCACAAATACACAGTCTTGTTTTTTAACGTACACGTGTAACTGACAATATCTGTATTTGTATTTTACCTACTGGGAACGCATCCATTCATTTATGGCATACAGTTGACGAAAACCCTCATATATTGTCGTACACATTTCAAAACGAGGAGGTCTTAAACGGACGAATCAAGTGTAATTTAGAAATACTTGGTGTTGAAAAACAGTGCCGACAGTAAAATTCATGAAAACATTGCGTGATATCATAGAAAAAACAACAAAAGAAGGTGCCATTTTTCGGTACAAGTAAACACTCTCGGTTTTCTCGAATTGCGTCTTTTGTGGTGATAGCTGCATGGTAGGAATGAACTACTGATGGAAGACAATAAACTTAGTTACATCTTGGAAGTGTGCATTAAGAAAAAAAGTGAGTATAAAACAAATTACCGTGTTTTTCTGTGCTTTGACAAAACTTTTACAACCAAAAATCCGCCATTTACGACGCGTCCGCTCATTTTTATCGCCTAAGAACGCATACCCTCAAAATATGTTCGCTCTCCAGTGAACTGTCTCGATCGATATTTTGGAACCGGCACAGACTACCCAAGATGGCGGACGATTAAAATACTCAAAGGTAGGTGTTTAGTAACAATTGCGATTATGCGACAAATATTCGAATGCTTTGTTGGTGTGAATTCGGAATAGTTTGAAAAAGTACACGCACTTAAAGTTTATCAACACATGAAGTGTAACTGTTAAAATTCTGTTCTAAAAGAGCCAGTCGATCGATTTTTGTAAATTGAAGTGGTGAAGCAATTATTTTCTCAAGTCTCCCATGTAAGCTACACAGGCTACATACATGTACTTTATTTTTTATAATTTCAATGCATTAGTATACTATCTTGCAATCCCCGAAAACTGCTTTAAATCATATAAGGTAATAATTGAGATAATGCTATTTTTATTTAAAACAAAAGTTGGAAAAGGCACCGGCACAGCGGGTATATTTTGCGCCTGTTTTTGAATTCAAAACAGTAGAATGTCAACGGCACAGTTAATAAAAATATCAACGGCACAGTTAATAAAAATATCAACGGCACATTCAAAAATTAGTTCCGTAGGTACTATAAACATATCTAAAATATCTTTGAATACATTTAGGTAAAAACGAAACTTAAAGCTTTATAATTTATCTTATCGATGTAATGTTCATTTAAGGATGTCTAAAGAGTTCCGCTGTTACCATTGCTCGTTCAGAGGCCATATACTCCAGGGTGTTCTAGACCACTCTGTTGGAAAATATTACAAAAATGCATTAAAAATAAAAACTGGGTGCATTGATGAGAGGAAAGGATAATTTAGATACCACACCAACGATTTTAACCTGATACCTTCACTTGTACTGCATCCGGGTCAAAAGATTTATATTTATGAGGACACGTGGGAATTTTTTATTAAATCTGAAGAACATACAGAAACTGAAGTGTTGCTCGAATTTCACAATCTGTCCATCAACGAAACACAAGCTGCATTAATAGTATTTTGTATAAAAAACTAAATGTTCGACACAAAGCACAAAGCACAAAACAAGAACACTCATTTGAAGATAAAGGAGTCGAAGAGGCTAATGAATTTACATAACAAGGGATATAACTGATATGGCATCCACCGTTATTAATGCTCTAAAAGACGCCGGTCATCTATGAGATATATGATGGCATTTTTGAGTTTAACAATATAGCATTCCTGTTGTTTATGGAAAATTGCAAACTTAAAGCCGTACACATCATCTATGAAATATAGTGACCCGGTCAAAATCTGGCGGATCGGGTACAGGTTATTTCATGGGGAATGGTTGAAGTTTATGGGTGGGTGGGGGTGGGGGGGGGGGGGGGACCAAAACATGGAGGAATTCTCCTAGCTGGCGAATGTGAAAAGGGAACATAAATTATGATCCGAAAGAAAGTAGCATAATCTTCGTTGTTCATATTCGCAGCATCGTATCATCAGATATGTCTCCTGTAGCAGCTTCAGACGTTAAGTCTGGTATCTTGAAAACATTAATAGGCCGCGTTGCAGAGCAATCGTCTGAACGGAAAACATACAAGCTATGGATGGAAAGAAAATCAATGCATCTACGAGTTGATTTATGGGGCAATGAACCAACACCCACACGGCAACAGCAACTTTATTGCTGTCAGAAGAAAAATGTTGAAGATACAAAAAAAGTTACTAGTATTGAAAATGACCTTGATTCAAAAATCAGCAATTTGTATGACTTTGAGGACTTTGAAAACTCGAAATTAAAAATCAGTCTCATCAGTCTAATCACCACGCTAAGTAAACGATTGATTGATTGATTGATTGATTGATTGATTGAATATTTAGCGTCATTTTTATGCCATCGAGGGCTAACAGATGATCAGTTAACCTAACCACTGTTTCCTGGGATTAACCAGTACTCGAGCACACCCCGTCTCCGCAAGTAACTGATAACTTTCCCACTTGAATCAGTGGTGAGAGACGAATGATAATGAGACGCAATGTCGTATATCAATCATCACGGAGACTGTTGGCTAAGTAAACGAATAAAGGTATTACGAGAAGTTGTTGTTTAAAGAGAAATGACAAAAGATAAACTATAAAACTCTATTGAGGGTGACTGTAGAATGTCGAAGCTCGTTTTTGCCATAAGCGGAATTATTACTTACATATATGACACCAACGCTTGCATTAGGAACTTATTTAACATAGTTGACCAAATTTGCAGCATGGTTTCTTAAAATAATGTTTCATGAAAGAAAGTACAGTAAAGTTAAGCTCACAAAGAAACTACTTGCGTCTTACCGAATGCAACATCCATACTAACAACGGAAATAATATTCGGTTTGTAAAACAAAGAAGTGAACTATGGCATACAATCCGTAACCGCTCGGGTCATTGGTAGTACCATTAATGACGTTATTGGTTTACAGACTTTAAAACAAAAACACTTCAATGAAGTAATATTCACGAAATAGAAACCAGAGCCATCCTTAACCGCGGAAGAAAAAAATGACATATGGAACAATTAATGAAAAAAAAATGCGACATTCGGTGCAAAAGTTCTTCATGTATATAATCCAGATTTGAAATACATAGAAGGATGTTATCGCAGCTCTATTCATGGAACACGAATTTTCATAAGCCCGTATGGTAGCTGTCGTTCATGTAGGAGATCGGACGCTTTGTTTGGTATCGAGTGTAAATGCCTCTTTCCCGGTATCACATTTACTACTCCGGTCTTTTACAACCTACCGAAATATTATGATACTCAAGGTCTGTCAGAAATGTATGCATTAGAAACTGATAAGCATGTTTAAATATATATATTTTAGCAATACGGGGTCAGTGAGTATATATAGACATGGTACATTGGAAAAAAAAGTTTTAAGGCAATTTGAAATTTTTAAAAATCCTGATATATTCCTATCAATAGTAATTATTAGCGGTCTATGCATTACTAACGGTTCCAGACGCACATGGCGTTCCCTCCTGAAATACAGTTGGTTAGTAACGATCAAATTACTGAAAATACGACGCTATAAATATGGATTTACCATACTTTTTTCAGTACACCAAAATGTTTTAAAGCATGTCCATGGATTGCATGTATGTGCCGATGACATTTTGGGCAACTGTGCCGTAGCCATCTCTCTTGTTTTTGCTTCAAAACTCTGACAAATATACCCGCTGTGCTGGTGCCTTTTCCAAATTTGTTTTCAATAAAAATGCAATATCTCAACTATTACCTTATATTATTTAATGCAGTTTTCGGCGATTGCGAGATATTATACTATTGCATCGAAAATATAAAAAACTAAAGGATGTAGTCGATGTAGTTTACTTGGGAGAATTGAGAAAAGAATTGCTTCAATTTACAAAAATCGACCGACTGGCTGGTTTATGACAGAATTTTAACAGTTATACTTCATGTGTTGATAAAATTGTAAGTGCAGGTACTTATTCAACCTATTCCGATTTCACACCAACAAAGCATCCCAATATTAACGTCACAATTGTCGCATTATCACAATTGTTAGTAACCACCTACCTTTGAGAATTTTTATCGTCCGCCATCTTGGGAAATATGTGCCGGTTCCAAAATAGGAAGAGCTCGATCACGACAGTGTACTGAATCAAGTGGAAAAGATATCAGTTACTTGCGGAGATGGGTGTGCTCCTGTACTCAAGTAAATGTATGGCGTTATGTTACTAAGGCCAAAAAAAGTTCGGTGTTTCGGGCAACCCGACCCTATCTGGCAAAAATACCCGACCCTAGATTTTTTTTTTACGATTTTCCGAATTTCTGATTGTTCCGCGCTACCAGAGAATTCTATTTGAGAAGCCTAGTAAAACATAAAAAAATCATATTTCCCAACAATAAGCATATCTTGTATACGTTAATCCCTTTAACTCACACTTGTCCCAATATACAATCATCAACACACCAATTAATCAATGTCCAGCTGTGAGATAACCCCATGGCGATGGAGTAGAATTTATGTGGTAATATCGTAAAGATAACTACGCCCTTATCAGTAGTAAGCCAATCAGATTTAAGATGGTATCAGAAATACCCGTGATCAAAAATTGCTGATTTATTTTAACTTCAATGGTCTGCTCTCGGATATATAAGCAAGTGAAACTTCAAAGTTTGTCTCTCAAAACCAAAAACAAATCTCAATATTAATTTCACAAATTTCAAAACTATTTGCTGCTGTTTCAAATTTTCGGCATTTTTTTTACATTTTGCTTTCAACGTTTACACTAGATTTCAACCCTTTTAACTGGAAAAGAAGAATGTTATATTGGTTTGAACCCTAAACAATCCTGCAACATTTTTTTGCAAGTCAAATTCAGCGATGTGTAAATGTCATGTGTTTTCGCGATTTTTAAAATGACCGTTTTCTCAAAAATCAATGGATTGGAATGTATACCTTGTGTTTATACATTGAAGTTGTGGACATACATCGTTTAAAAACACTTTAGGTTCTCAAAGTACTACTTATTGACTTTACACTTTTTTTTTAAACCAAGGACTTAAAGAGAGATTATTGAAAACCAATTTTAAAAAATGATGAAAAAAATAAAATAAAATAATGAACAAATGAATGTTTTTTAACAGTGATCTTCTTAAACTTCAATTGAAAAGTGTTTCTCCATTTCTTCTTGAATAGTTTTCCGCTTGTCTCTTAATTTCTTGTTCAATTGTAAGCCTACCATTGATTTTCTTCTTATTTCTATAGTGAAAGAAACATCTTTAAACACTAGCCATTCACGGAAAGACCCAAATAAAAAAGGGAAACTTACCGTGTATATTTTATTATTTATTGATATAATTATATAGTGCCAAAACATCATTAGAAAATTAGAAGTCATGTTTCATCCAAGAAAGTTTTTATTTTGTTCAGTGGATACATTGTTGACAATGAAAGTAGAAATATAATGTATTCATACTGCGATTCCATTTTTTTTGTTCCTAATAAAAAAATCTCAAAAATAATACTACAAAATCATATATATCCTGTCATGAGTTGAAAATGGCATCCAAACACCACCAAAATATGTAAAACAAATGTTTGATACAAGCTTAACAAACTGTTTTAATTTTAATACATAGCTGACAGTGTTGATGGATACAGATAGCTGAAGTTTAGAACTGTCTTACTTATAATGTGCTGACAAATGTTGCTTAAATCATGTTTGATATGCGTTGACCAATCATGATTTTTTTATTCAAGTAAAGACAGTAAACATGTTAAATACTAGATTTTATAATTTGAATACAACTATCAGTTAATCACAAGTAGCAATTGCATCTATATACATGTATTACTTTTAAAGACCAAGTAATTCCTCGCAATATGACTTGGAAAACATTTTGCTGGACTACCACACCAAAAAAAGATTTGTCTTAAGTGGGTGGGGTAAAATGTTTTAAAAATGCTTTTTGAAAGCGTTATATAGTATTTGAATTGCAGATATCGTCATCAAAACCATTTTAGATACATGTAAAACACCCAGAAGTACAACATGTTTGTACTGCAATAGTTTGACATCAGAATTTATATTGAATTTAAAACAACAGTAAATTTAAACACATGTCAGATGGAAACAAACTCGTGTCAAGTACCAGGCATGTCAGATTTTAAAAGTATGTATTGTCTATGTGGAAAATATGGGGAGCAAAATATTAAAAATCATATTTATATTTTTACACCTGAGCAGAACATGCTCAAAATTAACTATTTTGATCGTCCCTTGGCAGTTGTCGTCGACAGCATTTTCTCCATTAACACTCTAGCATCCTAAATTATTTAGCAATCTTAACTAAACTTAGAATTTGTATGCATGGCAAAAAAGTCTGGATCTGATGTGCTTTCTGGATGGCTGTTACAGGCATCTGACATTAAAAATGTACTGATTATCATTAAAATCATATTTCGTAGTTAGGTACATATTTAAACCTGGAGAAATGTCGCCTTAAGTATTCGTGACTGTTTTGCCGTTTCGACTCGGCTAAAAAAACAACAACAACAAAACAACTCAATGCCTACCCTACCTAGCCTTTTTGAGACCGTTGCCCTAAACACAGATTTTTTTTTTTGCCTCAATAGAAACATTTCGTGTATATATTTCAAATTACACAGGTGGGGACGGGTATTAACCAAATATCCCCTGTAGATCCGCATATCAGTTGAATTGTCGTGACATATAAAAATATTTTTTCTGTCAATTGCGTTTGTTGAACTTAACTGTACTTCCCATAAAAATCTATTTTTAAATACAATACCTGAAATTTCGGTCACCCAGACTAGCAATCAGGACATGTGGTGTATGCACCATTTAAATAATGATAAGTTGCACATGACTGAAACTATATCATATAAAGTGTTTATTATGGGGAAGTGACTTAACCCGTGGGTTGTTAACTAAACAGTCACTGTTACAGTTGATAGCATCCGGGTAACATTACACTATCCCAAGAAGACAATGGATGTTATCATGTGTTCAATATAAATATAGAGATCATGTGATTTGCATTGTCGGAAATTTTATATAACTATGTGATATTAGATGTTGCGAGATAGTAGTGTGTGAGATGTCAACGAAAATGGCAGGATTTTTTACTAAGTGCGCGTTACTTATTGCCGGATCGGCGCTTGTCGGTATGCAGGATCTATTTATTTCTTTAATTGTTTTAATTAAAAAATGATAACATTCTCATTCAAACTGACACATTTGATTACATAACCATTCACGTACCCCCCCCCCTCTCTCTTTCTTTTATATCAGATATATATAACACTCTCATTCACCTCTCTCTCTCTCTCTCTCTCTCTCTCTCTCTCTCTCTCTCTCATATCAATCTCTGTTATCATTCTCTCTCCCACCCCCCCCCCCCTCTCTCTCTCTCTCTGATATAACCCTCTATTTCACCTCTCTCTCTCTCTCTGATATAACCCTCTATTTCACCTCTCTCTCTCTCTCTCTCTCTCTCTCTCTCTCTTATATATATATCCCTCTCTTTTATCATTCTCTCCCCACAAATCTATTTCTCCACATGTATATATATTATACGGCATGGTATATTTATATTCGACACACAGTAAATAGCAGTAAAACAGCAAACAAACGTCACGATTTGCGTCTCTCTACCGACCGATTTAAAGAAATAATGCGATTCAATAACTCTAGTCCATTACCACCAAAAGACAAAAAAATATGACAGAGGGTCAAACCTGTATCAAGCAGTCAGTGAAGGGAACGAGCAAAATTGACCTCAGTTTTAGACAGGTTGAAATAGAAATGTAAAACGCAAATGTGTCTGCTTAAGACAAGGGACTGTTCAACAGAGTTGACAGCTTAAACAAGTTTATAGCATTGTGTTTGCATTAAGGAATGTACATTATTTGTTGATAAAAAAACACTATAAAGCTTGAAAAAGAAATTACAAGTATATCAAAATAAATATCAATATCCCATATAACTATTCTCACATATTATATCAATATCCCATATAACTATTCTCACATATTATATCAATATCCCATATAACTATTCTCACATATCATAAAAAGCATGTCCATGATTAAATCATTTGTAAAACATTATATTGTTAAGTGTAAGCAACGGTCTTAAAACTATTTCCTTTATTATTAATTACATCTACAAGTTAATAGTCGTGTACATTAACTGTATATGTCACAACGTACACCGGATATTGCCATTTGCCCCTAAAACCAAAAGAAATTACCGAAAATTTGAAATAATTTGATCAAGAGGGTGGATTGAATCCCAAACATCTGCTACTTGTTACGACTACAACATTCATGATTTATGGTAATAATAAGTTACTGGTGTGTAAATGATTTGTAACACGTGAAATGAACCATGTTTGAATAATGACCATCGTGACTAAAAGTCAACCTTATCACGTAATCAATGACGCCATCTATATATGATATTCGATATCGTCATATTAACATTCTCAATTGAACGATTTTTCCAGTTTGGCACATAGAATAAATTTGCCAAACTTTACTATTGTTTATATTGAATTAGCCGAGAAAACCATCATCAGCATGAAAGACAGTGTCCTTACAGTTGAACTGTGTATCGCATTTTTGTGTACATTGTACCCGTATACTGTCGTCAATGAAAATATGTTTGATATGTAGAAACGATAGAGCATTCTTTTCAAAAGCCAATTTGTGATTTGGACTTTGTTTCAGTTGATACATGCATGGAAAGTAATAAAATATATCGTTAAACAGAGTCAGATTCCGTAACATGGGGTGCAATCAAACCTGTGAAAGCGAGCACCTTTGTTAAGCAGCCACTTGTCTTAATCAGCCACATTTGTTATTTCATACATCTATGCTTTCAGAGCTAATTAACCTGTATTAAGCAACAGTCTATTTTGAAAGATCACTTTTGCCCCTTCCCCTAAATGGCTGCTTAAGACATGTTTCATTGTATATGTCGATATACATAGAATGTGACCGATTTGTTTTGTTTCCATGTTGCTGGGACTGAGGCCAACATACCCCTTTATTTCTGTAAATGATTATTCTAGCCAAACATGCATTAGTATAAGTGAATACGTGTTATATTATTAAAAAATCCCAGTACCAACAGGTACTTCCGAGTACCACTAGGTACTGTTCCAACGTAAACTTATCTCTGGACATTTACAGACGCATGACTGATAGCAACTGCCCTTCTATCCATTCCACTGCTGGTTCCGATGATTGTCCGATTGGTAAAATGCACCCCGCTCTGCTCACCAGCCAGTAGGCGTAACCCATCATGTGTTTGAACTTTATTAGAACAGTTGTTTGGGCATACATGTTATCATCAACGTTGGTATTTGTGCAGCAAGGTGAACAAAGATAACATCATTGCACCACCTAACTCCGTTACACACTGTCGTCATTTGGTCTCACAAGTAAACGGAGAGTAGAATTTGGGGCCGTACTCATGTACATGTACAACATTTCTGGAATTATCACAAAACGGTATTGATTTAGCATTTAATATTAAAAATATATCATTGTGCTTACATTATGACAACACAACACAAAACAAAGAAATGTTTTTGTTATTTTTGTCTGGCAAAATATTTCATTTTTAAATGTAAAATGCAAAACGATATACCAGGTATGACAACTATCTTAAATATTTAAAAGAATGAAAAGACATAGAACAAATCTTACACCAAGTGAAATCTAAACTAAAAACGCATAATAAGAAATGGCGTTCAATGAATTTCTAAATATTTTATAGATGTAATACTCTCTCTCTCTCTCTCTCTCTCTCTCTCTCTCTCTCTCTCTCTCTCTCTCTCTCTTTCTCTCTCTCTCTCTCTCTCTCATTTTCATTACACTGAAATAATGTTACCCCTGTTTTAAATGCATAATAATGTGTACAATGTAACTTTGTATATGTGAAAATGAAAATAAACGGGGTAACGCTTGACAGCTAAAAAAATATGAAAATGGTAAGGCAATTTCTGCCCGCTTTTATCTTTTGAAAATATTAATAATATGTGTACATCTGTTTTTAATAGACAGTTTTGATAATATTTCATTATTTACTATTACCAAGGACTTATACAGGAGAGTGGGAAACTTGCATTCTATCTACTAAATATTGATAAAATAGCGGATGAAGAATTTATAATTTGGCAAATCATTCGTATTTCGCTGGCAACTGATTTCTTATACATAGAATGTAAGTTATATGGAGCGCGTGGTCCAGCATCGGGTGACAATTCCGATACTCTCCATTTATGATACTCTCCATTTATGATACTCTCCATTTATGATGGAAGGAGAGTATCGTAAGGGATTACCCGTAGGTATTCAACGATGGTGGTCCAGTGATAGAGCGCCGAACCCATGATCGGAGGGTCGTGGGTTCGATCCTCCACCACGACTATGTGTGGTTTCCTGGTTCTAGCCAGGAAGACTTCAAAGTTGCAAGAACTTGTTTCACAATCGAAGTAAAATAAATCAGTTTAAACAAGCTATGTTTTATAACGTTTGAAATATGCAAAATGATCTTGAATAAAAAACATTGCAGTTTGAAGTAACATGGTTTTGTTTTGTGGAGAAGTTCATTGTGCAGAGAAATAATTTTGATTTGTATTCCTGATATTAAGCACTTACAATTCCTTCGCTATAATATATTATAAGTCATTGCTGTTACTGAAAATTATAAATTTGCATGCACCCTTAATTTTTTCTATTGTGTAAAGGGGCATAACACGGGTAAATACTTGAAAGGCATCCTGTGGTCATTTGTGACAAAAACTGCTTAATGTAATTAAATTCCATAAAATATGTATACACATTTTTCATGTATTTCTAAAAACAAGCATCACGTCACAAGTTTTATACATAAAAAATTCTTTTTTTTTTTTACATACAATGTATATAACACCTGGAATATTACTTTTTTCACATAAGTGTACGTGTTTAGGTACATGGAAAATTACTTTTTTCACATTAGTGTACGTGATTTGGTACGTGGAATATTACTTTTTTTCACATTAGTGTACGTGTTTAGGTACGTGGAATATTACTTTTTCACATACGTGTACGTGTTTAAGTACTTGGAATATTACTTTTTTCACATTAGTATACTTGTTAAGGTACATGGAATATTGCTTTTTTTCACATTAGTATACGTGTTTATGTACGTGTTTAGGTACGTGGAATATTACTTTTTTCACATTAGTGTACGTGTTTAAGTACATGGAATATTAATTTTTTTTCACATTAGTGTTCGTGTTTAGGTACATTGAATTTTACTTTTTTCACATTAGTGTTCGTGTTAAGGTACATGGAATATTACTTTTTTCACATTAATGTACGTGTTTAGGTACATGGAATATTACTTTTTCACATTAGTGTACATGTTAAGGTACGTGTTAAGGAACATGGAATATTATTTTTTTCATATTAGTATACGTGTTTATGTACGTGTTTAGGAACACGGAATATTACTTTTTTCACTTTAGTGTACGTGTTTAGGTACCACATTAGTATAGTTTAGGTACGTGTTTAGGTACCACATTAGTGTACGTGTTTAGGTACGTGTTTAGTTACATGGAATATTACTTTTTTCACACTAGTGTACATGTTTAGGTACGTGTTTAGGTACATTGAATGTTATTTTTTTCACTTTAGTGTATGTGTTTAGGTACCACATTAGTATAGTTTAGGTACGTGTTTAGGTATCACATTAGTGTACGTGTTAAGTTACGTGTTGAGTTACATGAAATATTCCTTTTTTTCACATAAGTGTACGTGTTTAGGTATGTGTTTAGGAATTTGTATAGGTCCGTGTTTAGGTACGTGTTTAGATACATATTTAGGTACGTGTTTAGGTATGTGTTTAGATACATGTTTAAGTACGTGTTTAGATACATGTTTAGGTACGTGTTTAGGTACATGATTAGGTACTTGGTTATGTACGTGTTTAGGTACGTATATAGATACATGTGTAGGTACGTATTTAGATGCATGTTTAGGTACGTATTTAGGTACATGTTTAGGTATGTGTTTAGATACATGTTTAGGTACGTTTTTAGATACATGTTTAGGTACATGTTAAGGTACGTGTTTAGGTACATGTTTAGATACGTGTTTAGGTACATATTTAGGAACGTGTTTAGATACATGTTTAGGTATGTGTTTAGGTACGTGTTTAGATACATGTCTATGCATGTGTTTAGGTACATGTTTAGGTACGTGTTTAGATACATGTTAAGGTACGTGTTTAGGTACATGTTTAGATACATGTTTAGATACATGTTCAGGTACGTGTTTAGATACATGTTTAGGTACGTGTTTAGGTACATGTTTAGGTACATGGATATAGACTGATGTCCTTTTAATATCGTTTTCTTCTTTTGAATGGGACATCATTTTTATTACTTTGAAAAATGCCTGAATTTGTGTTTATCTGTAAGAAAAAAACAACAACAAAACAACAACAACAACAACAAACAACTAAATACATCATTTTATTGGTGCGATATAGAAAGAAACCAGGTGAAGTACGAATCTGTAATTTATTAATATTACTCATATTTTCAAAATTGACGTGATACCACAAGTTTTATGACCAGAAAACTGCTTATTATTTACTTACTTTGGAGGTTCAGGTGGTATTTTTGGAAATTAATATTAGTCAATTATTGTTGATGTACATGTACGTTTATAAGTGTGACAATTCATGTGATACATGAACATCGGTAAAATAATGTCAGCGATGCCATACATCACTTTATAAATGAATAGATAAACATATTTAGTCAAAATATAGAATGATATTAATTAGCCCAAAGAGCAAAACATTGTCGTTAAAAATAGACATTAATTAATACCCATATGAAGAAATCTAATATATTAAAATAATGTTTGAAATCCGCCCCGCCGCTGACAGTTTTACTAGTTGTCTTTCTTTATATTTGTTGTATTTTAAATCGTACTGTGTTCAGCGCGACCAAGTTTTCATTTCAGGAATATTTTAAGTTTTACATTTTACTACCATTTAAAAATTTGCATAAACATTAGAACGTCTAACTCACAAAATTAATAAAATTATATACAGTTCCTTTTTTTTCAGCTGGCGACTATGCAGAGTATGAAACATTCGTGCAGAAACAATCAAATAACGAAACATTTGTACGCATGTTTGACGACCATCTACAAGACTTTCAGGACCATGATCAAGTAAATGACTTTCTGTATTTCAATAAAGATCTCGCTAATTATAATTTTGACTAGAATCAATGGACTGACAGGAAAACAATGCAGACACTGATCAAACAATGTGCAATCTGACCACGGTCAAAACATTACAAACATAGGAGCTTGGGGAGAGGATAATAACGTTTAATTGGGGTGGGCAGGTCCGCTAGCGTATATCCAGACTTTTTATATACGCTAGGGGATCTGCCCAACCCCATTAAACGTTATTATTCACTCCCCAAGCTCCTGTCTTATCATATGGTATTATTGAAATGGACAGTAAAGTAAGTTCAGGGTTTAAACAAGCATGTATATCTATTTATTAGACAAAAAATACAAAAATAAACGCAAGGGCAGAACTGGTAAAGCTTTCGGTCCACCACCAGTTAGAAAAGTATATACATACATAGAGATAATTATTTGTGAATAACCAGACATAAAGGTACAGACCAGACTACGACGAGCGCGCCTCGCTACAATGCAATCCATAGATACAATATCAAGGCCTCTGCCAAACCAATAAATTTGGTGTCACCCATGACTTATATACTATCGATTTACATGCAACACATCTGGACTGGACGGACAATTTACATACACGAATGATAGTTTTTTATGAGTAGGATCCAGTTAAGGATTCATTATTACTCACATGCTGTATAAAGGACAGATTAAGAAACCCGTTGGATCATGAAGATACAGTGAGTTTATATGTATTTTAATTTATAAAGAGAGATAATTGAAATCACAACAACGAAATTTCCGATTTTTGGGTTCTTATCAGATGCACATTCACAATGTATGGTATTGTACATTCACAATGTATGATATATATGTATGGAGATAATTATTTGTGAATAACCAAGACATGAATGTACAGACCAAATTACGGCTAGCGCGCCTAGCTTCAATGTAAACCATAGACACAATATCAAGGCATCTGCCAAACCAATAAATTTGGTGTCGACCATGACTTATATACTATGGTTTTACATGTAGCACATCTGGACTGGACGGACACCACTTTACATACATGAACTGATAGCCTTATATCAGTAGGATCCAGTTAAGTATTCATGACTACTCACATGTTATATGTATTTATGAAATATAATACACATGATTTCACTGTATCTTCAACGAGTTTCTAAATCTGTCCTTTATATACCATGTGAGTAGTCATGTACTGATTCACCTTCCATTAGCCCAGGAAATAGTTGTTATGTAAACTGATCGTCTGATAGCCCTCGGTGACAGTAAATGATGCTAACTATTCAAATATTAACTTGAAAAATAGCACACAAAACAAATGACCGTCCCTAAACTAGTCTAAATTTGATGATGATTGCTTTACCAGATACCAGTTATTAATTATAATTGATAAATACATACATGATGCATCTATACATTGATAAAACTTTACTGTCTTCTCTGTCTCACATATTATAAGATAAACTTGATGTATTAAGGTGAACACCGGTACTATGCAAGGCTTTGACGCTTTTGTAGTATCAGCAGATACAATATTATATGTGAAACAAAATATCAAAACTGTGTAAAAATTTGCGTATTATTCTCAGTCGTATTTACTGGCACTTAAATGCAACCGCAATAGTCTGCATTTGTTATATTCCACATCACAACGCCGGCGTAGTAACTAAATTCATCAAGCGGTACGACCAACATAATTTGACACCCCAAGCAGCCATAAAGGGGACAAACGTCAATTTTGAAACTCGTCACTTAGTTCACAAATTTGAAAATTATACATGCAGCCATTAAATGAAACATGAAATTAGAATTATATGCGTAGACACTTATTTTCGTCTCATCTGAAAAAAGGGTTTTGCAAATGGTTGAAAAAGCATTTTATTTCGCTATTCACGGTCATATATGCCAAATATTTGATTTGCATCTGTTAAATAACATCGCTTAAATTTTGACCACAGCGGTGAGAGATAAGGGGTAGATGCCGCCGTAGATCACAGGGCCACGGAGGACCCGTGAACATAAGTAAAACTGGATTTTAACATTACTTTGTGCCACTTTAAATATTGTCACCGAGACATCAAGTCTAAGAACTACCCGCTGCAAGCTTAACGCCAAGCAGGGTGCAGGTGTCTGTTAGTTTTATTTTAAACATATTTGAGGGGACGTAGTCGGGATCAGACCCACAACCCCGTATGTAAGTAAGGCTATAAGCTACGCTATGTTGGGATATGAGAAATATGCTGAAAAGTCATTGTAGATAATATAATGTAGATCTATATTCGATTTGGTAGTCTAGCAGGCGAGGCGTTGACAAGATGTGCAGTTTCTAATAGTTAGCAATCTGATAAAACAACATTTATCAGGCAATGTATTTGTTAATAGCATACAATGGGTGACAGGATAAAGCCCTTTATACACAGCTAGAAATATTGAATATATAATAATCGATATTTCGTGTATCTTATGAAATCTGTGAAAAAATATCACAAAAAAATTAATATCATTTTCTGAAACTTTTCAGAATTTCAAGGCAATTCCAAATTTCAAATGTAAAGCATTTCCACAACCAGCCAGTAAAACCACCTCAGGTAAGGAACTATTTTAAAACCTAGAAATTTTACAATTCAAAAAGACATTATGACAAAATCCCAGTGCTTACAAACCAATGTAAATACCGGCATATTCTCACCGATGGACGTCCAAACTGACCAGATTCTATATAGCAGCTCTCCATTCTGAAAGATTCACATAAATTCTCAATAAGTGCTTTTAAAAGTTGATACGAACAACATGAATCACCACAGATGAGCAAGTTCAGT
The DNA here is from genome assembly GCA_029582155.1 of Panopea generosa. Classification (NCBI taxonomy): domain Eukaryota; kingdom Metazoa; phylum Mollusca; class Bivalvia; order Adapedonta; family Hiatellidae; genus Panopea; species Panopea generosa. The sequence continues at coordinate 51,272,807 of CM055897.1, forward strand.
GCAAAATGGGTACCAAGCCAAAACAGTTAAAGGGAGCTAGTCGACCCCCATCCCTTTAAAAGGTTTAAACTTTATGTTCTGTTAGAAAGACCACAGTAGATGTTTTCTGGGACAAACTTGTCATTATGATGTTTCAGTTTATGCCAAATGGCAGAACTGTTATTGCCAAGTACTCTTCTGACGAAACTGCGTGAACACTCAGTCAGCTACTTCCGGGAAAGGCACAAGAAATAATAAAAAAAAAACCTTCTTCATGACAACACTCCCTCCCACTCTGCTTCATATATAATGGAAGTTATCAATTCCTTTACATTATTATCAGTTATTGTCACCCTCCATTTAGCCCAAACATTGCTTCAGAGACTTCTATGTGTTTCAAGAATTATAAAACAAATGCTCGCTGTTTTAACATTTTCAGTACATAAGTTACGCGCCATGGATATTAAAGTGGTAGCAGCCATGGGAGACTCCATAACGGTAAGTTTTCTGTTCGTCCGTATGTTTGCACATCACACTTCCCCCCTCGGGTTATAACCCTACAGTGGATGGTCCGGTTAAGCTCTTTAGTGATTATAACTTAAACCACGTGATCGGTGTATCGAGTACAGCTCAGAAGGTTGTGGGCATGATGGGGAGAATATGTAGCGAATGATCTGATCTAAAAATATTTGCATGACTTTTATCACGCGAAGACGAAACATCGCGCACAATGTTAAAAAGTTAATGATGACAGGTCGGCGGCTATAGTTTCTCCAATGGGCTGTAACTTTGCAAAAAAAATAAGCATTTCCGGTATAACTCATTGTAATAATCAATTTTATAAGATAATTAGTAAAGATTAATCACGACCTGTGACAAAAATGGATGTCGCAGAGTTAATATATTTTGACAACAATAATCAACATTGATACGTTATAATATCAGTTAAATGGGGTCTGGTATTTGTGCTCCTTCTTTCCAGAGTGAACCGTCATTTCAGAAATAATATAGCTATTAAGAGCTGCTCGACGGCTGCAAATGGAGAACACTTTCTGTTAAACACATCCCTTGTTTTACGGTATTTAGTTATTTCTGTTTGATTGGAAGACTGTACCTGCTTCTAATGGGTTCCCATGTTTACTGAATATGGTAATGATTGTGACGCTTATGAATGTGTAGTTATGCTGGAATTTCATTTTTCGTTTCATATTTCTGTAAAATTATTAATTTTCGTGTGTGTCGGGGGTTGTTTCTTTTTTTTATTTTGTGGGCGTCTAGACACAAGAATGATGTAGTTACAGCGCCGAAGGTATGAGGGGAAAATGGACATCTAATCTCAGAAGAGGAAATGTCCGTTATAATCGACGAGGCGGACTTCCCGGTTTCATTACTGCCCAAGGACATATATCACCAGGATATATCACGAAACAGCAAGGCATTATTGGCTAATTATTATCGTTAAGATGAATGAGCAGAACCAACTGTAATTTAGGGTTGAGTTGTCTAATCTAGGCCCCACCCATTGTTTAAGTAACTAGTTTTACTCAAACTTTATAACGCTTATTCCAGAAAGCATGTTTCTGTTTTTATTTTCTGTGGAAATTATAAAAGAATATTATTTTGGTGTATTGTATTAGACATTTCGTAAATGTGAAATTGAATCAGTGCGTGTACGGCCGTACTTGCCGGGGACGGGAACGCGCCAGTGCCAAGCCCTCCCTATATATGTTTTCTTAGAATTGATCACCACTGCAGATATGTTTAATAAACTTATATTTAGGCATTTAGGAATTACTTTAATCAGTTTCCTTTCCCTAGTACGAGGTGTGTTCAAAAAGTTCTTGAACACATTTTTTAAAAACAAACAAACACAGTTATTAGGATGATACACACGTAGTCGTAATCGGACATCTTTTCCCGTCAATAATTTATCAATTTATAATAAAACTGAATGATTTTATACATAATTACGGCCCAGGTCACGGCGTCGCCACGAAGTGTTTGCATAACTTTCAATACGTCTTAACGTATCTCAAAGTAACATACATCTCTCATGCCTGCAGACTTATTTACAAAATATCGAGTCGCAAATATACTCGAAGGCTTTGCTACATGGTGGTCAGATAATGCCGTTCTTCGTGTCAATATTCTAGGAGTGCTTTCGTCAAGCGGGAAAATACTTCAAAATCGCGAGTGCGTCGTTGGCGATAGCCGGTCTTTCCACTCGATAATCGTCTTTCGTAATGGCCCATCCGTAGGAATATGGTTGATGCAACTTGAAGATAAGGGAAAGACATAGTGACGGTTCCCCTGTGGTTGTTTGAATCATTTCCCGAATCTCTGTGGGCGTTTTCCCGAGCGAAACACGCATTTTTATGATCGTCCGCCATTCCGGGGTTTCAAAAGACGTCATAATTTTACTTCAAGTTTTTGCAGGTGTGTTTAAAAAATCCCGTGTAGAATATAAACAAAGTTGCCAATCATGTTTAAATGTATACAGTATGACGTCGAGATAACGGTCCATCTGATGCACAAAGCAATAAGCAGACATTTTGTTTTACGCAAATATAAAATGTTAGTATAGGCATCGATATACGGTTAGTTGCCTATATGACGAGAAAAGATGTCCGATTACGGCAGTGTATGTATCATCCTGATAACTGTGTTAGTTTATTGTTTAACGAATGTGTCCACTAACTTTTTGGACACATTTTGTGCATATTGACGTCGCGCACGGTAATGGTGCTTGCGTTACAAGATTAATACCCGAAACATATAAAAAAAAATGTCACCAAATGGAATTATACTTATTATATATCAAATTAAAGGTCGTGCAACGATCTTTTCAGTTGTCGGGTAAACACACGCTGTTGTCATGATCCATATGTTTTAATTTGACAATAAGTCACATTTAACGTCATTTTCGCCATGTCCCGGCGTAATATTTACCACGTGCCCTGGCCTAAAATAATATGTTTAAAAACGGCGCGAAAGGAAAAACGACAGTTTTATACACGAGAGAAAGTGACATAACTTCTGGTTACAGAATCTTTTTTTATTACAACAAACTTAACGCAACATTACGCAACACGCAGTTCATCACGCACATGCGAAATGTCCCGAAAAATAGACGTCTTCACAATATAGTCATACCGAACCGTTATAATGAAGAATAATGGTAAGACGTCTTCACAATATAGTCATACCGAACTGTTATAATGAAGAATAACGGTTAGACGTCTTCACAATATAGTCATACCAAACCGTCGTCTTCACAATATAGTCATACCGAACCGTTAAAATGTAGAATAATGGTTAGACGTCTTCACAATATAGTCATACCGAACTGTTAAGATGAAGAATAATGGTTAGACATCTTCACAATATAGTCATACCGAAACGTGAAGAAGAAGAATAATGGTTAGACGTCTTCACAATATAGTCATACCGAACCGTCGTCTTCACAATATCATCTTACCGAACTGTTAAAATGTAGAATAATGGTAAGACGTCTTCACAATATAGTCATACCGAACCGTTCAAATGAAGAATAATGGTAAGTCGTCTTCACAATATAGTCATACCGAACCGTTAAAATGAAGAATAATGGTTAGACGTCTTCACAATATAGTCATACCGAACCGTTATAATGAAGAATAATGGTTAGACGTCTTCACAATATAGTCATACCGAACCGTCGTCTTCACAATATCGTCATACCGAACTGTTAAAATGTAGAATAATGGTTAGACGTCTTCACAATATAGTCATACCGAACCGTTCAAATGAAGAATAATGGTTAGAAGTCTTCACAATATAGTCACACGGAACCGTTAAAATAAAGAATAATGGTTAGACGTCTTCACAATATAGTCATACCGAACCGTTGTAATGAAGAATAATGGTTAGACGTCTTCACAATATAGTCGTACCGAACCGTTAAAATGTAGAATAATGGTTAGACGTCTTCACAATATAGTCATACCGAACCGTTAAGATGAAGAATAATGGTTAGACGTCTTCACAATATAGTCATACCAAACCGTTAAGATGAAGAATAATGGTTAGACGTCTTCAAAATATAGTCATACCGAACCGTTATGATGAAGAATAATGGTTAGACGTCTTCACAATATAGTCATACCGAACCGTTAAGATGAAGAATAATGGTTAGACGTCTTCACAATATAGTCATACCGAACCGTTAAGATGAAGAATAATGGTTAGACGTCTTCACAATATAGTCGTAACGAACCGTTAAGATGTAGAATAATGGTTAGACGTCTTCACAATATAGTCGTACCGAACCGTTCAAATGAAGAATAATGGTTAGACGTTTTCACAATATAGTCATACCGAACCGTTAAGATGAAGAATAATGGTTAGACGTCTTCACAATATAGTCATACCGAACCGTTAAGATGAAGAATAATGGTTAGACGTCTTCAAAATATAGTCATACTGAACCGTCGTCTTCACAATATCGTCATACCGAACCGTTAAAATGTAGAATAATGGTTAGACGTCTTCACAATATCGTCATACCGAACCGTCGTCTTCACAATATAGTCATACCGAATCGTTAAAATGTAGAATAATGGTTAGACGTCTTCACAATATAGTCATACCGAACCGTTCAAATGAAGAACAATGGTTAGGCGTCTTCACAATATAGTCATACCGAACCTTTCAAATGAAAAATAATGGTTAGACTTCTTCACAATATAGTCATACCGAACCATTAAAATGTAGAATAATGGTTAGACGTCTTCACAATATAGTCATACCGAACCGTTCAAATGAAGAATAATGGTTAGACGTCTTCACAAGATAGTCTTCACAATATAGTCATACCGAACTGTTCAAATGAAGAATAATGGTTAGACGTCTTCACAATATAGTCATACGGAACCGTTAAAATAAAGAATAATGGTTAGACGTCTTCACAATATAGTCATACCGAACCGTTATAATGAAGAATAATGGTTAGACGTCTTCACAATATAGTCATACTGAACCATCGTCTTCACAATATAGTCATACCGAACCGTTAAAATGTTGAATAATGGTTAGACGTCTTCACAATATAGTTATACCGAACGGTTCAAATGAAGAATAATAGTTAGACGTTTTCACAATATAGTCATACCAAACCGTTCAAACGAAAGATAAAGGTTAGACGTCTTCACAATATAGTCATACCTAACCGTTAAAATGAAGAATAATGGTTAGACGTCTTTATTAGTTACTTGCGATTGTGGGTATGCTTAAGTACTGGTTAACCCTCCAGGGTACCAAGAAAGTATTTGTTACTTGAGATGATGGGTATGCTTAAGCACCGGTTAACCCTCCAGGGTACCAAGAAAGTTTTTGTTACTTGTGATGATGGGTATGCTTAAGTACTGGTTAACCCTCCAGGGTACCAAGAAAGTATTAGTTACTTGTGATGATGGGTATTCTTAAGCACTGGTTAACCCTCCAGAGTACCAAGAAAGTATTAGTTACTTGTGATGATGGGTATGCTTAAGTACTGGTTAACCCTCCAGGGTACCAAGAAAGTATTTGTTACTTGTGATGATGGGTATGCTTAAGCACTGGTTAACCCTCCAGGGTACCAAAAAAGTATTAGTTACTTGTGATGATGGGTATGCTTAAGCACCGGTTAACCCTCCAGAGTACCAAGAAAGTATTTGTTACTTGTGATGATGGGTATGCTTAAGCACTGGTTAACCCTCTAGGGTACCAAGAAAGTATTAGTTACTTGCGATGATGGGTATGCTTAAGCACCGGTTAACCCTCCAGGGTACCAAGAAAGTATTAGTTACTTGTGATGATGGGTATGCTTAAGCACTGGTTCTCCAGGGTACCAAGAAAGTATTAGTTACTTGCGATGATGGGTATGCTTAAGCACCGGTTAACCCTCCAGAGTACCAAGAAAGTATTAGTTACTTGTGATGATGGGTATGCATAAGCACCGGTTAACCCTCCAGAGTACCAAGAAAGTATTTGTTACTTGTGATGATGGGTATGCTTAAGCACTGGTTAACCCTCCAGGGTACCAAGAAAGTATTAGTTACTTGTGATGATGGGTATGCTTAAGCACTGGTTAACCCTCCAGGGTACCAAGAAAGTATTAGTTACTTGCGATGATGGGTATGCTTAAGCACCGGTTAACCCTCCAGAGTACCAAGAAAGTATTAGTTACTTGTGATGATGGGTATGCTTAAGCACTGGTTAACCCTCCAGAGTACCAAGAAAGTATTAGTTACTTGTGATGATGGGTATGCTTAAGCACTGGTTAACCCTCCAGGGTACCAAGAAAGTATTAGTTACTTGTGATGATGGGTATGCTTAAGCACCGGTTAACCCTCCAGAGTACCAAGAAAGTATTTGTTACTTGTGATGATGGGTATGCTTAAGCACCGGTTAACCCTCCAGGGTACCAAGAAAGTATTAGTTACTTGTGATGATGGGTATGCTTAAGCACTGGTTAACCCTCCAGGGTACCAAGAAAGTATTAGTTACTTGTGATGATGGGTATGCTTAAGCACCGGTTAACCCTCCAGAGTACCAAGAAAGTATTAGTTACTTGTGATGATGGGTATGCTTAAGCACCGGTTAACCCTCCAGAGTACCAAGAAAGTATTTGTTACTTGTGATGATGGGTATGCTTAAGCACTGGTTAACCCTCCAGGGTACCAAGAAAGTATTAGTTACTTGTGATGATGGGTATGCTTAAGCACTGGTTAACCCTCCAGGGTACCAAGAAAGTATTAGTTACTTGTGATGATGGGTATGCTTAAGCACCGGTTAACCCTCCAGGGTACCAAGAAAGTATTAGTTACTTGTGATGATGGGTATGCTTAAGCACTGGTTAACCCTCCAGAGTACCAAGAAAGTATTAGTTACTTGTGATGATGGGTATGCTTAAGCACTGGTTAACCCTCCAGAGTACCAAGAAAGTATTAGTTACTTGTGATGATGGGTATGCTAAAGCACCGGTTAACCCTCCAGAGTACCAAGAAAGTATTTGTTACTTGTGATGATGGGTATGCTTAAGCACTGGTTAACCCTCCAGGGTACCAAGAAAGTATTAGTTACTTGTGATGATGGGTATGCTTAAGCACCGGTTAACCCTCCAGAGTACCAAGAAAGTATTAGTTACTTGTGATGATGGGTATGCTTAAGCACCGGTTAACCCTCCAGGGTACCAAAAAAGTATTAGTTACTTGTGATGATGGGTATGCTTAAGCAGTAGTTAACCCTCCAGAGTACCAAGAAAGTATTTGTTACTTGCGATGATGGGTATGCTTAAGCACCGGTTAACCCTCCAGAGTACCAAGAAAGTATTTGTTACTTGTGATGATGGGTATGCTTAAGCACCGGTTAACCCTCCAGGGTACCAAGAAAGTATTAGTTACTTGTGATGATGGGTATGCTTAAGCACCGGTTAACCCTCCAGAGTACCAAGAAAGTATTAGTTACTTGTGATGATGGGTATGCTTAAGCACCGGTTAACTCTCCAGAGTACCAAGAAAGTATTTGTTACTTGTGATGATGGGTATGCTTAAGCACCGGTTAACCCTCCAGGGTACCAAGAAAGTATTAGTTACTTGTGATGATGGGTATGCTTAAGCACCGGTTAACCCTCCAGGGTACCAAGAAAGTATTTGTTACTTGTGATGATGGGTATGCTTAAGCACCGGTTAACCCTCCAGAGTACCAAGAAAGTATTAGTTACTTGTGATAATGGGTATGCTTAAGCACCGGTTAACCCTCCAGAGTACCAAGAAAGTATTTGTTACTTGTGATGATGGGTATGCTTAAGCACCGGTTAACCCTCCAGAGTACCAAGAAAGTATTTGTTACTTGTGATGATGGGTATGCTTAAGCACCGGTTAACCCTCCAGAGTACCAAGAAAGTATTTGTTACTTGTGATGATGGGTATGCTTAAGCACCGGTTAACCCTCCAGGGTACCAAGAAAGTATTTGTTACTTGTGATGATGGGTATGCTTAAGCACCGGTTAACCCTCCAGGGTACCAAGAAAGTATTAGTTACTTGTGATGATGGGTATGCTTAAGCACCGGTTAACCCTCCAGGGTACCAATAAAGTATTAGTTACTTGTGATGATGGGTATGCTTAAGTACAGGTTCTCCAGGGTACCAAGAAAGTATTAATTACTTGAGATGATGGGTATGCTTAAGCACCGGTTAACCCTCCAGGGTACCAAGAAAGTATTAGTTACTTGTGATGATGGGTATGCTTAAGCACTGGTTAACCCTCCAGGGTACCAAGAAAGTATTAGTTACTTGTGATGATGGGTATGCTTAAGCACCGGTTAACCCTCCAGGGTACCAAGAAAGTATTAGTTACTTGCGATGATGGGTATGCTTAAGTACAGGTTCTCCAGGGTACCAAGAAAGTATTAGTTACTTGCGATGATGGGTATGCTTAAGTACCGGTTAACCCTCCAGGGTACCAAGAAAATATTAGTTACTTGCTATGATGGGTATGCTTAAGTACAGGTTCTCCAGGGTACCAAGAAAGTATTAGTTACTTGCTATGATGGGTATGCTTAAGCACCGGTTAACCCTCCAGAGTACCAAGAAAGTATTAGTTACTTGTGATGATGGGTATGCTTAAGCACCGGTTAACCCTCCAGAGTACCAAGAAAGTATTTGTTACTTGCGATGATGGGTATGCTTAAGCACTGGTTAACCCTCCAGGGTACCAAGAAAGTATTAGTTACTTGCGATGATGGGTATGCTTAAGTACTGGTTCTCCAGGGTACCAAGAAAGTATTAGTTACTTGCGATGATGGGTATGCTTAAGTACTGGTTAACCATCCCGGGTACCAAGAAAGAGTGATAAAGGTTAACTGTTTGTCTAGATGACATAAAATGACGTTTAATATTCAAACAAACATGATTCACTTGCTAGAGGACAGCTTCAACTAGATTCTGAGAACTTCTTCCAGCAATAAATCAGATCGCTACATTTAAACTGCACTGTGTTAAAATGGCATCTCCCAACACTCTAGACTTTATTTAATTAAATGGATAATGAGTATATTATATTTATTGTACAGAACCAGTAATGAATATTACTTGTATATATTAACGTCTACTTGTATCAATCAACCAGTAATTAGATACAAGTACATGCAGTTAGATATTACTTACTGAGATATACAGAACAGACTATATATACATGTGGATAATGGTTATTATTTGTTATCTGATATACGTCTACACACCCTCTAAATATACTGATCATGTTTGATATCGACACGTTTAAGATGCGTCAGTAAGTCATAACTCCAGCTTACCTCAGTCCCGGACATAATTTAACTTTCCTCTCTGCATAGCTTAGGTAATGGTCTGCTCTGCACGGACACTTTGCTGATAAAAACCTTGCTAAAAAGCTTTCATCCCAGGGTTCTTATTTGCTAGGTATTATTAGCATAAGTCTACCCAGCACAGGGTTACAGAGAGGCTACTAGTAGTATATAAAGGAGTCACTGCATCGATTCGCCAGTGACTTGTGGAACGACTTCCACTGTTTTCAGTGTTCTTTTATTTGTTTTAATAGAGAGACGGTGAGTGAGAAATGAGTAGTAAATAATAAGATGAATTTTATTAAATTTATTCTGAAAAAAAAAGCTGTGACCCATGTTTATGTGTTTAATAGTGTTAAATTGTACGTTGCAATCTATATCACGAACATTTACTATAAAATAGTCATCAAATATAAAAAAAATATCCAGAATATATTTTTATCTTATTAATAAGCATCTGACGAAGTTTAAAAATGTTTAAGAAAAAAAAAAGAGATACGGCCACCACAATTCCATGCCACATTATACATTCTTAATTAAACAAGTTAAACCATTACACAAATGTGTGACGTTGACTTAATTCCATACCGTCTCCTTGTCCTTGAACTTAGTAAATTATTTACAATATTGTAAATCTGGTAGAGCCACAACAGTTTTCAGACAATTAACTTGAAACTACTTTGCATGCATGATCGACATCTAGGCTAAGTGTAGATGTATTAAATGCAGATTTTGAGATACTGACTTAATTCCATGCAGAGTTGATGACCTCGTTACCATAAAACGCCCATACTTCCACGGCACTGCTGGGACGTTGATCACAATGATGTTCCGTCATTGAGGGAACAAGCGACTGGTGCGTGTTCTGTAGTCTGTGTATGTGTAGAATAGCAACCATGGTGTCAGATCTTCGAACTAACACACTGTTATTTCAATATGTCTGATGATTATGAGAAAGATAAGAGGCACAAAATATATTTGACATACTGTTTCGGTTGGTGGACAAAGACCTAGAAATAATTCATGGTATAACCACCGTCATTCCGCAAGTAACCTCCTTATATAAAGTATTTGAGTCTACACGATCTATCTGTTCTCCTGTCCACCCTGGTAGTTTTCTTATGTTATCAGCTTCTAACATCGAATCGCTTTTTACAGGCTGGGACGGGTATCATGGCAAAAACGGTAATAGGCTTACTCACACAGTACAGGGGTTTGTCTTGGAGGTAACAATTATTATTTTCACAAAAATTATTTAAACTGCTTTCCCAGAATAAGTTGTGATAGTATAATGGATTTTACTCGACCGACTTTCAAAAATGACACATATTAATAATTAAGTAATGCAAATGATATATTATTTGTATACGAATTGAAAAAAAAACATGTTTTTAAATAAAAAAGCAAAACCTAATTTATTTTTCTTAACATGTATCCCAAGTAATGGCGTTTAAACTGTTCATGCATGCAATTTTACTGTACGTTATTGACGAAATAACAGTAGTTTTGTATGTCAACTATGATATTGTTTTACAGTATTGGCGGTGTAAAGACCATCGGTGAGGAAGAAACCATTCCCAGTGAGTAAATTTGATATAAACATTCTTTAACACACAATAGTATATCCTCTGTGGAAATTCGGGATGAACTGCGAGATGAAGGACATGATACTTTCTTGGAGAAATCAACACGGCATCCCATCTTTCAAAGTGATCTGCTGGTTTGTGCATGGCCTGATCTAGAACTGACCATCAATGTCAATTCCATATCGAGGGTTCAGTGCAACACTGTTCTATCTACATATAAACACATATGGAAATAGAGCAGTGTTGCGTTGAACTATCGATATGCTAGAAACACAATTCGATATTGAGGAACTTCAGAAAGGTACCTAGAACTTTAGAACTGGACAACAACGCAACACTGTTCTATCTACATATAAACACAAATGAAAATAGAGCAGTATTGCGTAGGATCATTGATATGCTAGAAACACAACTCGACAACAGTGCAACACTGATCTATCTACATATAAACACATATGGAAATAGAGCAGTGTTGCGTTGAACTATCGATATGCTAGAAACACAACTCGACATTGAGGAACTTCAGAAAGGTACCTAGAACTTTAGAACTGGACAACAACGCAACACTGTTCTATCTACATATAAACACATATGAAAATAGAGCAGTATTGCGTAGGATCATTGATATGCTAGAAACACAACTCGACAACAGTGCAACACTGATCTATCTACATATAAACACATATGGAAATAGAACAGTGTTGCGTTGAACTATCGATATGCTAGAAACACAACTCGACATTGAGGAACTTCAGAAAGGTACCTAGAACTTTAGAACTGGACAACAACGCAACACTGTTCTATCTACATATAAACACATATGAAAATAGAGCAGTATTGCGTAGGATCATTGATATGCTAGAAACACAACTCGACATTGAGGAACTTCAGAATTTTATTTCAGAATGTTACTTAAGCAGATTTTAGTGCTTCTGATAAAAAACAGCAGCGTTCGCCGTCCGCAAGCTTTAGTTTGTGGTGACCACTGCTCTGCAGCTCTTAAAGATCTTTACATTAATGTATGATTGGTTCTAAAGAAAGTTCGGCCAAGACGGCTGTCACAGCTGATAAACACTGCAAGTACTGAACTAAATCTTCTATATTATAGGGGGTATATGCAACACTCAAAGAACTATATTGAAAGGACTTAAACTCAGTTTTTCGTTTCAAATTAAATCATTCAACAGCTTTGTTTCATATATAATTTATCAAAAATTGGGTTCTATTCACAAACTGTGTTAAGGACTGCTTGAAAATGGGTATTCTAAAGTTATCAATGTTTGGAATAATTATATAAAACAACAGGTATTGCTTTTGAGGTTATGAATTTACTGAAAATATTAAACATTTGTTTATTACTGTCTGGTCATCCCCTGGCGCTAACTGTCCGGAGGGCGTGTTAATCTAAAGTGAGTATGGGGTCATGTAGTATACCTTAGAGTATCCGCATTGACCTGCATTGTGATCGGCATTCACATTATGGTGTATGGAAAACAAACAAAAAATGATTATATTCACTTTCCTCTTCATCTTAGTAGATCTAGTATGAAGTAATGTTCGGATTGAAGTAGTTTCATATATGCTCATATTTCAGATATGCTCAAAGTGTTCAACTCCGGAGTAACAGGATTTTCTACAGGTTCGGGACCAGTGTGGATGGAGTCTGTGTCACGTTTGAACGTGGCTGAACCAGGAGACAAATCGGAGTAAGTTAGGTTCTCTGGCAGTTGGCCGTGTGTGGAGTAGGTTAGAAATTGAAGTTTGTAGAAATGAGCACTCATACTACGTTCCGACTCGTCCACTTTTCTAGTCACGGGTTCCTATGTGGCTAGAGGTTTAAATGCATTGTGTCTAGATCACTTAGGCTTACCTCTCACTGCTGAGTTAAGTGTTCGAGCCCAGGTCGGCAAACTTTTGTGTGACTTTTACTAGTGACTTGCAACATATATAGTTAAACAAATTGAAAAATTGTCGTTATCCAACCGATCTTCTTCCCTTAAATGGTAAAATATGTATATCACTCCCCCAAAAATATGTATATCACTCCCCCAAAAATATGTATATCACTCCCACCAAAAATCATCAAAGAATGTAATTATATAATTAACGTATTTCCGCATCATGTCTGAGAATTTGCTTCAAATCTATACCCATCCCCTCCCTCATTACCAATCCCCTCCCGCTATACCCATCCCCTCCCTCTATACCAATCCCCTCCCGCTATATCCATCCCCTCCCTCTATACCAATCCCCTCCCTCTATACCAATCCCCTCCCGCTATACCAATCCAGAGATGCCAACCCTTAATTACTAAAAATAGGAGTGTGGTCGAAAGCAAGCGTTTTGCAGGGGAGGGGTGGGGGAGGGTCTGGGGGTCCTTACCCCAAAATTTTTTCAAGTTGTAGATGCTCTAAGATGGTATTTCAGCACTTTTCAGTGATAAAAAGTAGTGTATTCATTAAGAAATATTGCATAATACCTGATGAAAAAGAGAATTGAGTGATCGAGTTTTATAGAATTAAAAAAGCTGACAAACTGATGAAAAGCGAGGCTTTATTGAACTTTATTGGGATTTAATTACCGACTTATCCATTGGCTGAGTTGTCGCAACCATTGTCGATATTTTCCTTGACGACGACTGACAAGTTGAGCGGGTGATGTGCTGTTTTGTAGCAATGTTTTTTTCAAATCACCCATCCCACCGTGAGATAACATAATTTCTGCATTGCAGACCTTGCAGAATGCAATAATGCACCCCCATCCTCGATGTCGAAAAGCAAGTATATGCATCGGTGTAACTTTTAATAAATGTTTGTTTATGTTCGTACTTTTTTTTCTTTGGTGGTGTTGCATCCGCCATATTGGATTTTGAAGGTTGTTGATCGGCCTTTCCGGATCATCCGATATTGTTTTCGTAAATACTCGGGTATTTTCCGGATAACCTAATTAATAGCGCTTCAAGAGGTGACGTAGCGCGTACGGAAATGTCCGAACATCTAAACCGGTGTCAATGTAAACGGTGCTGATTATTTGTTTACCCCGTGAATTTATCCCGGACCATTTTTTCTTAAAAATCGGGAGACAATTCATGGAAAATCGGAGAGCGGATTTTTCATATAAAAATCGGATTTACTCCGCCAAAATCGGAGGAGTTGGCATCTCTGCCCATCCCCTCCCTCTATACCAATCCCCTCCCGCTATACCCAATCCCTCCCTCTATACCCATCCCCTCCCGCTATAACCAATATCCTCCTGCTAATCTGAAACCCTGAATCCGTTCAGTCCCTGGTTTCAGTATCGGAATAAAGTCTATTTCGCTCAAGAAATGTATATAGACTATTATTTATTTTATTTTGATTTTGAAACAAGTTATTACACCTAATACAAATCATGCTCGAAGTACTCTTGGGTAGAACCAGTACTAAGCATATGCGGAAAGGTGTCTTGCTCAAGGACAACACACATAGCCGTGGGGGGGAAAACGATCATGGGTTCGATGCTCTACTTTGGACCACGTGCTCCAGAAAGGTATCTGCTTCACTGAAGAAAAACATGATTACGTCTGTTTCACCCAACAAGTAACAGGAAAATGTCCAAGAACAGGAATTCATCTAATTCACTCACAGCAAAACAGAAATTCATCTTTTTTAAACACAGAAAAACAATAGTGGGTCTGTTTCACTCACAGCAAAACAATGTTTAACACACTGCAAAACAATAATGCGTCTGTTTTTCTCACAGAATAACAATAATGCATCTGTTCTACTCATAACAAAACAATGGTGCGCCTGTTTCACTCACAGCAAAACCATAATGCGTCTGTTTTACTCACAGACAAACAATAATGCATCTGTTTCACTCAAAACAAAACAATAATGCGTCTGTTTCACTCACAGAAAAAAAACAATAATGCGTCTGTTTCACACACTGCAAAACAATAATGCGTCTGTTTCACACACAGCAAAACAATAATGCGTCTGTTTCACTCACAGCAAAATTATAATGCATCTGTTTCACTCACATCAAAACAATAATGCGTCTGTTTCACTCACAGCAAAACAATAATACATCTGTTTCACTCACAGCAAAACAATAATCGGTCAGTTTCACTCACAGCAAAACAATAATGCGTCAGTTTCACTTGCAGCAAAACAATAATGCATCTGTTTCACTCGCAGCAAAACAATAGTGGGTCTGTTTCACTCACAGCAAAACAATATTGGGTCAGTTTCACTCACAGCAAAACAATAATGCGTCTGTTTCACTCACAGCAAAACAATATTGGGTCAGTTTCACTCACAGCAAAACAATAATGCGTCGGTTCACTCACAGCAAATGCATCTGTTCATTCACAGCAAAACAATAGTGGGTCTGTTTCACTCACAGCAAAACAATATTGGGTCAGTTTCACTCACAGCAAAACAATAATGCGTCGGTTCACTCACAGCAAATGCATCTGTTCATTCACAGCAAAACAATATTGGGTCAGTTTCACTCGCAGCAAAACAATAATGCGTCTGTTTCACTCACAGCAAAACAATATTGGGTCAGTTTCACTCACAGCAAAACAATAATGCGTCGGTTCACTCACAGCAAATGCATCTGTTCATTCACAGCAAAACAATAGTGGGTCTGTTTCACTAACAGCAAAACAATAGTGGGTCAGTTTAACTCACAGCAAAACAATAATGCGTCGGTTCACTCACAGCAAATGCATCTGTTCATTCACAGCAAAACAATAGTGGGTCTGTTTCACTCACAGCAAAACAAAAGTGGGTCTGTTTCACTCACAGCTAAACAAAAGTGTGTCAGTTTCACTCACAGCAAAACAATAATGCGTCTGTTTCACTCACAGAAAAACAATACTGCGTCTGTTTCACTCACAGCAAAACAATAATCGGTCAGTTTCACTCGCAGCAAAACAATAATGCGTCTGTTTCACTCACAGCAAAACAATAGTGGTTCTGTTTCACTCAGAGCAAAACAATAGTGTGTCAGTTTCACTCACAGCAAAACAATAATACGTCTGTTCACTCACAGCAAATGCATCTTTTCATTCACAGCAAAACAATAGCGGGTATGTTTCACTCACAGCAAAACAACAGTGGGTCTGTTTCACTCACAGCAAAACAATAGCGGGTCTGTTTCACCCACAGCTAAACAAAAGTGGGTCAGTTTCACTCACAGCAAAACAATAATGTGTCAGTTTCACTCACAGCTAAACAAAAGTGGGTCAGTTTAACTCACAGCAAAACAATAATGCGTCTGTTCACTCACAGCAAATGCATCTGTTAATTCACAGCAAAACAATAGCGGGTCTGTTTCACTCACAGTAAAACAAAAGTGGGTCTGTTTCATTCACAGCAAAACAATAGCGGGTCTGTTTCACTCACAGCTAAACAAAAGTGGGTCAGTTTAACTGACAGCATAAAAATAATGTGTCAGTTTCACTCGCAGCAAAACAATCATGCGTCTGTTTCACTCACAGCTAAACAAAAATGCGTCTGTTTCACTCGCAGCCAAACAATAGTGGGTCTGTTTCACTCACAGCAAAATAAAAGTGGGTCTGTTTCACTCACAGCAAAATAATAATGCATCAGTTCACTCACAGCAAATGCATCTGTTCATTCACAACAAAACAATAGCGGGTCTGTTTCACTCACAGCAAACCAAAAGCAGGTCTGTTTCACTCCGAGAAAAACAATAGTGGGTCTGTTTCACTCACAGCAAAACAAAAGTGGGTCTGTTTCACTCACAGCTAAACAATAGTGGGTCAGTTTCACTCACGGAAAAACAATAATGCGTCTGTTTCACTCACAGCAAAACAATACTGCGTCTGTTTCACTCATAGCAAAACAATAATCGGTCATTTTCACTCACAGCAAAACAATTATGTGTCAGTTTCACTCGCAGCAAAACAATAATGCATCTGTTTCACTCACAGAATAACAATAGCAGGTTTGTTTCACTCACAGCAAAACAATAGTGGATCTGTTTCACTCACAGCAAAACAAAAGTGGGTCTGTTTCACTCACAGCTAAACAATACTGGGTCAGTTTCACTCACAGCAAAACAATAATGCGTCTGTTTCACTCACAGCAAAACAATACTGCGTGTGATTCACTCACAGCAAAACAAAAATCGATCAGTTTCACTCACAGCTAAACAATAATGGGGCTGTTTCACTCACAGCAAAACAATACTGCGTCTGTTCCACTCACAGCAAAACAATAATCGGTCAGTTTCACTCACAGCAAAACAATAATGCGTCTGTTTCACTCACAGCAAAACAATAGTGGATCTGTTTCACTAACAGCAAAACAATAGTGGGTCAGTTTCACTCACAGCAAAACAATAGTGGGTCAATTTCACTCACAGCAAAACAATAATGCGTTTGTTCACTCACAGCAAATGCATCTATTCATTCACAGCAAAACAATAGCGGGTCTGTTTCACTCACAGCAAAACAAAAGTGGGTCGGTTTCACTCACAGCTAAACAAAAGTGGGTCAGTTTCACTCACAGCAAAACAATACTGCGTCTGTTTCACTCACAGCAAAACAATAGTGGGTCTGATTCACATACAGCAAAACAATTATGCGTCTGTTTCACTCACAGCAAAATAATAATGCGTCTGTTTCACACACACAGCAAAACAATAATGCATCCGTTTCACTCACAGCAAAACAATTATGTATCTATTTCACTCGCAGCAAAACAATAATGCGTCTGTTTCACTCGCATCAAAACAATAACAAGTCTGTTCTACGTCTGTTCTACTCACAGCAAAACAATAATGTGTCTGTTATACTCACTGCAAAACAATAATGTGTCTATTTTACTCTCAGCAAACAATAATGCATCTATTTCACTCACAGCAAAACAATGATGCGTCTATTTCACTCACAGCAAAACAATAATGCATCTTTTTCACTCACAGCAAAACAATAATGCGTCTATTTCACTCACAGCAAAACAATAATGCGTCTTTTTCACTCACAGCAAAACAATAATGCGTCTATTTCACTCACAGCAAAACAATAATGCGTCTTTTTCACTCACAGCAAAACAATAATGCGTCTATTCACTCACAGCAAAACAATAATACATATATTTCACTCACAGCAAAACAATAATGCGTCTATTTCACTCACAGCAAAACAATAACGCGTCTTTTTCACTCACAGTAAAAGAATGATGCGTCTATTCACTCACAGAAAAACAATAATGCATCTATTTCACTCACAGCAAAACAATAATGCATCGTTTTCACTCACAACAAAATAATAATGCGTCTATTTCACTCACAGCAAAAGAATAATGCGTCTTTCTACTCACAGCAAAAGAATAATGCGTCTATTCACTCACAACAAAACAATAATGCATCTATTTCACTCACAGCAAAACAATAATGCGTCTGTTTCACTCACAGCAAAACAATAATGCGTCTGTTTCACTCACAGCAAAACAATCATGCATCTGTTTCACTCACAGCAAAACAATAATGCGCCTGTTTCACTCACAGCAAAACAATAATGCGTCTGTTTCACTAACAGCAAAACCATAATGTGTCTGTTTCACTCACAGCAAAAAAATAATGAGTCTGTTATACTCACAGCAAAACAATAATGCATCTTTTTCACTCACAGCAAAACAATAATGCGTCTGTTTTACTCACAGCAAAACCATTATGAGTCTGTTTCACTCACAGCAAAACAATAATGCGTCTGTTTCACTCACAGCAAAACAATAATGCCCCTGTTTCACTCACAGCAAATCAGTAATGCATCTGTTTCACTTACAGCAAAACAATAGCAGGTCTGTTTCACTCCGAGCAAAACAATAGTGGGTCTGTTTCACTCACAGCAAAACAAAAGTGGGTCTGTTTCACTCACAGCAAAACAATAATGCATCTGTTTCTCTCGCAGCAAAACAATAAAAAAATTGTTTTACTCGCAGCAAAACAATAATGCGTCTGTTTCACTCACAGCAAAACAAATATGCATCTGTTGCACTCATAATAATGCGCCTCTTTCACTTTCAGCAAAACAATAATGCGTCTGTTTCACTCACAGCAAAATTATAATGCATCTATTTCACTCCCATCAAAACAATAATGCGTCTGTGTCACTCACAGAAAAATAATAATGCATCTGTTTCACTCACAGCAAAACAATAATCGGTCAGTTTCACTCACGGCAAAACAATAATGCGTCAGTTTCACTTGCAGCAAAACAATAATGCGTCTGTTTCACTCGCAGCAAAACAATAGTGGGTTTGTTTCACTCACAGCAAAACAATAGTGGGTCAGTTTCACTCACAGAAAAACAATAATGCGTCGGTTCACTCACAGCAAATGCATATGTTCATTCACAGCAAAACAATAGTGGGTCTGTTTCACTCACAGCAAAACAATAGTGGGTTTGTTTCACTCACAGCAAAACAATAGTGGGTCAGTTTCACTCACAGAAAAACAATAATGCGTCTGTTTCACTCACAGAAAAACAATAATGCGTCGGTTCACTCACAGCAAATGCATATGTTCATTCACAGCAAAACAATAGTGGGTCTGTTTCACTCACAGCAAAACAAAAGTGGGTCTGTTTCACTCACAGCTAAACAAAAGTGTGTCAGTTTCACTCACAGCAAAACAATAATGCGTCTGTTTCACTCACAGAAAAACAATACTGCGTCTGTTTCACTCACAGCAAAACAATAATCGGTCAGTTTCACTCGCAGCAAAACAATAATGCGTCTGTTTCACTCACAGCAAAACAATAGTGGTTCTGTTTCACTTAGAGCCAAACAATAGTGTGTCAGTTTCACTCACAGCAAAACAACAATGTGTCTGTTCACTCACAGCAAATGCATCTGTTCACTCACAGCAAAACAATAGCGGGTATGTTTCACTCACAGCAAAACAACAGTGGGTCTGTTTCGCTCACAGCAAAACAATAGCGGGTCTGTTTCACCCACAGCTAAACAAAAGTGGGTCAGTTTCACTCACAGCAAAACAATAATGTGTCAGTTTCACTCACAGCTAAACAAAAGTGGGTCAGTTTAACTCACAGCAAAATAATAATGCGTCTGTTCACTCACAGCAAATGCATCTGTTCATTCACGGCAAAACAATAGCAGGTCTGTTTCACTCACAGTAAAACAAAAGTGGATCTGTTTCACTCACAGCAAAACAATAGCGGGTCTGTTTCATTCACAGCTAAACAAAAGTGGGTCAGTTTAACTCACAGCATAAAAATAATGTGTCAGTTTCACTCGCAGCAAAACAATAATGCGTCTGTTTCACTCACAGCAAAACAAAAATGCGTCTGCTTCACTCACAGCAAAACAATAACGTATCTGTTAAACTCACAGCAAAACAATAATGCGTCTATTTCACTCACAGCAAAACAATGATGCGTCTGTTTCACACACAGCAAAACAATAATGCGTCTATTTCACTCACAGCAAAACAATAATGCATCTATTTCACTCACAGCAAAACAGTGACGCGTCTGTTTCACTGACAGAAAACATTGCTAAGCATGGATTCTCACATCTGTGTATCATTTTCAGTGCAATGCCTGGTCAGGCTGTAAAACTTGTGAACCGGATGAAGAAAGAGAAAGATGTCGATTTTGAGGAAGACTGGAAAGTGATCACGCTGTTTGTGGGTGGAAACGATCTCTGTTCATTCTGTGATGACAGGGTAATTACACAATTTAATTCCATAATGTTACAATGTAAAGTACCCAAGATTATATGCAGACCTTTGTTTTTTTATTTTAAAAAGGGGCATAACTTGGGAATCCACACGAATCATAAGTGTACAGTTGCAGTAGTCTGTGTATTTGAATCACTGATTAAAATAGAAGTTTGGTGAGATCTTTTACGTGCACTCGATATGACTTTCCCTTTACACGGGAACTACTGCTTTAAATCACCTTACGCATGCTTTCACATAAGACAATGTAGGAGTGCATTTGAAAGTCGCCAGACAAACCCCCCCCCCACCTCCCGGACTCGATCCATGGACTTCTGGGTCTTGGAGCAAACATACTAACAACTAGACCTACACAACTATACTTTGTAATTGGCAAGAGGAAAAGTCCAAAGAAATGTGACTGTATAACCCCTCATGAACAGGGTCTGCTATATCCTTCATTTAGGTTTTATCTGTGCTTCTAAGGAACCTTTTGTCAAATATTACTGATTATCACAATGTACACTGCTCTTGTGTACTGTGCAGAGGCTGTGAAAATTCGCCCCACACTTTCACGAAGGATTCCTTGGCATTATGCAACACAGTGTTGCTTGCCAATAGTATACTGGGTGCTAGGGGTCATGAGGGATATTACATATTCCATTATACCTCATAAACACACTCAATCAAACCGAATCTGCTATTTTTCTTTTTGTGTGCATTCTGTAATTCCATGGAATCCTTTTTTTTCAAAATTTTTAATTACATGTATTATTATTGTTATCATTAATATATTGTTTTAAATAACTGCTTACTTATACTTTCAAATCTAGTGAGAAAACATTACTTTCATCAGAAATGTTAATAATGGAAAAATATGACGTTTCAGACAAAAGTATTTATAATTTCTTAATTATTGAGTTGCAGGCAATAAGACTTGGATACTAATATTTCCATATGAGTATGTCCATCGTTTGATTTGATGTTTGAGTATCCATTTTAAATTGGTATGTACACTGTCCCTTACAAATGTAACATAACAAAGAATGTTCCATCAGGAGCAATCACCACTAATTAACTACATACATTTGTAGGAGAAATACAGCGCAGAAAATTACGTAGCCAATATCCAGAAGGCCCTTGACCATCTGCATGCCAATGTACCACGTGCCTTTGTGAATGTTGTAGAGGTGCTGGATATATCTATTGTGAAGCGACTTAACCAAAACCTAGTCTGTGATGCACTTCATCTGTAAGTTTGGTAAGGGTGGTGAAGTATGTAAATGCGTGGGTGGTTTAGTGGGGAGGATTGCAGTGGCAGATTCAGAGGGTGGGGGCATGGAGGGTGGTGGTAGAATTCAAGAATATTGCTTAATGACAGCATTTCCTGTCTAAGTTAACAATTTTGGACTCCTCTCCCAACTCTTCTCTGATAACGGTGGACCCAGTCTCATCAAATACCAATATCTAGTTCTGCCTATGATGGAAGGGATATAGTGAATAAAGGAGCGAAGATAGGGGTAGAAGAGACAGAGATATTGTCTGAAGGTGTACTGAAGGATATCAGAGCAGTGGTGATATGTGGGAAGGCAGCAAGGGGAAAGGTCGATGAGGTGATGGAACAATATGTAAAGTTGTTCAGGGAATATACAGTGAGGGAAATGGTTAGATGTAATGCTAACAGGTGTACAATCAAGAAGACTGAGAAACTAGGTGATGACATGATAGGAGTGGGGGAGCAAGAGTGAAGTTTATTTGTTGTGATTCAATCATACAATTTATTTCCAATAACTTTGTTTAATTGCTATCCCAAGTATAAACTATTCAATGTTGTCTTAATGCAATAAATAGTTCTTCTTAATTAAAATGTGTTACTGCTAAGGAAAAACTTATTAAGAAGCATATTGGCAGCTGAAAAGAGAAACAATGTAACCACTGAGAAAACTAATTAGCTCAGAATTATGTTCTTCATGTTCATGTAGATTTTTGTGTGCATGTGCCGCATACCCGTCGGACAGCGAGGCTGAGCAGCAATTACAGGCTGAAACAGTGAAGTACCGGGAGTTGACACGAAAGCTTGTGGAAACTGGGAGGTATGACACTCGGGATGACTTCACCGTTGTTGTACAACCATTCTTCAGCAAGACATTACCACCCAATACGGTATAGTTATGTAGTTTTTTTAACTTTACAAAGCATGACAATTAATAATAGTATTCCAAATCACCAACTTCATATTCTTTAAAAAAAAAAAGAAGAGAATATTACAAGCAAAAATTAATATTTTAGCACATAATGTAGCCGAATGAAAAGCAGGCACAGAGATTAACTTTATCATGCCATTCATGAAAGAGAACAACTTCAAAAATTCCAAACCATTTTGACTGTTGCAGCAATACAAATACATAATTGTTACCAAGGTAGTCTGATGAGATACAACATAATTTAATGCTTTATAAGCCAGCTTATTGTGTAGCAGTCGGGCGTTTTGCCTGACCATGCCAGCAGAGATCACAGGTTTGATCCAAAACTGACCCTGGTGGCCTCTCCAAAGCAACAGCTAGTACTGATACCATGGATCCGAGATTGATTATCAAACGCTTTGAGCTTACTTTGAAACCAAAATGAAACAAAAAAGTTTAAAATATTTAATAAGACATATTGCATTGCAGTCAGGGACAGATGATAAACCAGACTTGAGCTACTTTGCTCCCGATTGTTTCCATCTCAGCCTGAAGGGACACAGGGCTGCCACAGAAGCACTCTGGAATAATATGGTAAATCAGCCTAGAAGGCATCAACAAGTTATCTCAATAAATAATATTTGCAAAAAAAATATATACTATGATAAGGCCAACTTTAATGTAAACTTTTAATGTAAATACCTTTCTTTTTGAAATTGATTAACCAACTGTGTTTATTAATATCGGTTTGTTATGAAATGTATACATTAAACTGACTGAAAACTGAAATCATTTATTGAACATTTAAATTTAGTTCATCAACAAAAAAACAATCACACAAACATGTATTATAGTAGACTTTGTGGTCTGGTTTATATATATGCTATATAAAGAGCAGACATAGAAACCTGTTGGATCATAAAAAAACAGTGAAATCATATGTAGTATATTTCTTAAAGGGAGATAATTGATATCACAATACATGTACATGTATCATTTAACATTTCTTCTGCTTTTCCCCCTTTTTACAATAAAATCTGTAATGAATTTTATAGGTTGAGCCTGTAGGAAAGAAAAGGGAGTCTTGGACACCAATGGAGGATGTTGAATGTCCAAGTGAGGTAAGTTCCAGAGTAACAAGATTTTGAACATTTTTTTCTGAATGTCCTTACATAAGAAAATTAAGGTTTCTGTTTACATTAATTTGTTTACTGGTATATTGTTATTTCAATTTCAAAATCAGCACCATGAACAATAAACACTAACTCACCCAGCATATTGGCAAGTATAGTAACCAGTGATTTTTTTCCACCAAAATGGCAACATAGATATTATGCCTAATCAAAAACGTTTTATGGCCTCTATAAAACAACAATTTATTTTCTCCTTCACATATTGAAAATTTGCCAGAAACCAATACAAATCCACCCATTCCCAAAACATGAAATCTTGAATTTATTGCTGATATTATTGGTAAAACCCTAATATAGCCTCAAACATTGTTGTCTGTTGACAGAGTGCTCCATATTTCTACACAAGAAAGAACAGTGATAAATCGTCAGGTCTGGGCGAGTCATCAGGTGACCAGTCGTCTGATCTAGGGGAAGTACTTGATGATCAACATCTAGTCAGGGAACCAGATTCTAATACTGGGAACCAGGATGGACAACATTCATCTTCCATAGCAACCATCACCATAGGAACAATTGCCATTGCTTGTATCATGTTGGCAATAGTGGGCATTGTAGCGCTGAGAAAAAATAGAAAAGGGCGTGAAGAAAAAGAAATTTTGCTCAAATCTGGCCATGTGCAGGCATATACAGAGATATAGGACAATTCAATATAATTATCACAACCAAAGATCATGCAATTTCTGCATTCCAGTTTGTGATACTAAGATATTTTAATTTTGAAAAAAATTATAAATCTCCTGTGCAATAATAAGATTAGTATTTTATTTATTATAATGATTTTTTATGATATTGTGTCCCATGCATATACACAAGGCATCCATTTCTAATTGTTCTATCTGAAAATAACTTTTCTTGTAGGAATGGTTTAGATTATATTTGAAAAATATCTATTTCACATATGCTATGAATTATTCCACAATGATACCGGTACATTTGATAGGTATCACTTGTACCTTGTTTATAAATCCTTCCTCACAATGATCACGTACCTGTATACCATTTATCAAGAGAGATGTTATTACTGAATCGTAATTAATTGGTAGATAAGTGATATGGTGTAACCTTGACTGTGTTCACTAACATCATGTAACATTCCATGTACATGTGTTAATAAGTGATAAAGCTGCTCAACTGAACAAACAATAAACAGAAATCTGACTTCTGGTCACTGTCCCACTATGTCTCCTCAAGTTGTGTGATTAATCAAACAAATGGCTTTTAAATTAGTTGTTTGCTGGATTTGTTTTAAATCTTTATCCGAAGTTTAACTACTGAATACCTTCGTGTTTAATCTATATACAAAATTCGTGTTTAATCTATATACAAAACATAACTACTGAATACATTTGTGTTCAATCTATATACAAAATTGAACTACTGAATATATTTGTGTTCAATCTATATACAAAACTGAACTACTGAATACATTTGTGTTCAATCTATATACAAAATTTAATAACTGACTACAAATGTTTTTTAATGATGCAATGAAACAATAAAGAGTTGTGAAGAACTCTAGAACATAACATGCTACCTCAAACAGCACTCCAAATTATGACCCATCATACCATCATGCATTGTGCAAGTTATGGAAATAATAATTTTTTTTTTTTTTTCTGATCAGCAAACATTTCGACTTCTAACTGCAATATTCGTTGTTCTGTGATTTTTTATGATAATTGATGATTATAAACCTTTACAAAATACATGTAAGGTTGTGTGGTGGGGTACTTTTTGGCTTTTTTTAACAGGAATCATATCAACACATTGTTTTATGGAAAACCTTTTTTACAATGAGGACCATCAACATTAAATAAATCCAGAACGAATATTTGAATATCCAAATAATTGAAATAAAAAGTTATCAAACTTCAAATATTTTACAAATTCATTGTTCAACATATAACAATTGATTTTGACATGATGCTTGTCACATGGCAAATTCTATAATCTTTCATTCAAATAGTATTTGTTAATTAACAGATTGTTTGCTGTTTTGAAGAATTCCTAGACCAGGCTACTGTTTCGCCAACACATTTAAGTATATACCCTAGTCTAAGAGCAGTCAGATAATCAGGATTTTAGACTGGTTCAAGTAAAAATGCATATGGCTTCTTTGATTACATAATAAAATAATAACCATCTAAAGTTGAGTTAAGATTTTTAAGTATTCAAGTCAACTGTTGGTGAAACAGAAGCCTGTTGTGGTAAGATATACATAACTATGTATACGTATCTATGTATACACTTTTGACATGTTATTTATTTTGCATACAATGTATGTTAAATGGGTTTCATTTGTTAAATTTAATTATCTGAATAAAACCTATGATTTTAAAGATAAATGTGTTGTATTTAATGATGTATGTTTACATTGATGAACAGTTGCAACACCTTCATTGAAC
This sequence comes from Panopea generosa, assembly GCA_029582155.1. Lineage (NCBI taxonomy): Eukaryota > Metazoa > Mollusca > Bivalvia > Adapedonta > Hiatellidae > Panopea > Panopea generosa. Next base: position 51,299,193 of record CM055897.1, read on the forward strand.
TTCTATGTGAATAGCCACACCTTTGGTTCAGAAAATAAAACTATTATCAAGATTTTAAAATAGATATTACAAAAGGTTATGATGTCAGAAGTAGCACAGATACACAACACAAAGTAGAAAATGGTTTCCGTTTCTACTAGCCAAGCCAGATTAGCTCATTTGGTAGTGTGTCTGACTACCAATCCAGGGGTCGTGAGTTTGATTCCCTGCATGTCAACAGTCTCCGTGATGATTGATATAAGACATTGTGTCTCATTATCCTTCGTCTCTCACCACCGTTTCAAGTGGGAAAATTATCAGTTACTTGTGGAGATGGGGTGTGCTTGAGGAATGGTTAACCTTCCAGGATCTCTTATACCAAATATTAAAACAATTCGCTGGTAGACTCTTGAGAAAAAGAAAATTCACAATTTTATCCCGTTTTGGGCCCCTACTGGCCCCTTATTTATATTAATCCCTTTTAAAGGATCCAGTCTCCACTGTAATGACTAAACAATACTCCAGATCTCAAGATGATTAAAATAAATCCTAAAATAGATTATAAAAAGAAAATGTAATTTTCCCATAGTATTTCTATGTAAAATTCAATGTCCCCTTACTGGGCCCCTTTATATCCTATTCCCTTTATATGTAAAAACTTGAAACCTTTATTCAAAGTGATCATTTATACCAAATATGAATAAGGCTGGTTTGTTCTCGAGAAGGTTTTTAAATTAAAATTTCCCTATGTTAGGTTTTTGCACTTTTGGAGAATTTTTTTTTTGTAATTCCGTAAAAAATAGAATCTAATTAGCCCCTAGGCTAATGCCAAATTTGACCCCAGGGTTATGATTTGAACAAACTTGAGGGAGCTTCATGTTAGAAAGTTGCATACCAAATTATGTGAAAATCTGTCAGAGAAGAAATAAATAAATTATGGACACAAGATGATTACAAAAGCTCACCTGTAAGACTTTGACTCAGGTGAGCTAATAAATATAAGAAATGTACTTCATTTGTTGAACATTGGAGCAAAGTTTTCATTCCTTCAGGGTTCACTAATTTTGCTTGTGCATATTGCATGTAAGTTCATATCTTACGAGCATTTAACAAATATAATTTACCATTACTGGTAGTAAGTTATGACAAAAACACGAAATTGCTATTAAACTTTATTTGGAACAGATATAAAACAACGGGAAATCCTCTTATTAATTTAAATTTTTACATTTTAACAAATCTTTTACTTTTAATTGATTATTAAAGTAACAAATTGTTTTAAGACAAAATTATTGCTACTGGTATGACTGACATATAAAAGCCATTTATTTCAAGAATTACAGTTTTTGTATTCAACTAGATCTTATAACATGTTTTGCCACCAATTGAATATTTATGTAATTTTAAGTGTGTAGAAAAGGCTGTCAGAGAAAAAGAAATAGTCAAATTTTAATATTGAGTGAATGATGAAATGTGAATGATTACCAGTAAAGCTGAATGTAGACAAAAACTATGAATGCATGCAGACACAAGTCAGCCAAGAGATGTATGTTATGTCAGACTGGACCCTCAAGTTGAATTATCTAGATGGTAGTTTATCCCAGACCCTGATATTTCCCGAATCAGGTCTATTTACCACCAATGAAAAAGCTGGGAATTCATGCCTGTCCTACAATTCATGGCTATTGAATGCTTACTTAACTTACATCATTCAAACCTTTAATGAAGCTGACCAATCAACATGCTCAAATCTCAATGCCATGTAATGGACCCAATTGGGAGAGTTGGATTTGTTCTACAGACTTACTAGATGGTTAGCATGTTACACATATTTAGATATATAGAGCTGAATCCAAGAGACTGGTACACAGAAATTTGTGAAGTATAAGATACAGAAAAAGATACTTTCTAGATATAAAGGGAGATAATTGAAATCACAACAACAGCTATTGTGTGGTGTGTGTGAGGGTGGGTGGGGTGATACAACATACCTAAATAAAAAACATATGCAAATAAAATAAAGTGAATCCAATAGAAGATTGATAAAATGTAGTTTCTGACAGGAATCATATAAATAGACAGAATCACTAGTGTTTGTATAACATTGATTGTGTAGCAAGGTTTTACAACTTACAACAATCTAGCTTTTCCACGTGATCTGGAGAGCAGGGCATAATGAAGACAACATAATTATGACAGATTAGTAAATTGTACTTTATGACAAAGTACATATACATTTGGTTTAATGCCATTTTCAGCACATTGCATGTGAATCCTAGTAGAAGCACATACTTCCACAAGTAACTGGCAAGATTTCTCACTTGTTGGTTTTTGACCAAGCTGGGCTTGAACCCATGACCTCTGCAGTAAGAAGTAGGTGATCTTGAGACAGCACCTTTGTTTGGAGGAACAGAATATACACAAATAAAATGGCCTGTTCACCAGCCCAAAACAATGTCCCGGTGATGACTGAAACCACAACACTCCCACCCACAGTCATATACTGTACTTGTAAACCATGTGTCCAGTAAGTAAACTGTTTCAACACTCCCACCCACAGTCATATACTGTACTTGTAAACCATGTGTCCAGTAAGTAAACTGTTTCAACACTCCCACCCACAGTCATATACTGTACTTGTAAACCATGTGTCGAACAAGTAAACTGTTTCAACACTCCCACCCACAGTCAAATACTGTACTTGTAAACCATGTGTCCAACAAGTAAACTGTTTCAACACTCCCACCCACAGTCAAATACTGTACTTGTAAATCATGTATCCAACAAGTAAACTGTATCAACACTCAAGTACTCACAATTAGGCAGGGTTTTAATAGAAAAAGTATTATTTTACATTCATTATATTAGTTTACACAGTGAGCCAACAATGACAAGAAGATGTAAAGGAATCAAGGATCAATTGGTTTACTCCAAATGTTTGTCTACCATGAGGAGACAACATCTCCTATACCATTTTTGTCTACCACGTGGAGGACATCTCCTATACCAGGACTACCCTGCCAAATAGTCTAGTGATGATCAGTAATGGATCAAAGTCAGCACATTTTACTATGGAGTAGCTAGCTTTGTAGGAGGAAGAAGTCAAATAAATCTATTAATCTGAATTTCAACGAACAACCACAATCTGCAAATGTTCTCAGTTTTTTAGCTGCATAGTGGATTATATCTCCTACATTGCATGTTTTATGGTATTCTGGATGAAGATTCTAGGCTTTAGTCCAGATGAATTGTGTATGTTCTTACATGTTTTGATTCTTTTCAGTTGTTTACATAGAAAATGATCATGCCGTTGATGCAGATAGTGCTATAATTATAATGATGATGATAATGATGATTTTTTTAAAAAAGAAAAGACGAGAATGTTGGTGATGATGATGAGACTTTAAAGATTACAATTTAAAACTCATTTAAAGTAACTATTCTTAAAAATAAACAAAGTCACAACATACAGTTGTACAGAATCTGTTAAAGCTTAATTGAAATAAGTTACATGTACAGAATCAATATATAATCACCATTTTTGAGAACACAAAAGAAATTCAACAAACTGTGAAAATAAGAACATGTACATCAAAGTTTAAAACTTCCTTAATGAAACTTAGTGTTAAACAGATCTGTTATGTACCATATGTAAAAAAGTGCCTGAGCGCAAAAAAACAACAATTTAATTTGATTTCAAATGCAAATAATATACCAGATAATAAAAAGAAATAACTTGACTTGCTTGAATTGCATTTATAACTGAAACATCTAGTTTAACCTTCATCCTTCTGAATTATTTAAGAAACAGTATCACTGACCTCATTAATAATTTTTAACAAATAGGTCACGATAAAAGATAAGAAAACAGACAACCTTAGTGCATTAACTTGGAAACAAACAACAAACTTCGTTAAAATAGAATCAAACACAGGTAAAGTGAAAAAGGTTCCATCAGTCCTGTTTCAAAACAATGTCAGTTTTCCATATTTATATTTAAGACTTCAGTCCCACCACATTTGTCTCTCTCTGTGTTCCTTACTGTTCTCTTCTACACGTTAACTCTTGGCTCTGCAAATGAATTGTTCCACAAGAATGTTTGTAAGTCCACCTGTCCTGCACTTGATCCATTGTCCAGATTGGTACCCAATAACTTCATGAGGCACAAGCGGAAACAGCAACTATCAGGTCATCAGAGTCCACAGTTGTAACCACGGCAATGTCTTGATTTGATATTCCAGGTCTCCATGCAAATATGGTAGAAAAATATACATTGATAAGAGCTATACATTAATACTGGAGAAATTTAAATAAATTTAATTAAAAATTGTATATTATGAATATTTTAGTAAACAAATAAAAAGAAAGAAGTACTAATTGATAATTTTTCTATTATCCTATTGAAAAAACCCCTGATGAATTTGAACTACTGGTACTTCTCACATTTTATGTCATGACAAATGTATGTATGGAATGCATTTGAACTATTTACAGGAGTTATGGCCCTTGAGGTGCTTGGGCTAGTGCCTAACAGATGGTGTTTTTTAATGGAGTTTAACACCATTTTTTAACACATTTCAAGTTATATATGGTATATCCAGTTTTATTGGTGAAGAAAGACCTCAGAATGAATCTTGAGTAGAACTACTGTCCTTCTGCAAGTAACTGGCTGTAACTGGCTAACTTTCTCACAAAGTTTTTGGAGTGAGTGGGACTCAAACCTAAGACCTTAGCTGTGACAGGTAAGTAATCTTGAGATGGTGACTTAGGCCATTTGGCCATGGTGGACCCAAACAGATGTGTGTTGATCTTGGTTTAATATGAGGATTATAAGTTTCATAAATTGAAAAGCGACAGTTACTGACATAAATACTGCAGCTAAAACGTATTTGCAAAACTAACTTTAAAAGTTATACTATTTCTGTGACTCACCACACAGAAATTTACCTCCAATTAAAATTATGAGTTATATGAAAGATAACTTTGTTGTTGCTGAAGATCTACCTTCAACAAAGAGCCATTGATTTATATTAAACGTTCCCATCGAAGAAAGATACATCACAACAATTATATTAGAAGAATTGCCTAAAGTTAGTGAATTTATAAAATCTGCAGTAAATAATGTTAGCTCTCTGTCATGTATCAAATTTTGTTAACACCATTCATAGAATATTTTGCTCCTATTCTTTGTAGACTATTTGTGAGCAGCTGATAAGTGGGTGGGGTAATCCATCTCATCTGTCTTTATCTTCCAGTCTCCATGTATCACAACAAATCTATTTAAGTAGACTCGAAGATATGCTTATTGGCTGCCTGTAAAAGAAACTTATCTTTTTACATAAACTTAAGATAAAATTAAACCTGTCAACTCTTAGACACAATGCACACCTGAACATCATACTGATATTCTTTAGTAAGCTTGGCCAAAATTGACTGAAATGTTTAGGAGAATTGAGTTGACAAGAAAAAGCAACTGATTTACCAATTAAAAGTAAGCCAAAGTCAATGGGTCGCAAATTAACAACAAAACATAATTGGACTTAAAAATGACATCTGGCAAGTTTGGCGAATTTTGAGTGAGAAGTTTAGGAGGAGTAGGGCTAGCAAGAATGTGCGACATATTTACTCATAAAAATAATAAACTGGCATCATAAAAATTGGTTGAGAAGTTAAGTAGATCTATAGGTGACAAGAAAGTGTGACATGGATGGCCAGACAAGGGCAACTCTACATCCCCTCTAAATGGGGGAGGAGTAAAATAAATAAAGGGTCATAAATCAGCCAAACGTCTATGGACCTGAATTCAATGACAAATTGCATAACTAAACTCTCTAGCAAGTTTGGTAAAAGTAGGTTGCGAAGTTTAGAGGAGGAGTAGAGCTGACAAGAGAGTATGATGTGATGTATGAGTGGAAGTGCAGATGTAGTTATGGATGAACAACAGCAACTCTATATACCTCGCATCAATAAATGCCAGTGGCACAAATAACAAAATGACGTGTGAATTATTGAAACAAAGTTGCTTTTCAGTACAATATATTCCATTTATCATATTATTGTGCAACACAGAGAAGAGTATCCAAAAGCAATGAGATATTAAACATTTGTGAAGTTTCTAAAAACTTAACTAACATGGTTAAAAAACAGGAAACAGGTTCAATAGATTGTGTGGAATTATAAAACACTTTCTTATGCATCAATCTAAGTAACTTTTCATCATCAATCATAAGAGAATCCAAGATGGTTTTATTTAAAACTGCAGAGATATGTATTACTAGTTAAACCATGTCTACATTTTATATATTTCATATATATATATTTCTATTTTGTATTATGTTTAATTTGAATCACAGTGTATCAAATAATAAACCTACCCCATAGTTTCCTTCTTATCCGATGATGTCCATTTCAGTTTGTTCATTGTGGGTAAAGGAGGGTGGTGGAATGAACATGTACTCTTGTTCATACAGCCTATACCATATCTACAGGGCTAAAACAAACAGGCAACATGCTCAAATAGGTGATCACTTTGAAGGCGCTAAACTAGGAAATATATTTTTTAATGGAGTTCAACATTTTCACAGGAATTCTGCGGAATGATATGTCTCGCCGTGTCCGCTTTGACCAATAATACACACATGGAAGAGAAAAAAATTCAAATATTATATTCATGCAAGTTATCTAATTTGGTTTATGTAGTAGGTTTAATGACAAAGAAATATTGTAGGAAGTATTGTGTGAAGTTTTGATCAAATACATTAAATGATTTTTGAGTAATGTACTTGATGGTAGTTGCACACAAAACTTTAACCAGTATTTCTAAGTAAAACATATTTAAAAAAAATATAAAGAGTAATGGGCTGACTTTTCCGACCAGACATGCAATTTCATTCTTTTTACATTAAAGCATGATGACATTGACCTTTGTGTAACCTTGACCTTGACATCTGATGTTATGGTCTGGGTATTTCAACAATTAAATGCTGCTGAAACATCATCATGACATGCTGATCACTTGTGTCAAGCTATTTTAAAATCCCTAAATGTAAGACAAAGTTACTGATCAATTGTTGATAAATTGAGCCAAGTGTTTTTGAAATCCATCCATGTATGATTAAGTGAAAGGAAGGACTTGAAATCTCAAACAGATTCAAAGTGTTGTCATACATACTAAAAGTGTGACAATGACCTTTGAGGTATGGGTCTAGGTCTTACTTATGACACGTCGTCATGTCATCTTGATAAGTTGAGCCAAGTTAAAGGCAAAGTCACAGACCAGACACACAATATCAAACAAATTGAAAGTGTGACCTTGATCTTTGAGGAAAGGTTCTGGGTCTTACATGCGACACTTAATTATGTCATGTTGATCAACTGAACCAAGTGTTTTTAAAATTTATCCATGGATGACAGACCGGACAAAAAATGTAAAAATGACTGAAAGTGTTGTCAAACAAAGTTAAATTGTAATCTTGACCTTTGAAGTGAGAGTTTGGGTATTAGTGCAACACGTCATGTTATGATGATCATTTATAACAAGTATTTATAAAAGTCCATCTATGCATGACAAAGTTGCAGGTTGGACACGAAATCTCACACAGACTCAAAGTGTTGTCAAACTCAAATTGTAACCTTGACCTTTGAGGTACGGGTGTGGGTCTTACTCGCAACACGTCGTCATGTTATGTTGATCAATTGTAGCAAGTATCATTAAAATCCATCTATGCATGACAAAGTTACAGGCCAGACATAAAATCTCACAGACTCAAAGTGTTGTTAAACAAACTCAAATTGTGACCTTTGAGGTACAGGTGTGGGTCTTACTCGCGACACGTTGTCATGTTATGTTGATCATTTGTAGCAAGTATTTATAAAATCCATCTATGCATGACAAAGTTGCAGGTTGGACACGAAATCTCACACAGACTCAAAGTGTTGTCAAACTCAAATTGTAACCTTGACCTTTGAGTAATGGGTGTGGGTCTTACTCGCAACACATCGTAATGTTATGTTGATCATTTGTAGCAAGTATCATTAAAATCCACCTATGCATGACAAAGTTACAGGCCAGACACAAATCTCACACAGACTCAAAGTGTATTCAAACAAACTCAAATTGTGACCTTGACCTTTGAGGTACAGGTGTAGGTCTTACACGCGACATGTCGTTATGTTATGTTGATCATTTGTACCAAGTATCAACAAAATCCATCTATGCATGACAAAGATACAGGTCGGAAACAAAATACCGGACGGAAAGATGGATGGACGGATGGACGGATGCTGCGATTACTATATGCCACCCAAAAATATGGGACATAAAAAAAGTACTCAGCATCTGCATTATATTATGTAATGCAGGGTGTTAGTTGTAACTATGATCCAAGTATGAGTGTCCTAGCACTAGTACTTATTGAGAAATAGTGTAAAAATGAAAACTTAACGTTGGAGGTAAATGCAAAATTCAGCATCAAACAATGTCAATGGACCATGAAATGTAGGTCACACTCAGCATCTGCAGTATATAATGTAATGCAAGGTGTTAGTTGTAACTATGATCCAAGTATGAGTGTCCTAGCACTTGTACTTGTTGAGAGAAAACTTAATGTTGGAGCTAAATATAAATGTTTGACGCCGCTGCCGGAAAAGCAACACCTTAATCTCGTCTCTCCTTCGTCGCGCTGAGACAAAAATATTACTAGCTAATTAGGACATCCAATTTTAATGGTGGAGGAGACCTCAGAATGAATTTGAATAGAACCATCATCACTCAGCAAGCAAATGATAAACTTTTATATAGAAAGATTTTGGACAAGCTGGTTTATGATCTTGAAATGATGCCCAAAACCACTCAGCCGTCATGGACCCCCTGTAAAATTAACTTAACTATAAGCGATAAAAATGTTACGACAATCAACATCAAATATATTTCATTCCATTTTTGTTTCCATTAGTTTGGATTTAAACCTTTTATTTTCCAATTGAGAAAAAAAAGAGTAAAATTTTATCATTCACACATTTTACAGTTCAGAAACAAAATAATTATGTAAATGAAAGTTTGGTTTCATTTTGGAGTTCTAAATGAACTAGAAATGGAGATATATATCTGAAAATATATCTGTGTTTCGGCAAAATAAATGCACCTTTTATTCCTTGATTCTAATTGTGAAAATCAGTAAGTAGCACATATTAAAAGTTTCACCTTATGATGTTTAAATATTTCTAGACTAATAATGCATAGTCATTATTGCTGGGACAACTCTATGTATGATTTTATACTAACCTTTGGATGTGTAAATGGGCAGTTCATGTTACGACAGTTTGGAAAGAATTTACACTCAATAGAGGGTGCTTGTACGGCAGTGAGCCCAGCAGACTGTGGCACAGAAGGCATGTATGACTTCTGAACAGGTACCTGTACAACTGTAAACAAACATATGGTCATCAGCACACATGTACATTAAAATGAATATCACATCACTGGCTCTAATGAACTAAAGAGAAAATATTGTTCTACTTTACATACGCTGTCATTATAAAGAGAAAATAATGTTCATCTTCACATAAAATTATTTTGTCACTATGAAGAGAAAATAAAATTCATCTCCACATATGAGGGGTGATCCAGAAATAACCGGACTGCCGTGTATCTTTTTCATTTTACGGATTTCTTACATGAAAATTTCAGCAAGTGAAGGCGAAAGTAGATGGGTTTAGTTCCTTAGTTCAAGTACGCATGATCAGTTGTATTTTATCTGCAATTAAATAAAGATACAGTCAGGCAGAAACCCATAACAGCTGTTTTTAATATATATATACAAAGTGGAAATCGGTATACTGGCAAGAATATGCAAGAAAATCTATAAACATGTGTGAAAGGGAAAATGTCTGCGTTTTTATACGCATATTTTAAAAACCGTGTGCAGATTTTTCAATATACTTTGCATAAAAACGCAGATATGCAGCTAATCTGGAGCACTGCTGACAGAGAGTAAATATTACTTTTTATGGCAATATAATTTTTATTCATGTGCTATAATAGATGTGGAAAATATTACAAAAGTCCATGTGTTTTTTGAACACATCTCGTATATTCATTTCCACAAACATTACCATTATAAAGAGAAAATAATGTTTATCTGAACAGTAAGATGAGATTGACCTACTTTGATGTATGACTGTGGGCTTATTGAAACCTCCTCCCCTCCTGGTGGCATGTGTGTAAGGACAATCCATCCTCGTACAGCTGGCATCAAACTTACAATTTGGGTGGATATACATGCACTTATCACCAAACTTGCAGTACGGGAATGTCCTGATAGTGTAAAACATTCCAGGAGAATCAATATAACAATGATTTAATATGAGAATGCATCCAAGATCAGGTAATGTTGCACTAGAGTATATATGTTATGTCTAAAATGAGGCGCTGTCACAAATTATAGGTTTGATAATGGGTTTGAACTTCCATGTCTCAACCATCAGCAATTATATTTAAATACACAAACAACCATTTTCTTTTAAAAGAATTCTTTTTTTTTTACATCTCAAATCACTAAAAACGTGTTCTCTTTCTTTTTAAAGCATTGTTTCAAAATGTGCATTAATTAAGCCAATAAAATACATGTACACAGTACATATAATGAGGTTCTGCTTATTTATTGATTACAACCGGTATATTACACTCAATACGACTTCAGAAAAAACTTCAACCATGTAAACATTGTTTTAAGCAATTGATTAGTACAATAACACCCGCAACTACTGAAACATATAATTACTGCCAAACCTCTCTTATAACACACCCACTAGCCATGTTTTTAAGACAAAACTGAAATTAAAATATAGCCTGGTCTATCTGTTTAAGCCAATAAAAAATTCTAATGAATTTAATTCATACTGCAATGCTATTTTCATTAAAAGAGGACATATATTTTGCCCTTTGTTAAAAAACAAAAACCAATAGCAAACTTTTCTATGAAGCACCCCAATCCCCCCGTTTGGAAAATGTAAGGTCTCTAGATGGGTTATTAGGATTTAAAGGTACTTACGACATAAAGCACTCATTAGGACATTAATTCATATTAAGCCAACTCATATCATCCCATAAATGACAATAAAAATACTTTTAATGGTGTTTAACACCATTTTCAACACCTTATTTAATCAATTAATGCATTTTTTCACTGATTCTGCACTACCTTTACTTACTTGCATGGTATTGAAGGATGTATGAACTGGCATGCATTCCCATTGGCACATGCTGGCCAGAAGCGACACTTCTCATTAATGACGGGAGATTTCTGTATCTCCTGCGTGTCCATAGCTATCTCCTCAGACTCTTCCTCATCTTCAGTGATACAAAACATGGTCTTATATACTTATTATACAAAAATCACCATAAGGAGTACTTAAATCCATCAAAGTTTATTAAGTAAACTCAAAATACCCATTTTTTTACACACTCTTGTTACAGAAAATAGTGAAATAAAAATGATTTACTGATATTTTCTGTTACAGTATTACTGAAATAGAGAATTTTTGGTTAGCAAAAGTCTTTTTAAAGTTGTTTGGACAGAATTTACACTCAATAGAGGGTGCATATTGTAGATATTGTAATTTACACTCAATAGAGGGTGCATATTGCAGATATTGTAATTTTGATCAGAGTTTATGACACAGAACTTTATCTATATTTTTCACTTTTAGTGATATACATGTATAGCCAGTTTATTTCAACAAATTTGGAACTCCTAGTCATAGGGATCATTTATACCAAATATGAACGAATTTGATTACACAGTTCTTCTGAAGAAGATTTTTAAATGTAAATTTCCCAATATTAATCTGACATGTCCCCGGGGCAGGGCCAATTTTGATCCTAGGGCTTTGGCTTGAACAAACTTGATAGAAACTCATCAGATTATACTACATGCAAAATATCAATGCTCCAGGCCTTGGAGAAGACGATTTTTGAAATTTCACAATTTTATCCCTTTTTGGGCCCCTGCTGGTCCCTTACTTATATCAAATCCACTTTAAGACATGTCTCCCAGCGGGGTCAATTTTGACGCAATGGTATGGCTTGAACAAACTTAATAGAAACTAATTAGATTACACTACATGCAAAATATCAAAGCTCCTGCCCTTGCATTTTCGGAGAAAAAGATTTTTGAAATTTTGGAGAAAAAATACTGATAAACCCGGGGGCAGGGTCAAATTTGACCCCAGCTTTGCTCAGATGAGCTAATAAATTTAAACTGATATTTCAAAGGTAATCTTAAACTGATATTTCAAATTGATAAACTACTATTTTATACTGATTTTTAAAATTTATATCAGGTATTTATGTCTAAAATTGAAGTTATAAATTTACATCCAATACATTTTTATTTTTTAAACAAGGCAAAGATAAATTGTTAAAGTAGTAAATGCCACTCTAGAACCATTGGTATCACACTGAAGCAGGGAACAAATTCATCAAGCTATTGTTAAATATGTAATGATATAAAACAAACAAATAAATGATATCTGAATAATTGATCTTACGTTTACCAACTGTAGCAAAACAATTAAAATCAACAATTAAAGAATTAATGTACATGTACTATGTTGTGAATTTGGGTTTTACTGTAAACCGACTCTGAGCACCAGCAGAAAAATTCCTCAGTCACTTTTATAAGGAAAAGACAATAAATGCATCAAACATAAATAGGTAAAAGGAACATTGAGCCTTGATATCAGCAGAATTGCTAAGATTCATCAAATTCTTAGCTAGTCCTCTTTTTACGATGATATCAATCATATAGTGTCACATAGAAGCCCCTCAACTATGTAAGCAAAGATTTCACTTAAAAAATTTTATGGCAATGAATAAATACTGCACTTTTTTGGAGAAATTCAACCCCTCTACAAACACTGACATTGGTTTTATTCTTATCCAAAAGAACATACTGGTTGTAAAGACACATGTACATATGATATTCTCTGTACATGACTAAACCTACCACATTACAGACTTATGTTATACATTCACATAAATTTATCACCAGAAACTAGTAAGAGAGAAGGTTAAATGCCAGAGGAGCAAAAATAACAGATAATACCATCTGTGTCCTTGAGATTTATATTGAAAGGTTTAATCTTTGGTGGAGTAATCTTAGAGTACATCTCCTCAGATTCCACGGCAGCCTTCACCTGGTCAGCTATGTCTTCTACCACCTTTGCTGGCTCATACTTCTGGACGGGTACAACAGTCTGTAATGTAATTATAGGACTAACTTGTACTATTGCTTCCTTACAGTCCGGTTTACATTGGCTGCATGCATCAGTAAACAAGAGTGCAGCCTGATAGGACAGTGTATGTTGTTGTACAAAGTATGTTTTGAAAAGTAGCTTGTATCTGAAGCAGAAGCATAAAGATTTATTGATCTAAATTAAAAGAAGCTAGTGAACTCTCCAAATAGGATTTACCTCCTTTTTAACAAACATTAAAAAACAACCTGTAAAATAATGAAGAGCTGTCTGTTATAAGTTTCAATCCAATGCATTCAGTGGCTGCCAAGTTATATAATTTCGTCAAGTCAAGTCAAACAAAGGCCATAATTTGCAAAGAAAATCTGGCAAGAGTTATCCTACTTGATTAACTTAGTTGGTTTCATGACTGCAAAACCATATGTTAAGTCTCAATTAAATACATTGAGTTGTGGTTGTGATATGGACTGGATGGTACTTGCATGCAAAACTTAAACCAAAATTTCTATGTCCTGATAATTAGGCTTCTGCCTTTCCGCATAAATAACCCAGATATGGCATAAAAACCGAATTGTTCTGCCGGACAGTTAAATAACCTAGATATGGCATAGAAACCAAATTGTTCTGCCAGACAGGTAAATAACCAAGATATGGCATAGAAACCGAATTGCTCTGCCAGACAGTTAAATAACCCAGATATGGCATAGAAACCGAATTGTTCTGCCGGACAGGTAAATAACCCAGATATGGCATAGAAACCGAATTGTTCTGCCGGACAGGTAAATAACCCAGATATGGCATAGAATCGAATTGTTCTGCCGGACAGGTAAATAACCCAGATATGGCATAGAAACCGAATTGTTCCGCAGGACAGGTTAATAACCCAGATATGGCATAGAAACCGAATTGTTCTGCCGGACAGGTAAATAACCCAGATATGGCATAGAAACTGAATTGTTCTGTCGGACAGATAAATAACCCAGATATGGCATAGAATCGAATTGTTCTGCCTGACAGGTAAATAACCCAGATATGGCATAGAAACCGTATTGTTCTGCCGGACAGGTTAATAATCCAGATATGGCAAAGAAACTGAATTGTTCTGCCAGACAGGTAAATAATGAAATCCAGTTTACAATGAGCCTATAACAATTATCCTTTCATTATGCATAACATATAAAATTCACACACATATCAACTGGAAAGTAAATTTATTTACAACAGATGTTCTAAGAACAGCAACAACAAATAATATAATCCAGATCTTGTTTGTTTCAAAAGTTAGAATGAAAGTGACCGCTGAAAATCTAAAGCTTCATAAATGTACATGTATTTAAATTGTATATAAGAAATAAGTATCCTGTCCATCAAACTTCACTCACTCAATCTAAAGTAATTATAACTGTTAAATATATACTCAGAGATATAATAGTTTGACTGAAGGGGAGTTACCAGGTCAGTTATATACAATTATGCCTACAAACAGTTGCTCAAACTCATTTTCTGAAAACAACTAAAATATAATATCAGTTTACCTGTGTGATTGTTATATTGTCTACAGAGTAAAGTAAATTATCAATCTGACACTTCTAAACATAGTTTGACTTCTTTTGTTTACAAAAAAATAATTCCATTTTAAATCTGTATTTTTTTGATAAAAAAATACCACACTATTAATAGTATCAAAATAGTGTAGAAATGAATTAAATACTTTTAATGATATTTACTTAATCTATCTTTCTGACCTGGTCAGAAGTAAGTATAAGGTACCAGGTACATTTTAAGATCAAACTGCGTACAAGACAGTACATAAACTTTGGTTAAATAACAGATGGTCCCCTGCACTTCTTCAAATTTTTCTTTTTTAAATGGTAAAGTATACACTTTTATCAAATTCAGTTTATTTATTTGTTTGTAAAATATTTTAATTTCCAGTTAAAACTAATAAAACATTTCATGACAATAAAGGAAATTTTGTATAGAACAAAAGCCTGTCTTGCCTGGACAACATTCTTCCTTGGCTCTGGTAACACCCTGTATGTGTGTGGATCCACGCCATCTAGTGTCACTATAAACTTGGGATCTGCTGGTGAGCGTCTGTCCCTGCAGGAATACATACCGTATAAATCACATCATAATATCATGCAATATACACTAGAAATAACTAAGAATCATAAGAAAATCAGAGCAAAGTAAATAAAGTGTTACTGAGATGAGGAGATGATTTTGGTCTAAAATATTTTAAATTGTTTATTTCTGAATTGTTTTAAATCCCCAATTTTAAAACACCAGAGTCAAAATTCACTGAAATTCAGACAATCAGCCTCTGACTTAAAATCTTAAAATTTTATTTAAACTGTTTATTCTAATAAGTAGGATTGAGAAGTAAGCCCAGAGCCTGAACAGCTCTTTAGTCCATTTTGATGGTAGAACCAGTACTGAGTGTTGGTTTTGAAAGACCTGGTAAGCTCAGTCGGTAGTGTGTCTGACTATCAATCTAGATGTCGTAAGTTTGCATCCCTGCCTGGCCAGTCTCCATGATGATTGATTTAAGACATTGCATTTTATTGCCATTCATCTTTCAGTACTGATTCAAGTGAGAAAGTTATCAGTTACTTGCGAAGATGGGTGCATTTGAGTGCTTGTTAGCTTTCAAGGATCCCAAAGAAAAGTGGTTAGGCTAACTGATTGTCTGTTGCCCGCGATGGTGCTAAACATCAAAATTGACATAAATGGTAGTTCTTATCTAATATAATTGTTAAATGGTAATAAAGCGGGACTTCCAGTGTGATGGTCTTATACACAGACTACCATTGCTGTTTTTGTATCCACTTGACAAGAGTGCCAAAATGTCACAATATACACCCATCATAGCAATATACACCCATCATAGCAATATACACCCATCATAGCAAATTTAAATTGATAATGAGTATTTATTCTAGCCATTCTATTTGAAAATAGATCATGGAAATAAT
Organism: Panopea generosa; assembly: GCA_029582155.1. Classification (NCBI taxonomy): domain Eukaryota; kingdom Metazoa; phylum Mollusca; class Bivalvia; order Adapedonta; family Hiatellidae; genus Panopea; species Panopea generosa. The sequence continues at coordinate 51,315,404 of CM055897.1, forward strand.
TTTGAAGTTTTCAATTGTAGAAGTTACTACATACTGAGATATTGGTCTGAACTGGCTGGCTATCAAACTTGACCTAGAAATTATTGTCAGATACATTTTGTTCAAGTTTGATCTCTCAATTTTCGCCATTTTGACTAAGTCAAGAACCATAATTCTCAGATCTAAACTGGCTGGTAATGGAACTTGATCTAGATATTGTAGTCATATACAGTCTGTATACATCCAAGAAAAATTACTCCAGTAATTGAGCAGACACTGACTTCCATCTGCCCACCCATCCACAAAGGTCGAGTACGTCTCCATAAAGACGGGTGTATAGAATGGCGACTTATTTTAATGTTGAAGCCAACATAAAGTGGTTTCAATCCTGTACAATGTGTTTGATTAAATGTTCATGAATCAGCACTTCTGCTGCAATGGTCCTGTATTCAGATAAAGCTGCCATTGGTTTTATCCATTTTGACATGGCGACTAGTATTGACGACTACTCTTACTTTTTAATGATGCGTTTATTCTCCTCTTCCTGCCAGTAATTCCCAGTCTCATCTGTCAGTTCTATCTCAGTGTCCTCTGTCTCCTCCAGAATCTTCTGCACTTCTGGGTCTGTCCCCGCATCAGAACAACTCTCTGATGCTGCGTGGGCTGTGTTAAAATAAATATTCTTGTGAACCCTGGGTCTGTTTAACTTACACTTGTAAGTTTTACACATTTTTAGCATAAACTTTGTAGTCAGCATAGAAGAAATTTTGAAATTTATGAAGACTTTCACTTAACTTCCTCAACTTTGCATTAATCAGACATCTGTAGCATTTCCTTTTTTTCTTAGGTCAATGAAATTGGTCCTTGGTTCTGATCACTTGAATTTGGATTGGTATAAGTACTACCACAAACCAGGTAAAAGTAAATTATAGTAGTCCTTCATGGGTATTGGGTTGAGATACAAATATTCCAACTGAAGTTTTACCATGCTTATTGGAACCAAGACTTTGTTCCTATCACATGCTCACAATTGATCCTTTTTCTTGCACATGAAGATTTATACAATTATAATGCATTAGTTGCAACTTATTTATTTTACTTTGATTGTGCAACAAGTTTTTACAATTCATACAAATCACGCTCGAAGGCTTCCTGGGTAGAACCAGTACTTAGTATATGTCTAAAAAGCGTCTTGCTCAACATGGCCATGGGGAGGATCAAACCCAGAACCCTCCAATTCTGGGTTTGATGCTCTATCACTGAACCATGCAGTCCACTTATGCATTAATTTACAATCTTCTTCGACTTTAAGCTTTACCTCATACTGGTATGTCTAGTCCATGAGCATGCAAGTTTTATCTTGACCCTCAGGTGGGATAGAAATATATCCCATCAACTGAATGGTTTACGATCTTATCCTGTATGAAGACAATCATTACCAGCATCTTCTTTACCGACCATTATAACTACGAAATTTATATAAAGAACTGGTATTGCCAGTGATTTACAAATGGTATGGATTTTATCTTAAAATATTCAAATAGAAATTATTTCGAGAGCATTAAAAAGATAATTTTGAATTGAACTATTAAATCTAAGATATTAATACCATGGTATACATGGCTACCATACCTGTTAAATCTTCATCATACAAGGACATGGCTTTAGGTGTGAGTTCCTCATCTACCTCGTCCTCTGCGTCCACCTGTGTTTGCTGAACAAGTCGGGTGTCAGGTAAGGCTGGACCATACTCTGTATAAACCACATGTACACATACAAACAAGAATTTTTTCTAGCAAGTTAGCATCTATATTTTTGTAACTTTAGGCAACACATGAAAAAACAATAAATATCATTAGTAAGATAAAATACCCTGGACAGGTTTCCTTGTAGAAATGACTCATTCTAAAAGTTTCTTATAGGAATGTCTGCACACAGCTGAAATATAAACAGTATATTATGAAGAAAGGTAAATAGAAGGCAAAGTGTCAATGCAAGCTGACTGGAACTGTTTATCTTTGGTCATCTTTTGATAGAACAGATCAGTCACGGTGGTCAGATCATTATACCTTTCAGACAGTACCAATGTTTTGGTATTCATCAAATGTAGCAGCACTCACCCATTTCCACCACATGTAAATCTATACTGGCAACTTTTCCAAGTACCAATGTACACCTAGTACTCTTAAGATATCTCAATTATTAATAGATATAGTAAACTGAAATCTTTAATGATGTTTGATCTTCCATATAACATTGGATTTGTAATGATCAATGTCAAATACATTAAGCTGTAACAATAACAATCAGGTGACTCCTGATACTTAGAAAAGTAGCCAAGTATCTGTAAGGGTTGACCTGGCACTCACTAATATTCGCCAATATGTTCGGCTGCTTTTGTTATTATAATCGATACTAAATCAAGCCATTGTGTGAACTAATGACATGGTAGCACAGTGGCATGGTTGCACAGTGGCAAGGTAGCACAGTGGCATGGTTGCACAGTGGCAAGGTAGCACAGTGGCATGGTAGCACAGTGGCATGGTAGCACAGTGGCATGGTAGCACAGTGGCAAGGTAGCACAGTGGCATGGTAGCACAGTGGCATGGTAGCACAGTGGCAAGGTAGCACAGTGGCATGGTAGCACAGTGGCATGGTAGCACAGTGGCAAGGTAGCACAGTGGCAAGGTAGCACAGTGGCATGGTAGCACAGTGGCATGGTAGCACAGTGGCACGGTAGCACAGTGGCATGGTTGCACAGTGGCATGGTAGCACAGTGGCATGGTAACACAGTGGCATGGTAGCAGTGGCATGGTAGCACAGTGGCATGGTAGCACAGTGGCATGGTAGCACAGTGGCATGGTAGCACAGTGGCATGGTAGCACAGTGGCAAGGTAGCACAGTGGCAAGGTAGCACAGTGGCATGGTAGCACAGTGGCATGGTAGCACAGTGGCATGGTTGCACAGTGGTATGGTAGCACAGTGGCATGGTAGCATAGTGGCATGGTAGGACAGTGGTATGGTAGCAAAGTGGCAATATCTTTGACCCTTTCCTCAGATTCATGTTTCATAGGTTCAAGTCCAGTTTAGTACACTTTTTTGCTATGTATTTTTAATGTAATACATGTATAATGTATTTTTCTTTATTTTATTTTACATTACTTTATGCTATTCAGTTCACTTTTCCTGGAAATACTTTGATATGCCTGCGATAAACAGTTTATCTTTAGATCTAAGATGTTTTAAATATTTCTTAGTCAACATTTTCTTCAGCGATCAACATGTACGTAGAAGAATGTTAAATACTCATACATTTCTTCCAATAAATAAACCTTCAAAAGAGCGTGCTGAATGTGGCCAATTTTCTCTCCAGTGTGTTATGCAGTTTAAATTCTAAAAATATAATTATTATACGGCAAGAAGTAAGTATCAAACCAACAACTTCAGCTATTCGCAAAATCGATGCGATACCGATTTAGTAATGTACTGATACTGGTTTATCAACAGTAATATACCTATTCACATTCGGAAACCAGAAACTAATTTACGGACATACACAGAATATTCATGAGTGCCTGATCAACCCTTACGGACTATAGTATGATCCCTAAATTCTATGGTTATCTTCAAGACATAAGACATAATATTTTCCTTCATCTGATCCTCAACCTCCGACTAGAAGCTTGACCTTTTTGTGGCATGCTTCTACTACATACCTTCTCATTGTGCTTTACATTTGTATGAAGTTACATGGAATTCTCTATAGTTGTTTCACAGCTAGAACGAAAGATTTTTACTCATTTCACCTTGACTTTAAACTTTGTGCGAGTGGTTTGGACACTTGTGCACAACACATCTCATTAAGCTTATATATGTGTGGCGTTCCATGAAGTTTCTTCAGATATGACTCCTGAGACACTGAGCCTCTGGGTAAGACATGCATCTTTTAATACCAATGGAACTATTTTGTTTTGTTTATTTGAATATTTAGCATCATTTTGGTGCCATAGAGGGCTACTAAGCTCAGTTGACCTAATGACTGTTTCCTGGAATCCTGGAAGGTTAACCTGTACTCAAGCACACCCATCTCCACAAGTAACTGATAACTTACCCACTGGCTTCAGCTGTGAGAGATGAATAACAATGAGCTGCAATGTCATAAATTTATAAATCATCACAGACTGCAACAAAGTGGGAATTGTAAATCACAGCCCCTGGATTGATGGCAACAGACTGAGCTGACCAGAATCCATGGAACTGCATATGTATCAACATTCAATAAAAATTGAAAATGTACTTTTAGAGATGCTGTTTGAAAATTGTGACCAGTTATTGTAATGACAAACTTTTTGTTCTTGAACTTGAGCAACACATTTCTACTACTTCTGACTTGTATGTGTTAAATAACTTTTACAATCCAGTCTGTCACAAGGTAATGGACCAGACAAATTTAATCTTTTAATATTTTTATATCTAGTGATCTCTAGGGGAAGACATCTAATTGAATAATTAAATGTGTTTAAAGCATGGCAGAAGTGTAGTGGATAGAGCGACGACTGCTCCAACCATAGGTTGCTGGTCTGATCCCCAGTCCCACCACTCAGTTGTTTCTACCCAGGATGCAGATCCAAGAATGGGTCATATAAGCTTTGATCAAGCTTAATCGAATTAGTAAATGTGACACACATTCCCTGCTAACTGTGCTCCTTCAAACTCTACCGATATTTCATATTTTTTTATTCATGATGAAGTAACTCTGCAGACAAGAAATAAAAATACTTGATCTTGAAACTCAAGAGGATGAACATGGGACTTTAATGTGACAACCTCCCTTTGTTTTGTGTGCAAAATATTTTTTAATTTTCCTTTATTCCTGACAATGTAACTGGGTAGACAAAAAATAAATACATTGAACAATGAACTTTGACCTTGAGAGGGCGGCTTTCACTTTCTTATTCTGACTGTTTACAAAATATTTTTTAATTTACCACAATGATTACAAAGCTACTGAAATAAAAACAAGAAAACTCCATGGTTGGATGGGTCGATGTACCCCAGGAAATTGTCACACATGCATATACACTTTTTTATTCAAGGGATAAAGTGCAAGTTGTATTTTTGACAATATCACTCCCTAAGGATGATTATGTCAAAATTACAACTTTAATGGTACAGGTCTGTTATGTCATGTATGACAGAAAGTCTTACTTAATCAAGTATAGATTTTATTTCAAATTAAAGATAGCGCAATAAATAATATACCAGTATTAAAGTGTACAAAGCAACAATGAAGAATATAAATGAATTTTAAACTGAGTAAGTCAGTCATCTACAAAATCCAAAAGGAATTCACACACACATATAAAAATATGGTAACAAATTAAATGGTAATAAATAAGTTGTACACTTGAATTAAACATTCAATAATATTGGTGAATTGCATTAGTGTAATATTTATATCCTTCAATATTCAATATATTGTTTTCCTTCAGGACTACCATCATGTCTACATGTTTTATCTCCATTAGTCATATAATGTTTTTCTTCAGGACCATCATGTCTACATGTTTTATCTCCATTAGTCATATAATGTTTTCCTTCAGGACTACCATCATGTCTATATGTTTTATCTCCATTAGTCATATAATGTTTTTCTTCAGGACTACCATCATGTCTACATGTTTATCTCCATTAGTCATACAATGTTTTACTTCAGGACTACCATCATGTCTACATGTTTTATCTCCATTAGTCATATAATGTTTTCTTCAGGACTACCATCATGTCAACATGTTTTATCTCCATTAGTCATATAATGTTTTCTTCAGGACTACCATTATGTCAACATGTTTTATCTCCATTAGTCATATAATGTTTTCTTCAGGACTACCATTATGTCAACATGTTTTATCTCCATTAGTCATGTTTTCTTTTTCTTCAGGACTACCATCATGTCTACATGTTTATCTCCATTAGTCATATAATGTTTTACTTCAGGACTACCATCATGTCTACATGTTTTTTTTCTCCATTAGTCATATAATGTTTTTCTTCAGGACTATCATCATGTCTATATGTTTTATCTCCATTAGTCATATAATGTTTTACTTCAGGACTACCATCATGTCAACATGTTTTATCTCCGTTAGTCATATAATGTTTTTCTTCAGGACTATCATCATGTCTATATGTTTTATCTCCATTAGTCATGTAATGTTTTTCTTCAGGACTACCATCATGTCTACATGTTTTATCTCCATTAGTCATATAATGTTTTTCTTCAGGACTACCATCATGTCTACATGTTTATCTCCATTAGTCATATAATGTTTTACTTCAGGACTACCATCATGTCAACATGTTTTATCTCCGTTAGTCATATAATGTTTTCCTTCAGGACTACCATCATGTCAACATGTTTTATCTCAATTAGTCATATAATGTTTTACTTCAGGACTACCATCATGTCTAAATGTTTTATCTCCATTAGTCATATAATGTTTTTCTTCAGGACTACCATCATGTCAACATGTTTTATCTCCGTTAGTCATATAATGTTTTCCTTCAGGACTACCATCATGTCAACATGTTTTATCTCAATTAGTCATATAATGTTTTTCTTCAGGACTACCATCATGTCTACATGTTTATCTCCATTAGTCATATAATGTTTTACTTCAGGACTACCATCATGTCTACATGTTTATCTCCATTAGTCATATAATGTTTTTCTTCAGGACTACCATCATGTCAACATGTTTTATCTCCATTAGTCATATAATGTTTTACTTCAGGACTACCATCATGTCTACATGTTTATCTCCATTAGTCATATAATGTTTTACTTCAGGACTACCATCATGTCTACATGTTTTATCTTCGTTATTCATACAATGTTTTACTTCAGGACTACCATCATGTCAACATGTTTTATCTCAATTAGTCATATAATGTTTTTCTTCAGGACTACCATCATGTCAACATGTTTATCTCCATTAGTCATATAATGTTTTTCTTCAGGACTACCATCATGTCTACATGTTTATCTCCATTAGTCATATAATGTTTTACTTCAGGACTACCATCATGTCTAAATGTTTTATATCCATTAGTCATATAATGTTTTTCTTCAGGACTACCATCATGTCAACAAGTTTTATCTCAATTAGTCATATAATGTTTTGTTTTTCTTCATGACTACCATCATGTCAACATGTTTTATCTCCATTATTCATACAATGTTTTACTTCAGGACTACCATCATGTCAACATGTTTTATCTCCGTTATTCATACAATGTTTTACTTCAGGACTACCATCATGTCAACATGTTTTATCTCAATTAGTCATATAATGTTTTTCTTCAGGACTACCATCATGTCTACATGTTTATCTCCATTAGTCATATAATGTTTTTCTTCAGGACTACCATCATGTCTACATGTTTATCTCCATTAGTCATATACTGTTTTACTTCAGGACTACCATCATGTCTAAATGTTTTATATCCATTAGTCATATAATGTTTTTCTTCATGACTACCATCATGTCAGCATGTTTTATCTCCATTATTCATACAATGTTTTACTTCAGGACTACCATCATGTCAACATGTTTTATCTCAATTAGTCATATAATGTTTTTCTTCAGGACTACCATCATGTCTACATGTTTATCTCCATTAGTCATATAATGTTTTTCTTCAGGACTACCATCATGTCTACATGTTTATCTCCATTAGTCATATAATGTTTTACTTCAGGACTACCATCATGTCTAAATGTTTTATATCCATTAGTCATATAATGTTTTTCTTCAGGACTACCATCATGTCAACAAGTTTTATCTCAATTAGTCATATAATGTTTTGTTTTTCTTCATGACTACCATCATGTCAACATGTTTTATATCCATTAGTCATATAATGTTTTACTTCAGGACTACCATCATGTCTACATGTTTTATCTCCGTTATTCATACAATGTTTTACTTCAGGACTACCATCATGTCAACATGTTTTATCTCAATTAGTCATATAATGTTTTTCTTCAGGACTACCATCATGTCTACATGTTTATCTCCATTAGTCATATAATGTTTTTCTTCAGGACTACCATCATGTCTACATGTTTATCTCCATTAGTCATATAATGTTTTACTTCAGGACTACCATCATGTGTACATGTTTTATCTCCATTAGTCATATAATGTTTTTCTTCAGGACTACCATCATGTCAACAAGTTTTATCTCAATTAGTCATATAATGTTTTGTTTTTCTTCATGACTACCATCATGTCTACATGTTTATCTCCATTAGTCATATAATGTTTTACTTCAGGACTACCATCATGTCTACATGTTTTATCTCCATTAGTCATATAATGTTTTTCTTCAGGACTACCATCATGTCAACAAGTTTTATCTCAATTAGTCATATAATGTTTTGTTTTTCTTCATGACTACCATCATGTCTACATGTTTATCTCCATTAGTCATATAATGTTTTACTTCAGGACTACCATCATGTCAACATGTTTTATCTCCATTATTCATACAATGTTTTACTTCAGGACTACCATCATGTCAACATGTTTTTTTTCTCCATTAGTCATATAATGTTTTTCTTCAGGACTACCATCATGTCAACATGTTTTATCTCCATTAGTCATATAATGTTTTCTTCAGGACTACCATCATGTCTATATGTTTTATCTCCATTAGTAATATAATGTTTTTCTTCAGGACTACCATCATGTCAACATGTTTTATCTCCATTAGTCATATACTTTTTTCTTTTTTCTCAGGACTACCATCATGTCTGCATATTTCATCTCCATCAGTTATATAATGTTTTGTTTTTCTTCAGGCTACCATCATGTTTGCATGTTTCATCTCCATAATTAGTCATATTATGTTTTGTTTTTCTTCAGGAATACCATCATGTATGCATGTTTCACCTCCATTAGTCATATAATGTTTTGTTTTTCTTCAGGACTAACATCACGTCAGCATGTTTCATCTCCATTAGTCATATTATGTTTTGTTTTTCTTCAGGACTACCATCATGTCTGCATGTTTCATCTCCATTAACCATATAATGTTTTGTTTTTCTTCAGGAATACCATCATGTCTGCATGTTTCATCTCCATTAGTCATATAATGTTTTGTTTTTCTTCAGGAATACCATCATAATGTTTTGTTTTTCTTCAGGAATACCATCAAGTCTACATGTTTCATCTCCATAAGTCATATAGTGTTTTGTATTTCTTCAGAAATACCATCATGTCTACATGTTTCATCTCCATTAGTCATATAATGTTTTGATTTCTTCAGGACTACCATCATGTCTATATGTTTCATCTCCATTAGTCATATAATGTTTTGTTTTTCTTCAGGACTACCATCATGTCTACATGTTTCATCTCTATTAGTCATATAATGTTTTGTTTTTTCTTCAGGAATACCATCATGTCTACATGTTTCATCTCCATTAGTCATATAATGTTTTGTTTTTCTTCAGGAATACCATCATGTCTACATGTTTCATCTCCATTAGTCATATAATGTTTTGGTTTCTTCAGAACTACCATCATGTCTACATGTTTCATCTCCATTAGTCATATAATGTTTTGTTTTTCTTCAGGAATACCATCATGTCTACATGTTCTGGTTTAATCTGGGCTACTTTATAGTCAGCTAGTTTACTGTCCATGCAGAACACATCATTGGCAGATATGCTTGAGGCAGGTATGGCCAGAATCTTTCTAGCAACCTTACTAATACACGGATACAGGACATGTTTTTCCTTCCACCATGACAATGGGTTCTTGCTGGATGCTGACTCCGCCACATATAGGTCTAACTCTACTTTGGCCATCTCGCCTGGAGTCTTACTTTCAACACCAGCACAGATCACATCATCCAGCCAATCATTCTCAACTGTAATTGAAAGAGTGGGTTGTTTAATAGAGGAAGAGTCCAAATCCCCTAGTTCATCAGATGATTCAACTTCTCGTGGTCGAGATTTGTCTGGAGAGCCACTTGTACTTGCACACTTAATTGAATGTGAAATTTTTTCTTCATTACTTGTCACTGATCTCTCAGTAGTTTTTCTTTCATCGGAGGCATTGTTCTTCAGGTCAGTCTTATCATGAAGATTAAAACAACTGTCCTTTTCATTGTTTGTTCCTTCGTTGTTATCTTCATTCATGACAACATATCTCAGGTCAGACAATTTGGACATGGCTTTTGTTTGTCTAGACTGGTTAGCCTTCTTCCCTTTCTTGAATGTGGTATGATCTCCTGACTCCCTATTCTCTTCCTCATACTGTACTTCCAACTCATTAAACAGTAGTGACTTTACATGATCTTTATCTTCCTGAGACACAAATGCCATCTGTTTCGTTTGTGGATGAACTAGACATGCTAGCAGACAGATATCACGGCCTTCCTGCAGGAAACTGTCTATCTGTTCCATCACAGCTTGTTTTAGTTTCCCAATCATAGGACTGTCATCTGCATCTTCCTCTAATGCCTTTTCCAGTTTCACAAATATTGGTATGACTTTTTGTATGGTTGGATTTTCATTGTTTGTGAGTATCTCAGCAGCCGTTTTGAAATGTGATATTATTTTGACTAGAGATTCCAGAATGGACTGTTCATTAAATGAGAAGAGTTGATTACGTAGATCTACGCCTTGATTGATGAGTTCCGTATCCATGACGGCTGCATGTAAAGGAGGAGTCTGTTCAGACAATCTAGCGATCATGTCTAATGTACTGCTCCATTTAGATTTGTCATCAACACTTAACTTCTGTGCCTGAGAATGTTTAGGGAGAAGCAATTTCTTTTTCTGCTCAAACATATCTGATGCAAGATCACTCTTCTGAATGGCCTGTAACAGATTCCTCCCTTTCTCTATGAACTCACCAACATCAGGATCATTTAAGCATCCTTTGACCATCTTCTGGATACAGCAACCAAAACAGAGGACTTTCTTCCAGTCCAACATGTCAAACACCCTGTCTTCAACATCAGTGCTTTCAGTAACAGCTATTGGTTCTGGAAGACCCCATTTGACCCTTGACTCTTTAAGATGTTCAACAATACTCTCATAGACATGATCTTGAGCCAAGCAAGTTGTGCGTAATACAGCAGATTTTAGTTTCCAGTCATCCGTAACAAAATGAACAGCCGCAGAATCATACATATCTCCATTTATGCTTGACCAGGTATTGTGGGTTAATGCAAGGGAATGAACAGGGGCAAGATCAGATTTGAGATTATCTTTGACTGTATTATACAACATACCAATCTCAGTTATCAATTTTTTCTTTTTGGGAAAGTGATACTTGGGTTCTAATGTCTTTGTGAACATTTTAAATGATTCATTCACAACAAAGTCAAATGGAAGTGTGTTTTCAATGAACAGATTTAACAAACTTGCATCAATATCTTTGAGCTTCTCTTTAGTTAGTTTATACTCGCTATTTTCAGAATATCCAGTTTCTTTTACATCTGTCTGTGAGTGCCTCTCTGTACTGACAGGTTTATCTTCTGTGTCTAATAATCTAAAGTTTTTGTTTCTCATATTGACGATGGTTTGAGCAGCACGATCTGTTATCTCAATCTCAATCTCCTCAGATTCATCCGACATTTCTTCACCTTCACTCTCGTCATCATTCTCATCACTTATCTCATCTACAGAATCACCATCAAGCTCATCATCAGATGTTGCAGGACTCCCTGCAATGAGAAAGTTTGCCAGTTGTCAATGCCATTGGAGTAATAAAGCTGCATGACCAAAGTGTGCAACAAAGCTGTACCATCCAGAATCCCATCAGTTATCCTGTGTAGACTGGATCTAAGCATGGACATCACATCTTCGTGTGACTTTGCCCAACATGTTGACAGACAGTATTCCTACTATATTACACTGAATGGTGCTTGCAAAACCTTTCTCATTACAGGGAAACTACAACTGCATGCAGATAAGATTTCAGCTAATAAAAAGTGTAATTTAATCACCTCTCCCATGTATACAGTTCATGTACAGACCTAAACAAATATGTATTGCACACTTTCCTGTCATACTTTCTGGTATGATCATAAATGTATTAACAAGTATGTACTGTTTCTGTTTGGTTTTGCCAGCTGAAGCAGACACTTTTCAAAACTACAATATTACATGTATATGGCCTTCACAGTGTCACAGGGCACATTGTCAACATGTCATTTTTTGTATGTTACGTGTCAATGAAAACACTTGTGTATTTAAATGTGGTTGAATGCCATATTTAATAATGCAATTCAAGTTATATATTGCCTCTAGATATATACGTGACCTTATGCACATCTGTAAGGAACCATAACCGCAAGTTGCTTGTAAACTTTCTCACATGAAATATCTGAAATCACCTAGGCTGGAACCAATGACGTCCGTGATGAGAGGTTCTTATTCTTACCTGTATGTCAGATATCATTCAAAGAAGATACATAATATACGAAAGACATAGATTTATTTGTATTTTTAAATGGATTTAAATTCAGATTTTAGGAATTTTACTATGTCTTGTATATCAAATATCTTCTGTGTCTTTTAATGTTCTGACAGTTTTGCTTTGATAGCCTCACATCACAACTGGTTATGATTATTCAATGGACTATCTGACAGTCAAACATGGAAGTCAATACTGGTATAACAAAATACCAACTGATAATCAAATGTTTGTAGCAGTTTTCAGTCTGATCTGACCAGTCACATTGAAAAATAGATAAAAGAAGATTGATCTGTTGGCGTCAGTATGCATTATATTTCTCTTTAATATCAGCAGTGTTTAAGTAAAAGTAAAATAGAGGTTTTCAAGATATAGTTCATGAAGAATTGTGTTGACTTACGTTCTTCATCTACAGACTTCTCCTCCTGCTCTTCGTCGGGAGTATCTGGAGCCTGCTGCACTTCCTCTACCTTCTTACTATTTACCCGACTCTGTTGGTCCAGACCGCGTAATGCTGCAACAAAATGTCATGTACCATTGACATTTGCATACTTTTAGAATATACAATATAATTGAGTCCCATCTAAAATTCTATTAAGAAAGAATGACATTTAATGCCAATTTCAATACATAACAAGTTATATGTGGCATCCAATTTCAATACATAACAAGTTATATGTGGCATCCAATTTCATTGGTGAAGAATTAACTTTTTGAACCAAGCCAGACTAGAACCTGCAGACCACTAAGAGCATTATTAAGAAAGAAATTTACCAGGCTATTTGACTTAGCATACATACATATGAGCCAGGAATATAAATGTCGACTGCGTGAAAAAAAAAGGATCCTTTAAAAGGTTTTTGTGTCTGAATAATAAAAGGATCTAGATGTAAATTACAGTGAATGCTTCACATTCATTGCAGAGTATCACACAAAACACTACAGCAACACAGGCTATCTACTGGGTGTCATGTTTATTTAAGATTCCATGGGGCAAAGTCAGGCATCTGACATATAACCTCTGGCCTAAGCCTATACCTATCCATCAACTTCACCGTCACTACCCTTTATATAATTATACTGATTATATATTTTTTATTTATTGTATTACATGTGTAAATTATGTTTTTATCACTTTTATTTTACACATTTATTGTGTTTGCAACCAGATATACCTGTGGCTGCGACCCTGGATGGTGCTACAGCTAGTGATTTAGTTTTTGGGGAAGTCTTCTTTGCAGGAGATTTAACTTCATTTTTCACTGTGTACTTCATATTTTCTAAACTTTCAGTTGATCGTCTTTGTTTTTTCACTGGTTCCTGAGGTGGATCATTGTCAACTGTATATTTTAATTCCTGCAGCATTTCTTTACGTTTAGATCGGGATATAAGCTGAAGACCAGCCGCTGTCTTCAAGCGTCGACTCAAGTCCACTGGTTTCCTGTCTGACCTCATAGCAGGCTTCAGGGGTTCTACAAATATATATACAACTTTTTAATGAGGTTTAACTCCAGGGTATATTGTTATAACCTATTTATGTGGTACAAAAATATGTGATCTCAGGAGCTGTTATGTTCCATTCAAAGACAGCCATAATGTTATGAGGTGTGTATAAAACTGTTGTTTAAGAGCCACATCCTTCTGTAACCAGTTTTTATTATCTTTTTTATATTTGTTTGAAGTTTGTAAGAATCCCAAAAATATAATGCAATCGCTAAAGATGAAAATTGTTTATTAAAATCATGTTTTTTTTTCATTTGATAGAAATGAATACAGTATAATATAGTCATAACAAGAGCTGTCAGAGGGACAGCGTGCTCGACTATTCGAATATTTGTCACAGAAGAACCAATTTGATTGAGACTGATGACAAATCCAAGCAAATAAGAGTTATCTAACTTACAAAATTAACAAAATTGAGTAGGTCTTATAACTGCAATATCTTGTATGAAGTTTCCATCAAATACATGCAGTGACTGCTGAGTTAAAAATTTCTAAGTAAAACAAAGGCCCTAATTTGCAACAAAATCTGGCAAGAGTTATCTGACTTGATTAATTTAGTTGATTTCACGACTATAAAGCAATATGTAAAGTTTCAATCAAATACATTGAGTGGTTGGTGTAATATGGACTTGACAGTACTTGCATGCAAAACTTTAACTTAAAATTCTAAGTTAAAGAAGTGCAATAATTTGCATTATATTTGTGCAAGAATATCTAACTTAGTTATTGCAGTAGAGTTGGTGACTGGGAAGGCTTGTGTAAATTTTCAATCAAATACATCGAGTGGCTGGTGAGACGAGGACGCAGAACTTTAACCAGATTTTCTAAGTCACACAAGGGCAATAATTTGCATTATATTCAAGCAAGTGTTATCTAACTTAGTTATTGTAGTAGGGTTGATGATTGGGAAGGCTTGTGTAAAGTTTCAATCAAATACATTTAGTGGTTGGTGAGATACAGACTTGATGGTACTAGCATGCAAAACTTAAACCAGATTTTCTAAGTTAAAAAAGGGCAATATTTTGTATTATATTCATGCAAGTGTTATCTTACTTAGTAATTGTAGTAGGGTTGATGACTAGGAAGACTTGTGTAAAGTTTCAAGGCAATACATGCAATGGTTACTGAGATAGGGACTTGCATGCAAAACTTAAACCAGAATTTCTAAGTGAAACAAGGGCAAAAATTTGTATTATATTCATGCAAGAGTTACTGTGAAATCATTTATTTTCATGGGTATTAAATTTCATGGTTTCTACTTCAAAGACATATTCGTGGGGTCTAAAATTCGTTGAAACCCAATTAAAAAAACTTTCGACTCGCATAGTGTGTTCCAGTAATTAACCTCTGCTGTAATACACACGTTTCTCGTCAGGGTTTATCGCACCTAGCTGTGCCAATAAGCATTGACACATGCCAATTAGTACCCTAATATACAAGTACGATATTGAACTAATTGTTATGCAAACCAGAGGAGAGGAAAGGGAGAAGTATGAGATCTAATCCAGAAAGGGTTTCAGAAGGCAGACCTGCAATAAATAACAATAATACGTGCCACATCAAGTGACTGTGATAATGAACAGTACATATATGAATGTGCTACAACTTTTAAGAGATTTGTTTGTTTTATTCATTAAAAATGATCATATAGAGAAACTATAGAAATAAAATATACCACTTAATAAAAGATATTACTTCACTAGTAACGTGTGTTTTATTTTTCTTTGTACTCGTGCATACTGTCCCTTTACAATGTTTTACTTTTTTTTAAAATGTTTACCGTAGGTCTTTACGTCACATTGTTTCAATCGATAGCATTTAGCTACAAGGTGAAGGTCTATTTTTAGGACCTCTGACATTTGATTGAAATATACATGCGCAGTGAGGTAAATTATAATACACCTCACTACACACACACACGTTTATCAGCAGATAAAGATGATATGAGTATAAAAAATTTTTACACTCTTACACTCAAAATTATTAATGTTAATACTGATGCAATATGACGAAAGAAATTATATAAATAAAGGATGGATTATTTACCACAATGTGATGCACATGGGCATATGAACACAGAGGCAATTTATATGTTGAAGGCATTACACAGCGTAAACTAAGTTCGTGGGTATTTGATTCCGTTGTCTAGGCTCCCCACGAAATCCACAAAAATTAGTACCCAACGAAAATTGATGATTTCACAGTATCTAACTTAGTTATTGTAGTAGGGTTGATGACTAGGAAGGCTTGTGTACAGTTTAAAGGCAATACATGCAATGGTTATTGAGACAGGGAATTGCATGCAAAACTTTAACCAAGGTGTGACGCTGATGCCGACGCCTGGGTGGGTAGAATAGCTCTTTATGCTCAGAATAGTTATGCTAAAAATGGACACTTATTTAATTTAAACAAAAAAGGTAATGACATAAAATGCATTGAAATGGTACTATAAATAGGATAAAATATATACAAGTCCAAAACTGCTTATTTCAGTAGACAATATATAGTCTAAAGCTTTAAAAACAGGTTTTGGGGAAATAATTAGGTTAAACTATCTTTTATGTAACCTTAAATACCATTCAAATACATCATGGTCCTTTTTGCAGTTTTCCCATTTCAGATTAGTATGTTACACAAATTCTGATATTACTCAAAATGTTTGTACTGAACCAAAATGAAGTGTAATAAACACTATTAGTACAAAGTGTTCCAATATACCATTGCAGTCTGAATTGTATTAAAGAATATGATTGAATTTGGCATTACACAAGTTTACACTATGGTTATCCAGACTCATCCTCTACTCTAGGTGAATGAACTGTAAATGAACTTGAGGATGTTGAAGAATCATAGTAACATTACAAATACTTTCAGGAAAGATTTCAATACATTTAGTATCACCATTTCAAACATAATAAATCATTTACAATTCATTATATTGTGTCATCGATGGTGTCACAGTTATTATCTCGTATCCAATATCAGAATTTCTTGTACAAATTAAATACGACCAATGCAGATTTCTGCAGGTGGTTTTAAAATTAAGTATCATTGCTATTTTTTGTGGCCTTTTCCATTTTTGGATGTGGTTAATATCAACCATAGAGCATCACTGACATATTTAATATTATCATTTTTAACAAAATGTTTAGGAAAAAATATTTTGGCATTGATGATTTCATATTGTTATAAAACAGCAAGTTTAATATTTTGATATTATTTAGCAGAAATGTAATAAATAAAATGAAGTAACCTTCATGCTTCTGTACTAAAATGTCTTATATGTTAACAGAAAGCTTTCTTTGGTATGATAGCAGTAAATATTGCATAATTAAGTGATTTGTACTTGCAAGTTTGTGTAAAGTTTTGCATTCAAACTCAGCAAATGGATCACCCATAACTTAGAATCCTAATTTAAAAACAATTATTAAACATAATTATACATTGGCATTATTTGCATTTTATATTAAATAAACAATGGAATCTGATGTTTTGGATATAAAATTTGTAAAACAACAGTTTGAATAGTTTTCAACAGTTATGTTGAGTATATTTTAACAGTTTTAAGGTATGCAAGAGTATTACTATTTAAGCACAAATAACCCGTAGTGTATGATAAGTTGAATACAAAAAACACTTTATTGACCGAAGCATTTTATTGTTTACAAAAACAGTTACTTTGGACAAAGAACAAAATTTTGTTTTTCGTACGTTTTTTATGCTAGAGAAAGACCACTTTTATGTACCACACTAATACATTATGTTTTTTTTGCACGGAACATAGTGGCTCTTAGAACCATGAAATTACTGTACGGCTCAAAACGATATGGCCATTTTTGCACGAAAGCTGCCGGACAGTTATATGGCATATCCAGTTCTAATGCTGGAGGAAGACCTTAGAATGACTCCGAGTAGAACTACCGTCCTCATACATCTTTACATTAAAGATTTGTAACCAAGCAGGGTTCAAACCCACAACCTCAGACAGCAGTTAATGATATCATGCCGTCAACTCAGATCACTCCTTCCCCGGAGGTTATGGTCAAAATTTGATGATTACTATTCCCTTTCTTCTTTATTTTAGGTTATTGTCAGAAACAGAAATCAATCGAAAACATTTAGCTCCAATGATGTAATTAAACCTTCTTTATAAACATTAATAAGTAATTAGTTTAATCATTTTCTAAACACAGTAACTACTTAAGCAAGCAAGAGGAAATGACATAAACTGATTGTGCATGTATATCAACTGATAGCCGATTTAAAAGTATCTTTTAAAGTCTTCAAAAACAGTTAAGTTCACATTTCGGATTTGGTTATGAAATAGGAGTTGGTAAAACCATGCGATATAGAGATGGGAAAGTATTATTGAGATCTACAAGACATGGGCAACAACCATGGAAAGTTTGAAAGAGAAAAGTGCATTAAGGCAGAATTTATTGGCTGGACAAGACTTGGTTTTTTAGATGGACAGACAGACAAACAGACAGAAAGACAGACAATATTTTATTCATTTTGAATGAGATTCAATTCCATTTTTAACATATATTAT
This sequence comes from Panopea generosa, assembly GCA_029582155.1. Lineage (NCBI taxonomy): Eukaryota > Metazoa > Mollusca > Bivalvia > Adapedonta > Hiatellidae > Panopea > Panopea generosa. Next base: position 51,333,935 of record CM055897.1, read on the forward strand.
TACCCAAGTATACAGCATCCTGTTTCTTTAGTGTAATGTTTAGGGTTTGAACCAGGATCAGAGCGGTGAAGGGCAAGTAATCCTCAAAACAGCATCTTACACTTGTTCAAGGAGGACATTTTTATTCATTTTCCTTGGCATTTGATGATGTTTAATTAACAAATCTACCAACATATACCACTTCATCGAACAAACCATTACAACACATACATGTACTTGAGATAGAGTTAGAGCTGTCACACTGAAGAATATCACACCATAGACATACCCAATGCAGTCACAATGCAAATATGTTTTAATAAACATACCAGATGGACTAGGCAGATCTGTTTTTTTGCTTGTTGTCACAGATTTCTCTGCATCTGATACAGCCCTCATGAGCAAAGACTTGTTAGCTTGTAATGACTTAGGTACACTTGATCTATAAAAGCAAATGAAAATATTTAAATACAAGAACTTTACATTACAGTGAATATGGCAAATGTATTTTTGTGGGAACAAAGTCCGTTTTTATAAATCATAATAATGTTATTGTGCAACACTTATATGTTTCCTGATATTTTTACTGAAACTGACATGTTTATATAGATGTATACATTTAAATTAATAAAAAAATACATGTACAGTTTACTGGTAAACTAAATGAAAACATGAATATTGCATTTGTAGTTAAATAATAAAACTGCACACTGGTATTATTATGGTTTGTAAAAATTTCAGTTGAACATGAGATTTTGAATTGCTTTTACTTCAGTAGTATTGAAGACCATTATGGTAGAGATTAAATAGTAAATACAAAAATGTCAATACATGTATATTTGTAGAAACTTATTTTAAGTAAAGCATAAAGTTAATTATAGTACAGAAATTTAAATTTCAATTAATAATAAATTATGACTACCCCCTGTTACTGATCAGAAACCAACTTTATTGAAATATATGTCGAAAAGTGGCAATAACTGACAAATATCAATTAAATACACAGACCTTGTGCTGATGGACAAACAAACAGACAAGGGTCACACTTAATGCCCCTTCCCCATTCTTTGAATGGCAGGGACATAAATAGTGACTTCTCAGAGATAAAATTCCCTTACTTTCGTGTCGGTCCACGGACCACACTTGCTACACTTCCAACAGCCGGGTTCAGTGGATCATATTCCTCCTCCTCCTCCACATATTTTCTTTTAACTGATGCCACAAATGATATTGGCTTCTTCCGTACTGCTTTACCTTCATCCTGTAAGCAAACGCAGATTTCAATTTCAGTTCAAACCGCTTAACTGAGAAAAATGAACTGAAAGTCAAGTGTGCATAGCATTTTCTATGTAATATTACTATTTATTCTATTATCTATATATAATTGAATTCAGATTGGTCAGAATGATCCCTCATTGAAAAAAATACTGTACGATATTGAACAGTTTTTACTTTGGATTTGCAAAACTGTGCATAAAATAAGGATATACCATGGTTACTGAAAATAGCCGCTGGGCGTTGTTTTCAAATGGTTGTTAATAAGAGATTCGCGTCCGATTTCAGCAAAATTATCAATAATAAAGATGCTGATACAACAAAAAGGCAATTAATTTCGCCCTTATTTACGAGAGAAATAATTTAATGACTAGTTTAAATGTAAAAATAACAACCAGTTAACGAGATGTCTTCGTAGCCGAGTGGTGTTAAGATGTGAGGTTATGGAAGATTTTGTGGTTTTTTCTGCCATGGTTCGAATCCTACAAGGGGAATTTTATTTTCAATATCTTTTTGTAAGTTAAATTTATTTCACTTTTTTATTTAAAAATTACTGCAACATAATATGTATAATCTTAACTTGGTGACTTTTTGTCATTTCCCATAGAAAAAAAGCTATATGATAGCAACTGCCTCAGTCAATATTAATTTTTCTGATGCATAGAACATCATATTGCACAGATGAAAAGTCCATAATATTGTGTGGTATTTCCCTATACAAGATTACTATATGTAATATATGTTGGGTAGAGGTGTGTGTGGTATTTCCCTGTACAATATTACTACCGTATATTCCCTTATTAACGCACCCCCTTTAATAAATGCCCCCCTCTCCCCCCCCCACCTATTTTTCTGGAAAATTAAAAAATAAAAACGTATATGCAAATTGAGTGCGTATACGCCCATCTTTCCCAGATCGATTATTTTGTTACACAGACAACAATTAACGGAGTGTTTATCACCTTTGAACTCTCTTACCCATTGTTTATATCTTGGGTGACCACTTAACCACTTTTGGTTGAATAAGCACTTCCCCTTATTTACCATTTAACCCTTTACTTTATATAGGCACCTTTTAACACCTCTAATATACATGTAGACACCTTTGGATACCTAATATAGAAGGCTTTTGAATTATTGGGTGAATTATGTTTATATTAACTGACAGAGTGGAAAACAGTGCAGGAGGTGTTCAGATTGCTCTCTGAACTCTTCATGCACTGTTTTCAAAGGCCTTCTGCAGGGCTCAAACTAGAGGGCGACGTGGGTGACAAAGTCGCTTTTTTCTCCGTCACTTCGCTTTTTTTTTTGGTCACGGCAAAGTTTTAAGTCGCCTTAAAATTAGCAACATCGCTTTTTTTCTGGATGCTAGCAAAGTGCAAATTACAACTATAACCAATATTTGGTATATTCTCTAATCCGTGCATAAGTGTCACCACACATGTGGGAATGCAAATTGCAATATTCGGTTACTTCTGATCCAAATATCCCCAGGCAATTTTCGGCATATATGTTTACACCCCGTGCCATCGTTTGGCTGACCAAGATCAAGGTTTCCCTTGCATAGAGTTAAAACATCCAGCGTCTGATTGAAACCGATCATTTTTTTTCAACTGTCAATCAAAGTTTTCCATGAACAAAGTAACTTTCCACGTATGACGTAATCATCCATTGTGTTTGCGAGATGCATAGTTGATTGACAAGAGTGTAATTCAATTCTGAATTATACATTTAAAATGAATAATTTGCGCGTTTGATTTTTAGAAATTACCGATGATTAAAGAGGTATTGATAATTATGTTGCCGCTAACTGTTGTCTATAAATATGTTCGAGTCAAAATAAACAAATTGAACTGAATCGATTATAACAACTGTTAATTCAGTTTCCGCGAGTGATGTATAGAATTCACATAAAAAAATTGTTTTGTTACTCAATTTGTTTGTTTAAATCAGCTGGTTTAATTACTCTAAATATTTGTGATCCGACCTATAACTACAAAGTTTGACTTCCAAAAAGCCATGAAATATTGGAAACAACAGAAAGTACGAAATATTTATAAATGAGAATTAAAAAGGTCAAGTAAGAAACAGTTAGTTTAAGCAGTGTGTAGACTGCAGTGGGGATAGCATGTAACACAGCATCTGAAATTTAAAAAATGTGTGTTTAATGTATGTTTCATGAACTTTTGATTATGTTTTGCATTTTAATAAAAAAGTGTTTCTTTGGTAAAAAATAAAAATGATATGTGAACAGAGAAATATCTTTTTGATTACTCTTTCGGATATAAAGTTATAGATAAATAGCATTTATCTTCAGCTTTTACCAGGTACTAGTGTTCCATGTTCTTTGCAAAAAAAAAATTAAACAATAATGAGTGGCATGAAAAATACTCCTACCATGAAAAAGTAAATTGTAAGTTCATTTAGCTGTATCTTTATTCAGAAAGTTAAACTCCCTGTTCTTTAAGAATATATCACACAAAAACTCGTTCCTACAGTTTTCGTGTAACCGCGCGACGAAATTTACCACTTCTCCCTATTTTTTCTCCACTTCTCCTTTTTTTTGGATGAAGGAGAAGTCACTTCTCCCTAAAATTCAGACCCAGTTTGAGCCCTGCTTCTGCGATTGGTATCTATGGAGTAAAGGGTTAAAACTAGTAAAAATGCCGTCTGTCGATTTAAACATTACAAAACGTCGGTAAATCCGGTTAGTCTGTGTACGCTGAAAGCTCATTGTTCTACGTTGATAAGAGCAAGTGTCCAAGTGATTTAAAGTGAAGAGAACACTGACCATAAATTCAGATATTCCAGTACACAGACTAATAATTTCATACAGACTTTCAGCTTTTTTCATCCTTTGTCAATTATTACATTCACTCTCAAATAATTCTGAACCACTTTTACGGGGATTTAAACCGGATTTAAGGTTTTTTCCAGGGCTTTATTGGTTTTATTTTATTTTTAACTGTTGTTAAATTTGCTTTTTTTTATCTTTTATAATGTTGGGTAGAAGTGTGTGTGTAGTATTTCCCTATACAATATTACTACATGTAATATATGTTGGGTAGAAGTGTGTGTGGTATTTCCCTATACAATATTACTACATGTAATATATGTTGGGTAGAAGTGTGTGTGGTATTTCCCTATACAATATTACTACATGTAATATATATTGGGTAGAAGTGTGTGTGGTATTTCCCTGTACAATATTACTACATGTATAATATGTTTGGTAGAAGTGTGTGTGGTATTTCCCTATACAATATTACTACATGTATAATATGTTTGGTAGAAGTGTGTGGGGTATTTCCCTATACAATATTACTACATGTAATATGTGTTATTACTACATGTAATATATGTTGGGTAGAAGTGTGTGTGTAGTATTTCCCTATACAATATCACTACATGTAATATATGTTGGGTAGAAATGTGTGTGGTATTTCCCTATACAATATTACTACATGTATAAAATGTTTGTTAGAAGTGTGTGTATTACTGGTGAAATTTACTTGAGAAAATAACGTGCCATATCTCTGTGACACAGCATCTCGGCAAAATTTTTAAAGTAGGTGGGGTTACGGCTTTCTACGAATGTACTTCTGATTAGCTTGTACTTTTCCGTGTTAATAATTTATTCATGACCCAGAGTATGGTTTTTGTCACCTTTCGGGGAGTCTATGTGTAGATAATTATTATACTTTGTTTCAAACATGTTATGTTTTGTCGGGTGGTGTAATTATATTATGGGGGTCTTAACAAAAGAGAACAGACAGTTTGGGATAAAAAATGTTATCAAAGATATTCCCCAACATGTACAGCACCTGTGTATCGAGTGTCCAACTTTGCTGCCACATGTAATGTACCACTTAGTCCTGATGTCAGGAGGTTGTGTGTTACAATCAGCACAACATACGTGTCAGTGGCAAACATGTAGGTCAAATCAAGGTAAATTAGAAAGGACTGATGTTTCTACTGCGATAAAGATAAGAGGCTCACCGAAATCTAGACACTGCAGGGTATTGACTTTGGAAATCAAAGCGCTGTGGTACAGTGGCTCTTAAAGCGTCTGGGAAAGGGCCTGCTGAGTTCCTTATATCCGATTCATTATATACATTGAAATTTATATAGAATAAAGGTGGGTTGGAAGTGGGGTTTTGAATCTTGTTCTTTATAACCAAATTGGAAAGCGAACCAGGTTAGAAAAAAGTGTCATTAATATTCAATATTCAAAGATTATTCAATAATCAAAGGACACACAGGCAAGCTCTGATGTTTATCTGTTTAAATGTCTCTATGAAACCTTGATAAATTTAAATAACCCTCTAAACTTCCTTTAAGTTTGTTTTCATAAATCATGCTGGAGGACTTTTTGTATTACATCTCATGTCTTATTTTACTCATATATATGTATAGAAAAGAAGTAGCAAGGAACATTTTTAAAAATATTAATAAAATACCCACCTTTGACTTCTGTGAACTTGAACTGGCACTTCGTGATTTACTCGAGACTTTTTCCTCTCTTGTCGATACTTTTGCTGATGGTTTCTTCACCTCTGCCCCATTCTCTGTTTTACCAACATCACCTGGAGGCTTACTGCCCTTCTTTGACTGGGTCTTCTCAATCTCTTTGTTTTCTTCATTGAATTCATCTGAGTAAAAAATAGAAAAAATAATTGAAACATATTCTTTACAAAAATTTAAAACAAAGTGTTCAAGTGTAGTATTCTGGGACCTCTTGTTTCGTTTTAAAGTCTAAATCATATGTACCATCTTAAATAGTGCGACATTTGTAGGGAGATGGCCGAAACTAAGTTGGAAGATTTTGTGGTCCGACCCCATTTCATTTGAAATATAATATGTTTAAACTAAGACAGTGCAAGATTTTTTAATTTGCATCTACCGAGACAGAAAATGGACGTCGTATAGCCAAATAATACAAAGCTGTCCATTCAAGCCTTATTTAATAGGGTAACTTTTTAGATGAAGTGAATCTACAGTGTTGCATTGTGCTTTAGGAATCTGAGAGTTAAAGACACATGCATGTGTACATCTTTACTTGTATCTCATAACTTGTAATCTGTTAAAGATTTTTCTCATGTCATAAGAATGATGTCAACATATAATTTTATGATGCATTTTTACTAAATTGAGACTGACAGGTATGAATAAGATTATGTTTCATTTTAGCTCATGGAAGATACGGGTTTTGCCAATGGAGGAAAGCTCTCTTCCACAACTCGTTATCATACATATTTTTATTTTCATGTATTTAAAAATATTTGACAACTTTTGATTTAGAAAACTCTATAAACGATATATCTATAATTATGTTGAGTTTGTATATGGGCCAATTTTTGCTTGAACAATCTGAGAAAATAACGTTTGTTAATACTACATGCAAATTATTAAAGCTTGGGTATGAAGATTTTGAAATTTAAAATAAAATTGATAAGCCCTTTGGGAGGGGTCATATTTGACCACAGGGTCATGACTTGAACAATTTGAAGAGAGCTCCAAATAAAAATGCTTCATGCCAAACTTGATGAAAATCTGTCAAGCAGTGAGTTTTAGAAAAGAAATCATGTGAAGCAAAAGTTAACGGAGGGATGTTGATGGACACCAAGTGATCTTAAAAGCTCACTTTGTGCTTTTTAAAAAGGCATACATGCCAATCATTCTGCGACAAGTATTTATAGCAAAGGTAATATTGTGTATATGCATCAAAACATTCTTTCAACTATCACCATTAAGCATGGTATCTTTATGAAATCAAACGTCCACCAAATGATGTTTTGGTTATTCTAATAACCCTTGTGCCCACCCAACCCGGCATCTAATATAAAGCACAGCTCCTGAGCTTATATGGTAACATGCATGTTTAAAAGGATTCAAAACAAAAAAATTAATGTGAATTTATAATTATTGCACTGAGGTTGTTATAAAAATAAATAAGAGCTGCCGGAGGGACTGTGGCTCGACTATTTTGATGCTGTTCTAAAACAACAGCTTTTTCAGGAAATAAGTACCAAATAGAAGACAATTTAAACTCATGGGTTGTAAACTATAATTATTGCTTATCTGTTAAAAATAAATTAGCAAAATAATTTACCAACACTATTCATTTTCATTACCAATAGTTATGTTTTTTTGAAAACAACAAAGTGAATGGATGCTCGTATTGCCTTAATATTATTAAATTCAGCATGGCATATAGGTCTATGCACTAACTTCACCTCAGAGGGCAATATATCAGTACCAGTTCATGAAAATAGAGCTATAGTTGAAATAATCTTGTACCAACATGCACAGTTTATCACAGCTGGATACCCTTTCATGAAAATGAAGAAAGTAAATCTAAAAAAAAAAAGGATTAAACTTTACAAAAAAGAAAAAAATATTAAATTTAAAAAAAAAGGGGGAAAAAACCCTTAGAGCAGGCCAATTTTGCCTCCAGGGTCATAGTTTTGAACAAATTTGAGAGAAGACCACAAATTGACCCTATCTGTCAAACATCTAAGATCAAGGCCTTGTACTACAAACTTTAACCTGCTAAAACAAAATGTCCAAGTCTAAAAGGACAATAATTCTACCAAAATGCAATCAAGAGTTATGATTCTTGTCTCTATGAGTTTCATGTTGAACACACATGTGAAGTTTCATTCATGTTCAATTATAGGATGATGAAATAAGTACCAAATAAAAAACATTAACCTCTAAAAATCTCTAACCAAATTTTCTAAGTCCAAAAGGGCCATAACTCTGTAAAAATGCAACCCAGAGTTGTGCTTTTCTCTGTGAGTTCCATTGATGATACTGAACACACATGTAAAGTTTCATTTATATCGTATGAGTGGTTGCATAGATGTCTTACCTGATAAAAAACTTTAACCTGAATGATTAAGTCCAAAAAGGGCCATATCTCTGCCAAAATGCAACCCAGGGTTATAGTTCTTGTCTCTGCAATTCCATTGATGATGCTGCACACACATGTGCAGTTTCATTCATATTGACTGAGTGGTTGCATAGATATCTTACCTGATAAAAAAATTTAACCTGAAAAATTATGTCCAAAAAGGGCCATAAATCTGCCAAAATGCAATCCAGAGTTATGGCTCTTATGTCTGTGAGTTCAATTGATGATGCTGAACACACTAGTGAAGTTTCATTCGTATAAACAAGTAGTTGCATAGATATTTTACCTGATAAAAAACTTTTAACCTGAAAAATTATGTCCAAAAAGGGCCATAACTTTGCCAAAATGCAACCCCCAAGTTATGGTTCTTATGTCTGTGAGTTCCATTGATGATGCTGAACACACATGTGAAGTTTCATTCATATCAAATGAGTGGTTGCATTGATATCTAACCTGATAAAAAACTTTTACCTGAAAAACAAACGCTGACGCTGGGGCGAGTACAATAGCACCCCTATTCTACGAATAATCGAGCTAAAAACTGCTGTGTACTAAAACAATCACTTTAGATATTAAGATACTGCAATAATAATAAGAGGGAGTTTAAAATCATTAAAGTTGGTTATCCTATTTTGAAGCTTAACATAAACTTCCTGAAGGCACATATACCCAATGACGGAGTTGACCTAGTTGATACGATTGTGATCAGATAAACTTATAATTAGTTCTGCATCTGATCTCGTCTTATCTAGTTCGTTTTATCTATTTCATATTACAGTAATTTAGGTATGTTACTTGAAATACAACCCACTATATTTTGTTGGATCCATTACCTGTGTTTTCAATAATGTTAATTTCATCAACTGCAACATCTTCCGCTGCAGGTGGAGTGGGTGATACTGGCTTTGTTGCAGATGTCACAGGCTCTTCTTTGTTCTCCTCTTTTTTCTCCTTTTCTTTGTTTTCTGTTTCTTTCTTCTTCGTACCAGCTTTGTTTTCTGTAACAGAAGTCTTTGGTTGTTTTGCTGCATCTGTAGACTTGTGTGTTTTTTCTGAATGACTAGATTTGTGTTTTCTTTTCTCGCCTTTTTGTCTGTCCTTCTCTTTGTGTTTGTGTTTGCCGGGTGGTGAATCTAGACCAAAGATAAAAATATATAACACAAACAGAACATTATGTCCTTTACACTAACCTTACTAATTATAACATAAAAATTAGCTGAAAATGATTTTCATCAAAACTTGTTATTGACAGCACATCTGATCCTCGTAATATAACGTTGTTCTTTATTTTTATTGAAATAAACAAAAACTATTCAGCATTGAATAGGCACATGATAGCAATGCAACATTTAATTCTGTGAATTGGTTTGATTAATAATTATTCAATTAGTTTTTGCTCAAATTTTTCAATTATTTTTACAACAACATACATTTACAAACATTTGTAAGATACATGCATACTACTTTGACATGTTTAACATTGAGCTGGACCCAATTTGCTTAGTCTGACTATCAATCCAGGGGCCATGAGTTTGAATCCTCGCCAGACCATATTCTGTGATGATTGATATACGACATTGCATCTCAGTGTCATTTGTCTCCATTCCAGGATCCTATGAAAGAATGGTTAGGTCAACTGAGCATCCGTTAGCCCTTGATGGCATAAAATTTACGCTCAATATTCAAACAAACCAATTTGATGGGTGTTTATAGATTACATTGGACAATGAAGTAGAAGATAATTTCTACATACCTGTATTAATTGCCTGTAGTTTCTTCAGTAGACTGTGAAGCCTGTAACAATATTGTACACTTGGTATCTAAATATCATTAAATAGTTTCACAATATAACAGTACCAACAAGATGGCCACATGGACCCTAAATATAACTCACCTTTGGTATAAGAAACCATGCCAAAAGTATTATTGAATTATGCAAAGGTCATTACTCAGACATTACTTATGGTAACTAGTTATCTGATTTGATTAGCGAGAGATACCATGGATATATAACTAATGGGTAAGTTTGGTGAAGATCCAATGAAAAATGCTGGTGAGAGAGTGCACACAGCCTAAAAGTTAACAGTCAGATGAAAAGTATTTTAAATGGAAGCAGGTGATAGAATAACTCACACTGAGCATTTATAATTTACTGGCTGTTAAAAAAACTACTATACAAGCAACATACCGGTAATGTGAAAAACATGATGCATAAATGACAAAACCTCGCTTGTTATACAAATTATCAAACAATTTGTTAACATTCATTAAATCACACTAAACTAGTTATAAAGGGCAGATGCTTATGTGGGGAGCCTTGGTTGAATATATGTAATGATTTATTATTTATCAGCATATGCCCATCATATTATCACAACTCTCACATTACACATCTGTTCTCACAATACAGTACACAAGATAGTTTACATAAGTTTACATAAAAAAAATGAAATAGTAGTAAGTATTGGAAATCAATGTAAGAGAATCTGATAATTTAATTATTACTGAATATTGGAAAATGTGTAAATTGATTCAAAGAGAACCATACCAGGGATTATTCAGTAATTTAAATGCTTACTGCGTTTGCCATACACTGTACATAAACTTTTTAATACACTTTTGAAACTTGCAGGTATCTTGATAGCATAATTATATGTGAGGTATTTTCAGAATAAGTATAAATTTACGAACCAAGAAGTAAATTTCTCTGTGTTTGTGTTGAGAAAGAGGCTGAGATCATCAGTCATTTGTTTCTGAGTTTTTTTGTTGGCCACCATTACCATGATGTAGTCAGGTAGTTCATCATCTGTGTAATAAACAATGGTTAATCATGATACTGCTGTAGTCACGCCCATCTACACTTGATGTTGATTAGGTAAGTTTCAAGTCAATTACATGTACCTAAAAACTGTGGACGAAGGTCGCTCACAAGAATTGCAATATGGGGAATACAGCAATTCTACTAAGTGCAAGGGCAATAACACTGCATAGAAGTATGTCGCCCAGTGTCACAAATTTTGCGTCAACACATCTACAATAATTGTTTACCATGTATGCAAAGTTTCAAATCGATTGCCCGAAAACATGGAAGTACCCAGTAGGTTGCTCCACAAAAATCATGCGCAAGGGCAATAACTCAGTCAGTTTCACAAAATCACACACATGCATATGATGTTGATCAGGTATATAAAGTTTAAATTCAATTCCTGGCACTTACCAGTATGTTAGGATTTGTTTTTTCATTTCCACTATAATATTTGTTTATAAAAAATCAAAATCACCAGACTGTAGCTCCATATGAATTTTTTTTCAACTCCTAATACTTTTTTCAATGTGTAAAAAATAAATTTATACGGTATTTTTACCATTTTTTGTAAATGCTGATTTTTTAAATTATGTTCTCACTTACAGTCATAAAACATATGCAGTCTTATTTTGCTCAGCAAAGACTACATTTCAGGTGGATATCCAATCCAAGCAACAAGAATTTACTTTTCCACGACTGTAAGATACACAGAATCACCTCAACTTTTCTGCTTCATTTACACTTCTTGGAATGATTTCATTCAGAATTAAGGTGGCCTTACTTTTTGTTGTAACAGTTTTTGATGTTTTAGATAACTTAAGTACGCTTGCAGCAAGGGTATTCTTGACCATCTTTGATGTTTACGTTTCCAAAAGACTTAGAAAAGCAAGCAAAAAACCCCCCAGATTTGATGTCATTTTGGTTAAATTCCGGTAGGCACCTGCTGCACAAAAATTGTGCATTAAGACATACTCAGTTTAAATTGTTTTCAGTTTTGTACTCTGTTTTAACCAGAAGTGCAAAATATACACTAGTATAATGATTGTTATTGCAAAAAGTCAATCTTTGCAAGCGTTTTTTTTAACCCTGGTATTCATTTTTAAATTGTTTCTTTTTATAAAAATGTATGTGTAAAAACACATCTTTTCTGGACTTCTGGAACACACTTCAACTCCTAAGCAGGTTAATTTAAGACAAATTCAAACAAATTTAATTGTCATTTCTTCAGAAGAAAGCAAGTAACAAGCAATTACCACATAAAGTGTTTAGACTGAGCTTGTCTCGAACCCGTGACCTCAGTGGTGAGAGATTATTGATCTTGAGACAGCATCTTAGACCTCTCCTGACAGTAGGGAATATATTGGAATATTAAATTGAACTACCGGTACATAAACTACTTACCAACATTAGCATTCAACAAAATTATACACTGCAGTCCTGATATAACACGGTTGATATAACACATTTTTTCTACGACTCCCAAAACTTAACAAGAGCACCACAATCTGTTGCAGACACTCATCTTTTTTAATGTCCATTTAGTAGGTCAAGGTTAGTGATGTTAACTTTTTTAACATCATGGTGATCAGTTTACAGAATCAATACCTAATACTGAAAAACAAAGCAGATTTAAAATAAAATAGGCTTTAAAAATAAAATTCAAACCCAAATCGCACAAAAAAACTTCAACCTCATGCAGGTTTTAGAGCCCAAATTATGGACATTTTGGTAACTTAGCTATATGCATTGTTTGTATAACATGATACGAATGTATTTATGAACTTTAGTCACTATAACGCTTGATTGAGAAATGGAGAAAAGGCTGTCCTAAACAAGAATCTGCATGTATCAAATAAGTCCATTAAGAAGGTTAAGGTCAGTGATGAAAACTTTTGAAAATGACGGCATGATAGTAACTAATTATGGTTATACATTTAGCATCACTTTTAATTAATTTAAGCCAACAAACAATGGTCTGTCTTGTTTAAAAAACATCAATTCATGTCATGTTTTTGAGCAAAGCCAATTGTTTACAATTTGACTGGATACAGTATTACCAATAGGGGTGCTTTATATGGACTTTTCAAAATTGAATCATGTGTCAATCACATTATGCAAAGTGCATGTAACAATGGCCAATGCAGAATGTCATTGATTCCAGCTCTTAGTTCCCAGAGACCATGTTATATTGGAACCACAGTGTATATCTTTTTATTACTTACCAACATAAGCACCAAGTTCAATTAACTTTGCTTTAATGGCAGACTGAAATAGAATTAAGGACTAGATGTTAATTATATTTGCATACAGATGTAGATATTGCAACTTAAAACATTTCAACAACACAATTACATCATTTCTGGATGACAGAATATAGTAAACTACTTATAAGTTTTCTTCCTCTCCAACAGTATCCGCAATTCCATGGGTACTGTACTTACTATATACATACATCTGGGCTCAAGTATTGCTCCTCTGTCTGGTCTCCGCACACAAGTGCTTGTATTAGACAAATTGAGATTGTCCTAGGATGGACTGCTCACTGACCAATGCAGGACTTTCGCCACACTTCCAGTGCCACAGATATGCTATATATATATAGCCTATATGAAGACACCTTGACCACTGTTGTATTGATAAGAGACTGGTTATATAACATAATATCTCTCATTATCCAAGAACCAAGTTGCAATCACACCTGAAACTTATCTCATCCCAAATAAAAGATCCAGTCGTCAAATCAAGACTGATTCAGACTTTTACAAATACTCCTTCTTCCCACATGCCATTATACATTGGACTTCTCTTTCTGATAATATAGTGACACTAATAGAGGTCCCTAAGTTCAACGATGCAGTTTGCTAGGTAGAACAGGTTTCTCACTAGAAACCTGCTCTGTTTGTAATACACTTTCTTTTTCTTTACATCCAGCAGTTTCTGATATTCACAGGAAGCCTTGTTTCCAAAAGAGGTTTACAGGCATTTACATCACTGATTAATATAAAAGTTCAGTGAGATCTTTTACATGCACTGGGTATGACTCTCCCTGTACACGGGTCAACTGCTTTAAATGCCTTTCGAAGAATTGCATGCTTTCACAGTACCATGCCTGAATAAGGCACTGTTGGAGTTTGAAAAAAAAAACACGGGACGAAACCCCAGTGGGAATTGATCCAGAGATATCTGGGTCTTGGAGCAAGCATGTTAACCACTGGACCACTACACTGTACATATCTTATTTTATTCCTTTCATTCATGTCAGATGACGTGCATCAAAGTCTAGATCCCCAACAGAGGTTTGACTATCAGGAAAAACATATATAGACGGTATCAACTACAAATAGTGTAACACCGTCCAAATGGTACACCATCCCAAACAATGCTAGACATCAATGTCACAGTCCAGGGTGTAGCATTGATACTGATGAAGATGAATCCTCAGAATACTTCTGGGCCAGATATGATTCCAGCCAGACTTGAGACTACTAATAAAGATCGACTACTATGGCATCCGTGGTAATATCAACAGCTGGATTAGGTCCTTCCTTAGTGACAGAACACAACAGGTTATATTGGATGGTGCTACATCTGACCAGGTACCAGTAGTTAGCGGAGTATCCAAAGGAAGCATACTAGGCCATGTACTATTCTTGCTCTTCATAAATGATCCGACTCATCTACCAGGCTGACATTTTACAAATGACTGTATTTTCTACAGAGAAATCCAAACTGCTGTGTCAGACTGCGTTGTCCTGTGAGAAGGCAAAGTGGGAATCAACATGGGGTATGGATTTTCACCCAGAGAAGTGTAGCATTTTTCAGGTACATAGGAAAAGGTAACCACTTATCTCTGAATACAAGTTCGAAGGACATACCCTAGCAACAGAGGAGACCTTGAGGTACTTGGCTGTAAAGATGTCATCAAACATTTTCTGGAAGAGGCATATACATAAGGCTGTGAAAAAGGCAAACAGCTGCTTCCTACGCAGAAATCTACACATATGTAATGAGGCAATAAAGGCTGTTAACAGCATATATTTCAATGGTACGACTGACAATAGAATACTGCAGAACAGTGCCCGCATACACAATACCAGGTATGACAGCTTGAGGCAGTACAAAGAAGATCTGCTAGATACACCTTAAATAGAGAAAGGAACACAGTGTTAGTGTTACATCTATGATGGACCATCTAAAGTAGGATACACTTCAGACATGGTGCACCAAAGCCAAGGTGACAATGCTTTATAAAATTAAGAACGACCTTGTTGACATGCCTCCCTCAGATTACCTATTACCAGCCTCCAACAGAACTAGATCTGGCTTTCATCAGAAGTTCAGACTTTTTAGTTTCTCTACCAACTAGTTACTACTACAAGTATAGCTTCTTCCCTCAAACAGAATCTGTTCAAACCATTTAACCAGCCACAATAGCTGAGGCCCCTTTCTTGGTATTGTTCCAGGAAAAGGTTAAACTGTCTCTTTTTAAAGAGCATACACACTGACTGTAATAAGTCAAATGAATTAACAGAATTTTGTTGTATGAGATTTAATCTCTCTGCTGCCACTGGCAGTTTTTTTATCGTTTTTAATCTGTACATTGTCTCACCTCACAACAACTTTGTATATATACCAAGTGCCTCAGAGTGGACCATGCACTTTACCAGGAAATAACTAATGAATAGCGACTGTAAATAAGTCCAATGAAGTCACAGATCTATGTCGGATGAGATTTTATCTCTCTGCTACCACAATTGCCAGATTGGTTTGTGATAAGGATGAAAAACACCTCTGCCAAAAGGAAACAAAAATTGCATATGAACATTGTCTTGAAGATATTCTTAACATCAGCACAGACTCAAACATAGAACAAAGTTGAAACTAAACAAAGACCAAACAACAAAAAGGGATACGTTTTAATTAAGCACTCAAAGCAAGACACTACAGGCATAGACACACTAAAAAAAAAAAAATAAACTATATCAAGAAGATAAAGACAAGGCAAACATTCTAACTGAACAATTTCAATCTGTCTTCACAAATAAATCTCCTCTTTCATTTAAGTCTCTCTCTGAAATTAAACTTCAAGAATCAGCAGATGCAGGAAACAAACACTACACAACATATAGCCCCCATAGACAGCTGCCAGACATTGAGGTATCCACACCCGGGATAGAAAAACTGCTCTCTAATCTTGATCCCCACAAGGCGGCCGGTCCTGACCAGATCCGACCCATCAATCTCAAGACTGTCAGCAAGGAAATCTCTCCCTTTCTCCAGGTTCTTTTTTCAAAATGTCTCCAGTCTGGACCCATTCCACAATCTTGGAAGATGGCAATTGTTGCCCAAATTTACAAGAAGGGCCAAAGATCTGATCCTGCAAACTTATATTCTCTGTAAAACTCTTGAACATATTGTCTCGTCCAGCATTACAAAGCACTTTTCACGTTCTAATCTTTTCTATGAACTTCAGCATGGCTTCAGCGAAAAAAGATCTTGCAACACCCAACTCCTTATGCTCATTGATGATCTGCTAAAATCTGTCAATCTCAAAAGCCAAGTAGACCCGATTCCTCTTGATTTCAGCAAAGCCTTTGATATGATTAATCATGAAAACTCTTGTATAAACTCCACTTTTATGGTATTCGTGGAAATACACTGTCTTGGATAAAAGTCTTTTCTCAACAACAGATCACAGTCTGTCATCATCAATGGTTCAGAGTCAGATACCATCCCTGTCTCCTCTGATGTGCCCCAAGGTTCTGTACTCGGCCCCTACTTTTTCTTATCTTTATAAACGACCTTCCTGAGTATGCTTCAAATTCAAAAGTCTGTCTCTTTGCAGATGATACTGCAATATATCTTTCTATCACAGTAGCTACACATTCCAAATACCTTCAGCATGACCTAAACCAGCTCCAGAAATGGGAATCACTACGGGACATGAAATTCAATCCATCCAAATGCCAAGTCATTCATATGATATTACAAAAAGAAAACTGAAATACACTAAATATAAATAAAAATACATTTCACAACACTACATTAGAAACAGTCTCATCAGCAAAATATCTTGGTGTCACAATATCAGAGGACTTATCATGGAACAAACACAAAGATAACATCACAAAAAAAAGCAAATCAAACGCTAGGATTCCTCAGACGCAACGTCAAAGCTCACTTACTCAAACTAAAATCTACAGCATACATGACACTTGTGAGACCCCAGCTAGAGTATAGCTCCTCTGTCTGGTCACCAAACACCAGTTTTGGCATCGGACAAATAGAGTCTGTGCAGAGAAGGGCTGCTAGCTGGGCAATGTGCAACTATGGCCGCACCTTCAGTGTTACTGACATGTTGACCACCTTAAACTGGAGACAACTTGACCTGCGTCATATTGACCAAAGACTGGTTATGCTTTATAACATCACCCATAACCTAGCTGCTATCCCCACTGAACCCTTTCTTATCCCAAATAAAAGGACAGGTCGACTATCCCACTCTATGGCCTATAGACAAATCCAAACAAGCTCAGATTTTTATAAGTACTAATTTTTCCCTTGTACAAATGTCCACTGGAACTCACTCCCTGAGAAGATTGCATCTCTTGAAGCCAATCAGTTCAGCCAGGCAGTCTGCCGGGTTGAACATGTGTCTCACAAGAAACCTGCTCTGTTATTAACCTGTTTTTAAATACAATCTGTATATGCTCTCTCTTTTATACTTTTATTTTTTTCTCTCTTTGTCAGTTGACGTGCGTCAAAGTCTATGTCCTCGCGAGGTGTTCGACTTATTGGAAGATAGATAAAACAAAGTCGGTGTATACACTTGTTCTTATTTCCTCAACCTATACTTCTATTTACTCTCCCTTTCTGACGTTTGCGCACCGTTACATAACAAGCAAGTGTGACTGAAGGGACGTATTGTATAGATGTAGATGTCGATACTCCACCCACCAAAATCTTTATGCTTTGATTTTTATTTTCGACAAATTGCAAGCTATTGCGACCTATCTTACCCTAATTTTTTGGCTGATTTCTGTTCCAATTTCCATTTCGTTGTTTTGTTATTGATCGCATTAAGTAATTCGCTACAATTAACTTATAGTTAATACTTTTTTAAAAAAATAAATGCCGAAATAACGTTTTCTGCAGAAACCGGAAGTTACGTTTGGAATAAGGGCGATAACTTTTGACCAAAAAATCGTACAAGTCGGAACATCGCTCGGTCATTTCCTTAAACATTCGAAAGTTTACGGAAATGACCGAGCGATGTTCCAATTGAATTGTTCATTCTCGGCCAATCCGTCACCTTTCGATAATAAATATACCCCCCCCCCTCCCCCCCACCCCCTAAAAATAACAGATCTATGTTTTTCTTCTTCTTTTATTTCAATGAATCAATGAACTGATTACTATCGGAAGCCTCGTTTCCTAAGAAGGCTCATGGGCATTAATCACTGATAATTTGCGTTCGTTGGTATGGCTCTCCGAGTAGGCATGCACGGGGCCCGATTGATTTTGGTGCCAAAGTAAAGCTAATACATATGTTGACTAATTCCAATTATCAATTATTCGATATTATGCTTCTGAGTTTAAATAATTACAGGTTGAATACGAAAAATGTTAGATTTTTTTTACGAAATATACTCTTTTTTTTTTTTTGAAAAGGGTAAAAATATTATAGAAATAGGAATGTTGTGGAGAAAAATGAAGAAGAAAGTTTCCGTGGGTGGCGAAATTTTCATATCAATCTTTTAAGAAGTTTTTCTTTCTTTTTTTTTAAAAAAAAATGGGCTAAAATGAAAAATAATCACAAAAAATAACCATTAGTGTAAACAGCCTCCATTTCTTAAAAAAATAACAAAAAGTTTTCCGCCCAACGTTACAATCAAACACTTTCTTTTGATACCAAAATAACAAAAAATATGTTAGCTGGTTCAGGAGGAGTTGTAATTTCAAGATTTGAAAAAGGCCATAATGTGCCACCCGCAAATTTAGATAAGTTACTTGTCTGTGTTTATATGTCTCTGATTTAATATATTAGTAATCAATTAATGAATTAAACACATTTTTGCACTTTACTCAGAGACATATATCTAAATTTCGGGTTGCACATTTTGCAACATTTTCCAAATCTTGAAAACGCAACTCCTTCCAATCTCTTATAACGCAATTAGGAAACATATGAAACAATGAAATGGTGTGTTTCTAAGACTCATTAGATATATACTATTATCCAATAATTATATATGTTTCGTAATATGTTTCAATTTATTTTGGTTTTGGGGTTACAAACTTTAAACCTATACAACTTCATGATTATATGTATGATTTTCATGATACCTTCCTAATTAAAGGCAATATTCAAAGCAATTAAATTGATATAATTGTCGCAATTTCCAGGAAAGATATTTTAAGAAAATTCAAGTGACCAATTAGAAAATTGGTTAAGTGTATTAATAATCATTTTTTATTGTATATAATGTAGACCTTTTTTTATATTTTTTATGCTATCACAAAGAATGTAGCTACAAACTGATTGGAGGAATTAAGAAAAAGCGGACACGTCTCCTGCTGGACGTAGGCTCAACCAGAGTCTCTGGCTCAACTATTTCCTTTAACAATATTATTATTCATGAACTGTAAACTGTAGAATATAATATCAAATATACAAATATAATTTACAAACCATAATATTACAAATTGATAAAAAGTTTTTAAGACTGGAAAAATATTATTTCAAACCAATACTAATAGGTTTGTTTAAAAAAATACATTTAATTTTTTAGGCCCCATTGTGAGAAATTAATACATTAAATCATATTGCAATGTTTATGAAAGCTCGTTTTCGGATGTTGTTATGGTAGTATGTATTTGTCAATAATGGAAATAAAATAACTTAGATCTATTAAACTTAATAGGCCCATAATACTTATTTAGCATGTCGTGACAAGAATCGTTCAAGTCACGCGTTACTTTGTAGCAACTGTTGAAAAATACCGATATAATTTTAGACCAAGCCCACAAAACTAACCAATCAAATCCGGTGTTACAAAATGAGGGGAAAATCAAAGATGGACGACAAAAACAAATCCTGACTTGACTCCATAACACGTAACATTTAAAATGCAATCGATGAAAGGAAGAGAAACACAACAATGACTCTAACACAAGAGAAAAAAAGACGAGTTTTGAAAATGGAATGGAAAAACTCCCTAAAAAAATTCGTTGATCGAAAAAATAGTAAGAACGTGATCAAACTTGCGATCCACTTTTGCAAATTCAGACAGAATTATGTATGTTGATCATATTGATAGCTAGAACTAGTTGCACAGAATCAAATTGTTATTGGCAGAGTGCAACGGTTCAATACAAAATTGTTTATCAAATGCGCCCTCACAGTGCCTTTTTTAACAATATATCCCTTGTATATCTACGGTCTCACTATTTAGCGTCAAGAAGCGACAAGAAGCGTCAAGAACCCTCAAGAGCTTTATTATTAATAAAAGTTACCGTCAGGAAAAAACCATGTGTATATTATACCTATATAAACATATATCAGTTGATTTTTTTAAATTCCATTCATTAATAAAGTATTAATTGAACTTTGTTTCTCCGTTGCGGTACCGACAAGAAGATCCGCCATTTTGTTTATGCAAAGGATAGTAACATGTTAGCGTCATGAACCTGTATTGGCGTGTGACACTTATGATAAACATTGTCTACACTAACACTTGATTTTACATTAAGCGTCAAGAAATCTGATAACTAGCGTCAAGAACCATCACGTTGAAGAAATAATAAACATGACGTAAAATTGTTTCAAAATTTCAAAATATGAGCGTCAAGAAATCTGATGACTAGCGTCAAGAAACATAACCTTGTAAAAAGTGTTTCAAAATATCAGCGTCAAGAAATCTGATGACTAGCGTGAAGAAGCCTAACCTTGTAAAAATGTTTCAAAATATCAGCGTCAAGAAAACTGATTACTAGCGTCAAGAAGCATAACCTTGTAAAAAAATTGTTTCAAATTTTCAATATATCAGCGTCAAGAAATCTGATTACTAGCGTCAAGAAGCATCACGTTGAAGAAATAATAAATTGATACGTAAACAATCAACATGAAGAAGCATTTAACTTTTTCCTATAACTATATAAAGTACACATTACTTACCTTCAAACTCATAATCCATATAATAATTTAATCCAGCTTTGCACTTGACATAATGATAAAATATATCCATATGATATTTTTTAACAGAGTGAAATTTTTCATGAATAGTAAATTCGAGTTGTTTGTATGTTTGATTATATAATTCGATGTTTGGTTACTCAATAAATTGAATGCCGTCACCCAAGCAGCTCAAAGGTGCAAACAACGAAAACGGCGTGTGCCTTATTTTAATTAGCTTTCTTTACAAACAAACACAAGCCCGCTTACAAGCGCGTTTAGCGTGTGTTTGAGTTAATGTCAAAGAATAAGTATACAATGCAATTAAATTTTATCATCGACACACAATTGTGTATCTCAGCATTGCTGTTCACCCCGATAATGTTGGGGCCAGTATTTTTACACTGGGACGGCTCATTTCATACATATCAACGTTTCTTTACACATTTGGCTGCCGTCCTAGAAAATCCTCTTCAAGAATCCCAGTTAGGAACAAATAATTTATGTATAGGGTCCGACGAAGAAAAGGCATTAGTAAAGGCAATAAAATTAAGTTTTCCTGGTTCGAAACTCACACTATGCACGCGACATTTAGAAGAAAATCTCAAAAGACAATTAAAAGATAAAGTAGGAATGCCGGAAATCCAATCGAAAATAATAGTTCAAGATATTTTCGGACCAGACGGTTTAACATCTTTAGAAACTTCGGTGGCCTTTTCGGAAAAAACAAAAGAAATTGAAGAAAAATACAAAGAACAAGTCGGACCCTACTTAACAGAAAAACTGATACCATCTATTAAAGAATTTATTTATAATGTTCAAGATTAATAGATCCATTGTGTATGTAGTCCATGACACCGTCGCTACCTGACGCTAAATAGTGATATTACCTGTAGCGAAACATTTCTTGACGCTTCTTGACTCTTCTTGTCGCTAAATAGTGATTTTACTTGAAAGCTTTCTTAACGCTAAGTTAATTTTGGCTTGACAACAAATAAAATTCAATTTGAAAATGTCCTTATGTATTCAATAGTAATTTATTAGTAATTTATTTATTAAGTGTGGAATATGTGTATAGTTAAATGGAATGTAGATCGAGATATAGTTTGACGCTTCTTGACTCTTCTTGTCGCTAAATAGTGATTTTACCTGAAAGATTTCTTGACGCTAAGTTAATTTTGGCTTGTCAACAAATAAAATTCAATTTGAAAATGTCCTTATGTATTCAATAGTAATTTATTAGTAATTTATTTATTAAGTGTGGAATATGTGTATAGTTAAATGGAATGTAGATCGAGATATAGTTTGACGCTTCTTGACTCTTCTTGTCGCTAAATAGTGATTTTACCTGAGAGATTTCTTGACGCTAAGTTAATTTTGGCTTGTCAACAAATAAAATTCAATTTGAAAATGTCCTTATGTATTCAATAGTAATTTATTAGTAATTTATTTATTAAGTGTGGAATATGTGTATAGTTAAAGGAAATGTAGATCGAGATATAGTTTGACGCTTCTTGACGCTAACATGTTACTATCCTTTGCATAAACAAAATGGCGGATCTTCTTGTCGGTACCGCAACGGAGAAACAAAGTTCAATTAATACTTTATTAATGAATGGAATTTAAAAAAATCAACTGATATTTGTTTATATAGGTATAATATACACATGGTTTTTTCCTGACGGTAACTTTTATTAATAATAAAGCTCTTGAGGCTTCTTGACGCTTCTTGTCGCTTCTTGTCGCTAAATAGTGAGACCCTATATCTAATATCGCGATATACCTATTACCGCGAATGCCTGTATAATATCAATCTTGGAAGACATACGCAAAGCTCCAATTTCTGTTAGCATCAGCATTTGTTTGCATTTTGTATTGGCAACTGTTTTTTACTCAACACATTTAAGTGACCTTATTACAGTTAACTATTGATGCCATTCTTTACATGGTTGAAATTTTTTAGACTCATGAAATCCTTCAATGATAAGATTTAAAATTTCAGTTTCTGAAAGTTAAGTCTGTCACTGTCATTCATATCCAGTGCTTGTTTTTAATCCTTTGCAAATTTTCTTAATGAACTCCCATTGTGCTTTATTCAGACAAGGTTCTGTGCATTTCTGTGTACACGGAGAGTCAAACCTAGTGCACATCAAATATATATCTGTACTTCTACATTAATCAGTGATTTAAAAAACTATTTAACTTCCCTCTGAATTGGGGCTTTGTATATTTATCAATTTATGATTGCTGGAAATATAAAAAAGTTCTTTATCATTTTTTTAAAGTATCGCAAATATAGAGCAAATATATAGATCTGCTGTCCTCTTTTTCAACAAAAATATTTTAAGAGATAAGTTATGTTTTTGATGTGTGGAAATTATGACCCATGCATATTTTTTGATGCACAGCAATTAAAACTGAAGCATCAGTTCAAAACACCTTGATTTGCCTTGTGCATATAATCTTTAGCAAGTTGATGAAATTTCTACATATGTATAATTGAGCCAATTTTACACTAGGTAAATAGGTCAGCCAGTCACAGCGTGCAAATAAATAATAGACAACTTGATTGAATATGTATTTGATTCGATTACCGACATACTTGAAAATTCCCAAAATTTAAAATTTAGCAGCTCTAAAGTAAATAGACAAAATACATGTTTTGGAGCACCCACGTGTGTTAAATATAGTTACAATTTTTTCTTTGGTCACATGACTTACATATGTGTTGGCAAATCCCATTTTTTGTGTACTTTCTAACACTGTGAAAGAAGTTTCTTGTTGTAATATGTTTGTGCTTAAAATTATAAACATGATGTATCTAGTGAGTGTACCTGGATTTCGTACACATTCTATGAAAAATCCCACACACAGTGTCACAAATACACACCTTGTCCTGTTTATAAACGTTTTCTATCTTTAGTAGTAATAATACTTGTGATGATGTATTGATAATATTGGAAATCAGCATAAGACATTGTTTAAAATTTTGTGAGGTAATTTAGATGTTTAATTCTGATGGAAGACATTGACTCAAATTAGGATGCTATTATCTATTTAGTTGTGTAAAAAATGGAAAGGGAGTTTTCCATGTTGGTGCAATTTGGATTGTTCATTGTTTGAAAGTCATTATAATTAATTAGATTCAGGAAAGGTTATAAACAGAAAATTAGAATATATATTGTTTCATATTATTTCTCATCTTATGTTACATATAAAACATGCCAATGTATAATACACAATATTTACAAATGTATAGTATTTCAGAAGGGATTTAATTATACTAACAGAAATTGACAAAACCTGGAGATATTTTGCAAGTTAATGCTTACAACTACCGTTACCTGTTTATATTGACTCAAGATTAAGTTTTGACTCACCAGATTTTGAGGTCAGGGGTAAAATGTTTCCACTTTTGAGTTCTATAGAGAACCCTGATGTTGGAAATACTTTGATTATACTCAGATTCATTCTGAGGTCTTCCACATTAGTAAAACATGGCATATACATTTGTATATATATTAAACATGTAATGTTAAAATTGTGTTGAACCACATTTAAAAAAAAAAGGTTTTATTATAAAAATGTCACTGTACATTTATAAAGTTTTGACTGTGTCAAAATGAGATGTGATTTTTATTAAAAGAAACTGTCCAGCACCATGGCTGTATGACTTTTAACATACTTAATGATGTCTTCTAACATGTATGCTAAATGCAAGATATGATTTTAAGAACATTCTCTCTATATAGATAAAATACCAGAAGAACAGTCGAAGGCAGATGAGTTGCAACTGTTTACAGAGATATATCATGAATGGAAAGGTGTGGTGGCAGGTCATCATTTGAAGCTTCCAAGAATATATGAAAAGGTCAGTAACTCTTGGTGCTCAATAAGTCTTCATATCAGAATGCTTTAAAGATTTACTGCTCACAGAGTATTTACTTTGTCAAATTCTACTAGCACCATGCTAATCCAGTTCCGGTCATTGTTATTCCACAGTGTTTGATGTCAAAAACTGATAATGATTCCTTTGCATTTTATTTAAAATTAGCAAAAGTTGAAACTTTATTCAGAAATTCAGTCCACCATGATTACATGTAGATTAATATCTGTTTAAAGAAAACATTAAAAATTTGCCAACATAGTTTTGTAACTCATAATTTGAATTGATATAAAAGCCTTCAATAATATGGCCTGAAATGACAAAAAAAACACCTCTTTTTAATATGAATATAGGAAGTTTAAGCTTTGACAGTAGAAACATTTTTGTTTAAATTTGTAAAGTATGGTGCATTATCAAAGTTTTACGCATTAACTCTGGTTAATTATTCTATTTTAATGATATTATAAAAAAATCTTTCAGTATATTTATATATTTGTTTCATCATTTATATTTCATACAGCTTCCATCAGAAGAGGAGCCTTTATTGTTGAAGTTAAGGGAAGAATCAAGGGCTGTGTTTTTGCAAAGAAGGAGTCGAGAACTGCTGGACAATGATGAACTTCAGGTATTCAAATATATTGCCTCTCACAATTCTATCTCAACTGGTGCACAAGCTCATTATTAATTGTCATCTATTAACAGCCATTTCTCTTAAATTGTCTGTATTTTTAACATCATACAAGTATTTTTGATGTTTTGTAGACTATATAAAAGTTGTTGTTTGCATGTTTGTGTTTTACAATCCGCATTTCAAAAAGGCCTCCATCTCTTTAAGTCCAAACTTTTGAAAGAATCTTCTCAAGAATCATTCAACAATTTTAAAATTTCCAAAATGTTTAGAAATGATCACTAGCAAGCTGGTACAAATTAATGTCCCTGAGGCAAAAACATCAGTTTTCCTTGATCTTGTTTCACCTTCGTTGACATATTAGTTATATAATCCTTGATTCCAGAGAAGTGTCTTTGATTCAAGATAGATTCCGGATACTGTAATTTTCATTTTTCTTTATTGACACGTTTTATAATCTTTTATTCTAGAAATTGTAATTTTCTTTCATCTTTATTGACATGTTATATAATCTTTGATTTCAATGAGTGTAATTTTCTTTCACCTTTATTGACATGTTCTATAATCTTTTATTCTAGAAATTGCAATTTTCTTCCATCTTTATTGACATGTTATATAATCTTTGATTTCAGTGAGTGTCATTTTCTTTCACCTTTATTGACATGTTCTATAATCTTTTATTCTAGAAATTGCAATTTTCTTTCATCTTTATTGACATGTTATATAATCTTTGATTTCAGTGAGTGTAATTTTCTTTCACCTTTATTGACATGTTCTAAAATCTTTTATTCAAGAAACTGGAATTTTCTTTCATCTTTATTGACATGTTATATAATCTTTGATTTCCGTGAGTGTAATTTTCTTTCACCTTTATTGACATGTTCTATAATCTTTTATTCTAGAAATTGCAATTTTCTTCCATCTATATTGACATGTTATATAATCTTTGATTTCAGTGAGTGTCATTTTCTTTCACCTTTATTGACATGTTCTATAATCTTTTATTCTAGAAATTGCAATTTTCTTTCATCTTTATTGACATGTTATATAATATTTGATTTCAGTGAGTGTAATTTTCTTTCACCTTTATTGACATGTTCTAAAATCTTTTATTCAAGAAACTGTATTTTTCTTTCATCTTTATTGACATGTTCTATAATCTTTTATTCTAGAAATTGCAATTTTCTTCCATCTTTATTGACATGTTATATAATCTTTGATTTCAGTGAGTGTCATTTTCTTTCACCTTTATTGACATGTTCTATAATCTTTTATTCTAGAAATTGCAATTTTCTTTCACCTTTATTGACATGTTCTATAATCTTTTATTCTAGAAATTGCAATTTTCTTCCATCTTTATTGACATGTTCTATAATCTTTTATTCTAGAAATTGCAATTTTCTTCCATCTTTATTGACATGTTATATAATCTTTGATTTCAGTGAGTGTCATTTTCTTTCACCTTTATTGACATGTTCTATAATCTTTTATTCTAGAAATTGCAATTTTCTTTCACCTTTATTGACATGTTATATAATCTTTGATTTCAGTGAGTACAATTTTCTTACACCTTTATTGACATGTTATATAATCTTTGATTTCAGTGAGTACAATTTTCTTCCATCTTTATTGACATGTTCTATAATCTTTTCAGAGATTGTGGTTCCTGCTTGACCAGTATCACACGCCACCACTTGTAGGTGAGGACCAGATGATTAACTTCGAAGACTTCCAGAAAGTTGCAGCAGAGGCAGGTCCAAAATGCCAGTATGTAGATGTATTATAGTTGCAATGGTCTAGTGGTTAGCATGCTTGTTCCAAGACCCAGAGACCCCCGTTGTGGCTTCCCATAGTACCCTATTTGGGCATTTGCTTAAAACATATTCCAACCTGTGTGTAGGGAAAGTACACATTACACATGAAATATCTTACTGAAATATATATGTTAATCATTTATTAGGCCTGTAAACCTCTTTCACAAATGAGATTTTCTATATACCGGTAATGATCAGTTTGTGATTGCTGGAAGTACGAATCTGTGAATTGTCAGTAGATGGGTGAAAGAAGGTGGGGAATGTATTGTTCCTTTTTAAGCTGTGCTAATTATTATGATTTATTAAAAATGGTATTAACCCCAATTATGTGCAGTACAGTTCAATTTTATGGTTGACTATTTTTATTCTGTTTTATCATTAATATAAATTAGAGCCATTTTCCCCTTTTTCAGACAATTTTTCAAAGCCAATGTGTTCAGCAAGTTATTGCAAACGGATCCATATGGTCGTATATCAATCATGCAATTTTTTAACTATGTGATGCGAAAAGTTTGGTTACACCAGACTCGCATTGGTCTGTCACTGTATGACGTAGCCGGGCAGGGATATCTTAAAGAATCGGTAAGTATGAGTTTTATGAATTTTCATATTGTAAGAGTTTTTACAAAATGTGCAGATTATGTTTGATATCTAACTATATAAAGTCAGTTATGAGAAAATGGAGTTAAAATGCCTTAGATTGAACCCGCAACCACAAATTATGGGTTTGACATTTTACTACCAGACCATGTGAATAAGTAAATGATGAATATTTTTATATGTTTGCTACTTGAGTGTGATATTCAGAACAACTGATTGCAAGTAATTGTTCTTGTATTAACATTTTAATGCATTCGTTTATAAAGATTTGTTTATGTGAATAGTGAGCGTCTTTTTATGCCATCCTGGACTGACAGACGATCAGTTAATCTTAACCACTTCCTAGGATCCTGGAAGGTTAACGAGTACTTGGGCACACCCATCTATGCAAGTAACTGATAACTCTCTCTTGAATCAGTGCTGAGAAACAAATGACAATGTCTTATATCACTCATCATGGAGACAGTGACCAAGAAGGGAATTCAAATTCCCAACCCCTGGATTGTTAAGCAGACACGCTGCCAACTGAGCTAAACAAGTTCGGCCTTTTGGCTCATCTTTTTGAGAAAAAACCCGAAGTTCTGTTGTTATAACCCTGGCGTTGGTGTCAGCGCCCGGTAAATGGTTTATGTTTAGCTCAACTTTGTCTGTTTTACAACAAACTACTGATGCATAGTGACTAGACTTCATAAACACATTCATATCATGTTATACAAACAATGTACTGTATAGCTAAATTACGGAAATTTCCATACTTTGGGCCCTTAAACTTTAGGTTAAAATTTTTTTATTTAGCTTGGGTTTGAATTTTTTTAAATCAATTTTATGTTTCAGTTATAGGTATTGTTTCTGTAAATAGACCACCATCATGTTAATGTTTACATCACTGACCTACTTTATGGACAACAGCGAGCGTCTGCACCAATTTGCGGTGCTCTTGTTATAGATTGTAATTCTGGTATTAAAGACCAAAAGAACAAATATTTATTTGAATTTATTCATTATTGATTTAATGAAGGGTGTGTATACTGCTGTAGTTTAATCATTGTTTTTATCATCCCAGGAAAGTTGATCAATTTGCATACATTTACATGTAATATTTTTTGTATACTCTTTCATGAAGTTATTGATATTTATATTTCAGACTGTTTAATAATGTTTGATTTTTCTTTTCAGGATTTGGAAAATTATATCTTAGAACTCATACCCACATTGCCTCAGGTATTA
Organism: Panopea generosa; assembly: GCA_029582155.1. Lineage (NCBI taxonomy): Eukaryota > Metazoa > Mollusca > Bivalvia > Adapedonta > Hiatellidae > Panopea > Panopea generosa. The sequence continues at coordinate 51,363,240 of CM055897.1, forward strand.
TATGTTAGTTTATGCTATCTGTGTGTACATTTATATGATGTATTATATACATTGATAATATATATATATGTAATTGTGTGATGTTACAGAAAGCATTTGGACATGTTATATGATATTTATGCATATTACATTTTTGTTAATATTTAGATAAATTTATGTTAATGTTAAGCAGATTTTTTTTCAAAAAAAAAATAGATTTTGAAAAAAAAATCAGTATGATTGGAACAAAATAATATAAGAGTCACATAATGATATATAATAAACATAGGTTTAAATCTACTGTTCTTAATTTAACTATGAAAAGTACATGTTAGGTATGCAATGTTGTGCCATTTCTAGAGCATATTTGTCACTGTTTATTCATATCCAATCAATATTCATTAAGTTTAAAATAATTAATTAAGTACAATTTATATTTGTAAAAAAAGGAAATATATATTTCTATATTATATAGAAGTAATCCATTATATTATAATTGTATAAGAGAAAGTTTTTCCCCCTATAATATACATAAGAATATATATACATATAGATGTGTGTGTGTGTGTATATATATTATATATATATATATATATGTGTGGCTTTGAATTGTAACCAGATTTATCGTCAGGTGAGTCCCTTATTGTACCTATAAAGCAGCATGTGCTATGTGGATAAAGAAACGCTTAATGGGAATAGTGTCAAACTTAAAAAAAAGAAGAGCTAAACTTCGTTACTTCAACGCTGAATGATGATTTTGTTACAGTATTTAGTTAGTTTGTAATATACACATCTTATTTAAACTTGCTGTCCTCACAAGTCACAAATCTGTTCATTTAAAAGGATGTGAATTTGACGAGGACTTGATCACAGTCTTTATGTATATTGATTTTATTATCAGTTAAATTTCTATGGATATTTTACATTTACAGATTTTAATAATCGGTTAATCAATATGGGTCAGTTCTGCTGTTTTCGTTTGTTTCAAGACCTACTATTCCTTGCATGCTATCTACCTGTTCCCATGCTTATATTCCAATGGTTCTCAATGACCGATGCTTTTCTAAGACTCTTTGACATTTGCATAATGAAATGATAGTTATTCTATAATTGATTCATCTTTCTGATATCTGCATATACAGGGTGTTTAAAAAGTTGATATTCAAAAGTCAACATAATGAATATCCTATTAATTTGTTTTCACCACAAAAATAAATGGTATGCAAATATTTTGTTTAATATATCAAAATAACATCTTCCTGCATGTCATTGAAAAATAGAGTTACATTTCTTGTCACAGAGTCTCTTATAGTAGGAAACAATCAGAATATGTTTTTGTTGTATTCATGTATAGATATATTTAAAAAAAAAATGAAATATTTATTACATTCTGTTCGGCAAATAAATGTCGTAAGGAACAGCAATCTTGTTTGGTAGGAAACAACATTCTATATGGTGAACTGTAAAGCAGTTCCCAAGCTCGACCCAGTGCTCTCCAAAATCAACACATAGTACTGGTTCTACCCAGTAAGCGGTAGTGAGGGCAGTTCATTACTTCACCATCAAGCTAACGTAAATTGGTATAAACAAACTGTAAACTGATCAACTTATAAATAAATATTGACTTGTAAAATATATGTCTGATACTTGGAAATAAAATAAATGTTAACAAGAAAAATGTTTATTGCTGTATATAAATGTATATAACAGTAATTAGCGTGAAAATAAGCAAAATATGATGAACATGGCACCATACCTTAATTGCTTTAAAAAGAAATGGATCCTTACAAACTTTATCAACACCCTGTATACTGTACATTTAATAATATTATGTAAATGTGGCATGTAAGAACATTACTAGTACATGTATGTATGAATCAGTATTTGGCATGAATAAAAGTTACAGTAAGTGGGATAAAATGAACTTTACTACTGAGTAATATTGCTGATAGTCGGTCACATTTTGGCAGTTTGTATGACTGCATTTGACCTCAAAGCATGAAAATGCAACACGCATCTCTCATTTTGCATGATGTTAAGTTCTGTAAATAACAATACTCATTGTTTATGAAATTACTCTTTTCTGCGAGTTAAATCAAAATCTTTATATACCTACAAAATGATGTTTATAAATGATATGGAATTTATGGTAAGTAACACATTAAAATAAAGAAAAACATATTTAAAGAAATCCAGGTAATGAATATCAGACCCCCCTCCTGTTGTAACATACCAATGTTTCCTTGGTGAAGTGCACCATTGCTAAGCAGATCTGGTGTATGAATGGTAAAGTTCTGAAGTAATCCACATTAGTTGTAAAATTCATAATTTTATACACTTTTTTGAAGAAAAAAAATGAAAAGAATCATTGCTGTCTTGGATTCGAAACTAACATGAAATACAGATTTACCTAATTAGCTTTATATTGGTAGAAATAGGGACTTCTTAATTATGTGTATACTTATTTATTTTGATAATTGTATTTTTATGTTTTTCACAGTTGAATGGCTTGGAGAAGTCCTTCTACTCATTCTATGTATGTACAGCTGTTAGGAAGTTCTTCTTCTTTCTCGACCCAATGAGGAAAGGAAAAATCAAAATTCAAGATATTCTAGCTTGTAGTTTCTTAGATGATTTACTAGAAGTAAGTTCAACGTTTCCCATTATCAAGATTAATCATTTAATTTTATAATCATTCTGATTAACTATTTTCAGCATTTAAACTAATTCACCAATAAAAAATTCGTTGTCAGATTCATTAATTTTATGTTCCAACCTGATACAATTCAAACTGTTTACAGTGTGCATGTTTGCCTCATCTGCATACCAACAGAATATTACCCATTTCACATGGAGAAAGTAATGTCATTTTGCCTAGCTTTGAACAAAATCATGCTTTATGAATTTTAATCGTCCTCAGCAGTCAAGTAGTCTAGGCACTGTCATCTCAAGATCACCTCTCACTGCTCAGGTTGTGGGTTTGAGCCCAGGTTTGTCCAAAATCTGAATGTTAGTAATATTTACATTTAAATGGTGGAAGGACAGTGATTCTAATGGGTGATTCATGCTGAGGTCTTCATTCACTAATAAAACTGGATACCATATATAACCCGTTGAAATTGGCTTTAAGCTCCATTCCATGAATCTCATGAATAAAATTCATAGCAGATTAAAAAAGAAAATTTGTTGATTTATTGTTATGTAATTTGTTTTCCAGCTCAGGGATGAAGATCTATCAAAAGAAATGCAAGAGAACAACTGGTTCTCTGCTCCATCTGCTCTACGTGTGTATGGTCAGTACCTGAATCTGGACAAGGACCATAATGGCATGTTAAGCAAGGATGAACTGGCCAGGTTGGTTTGAGAGATTGATTTGTGTACACATACATGGTAAATAGAGAATATCATGTTAGTGTCTAATACTATCAACTTTATCAGATGAGATTTAGAAAAAAGCAGGATAAGATAAAGTTGATAATATTAGAAACTAACATGGTATTCTTTTTATCATGTCAATATTTCTGATTTGTCTTTTTTATGAAATTGAAAATCATCATCAAACTAAAAGTTAAAAGTAGTTCCGTCCAGGTCAAAATGTATAATTATACATGTCATGTGCCTCATAAACTTGCATTGACATGATAAACCTATGCTTATCAGACAGGCAGTTTATCAACAGAAATTAATCATGTCAGTGCATTCATTTCTGTATGCATTCATGAATGCATTAACATGATTATGTTTTTTCTAAGTTATTCAGAAGTTGTCCCACAAGTTCCTCCTTTTTGAGAGAGAGCGCAATCAAACTGATATAAATTGGATCTAATTCTTGGATTGTGACATAAAATTAAATGATTAAATGTGACTAATTTGGGCATCAACTTTCAGTAAGAGGTATACATCCTCATATAACTTACTCAAGTTTCAACAGGGTCGATGAAATTGATATTGACTGTCACTTTATTTTTTAGCTCTACTGGCCAAAGGCCAGAAGTGCTTATGCGATGGTGCGTTGTCTGTCGTCCGTCGTCTGTCGTCTGTCGTCTGTCGTCTGTTAGCAGCACTTTCTCTGAAACCACTAGGCCAATTAAACTGAAACTTCACATGGGTGTTTCTATTGCATAGGAGACTATACAGAAGATTTTTTTTTTTTTCGATCTGAAATTCAAGATGATTTTGCTTATATCTTCACAGAAGCATTGTTTGGTGAAGGAGGTTCAGATTTGCAAAAATGACTGGGTTCCTATGTCTTAAGGGGTCAGGAGGGGCCCCAAAAGGGTAAAAATTGGGAATTACTAAATTCGTTTTCTTAAGAACCGGTATGTCATATTTTTTCATATTTTGCATAAATTATCCCTATGTGTAGGGGTTTGATTGTAGATAAAATTTTAGGGGCTAAAATTTATAGGGGCCCTGTAAGGGGACTTACAATTCTACATAGGGATACTATGGGAAAACAGAAAATTCTCTTTTTCTTTCATCTGTTCTTAAACCGCTAGGCCAATTATACTGAAACTTCACATGGATGTTTCTATTGCATAGGAGACTATACAAAAGATTTTTTTTTTCGATCTGAAATTCAAGATGGCCGCCGTTACTAAAAATAGTCCAAAACTTAAAAAATCTTCTTCTCATGAACGGCCCAACAGATTTTCAAAATGTTTATGTAGTAATGATGACCAACTATAGTTTTGTTAGATTTGTTCAAATGGTGTCCCTAGGGTTAAATATGATCCTGCCTCAAGGGTTTACTTAGGGGACACATGTCATTATAATATTTATTTTTTTTGAAATGGAAATGATTTTGCCTATATCTTCACAGAAGCATTGTTTGGTGAAGGAGGTTCAGATTGGTAAAAATGACTGGGTTCCTATGTCTAAAGGGGTCAGGAGGAGCCCCAAAAGGGTAAAAATTGGGAATTACTAAATTCGTTTTCTTAAGAACCGGTATGTCAGATTTGTTCATATTTTGCATAAATTATCCCTATGTGTAGGGGTTTGATTGCAGATAAGAATTAAGGGGCTAAAATTTATAGGGGCCCTGTAAGGGGGCTTAGAATTTTACATAGGGATATTATGGGAAAACAGAAAATTCTCTTTTTCTTTCATCTGTTCTTAAAACGCTAGGCCAATTCAAACTGAAACTTCACATGGGTGTTTCTTTTGCATAGGAGACTATACAGAAGATTTTTTTTTTTCGATCTGAAATACAAGATGGCCGCCATTACTAAGAATAGTCCAAAACTTAAAAAATCTTCTTCTCATGAACGGCCCAACAGATTTTCAAAATGTTTATGTAGTAATGATGACCAACTATAGTTTTGTTAGATTTGTTCAAATGGTGTCCCTAGGGTTAAATATGATCCTGCCTCAAGGGTTTACTTAGGGGACACATGTCATTATAATATTTATTTTTTTTGAAATGGAAATGATTTTGCCTATATCTTCACAGAAGCATTGTTTGGTGAAGGAGGTTCAGATTGGTAAAAATGACTGGGTTCCTATGTCTAAAGGGGTCAGGAGGAGCCCCAAAAGGGTAAAAATTGGGAATTACTAAATTCGTTTTCTTAAGAACCGGTATGTCAGATTTGTTCATATTTTGCATAAATTATCCTTATGTGTAGGGGTTTGATTGCAGATAAGAATTAAGGGGCTAAAATTTATAGGGGCCCTGTAAGGGGGCTTAGAATTTTACATAGGGATATTATGGGAAAACAGAAAATTCTCTTTTTCTTTCATCTGTTCTTAAAACGCTAGGCCAATTCAAACTGAAACTTCACATGGGTGTTTCTTTTGCATAGGAGACTATACAGAAGATTTTTTTTTTCGATCTGAAATACAAGATGGCCGCCACTACTAAGAATAGTCCAAAACTTAAAAAATCTTCTTCTCATGAACGGCCCAACAGATTTTCAAAATGTTTATGTAGTAATGATGACCAACTATAGTTTTGTTAGATTTGTTCAAATGGTGTCCCTAGATTTAAAAACGACCCCGCCCCGATGTTTCTATTGCATAGTAGAATTTCAAAAAGTGCTATGGCCACTATGAATCAGTAGAGCGTCCTCAGGCCCTCTTGAGCCTCTTGTTTGTTCTAAGAGTTGGAGTATTAAAAACTATTGTGTTTAAAATTCAACATGTAAATGAAGCACATTTGGATTTAGATGGTTCAAAGCACTAGGCAGATGAGTATTAGCTTCATGTGGAAGTACTAGGCTCAAAACAATGTTCACTGGGAAATACAAAAACAAGTCATGCCCAGTTACAGAACACATTAAGGTAGTCGAAGTTTTAGAAGTTATTTGATGTTTATAAAAATATCTCTATGTAGACTTCATGCTTCATAATGATTGAAAACAAAATATTTTAAGACAGTTTAAAAAGTTAAAAGAGTCTGTTTTATTTTAATCTTAGATACGGCACGGGCACATTGACAGATGTGTTTTTAGATAGGGTGTTCCAAGAATGTCTGACATACGAGGGGGAAATGGTAAGTTGAAGCTAAAATATTGACATCTTGTTGTTAGTTTATACTTTCTTATTTAAGCTTGATTGCCAAGATAACTCAGAGTTTGTATTTACCACTTTCTTGTTTGCTTCCTGGGAAGAACCAATACTGAGTGTGGTTTTTTGAAAGGCCATCGGGTCGAACTGGGGATTGAACCTGCAACCTCTAGCATAAGCGACCAACACTCAACACTTTCCACAGCACTACAGCTCCGCTTTATCATGTAATTGTTATATATCTATGGTTAAATATAGCTTATATGTACATTCAGAAAATACACAATTGTGTTGTTAATAATAAATTATATTGAATATATGTTTGAGAAGATAGATAGCCAGTTTGAAATTAAAATGACTGTACTGGAATTATTATGTATCAAATTAGCTGTAGGTAACTTTCCACTAGTGTTGTTGATTGTGCACAGAAATATGAAAAGCTTGGCTTGAATAAACATGAAGTGACATCCAGTTAACCCTTTACTTCATATTGAACTCTTTGGACACCTCTAATATAGACGCCTTTGGACACCTCTAAAATTGACGTCTTTGGACACCTCTTATATAGACGCCTTTGCATACCTCTAATATAGACGCCTTTGGACACCTCTAATATAGACGCCATTGGACACCTAATATAGACGCCTTTGGACACCTTTAATACACCTCTAATATAGACGCCTTTGGACAACTCTAATATAGACGCCTTTGGACACCTAAATTAGACGCCTTTGGACACCTCTAATATAGATGCCTTTGGACACGCCTTTGTACACCTCTGATATAGACACCTTTGGACACCTCTAATATAGACGCCTTTGGACACCTAATATAGAAGGTTTTTGAATTATTGGGTGAATTATGTTTATATTAATTGACAGAGTGGAAAACAGTGCAGGAAGTGTTCAGATTACTCATAACGAGCAATCTGAACTCTTCCTGTACTGTTTTCAAAGGCTTTCTCTGATTGGTACAGGAAAATGCATATCTATGGAATAAAGGGTTAAACATATTTTTATATCTACAGGACTACAAGACATACCTAGATTTCGTGTTAGCGTTAGAAAATCGTAAGGAGCCAGAAGCATTACGATATTTGTTCCGTATTTTAGATGTTCAGTCGCGGAGCCACCTCAATGTATTCTCACTTAATTATTTTTTTAGGGTAAGTAGTTTTCTATACTTGTATTAATACAAAGTAGACATATAAACTTTATTTACAAATTGAATATATGTACAGTACAAACCTAAGAAATTTATTTTTTGTGGGACCTTTTAACAAGTATTTTGACTCATGGCCATACCTTTGATTCTGTAGTCCATGATTTCCTCTCTCTCTGAAGTTTTATGCTGCATTAAACATCAAATTTTTGCTTACCCATGCCAAAGGTATACATTTGTTTTATTCGTGCATATTAAAGTACTATTATTGTTTGCGGGATATTAGACCAATTCACATAATAGTGTATCAACAGCTTTACATCAACTATAAGGTATTTTTCCAAAAGTCAGGTTGCATCATATTTGTCTTTTAAGTAAATTCAGAATTCAATATAAATAGTAGTAGTTGAGTGTAAACAATAAGATATTTATTTGCTATAGGATATTGATTACATTACTAAATATTACACAGTTATTATATAATATTAAGATAAAATTGCTATATTTGACTGTATATTCTCTCTAACTCACACAGTTATTACCTTGATCAATCTTTCATAGTACACTGATATCCCGATATAACATGGCCCCCGTGAGCCAAAGAGCAGGACAGTGATATAAACGGAACTACGTTACAAAACATTCCCCAAATCATCTGTGGAAATTAATGCACACATCATTTTTCACCAGTCCTAAAACTTGCCAGTTTTAAACAATGACAATAACATTAACAATAATTCTCACATTTGTATATGGTGGAGACCAGTGTAGATAGATAACCATAAGTTTTGCGGCATTTTTTTAAACTTGTCAATTCATATACTAAATGTCTGAGTTTAGGCCCTTGAATCATTAAACATTGTACTTGTATTTTTCCTTGTGTGCACTCTAGCACCTGCAGTTTTTATTGTTTTTATCTTGTCCATATACACACAGTAGTTATGTACTGTTACTTTTATGTATCGTTAAAAGATAAAATAATATAAAAAAAATGCTTCATTTGTGCACTCTAACACCAACATTTATCAGTGGGTTTTGCACAAACTTACAAAGTGTCTTATTGCTACAGAGTTAGTTTTGATTTGTTGTACATATACAATCATAAGACATTAGGCAAGTTTTTTAATTGGCCTGAAAGGACAATTAATGTCTGCTAATGGCATTGTATCATCAAGACCATCATTTAAGCTTGACACTACAACAAATAGGTTTTGTATCTGTGTACATCATGTAATGAGTTGTCTTTCTTTGTCTGTCCTCTCAACTAAACCACGGTTTGTCAAAAACAGGATTATCATATCAGCTGGTAATTTGTTAAAATCTACTTTTGATATTGAAGCTATGTCTTTTTATATATGTAACATTTCTTGTTCTTGTTGTTTTATTAATTATATTATTAAAACAAATATTTTCTGTATATAAACTGAAGTTTTGGTATAGAAATTGTTAATACTAAGCTTGTACAACTTATCAGGGAGTCATGCACAAATATGAGACTGAGCTACCAGTGAGTATAGAAACTACTTACTACTGAAGCTAACATACTGTCTTTACAACTCTCTAACAAACAGACTGATGATTTCTTCATTTTCATGTTAAGCTTGCAAAACGCTACAGTCATTATCAAGCAACATTGCTGGTAATTTAGGGAGAAGTATACACTTGTCTCTTTGATATCTTACTTTTTGGGATTATTTGGGGAGAAAAAGGGGAGGTGTACACAATCATTAGTGGTATAAATGACTCAAACTAATGTCTTGTATTTGTAAAATATGCAATATAGCAGTTGCTGGTCTTGGTCATTGAAGTTTACCGTTTTGTGACACATTAAGATATGTTTACAGTCAAACCTGTCTTAAGCAGCCAGTCAAGGGAAGAAGCAAAAGTGGCCTTTTAAGACAAGTTGTTACAGGCTAATTTGCTCTGAAAGCTTAAGAATGAGAAATTGCTAATGTGGTTGCTGAAGACTTCCACTGTATATAGGTAATATGTGAAGAAAAAGAAAATATTTTTTTGAGTGTTTAACCATGCCCAATTTATGTCATGAAAAATCATTTTTGTCTCGCCACGACGAAGGAGCGAATGCGAGATTAAGGTGTTGCTTTTCCGTTGATGGCGGTGGCGTCAAACATTTATATTTAGCTCCAACGTTAAGTTTTCGTTTTTTTTCTCTCCCATGTGTGTATTAACGGTCAAAGCGGAGACGGCGAGACATATCATTCCTGGAACTCTTGTTATTTTCTTCAATGTAATGTGTGCTTCCTTACACATGACGTGTATCGGTCCAGCTTATACACGTGACATGTGTACTCTGATAAACATGGGTCCATCTTATACACATGACATGTGTACTCTGATAAACATGGGTCCATCTTATATACATGACATGTGTACTCTGATAAACATGGGTCCATACACGTGACATGTGTACTCTGATAAACATGGGTCCAGCTTATACACGTGTAATGTGTTATCTGATAAACATGGGTCCAGCTTATACACATGACATGTGTACTCTGATAAACATGGGTCCAGCTTATACACATGACATGTGTACTCTGATAAACATGGGTCCAGCTTATACACATGACATGTGTACTCTGATTAACATGGGTCTAGTTTATACATGTGACATGTGTACTCTGATAAACATGGGTCCAGCTTATGCATGTGACATGTGTTTTCCCATAAACATGTGTCCAGCTTCTGTCTCATTGTAAAGAAATGGCATACAGAACATTACCATTTCAAGGACACATAGACAAAATCCCAATGCCCTGGGTTGGACCTAAATACATTATTGTAACGGTCTTGTCTTATGACATAACTTGATCTGATGTTTAAATCATGATGGTGGACTAGTCAAATTTCACAGACAGACTTGATCTGATGTTTAAATTATGATGGTGGACCAGTCAAATTTCACTGACAGATATGATATGATGTTTAAATCATGATGGTGAACCAGTCTAATTTCACTGACAGACTCGATCTGATGTTTTAATTATGATGGTGAACCAGTCAAATTTCACTGACATACTTGATCTGAAGTTTTAATCATAATGGTGGACCAGTCAAATTTCACAGACAGACTTGATCTGATGTTTAAATCATGATGGTGGACTAGTCAAATTTCACAGACAGACTTGATCTGATGTTTAAATTATGATGGTGGACCAGTCAAATTTCACTGACAGACTTGATCTGATGTTTAAATCATGATGATGGACCAGTCAAATTTCACTGACAGACTTGATCTGATGTTTTAATGATGATGGTGAACCAGTCAAATTTCACTGACAGACTTGATCTGATGTTTTAATCATGATGGTGGACCAGTCAAATTTCACTGACAGACTTGATCTGATGTTTAAGTCATGATGGTAGACCAGACAAATTTCACAGACAGACTTGATCTTATGTTTCAATTATGATGGTGGACCAGTCAAATTTCACTGACAGACTTAATCTGATGTTTGAATCATGATGGTAGACCAGTCAAATTTCACTGACAGACTTGATCTGATGTTTAAATTATGATGGTGGACCAGTCAAATTTCACTGACAGCCTTGATCTGATGTTTAATTCATGATTTCAAATTCCATGAAATTAAATAAGAGTTATATATAGGGAAAATGTTAAAATTTTCATGCAGACGCGATAGTACCCCACTTTTTCATTCAAACTTTACCAAACTTGCATAGCAGTTATATAACACAAGATTCCAATTAAATTCTTGGACCAGTGTGATTCGACCACAAATGCCTCTGCCACAGGGCTTATTAGCATATTTTAAGCAAAATTTAAAGAAAAAAAAAGTTAAAAGTGAATATATCAGGATTTTTTTTAAATTGTAAAATTGGTTAAAAACATTTTTTTTCTCAATATCATACCTATATAAATACACTGACCCTATATTACCAAAAGGATATATATTTAAGCATGCCAAAATAATATATTTAAAAGGGCTTTCCCAACTTCGGCTATGCCTAGGTTAGACTAAAATACATTTCCCGCTTAAAATTGCATGTTGTTTTGTGACATATTAAATGAGTCGTGTGATTTCATTTTTTATTTCAATCTGTTCCGTCTTTCAGGTTAAGATGTTGTAAAAATTGTTTCATCTTAGAAGTCTGAATGACAAAGTGAAGGTAGTCAAGCAGTATTTGAGTGCTGTCTATTTTTAGAATGGAGATTTCATTTCATGTTTACCACTCCAATTTAAACATTGATTTTGTCACATTTTGGTTGATTTGACATACCAAACTATTTGGATTTTGTTATAAGATGCTTAATATCTATTTTAATAATTCATTTATTTTTTTTAAAATATTTATAGGTTGAATCCTGATATACTCCCTTCAAGGCCTACCCCTTAGACATATTTTACATGTAGCATTGCATGGTGGTCCCCTAAAACGTTTGTGGAAGCTTTGTGCCTGGGATAAAATTTTGGGCTGTCATACTCCAGGGGCTTATAAGCCCAATTTAAAAAATCTCAATCACCATATTTGTGCATTGGTTACTACTCAGAACTATGCAGCATGCTTCAAGATGAATTGGATCTCTATGGACTTTTGTTGTACAAAATATACTTTTTCATAGTCACACTTTGTGATACAACAATATAGATGAAATATAGATTTATTTTCACAAATTTCTCATGTCGATTTTGTTGCTTACATGAACAAACAGACTTAATTGTGACATAACTTCATAAGTGTACATGCATTTAAATAAATGCCTGGTCATTGTCAGCTATTAGAAATATTTTCAACCTCTTCCTTCTAATAGGATAGTGACAAGATAGTGAAAATAATAATATTTTTTTGACAAATCTTCATCTCATCAATTATTTGAAATATTTTTATTAATAATGATGACACCAAAAGCTATAGGTCAAACTTTTTAAAGATATTGCAAGCTACTTTTTAAAAGTTTTATTTTTAAAAAAGTTGTTTGTGTGTTAGCTTCAGCTTCCATATCTAAACCATTAATCTAGATTTCTTTTGTTTTTATTTTTTTGTATTAATATACTAGTTTCCATTCATATATAGAATTAGCCACATACTATTAATGATATATTCCTGGTGCCCTATCAGCGTTAGTCTTGCCATCTGTGACGTGGTCATGGTAAGCTATCTGTCTTAACCATACTATCTATGACATAGTCATGGTACACTGTCATTCTTAGCCATACCATCTGTGGCATATTCATAATGCATCATCAGTATAAGCCATACCATCTGTGACATATTCATGGTGCACTATCAGTCTAAGCCATATCATCTGTGACATATTGATGGTAAGTTTCTGTTTTAGCCACACCATCTGTGACATAGTCTTAGTACACTGTCTGACTTAGCCATACCATCTGTGGCATATTCATAATGCATCATCAGTTTTAGCCATACCATCTGTAACATAGTCATGGTGCACTATCAGTCTTAGCCATACCATCTGTGACATAGTCATAATACACTGTCTGACTTAGCCATACCATCTGTGGCATATTCATAATGCATCATCAGTCTTAGCCATACCATCTGTGACATATTCATGGTACACTGTCAGTCTTAGCCATATCATCTGTGACATAGTCATAGTACACTGTCTGACTTAGCCATACCATCTGTGGCATATTCATAAACCATCATCAGTCTACGCCATACCATCTGTGATAGATTCATGGTGCACTATCAGTCTTAGCCATACCATCTGTGACATAGTCATAGTACACTGTCTGTCTTAGTCATACCATCTGTGACATATTCATGGTGCACTATCAGTCTTAGCCATACCATCTGCGACATATTCATGGTGCACTATCAGTCTTAGCCATACCATCTGCAACATTCATGGTGCACTATCTGTCTTAACCATACCATCTGTGACATATTTATGGTGCTCTATCAGTCTTAGCCTTACCATCTGTGTCATATTTGTAGTGCACTATCTGTTTAGCCATACCAACTGTGACATATTCAAAGTGCACTATAGATTCATCAATTGCACAATCCCTAAAAATGATCATTTATGAAACTATGTCATAGCAAATCTTGGTTGCTTATATTTGTCTTCCATATCAAAGTTTTAATACGTTTTCCTTAGATGCCCTGATTGCACATTTTTTCAGGTGGAAGAATAGGCAATAACAGCTATCCAGTAGTATAGATAAAAATTTAACATTCTTGGATTATAAAATATTATGTTTCTCTACACTTCCAGATTAGAAGGCAGAGATGATGCATGGATGCACGATAGGGCATCTGTACATTTGTAAACTGTTGTGTTAGAATTAATGTCTCACAAAACTATTGGTTACAATTGTTTTCTCTTAATTGGCTTTAAATGTTTAGTTTAACATTCGGCTTAGATCTTATCTATTTCTAGTATCCACATAAATGTCATTTGAACCAGGCCACTTTCACACTTAGAGAGAAAGCTTGAAAAACTTGAGTATTTCTCTGGGAGGTGTGTTGATTTTGGAATGAGTGGTTGTGAGTTAGAATCCCTGCCCAGCCAAAGTGTTTGTGAGGATTATTATACATCTTTGTTTTTCATTGTCATTAATCTTCCACCGGAAAGTTGTTAGTTCCTTGCGCAGTTACTTGTGTGCTAAAGTACCGGTTAACCATCCAGGAACAACAAAACTTTCTGGTTCGATGGGTTTTGGTGGTTAAATGGGATTTACTGGTACTGAATGAGTGCTTTGTTGGTGTTTTGAAACAAGGAATGTGATTGATAATTGATGTTATTGCACACTGGATAAGGATATCTGCATTTTTGCCAGGGTTAGATATTTCTTTTTTGCACACCGGATATGGATATCTGCATTTTTACCAGGGTTAGATATTTATTTCTTACACACTAGATAAGGATATCTGCATTTTAACCAGAGTTGGATATTTCTTGCACACTAGATAAGGATATCTGCATTTTTAGCAGGGTTAGATATTTCTTTCTTGCATACCAGAAAAGTACATCTGCATTTTTACCAGGGTTTGATATTTCTTGCACACTAGATAAGAATACCTGCATTTTTACCAGGGTTTGATTTTTCTTTCTTGCAAACCGGATAAGGATATCTGCATTTAAACCAGGGTTAGATATTTCTTTCTTACACACTAGATAAGGATATCTGCATTTTAACCAGGGTTAGATATTTCTTGCACACTAGATAAGGATATCTGCATTTATACCAGGGTTAAATCTTTCTTTTTTGCATACCAGAAAAGTACATCTGCATTTATACCAGGGTTTGATATTTCTTTCTTGCACACTAGATAAGGATATCTGCATTTATACCAGGGTTAGATATTTCTTTCTTGCACACTCGTGACTGGAGAAGGATATTTGCATAATTACCAGGGTTAGATATTTCTTTCTTGCACGCCGGATAAGGATATCTGCATTTTTACCAGGGTTAGATATTTCTTTCTTGCACACCGGATAAGGATATCTGCATTTTTACTAGGGTTAGATATTTCTTAAGGATATCTGCATTTTTACCAGGGTTAGATATTTCTTTCTTGCACATCGGATAAGGATATCTGCATTTTTACTAGGGTTAGATATTTCTTTCTTGCACACTGGATATGGATATCTGCATTTATACCAGGGTTAGATATTTCTTTCTTTCACACTAGATAAGGATATCTACATTTTTACCAGGGTTAGATATTTCTTTCTTGCATACCGGATAAGATCATCTGCATTTTTACCAGGGTTAGATATTTCTTTCTTGCACACCAGATAAGGAAATCTGCATTTTTACCAAGGTTAGATATTTCTTTCTTGCACATTAGATAAGAATATCTGCATTTTTACCAGGTTTTGATATTTCTTTCTTGCACTCTAGATAAGGATATCTGCATTTTTACCAGGGTTAGATATTTCTTTCTTGCAAACCGGATAAGGAAATCTGCATTTTAACCAGGGTTAGATATTTCTTTCTTGTACGTCAGATAAGAATATCTACATTTTAACCAGGTTTTGATATTTCTTTCTTGCACACTGGAAAAGGATGTCTGCATTTTAACCTGGATTTGATATTTCTTTCTTGCACAATGGAAAAGGATATCTGCCTTTTAACCAGGGTTTGATATTATTCTTTTTTGCACACCGGATAAGGATATCTGCATTTATACCAGGGTTTGATATTATTCTTTTTTGCACACCGGATAAGGATATCTACATTTATACCAGGGTTTGATATTATTCTTTTTTGCACACTGGATAAGGATATCTACATTTATACCAGGGTTTGATATTTCTTTCTTGCACACCGGATAAGGATATCTACATTTATACCAGGGTTTGATATTTCTTTCTTGCACACCGGATAAGGATATCTACATTTATACCAGGGTTTGATATTTCTTTCTTGCACACCGGATAAGGATATCTACATTTATACCAGGGTTAGATATTTCTTTCTTACACACTAGATAAGGATATCTGCATTTTAACCAGGGTTGGATATTTCTTGCACACAAGATAAGGATATCTGCATTTTTAGCAGGGATAGATATTTCTTTCTTGCATACCGGAAAAGTATATCTGCATTTTAACCAGAGTTTGATATTTCTTTCTTTCACACTGGATAAGGATATCAGCATTACCAGGTTTTGATATTTCTATATTGCACACCGGATAAGGGTATCTGCATTTTTACCAGAGTTAGATATTTCTTTCTTGCACGCCGGATAAGGAAATCTGCATTTTTACCAGAGTTAGATATTTCTTTCTTGCACGCCGGATAAGGAAATCTGCATTTTTACCAGGGTTAGATATTTCTTTCTTGCACACCGGATAAGGAAATTGCATTTTTACCAGGGTTAGATATTTCTTTCTTGCACGCCGGACAAGGAAATCTGCATTTTTACCAGGGTTAGATATTTCTTTCTTGCACGCTGGATAAGGAAATCTGCATTTTTACATATTGAATAATTTATGGCTTTTTAGGTTTGGTTAAAAAAAATCTGTCCTTTCAGATAACTGTTTTAACATGAACTTGGCAGAGCCTCTTTCCTTCCAAAACAGTTATCCCTCGAGACAGAATTTTCTATCCGAACGTCAAACTCATATAAGGATATTACAGTCTTCTGCTGGATGATATCATCTGACCACATCCAAGAGTCATCAATGATATTGTTTGAAAAGAGATCTCATCTTCCTGTGTATCTCATTTTGTGAGATGAATTTATAGTTTTATGATCTATCAACTATTAGTTATCCCAGACTAGAGCATGTTCTCTCCTTGTCTTCAGATTTTGTTCTGTGCATTGTAGATGGTCTCCTTATGATAGAGAGGGGTCAGGTTTGAAGACCATCTTAAGTTTCTTTTCACATTGGAACCACATAAGAGGATTCATCCTCAACAACTACAGTGACTAAAAAGTATTATAATTCATAATATTGATGTTGGAAAAAATGAAATTTATGAAATATCATATTCTTCGAATGTAACCCACAGGCTGATTTTGAAGCCAAAACTGGTGGAAGAAAAAAATGTATTGTTTTATAACTTGCATGCTTGAAAATGATTGTTTATTGAAAAAAAAATTTTTTTGATTGGCCAGTTATTGAAAACATATTCTGGTATAAATCTTCATTAGAACTGCCATGTACAGGGCACCTGGTATAAATTTCCATTTGAGTTGCCATATACAGGGCACCTGGTATAAATCTTCATTAGAGCTGCCATGTACAGGGCACCTGGTATAAATCTTCATTAGAGCTGCTGTGTACAGGGCACCTGGTATAAATCTTCATTAGAGCTGCCGTGTACAGAACACCCGGTATAAATCTTCATTAGAGCTGCTGTGTACAGGGCACCCGGTATAAATCTTCATTAGAGCTTCCATGTTCAGAGCATCCATTATAAATCTTCATTAGAGCTGCTGTGTACAGGGTGTCCAGTATAAATCTTCATAAGAGCTGCCGTGTACAGGGCACCTGGTATAAATCTTCATTAGTGCTGCCGTGTACAGGGCACCTGGTATAAATCTTCATTTGAGCTGCTGTGTACAGGGCACCTGGTATAAATCTTCATTAGAGCTGCAAGTGTAGAGCATCTGGTTTAAATCTTCATTAGAGCTGCTGTGTATAGGGCACCTGGTATAAATCTTCATTAGTGCTGCCGTGTATAGGGCATCTGGTATAAACGTCCATTACAGTTGCGATGTATAGGGCACCTGGTATAAATCTTCATTAGAGCTGCTGTGTACAGGGCACCTAGTATAAATCTTCATTAGTGCTGCCGTGTACAGGGCACCTGGTATAAATCTCCATTAGAGTTGCGATGTACAGGGCATCTGGTATAAATGTCCATTAAATCTGCAAGTATAGGGCACCTTGTATAAATGTCCATTAGAGCTGCCATGTATAGGACACCTGGTAAAATTTTTCATTAGAGCTGCGATGTATAGGGCACCTGGTATAAATCTTCATTAGAGCTGCGATATATAGGTAACCTTTTATAAATCTTCATTAGAGCTGAAATATATAAGGCACCTGATATAAATCTTCATTAGAGCTGCAATGTATAGAGCACCTGGTATAAATCTTTATTAGAGCTGCAATGTATAAGGCACCTGGTATAAATCTTCATAAGAGCTGCCATGTATAGGGCACCTGGTATAAGTTCTCATTAGAGCTGTGATATATAAAGGGCACCTGGTATAAATCTTCATTAGAGCTGCGATGTATAGGGTACCTTGTATAAATCTTCATTAAAGCTGCAATATATAAGGCACCTGGTATAAATCTTCATTAGAGCTGTGATATATATAGGGCACCTGGTATTAATCTTCATTAGAACTGCAATGTATAGGGCACCTGGTATAAATCTTCATTAGAGCTGCCGTGTATAGGGCATCTGGTATAAACGTCCATTACAGTTGCGATGTATAGGGCACCTGGTATAAATGTCCATTAGAGCTGCGATGTATAGGGCACCTTGTATAAATCTTCATTAGAGCTGTGATGTATAGGGCACCTGGTATAAATCTTCATTAGAGCTGTGATGTATAGGGCACCTGGTATAAATCTTCATTCAAGCTGCAATATATAGGGCACCTGGTATAAATCTTCATTAGAGCTGCGATGTATAGGGCACCTGGTATAAATCTTCATTAGAGCTGCCATGTATAGGGTACCTTGTATAAATCTTCATTCGAGCTGCAATATATAGGGCACCTGGTATAAATCTTCATTAGAGCTGCGATGTATAGGGCACCTGGTTTAAATCTTCATTAGAGCTGCCATGTATAGGGCACCTGGTAAAAATGTCCATTAGAGTTGCAATGTATAGGGTACCTGGTATAAGTCTTCACTAGAGCTGCCTGCCGGGCCCGATTAGCTCAGTCGGTTACGCGTCTGACTATCAATCCAGGGGTCGTGAGTTTGAATCCCCCGCCTGGCAACAGTCTCCGTAATGATTGATATACGACATTGTGTCTCATTATCATTCGTCTCTCACCACTGATTCAAGTGGGAAAGTTATCAGTTACTTGCGGAGACGGGTGTGCTCGAGTACTGGTTAATCCCAGGAAACAGTGGTTAGGTTAACTGATCGTCTGTTAGCCCTCGATGGCATAAAAATGACGCTAAATATTCAATCAATCAATCAATCAATCATCAGAGCTGCCATGTATAGGACACCTGGTATAAGTCTTCATTAAAGCTGCGATATATATAGGGCACCTGGTATAAATAATTATTAGAGCTGTCATGTATAGGGCACCTGGTATATATCTTCATTAGAGCTGCCATATGTAGGGCTCCTGGTATAAATCTTCATTAGAGCTACCATGTATAGAGTACCTGGTATAAATCTTATTAAAGCTGCGATGTTTAGGGCACATGGTATAAATCTTCATTAGAGCTGCCATGTATAGGGCATCTGGTATAAATCTCCATTAGAGCTGCGATGTATAGTGCACCTGGTATAAATCTTCATTAGAGCTACCATGTGATGGGTACCTGTTATAAATCTTCATTAGAGCTGCGATGTATAGAGCACCTGGTATAAATCTTCATTAGAGCTGCGATGTATAGCGCACCTGGTATGAATCTCAATTAGAGTTGCGATGTATAGGGCACCTGGTATAAATCTTCATTAGAGCTGCGACGTATAGGGCACCTGGTATAAATGTCCATTAGAGCTGCAATGATTAGGGCACCTGGTATAAATCTCCATTAAAGCTGCCGTGTATAGGACACCTGGTATAAATCTCCATTAAAGCTGCCGTGTATAGGGCACCTGGTATAAATCTCCGTTAGAGCTGCTGTGTGTTGGACACTTGGTATAAATCTCCATTAAAGCTGCCGTGTATAGGACACTTAGTATAAATCTTTGTTAGATCTGCCCTGTATAGGGCACCTGGTATTAATCTCTTTTAGAGGTGCGATGTATAGGGCTTCTGGTATAAATCTTCATTAGAGCTGCGATGTATTTTGTAAGCGTCTGCTTGTCATCTTGTAACCATTATAGTCAATCACTAGATAAAATTTAGATGATATTTATCACAATTCACAATCTGATTTTTTATGTAAGAAATGTTACTTGAATAAAAACACACCGCCACATGCATGTGCATACATGAATTATAGATGTACAAATTGAAATATTTACTATGGTTTTCTTTTATAAGACTTAAACAATATTATTTGCTGATATTTCAGGAAAATGCTGTTTA
The DNA here is from genome assembly GCA_029582155.1 of Panopea generosa. Classification (NCBI taxonomy): domain Eukaryota; kingdom Metazoa; phylum Mollusca; class Bivalvia; order Adapedonta; family Hiatellidae; genus Panopea; species Panopea generosa. The sequence goes on from CM055897.1 coordinate 51,383,589, forward strand.
GGCCATAATAAATTAATTGCTAGATTATCATTCCCACACCACCCACCCCCCACTAATTTTCATGCTGCCTCGACCTTTTTTATTTTTATAAAAACATAATAAAATAGTAAAAAATTACTTTTAGGTTTGGAAAAATTTGACGTAAAGACATGCATACATCATGACCATCATAGCATGCTTCCATGTGTATGATTAGCTTTATTTTATTTTCAATACTAATAAAATATTAAATTTTGTGTATTCTTAATTATTACATTTTTATGATTTTTTTAAAGCGTCGAAACATAATGATTTCAATGGTATGTTTTAAATAGTATATATATATATATATATATGGAGTTGAATATTTTTGCAGTTATATTAACCGGCCAAGTATTTGTAATGAAACTGGGATAATATGTTTTTAGCTCACCTGAGCCGAAGGCTCACAGGTGAGCTTTTGTGATCGCCTGGTGTCCGTCGGCCATTGTCGTCCGTTGTTAACTTTTAGCTTCTAACAACTTCTCCTCTGAAACCACTGGGCCAATTTTGATATAACTTCACAGAAATGTTCCTTGGGTGACCCTCTACCAAGTTTGCTTAAGCCAGCTTGATTTGTCAAAAAACATGGCCGCCAGGGGGCGGGGCAAGTTTAATTAGTAAAAACTTAAAAAATTTTCTTGTCAGAAACTACTGGCTCGATTTTAAAATAATTTCACAGAAATGTTCCTTGGATGACTGTCTACTAAGTTTGTTCAAGCCATCTTGATTCTTTAAAAAACATGGCCGTCGGGGGGGCGGGGCAAGTTTGATTAGTAAAAACTTAAAAAATCTTCTTGTCAAAAACTACTGGCTCGATTAAAATAATTTCAATTGGGTGACCTTCTACCAAGTTTGTTCAAGCCACCTTGATTGGTAAAAAAAAATGGCGGCCAAGGGGTGGGAGTTTACTGTATAAGCTACAGTAAAAACTTAAAAAATCTTTTTGTCAGAAACTACTGGCTTGATTTTAAAATAATTTCACAGAAATGTGCCTTGGGTGACCCTCTACCAAGTTTGTTCAAGCCATGTTGATTCGTCAAAAAACATGGCGGCCAGGGGGTGGGGTTTGTTATCTATATAAGCTATAGTAAAAACTTTAAAAATCTTCTTGTCAGAAACTACCGGCTCGATTTTAAAATAATTTCACAGAAATGTTTCTTGGGTGACTCTCTACCAAGTTTGTTCAAGCCATCTTGATTAGTAAAAAAACATGGCAGCCAGGGGGTGGGTTAATTTTTATGTCAAATTACTCCCCCTGTTTTGTCTGTATATAGCAATTATTATAAGAAGAGGTAATAAATTCTTTAAATAAACTTTTTTTTTGCTATTATTATACAATATTATACTAGATATAAGTTTTAAAAGATAATTCATCATAAAAAAAAATGAATGATACAATTATAATCAATGATTGAGTATTATTCAAATATCATTAACCATTTTAAAGTAGGTTTTTTCTGATATAAAAGTCAGAGTTTTTATGGTTCAGACAGGGATGGTTTACTGCTTCATAATAAAACATTACCATATTTTTAGCTAGTTACATCAACCAAGAAGTCTGCTTGAGATTTTCAGTGTCAAAATGTAATTGAAATCTTGGAGGAGGAGCTAAATTGTTTTTGGGGGAGAGTGCACTGCTACAAAGATTCTTTCAAGTGATATACTTTGGGAAGGCTTGTGTTTGAAACTCATAGGAATATTTATTGTGCTGGAACTGAGGATTTTTTCATGCACAATAGTTAATTCTGATGCTTTAGTTTGAAACCGTTCTCAAACATAACGGGTTAGTTTTGTGCTGGAACTGGATATTTATCTTAGTTTGAAGACTTAGCATCTATAGTAAAAACTTCAGAAGCCTTCTTGTCAGAATCTATTGACCTGATTTTGATGTTATTTCACTGACATTTACCATGGGTGAACCTCTACCAATTTTGAACTCTTCTACGCATCTGTTACATCTTCAAAACAAATCAAAATTCTAACTACTTGCCCATCTCATTTTTCTGGAATTTTGAGTGTTCATGTATTATATAATTTACTTATGTTGGGTGACTCAAGGTCAGTCAGGTGAGAAATATAGGGCCATCTTGGCCTTCTTGTTATATTATTGGTAATAATGATTTTTTTTAAAAATGTGTAATATATAAATGAGTAACATAATAACACTTTAAAGATAGTATAGTTTATTCCTTAACTTAAATGAGAATGATATCCTATGATGACTCAGAAATAATCTTTGGTCTTGTTTGCTATCTTTTTAGAAGTTAGAGAGCCCTAGTAAAATTTCCTGATTGGGGCCATGGATCACAGTCCCCTGTTATTGTCAAATGTCATTTTTTATATGACAAATTGATCATTTTTTGTCAAAAATTGGCAGAGCCCTCAGAAAAATTAGCTCTAAAAATTCCATGCTGAGACGAAATCTGCACTGGTATCATGCAGGGATAAGAGTTGTGACTTGTCTGTGTTTTTATCAGAATGCATGCTTGCCGATGATCAGCCTGTGCTAAGCACACACCTTGTTAAATACATAAATTTCTTATATACTGTCAATAATATATGACATTTTGCCATGTAGCACACATGGCAAAATGTCATATATTATTGACAGTATATAAGAAATTTATGTATTATTGAAGAAAATATAACTCTCCATCTCAGTTTGTGCATGTACTACTGCACCTAAAAAAGGTCAATGACTAATTGGTTCCATTGTACAATTACAGAATAGATATCGTTATTGCACTGCTGCAATAGACTACTTAAGAAACATATCTAATGTACTGTGGATTCAGGATTTTCATTCAGGGAGAGGGCGGGGTATTCAATGTGGATTTTGTGTATCTCCAGGTTGACTTTAAATTCATGGTTGGGGTGGGTGGGGGAGGGGATATCCAAGAAAAATTCTTTGAAATAAGTCTTGGGGGTGTCCGGACTCATTGTCTCCTAAATCTGCCAGAGAAGTTATATACATTGTTTTATTTACATATATTCAGGCTATACAAGAACAGATGAGGCTCCATGGTCAGGAGCCAGTGTCCTTCCAAGATGTCAAAGATGAAATATTTGACATGGTAAAACCTTCTGACCCTCTCAGGATCACTCTAGAGGACTTGGTCAATAGGTAACATATGTTTTAAAGCTTATCTGTGCTGACTGCTTTTGTGATCTCCCTGTGACCATCTTTCTTCCAGCTTTTTGTAACCTTGTTAATTTCCTTCTATTGTAGCATTCACATATTTCATTGGATCTTTACCAAACTAAGCAGTATTTATAAAATATAGGATTTGGGGTAAGTAATTTCAATGGCCTGGTCACTGTTTAAATACTAGTGCATATTATGTCATTAAATGATTTAAACGTATCGGTATGTTATTTAATTATCAATTTTATTGGTCATATATGGTATACCAGTATAAAGGAATGTTTTTTTCATACAGAAATTTACTTCTACTGCTACCACATTTCACATGATTGTATTTCTATATCTGACAGCTGAGGGAACTGTTGTCATTTAGGTCATTAAGGATTGCTGGCAATGACAGCTTAAGTAAACAGTGTAGACCTAGCATAGACGTTGTTTACCTCACTGTCAGTATATTCCTGTTAACATCCATTATAATTAAAAAATAGAATATTCCAAGAGCATGGACGACAGGTTCACTTTTAGTTATTTAACAGGTTAATATACATCTTTCATCCGACTGCATCATCCAATTCAATCTCATTAAAATCAGATCAACTTGGAAGCATCCATACTCTACGCAAAGGTAGATCTGACGGCGTCACATAGAAGGTCACCTCAGATTGACCTTTCTGCCAGTCAATCAGAGCATTGCTTTCAAGGTTTTGAAAGTAAAAGTAGAAGTTTTACCAGGAAAAATCTGTATTTAGCTGGGATTCCAATATCATGTGTGATTATCACGTGTTTATAATTGTTACAATGAAAACAGTATGGCTGTGCGAATGTTAAATGCAAATGATTATCAGAAATTATAGAAATCAGGAATAATACCGGGATTTTTTTTATACACCAACATAGGAAGATCACTATTGCCGAATCAACACTCAGGGAACAGCACTTTGTAAGAATGTATCAATCAATGTCATGTTGTAAATCTCTACAAACTGCGAATGTAACGATTAATCTGATTGGCTAAATTGTTGTGAATATTAATTACATGAAAGGTCAGACAGAGGTGACCTTTCATGCAATGCTGTCAGATCGACTAAGCATAGAGTATGGAAGCTTAAAATTGATCTGATTTTAATGAGATTGTATCTAAATTGATATGAAATATTCATGATGTCGATCAGATGATTATTTGAAGTCATATTGCAGATAAACTTCATTTAAAAATGATGTTAATGTTTTATGCCCTCAGGATGATTAATGTGGACACCAACAAAAGATGTTCCATTAATAATAGCGTGATTGCTCTATCAGAGTTTCTCCTGAGAGAATATTGGAGTGATCAATGGTGTTATTACTTGATTAGGATAAATTGAAATTTTTAAAGTTAAAATATTCGTAAATTGTATATGTAAAAATCATATTTCTATCGATATAGAGACATACAGGATTTATAATAGCCATTCACTATTGATTACCCTCCGATTTACTGTATTTTTTTCCTATACATGTATCCTAAATTTGCTGTAAATTTTTACCTAATTTAGCGTAAAAAATTTCTATCATTTTCTGTTAATTTTTCTATAATTTTCTAAATTCACTGTCTATTTTACCTTCGTTTGCTGTCAGTTTTCTCTCATTGACTGTCAATTTCACACTCCTTTCCACATTAACTATCAGGTTTTACCTCTCTGATTGTCATTTTTACCCATCATATAATGTGAGAGGAAAAAAATAATGATAAACTAAAAAGGATTCCTCAGTGCCTTAATGAGCCCTTTTGCCCCGATGTTAACAGTAATATATAAAAGTATTATCAGACAATATTTGAAAATAATAAATGATTTTACTCTTAAAAATATTATTATAACTTGTTCTGGGACAAAATAATCTCTATATGATTAGACATACATGAATGAAAGGGCTAATATTTAACAAAGTATCTAAATCAATGACTCAGGAGTCACCAAGTGACAAGATCACTTACCTAGCCTGGTCCAAAATAAACTTTATTTGAGAAAGTTTGCCAGTCATTTCTGCAAGGATGGTGGTTCTACTCAGATTCATTCTGAGGTCTTCTTCAATGAATACAGTCTATATTATATCCAATATATCTTAATCAAAGACCTATTTCTAAATATATATTTATTTTGTATTTTCAGTGGTAAAGGTGACACAGTAACCAGTATTTTGATAGATCTGAATGACTTCTGGACATACGAGAACAGAGAATATCTAGTCCCTGAAACAACAGAGGAAGCAGAAATTTAACCTTCTTTATTCATTTTAGTTGCTTTTCCAGTAATTCCAGCTTGTTTGAACTTTGACACACAACTAGTATTGTTCTTGTTCAGACCATCAAACCATTCACTGAATTAAATAAAGACTTAGAACTCAAAATCTGTATCTGTGTCACACCTCGGTTAAAGTTTTACATGTAAGGCTATATATCAATAAGCATTACATGTATTGCATTGAAACTTGACACAAGACTTCCCAGTCATCAAGACCATATCTTACCAACCACTCCATGTATTTGATTGAAACTTTATGTTAGACTTGATTTGCAGTTACGAAACCAAAGTGGGATAGCTCTTGCCAGATTTTTTTTTACAAATTTTGGCCTTTGTTTGACTTAGAAATTCTGGTTAAAGTTTATAACTCAACAGATACTGTATGTTTTTGGTTGAAATCTTTTACAAGGTGAGTACAAATTTAGTAAGCTAGACAACTCTTGTTTACTTGGATTTGTCATCAGTCTCAATCAAAGTTTGTACTTTTGTGACAAGTAATTCCTATAGCCGGTGCTGTCTATTGGACTGCTATTGTTTATATTGGCTATTGAGGTTATGAACATGTTTAGTATTTTGAGTCAAGTCTGTTAGATTGATAGATATTTCTGGTTCACTTGGAACTAGTTTTATTGATAAAGGCAAGAAAATATCTCTAATTTTGTAATTATCCTTTAACTTATTCTCTTTTCATTCGGAGCTGAAGCAGACAGCTCATTGTTAATGAACTATTAGAACTTGAAAACTCGGTTGACTAAGTCAGTTAGTCATGTTGCTGAAATTAGAACAGTTAAATTCAAATCATGTTACCAGTTCTAGTATATGTTTCAGCAGTCCATGGTGTAAACTGTAGATAGAATAAATGTCATTTTAGTTATTGCATGTTGGTAACTGTGAACAAGAAAGATGCAAGAAATAAATTTATACAATTTAATACCAAACTTTATTTTAAGTTTTTTTGAGATTACTAATTCTCTACAATAATGTTAAATATTCAAGTAAAAATTGATAAATTACAAATATCACAGAAACAAGAGAACATATTTTTTGTTCTTTGCTTTGAATCTAGAAAAGGTTTTCAATTTTGCCTATTTTTAAAAACTGCAATTGCAAGAAAAAAAAAAATTTTCATTCCGAAGTCACGTTTTTTAACATCATTTTAAATCAGACAAATGAAATATCCAGCAATATGTCTGTTTAGACTTTAATATTGGAAACTAGTATATTGGGGTCACTGAGATGAATAGAACTACATGTACATGTGTTAGCAATCATATAACGGGGTAAATGTGGTGTAATAATGAAGTATTGTATTTTTTCATTTTGTACATTGTCTTGTGTGTTGATAATTCATTGTAAATATTTTATCTGGTAATAGGTCCTCCATATAAATACATTAGTATGAAATATGATAGTTAGAATATAGTTCGCAATCAACCCCAAAACGTAGTAAAATTAGTTTAACAAACTCTTAGATACCTGTTAACTGATCTCACCACTGATTCAAATTGGAAAGTTATCAGTTACTTGCAGAGATAAGTGTGCTTGAGTACTGATTAATCTTCCAAGATCCCAGGAAAGAGTGGTTATAACAAACATGAAATAGTCTATTGCAGAAATTCAATAAGTCGAGGGTTAGAAATAATAACTCTTGAAGCTGTGTCAATATCTACATTAACATATCTGTAACATTATCTAACCATTAGGTCAAGGTCAATACCAGTATCTCTCATACTGAAGTTATGGATCTGTACCAGTGTCTAACCAACAGGTCACGGTCACCTACCAGTATCTCTCATGTTGGGGTTATGGATCTGTACCAGTGTCTAACCAACAAATCAAAGTCACTTATCAGTATATCTCATTACTGAGGTTATTAATCTGTACCAGTGTCTAACCAACAGGTCAAGGTCACTTACCAGTATCATTCGTTGAGGTTATAGATCTGTACCAGTGTCTAACTAACAAGTCAAGGTCACTTATCAGTATCTCTCATTGCTAAGGTTATGGATCTGTACCAGTGACTAACTGACAGGTCAAGGTCACTTACCAGTATCTCTTGTTGCTGAGGTTATGGATCTGTAGCATTGTCTGACCAACACGTCAAGGTCAGTACCATTATCTCTCATTGCTGAGGTTATGAATCTGTACCAGTGATTAACCAACAGGTCAAGGTTATGTACCCGTATCTCTTGTTGCTGAGGTTATGGATCTATACCAGTGTCTAACCAACAAGTCAAGGTCACTTACTAGTATCTCTTGTTGCTAAGGTTATAGATCTGTAGCATTGTCTAACCAACAGGTCAAGGTCACTTTCCAGTATATCTCATTGCTGAGGTTATGGATCTGTATAAGTGTCTTACCAACAGATCAATGTCATTTACTAGTATCTCTCATTACTGAGGTTATGGATCTGTATCATTGTCTATCCAACAAGTCAAGTCACTTACTAGTTGCTGAAGTGATGAATCTGACCAGTGTCAAACTAACTGGTCATGATCATTTACCAGTATCTTTTGTTGCTGAGCTTATGGGTTCAGCCGTGGAAGGATGGCGGTTCTACTAAGATTCATATACATGCACCTGAGTTCTTCCTTCTTCAATAATACTGGCTGCAATATAAATACAAACAACATGTTCAAGTATCAAATTGATCATTTTTGCAGGAAAACTATTGCTTAAGAAGAATTTCTAAAATCATGTTCATTGACTCAATTGAATATCCAAGTTATTGTGCAAGTTATCATGTTGTTGAATAGATAACTTACAAAAGTAATATCTGGAGGGAAGACAAAAATTAACCAACAAGTCTAACATGTGAACAACTGCCTTTAAATGATGGTTTTACACACTGTGTTTTAAAAAATTCAGATTTGGGTGTAACTAATCAAAATATGTACAAACTGTATTTATATAGTTGATAAGCAACATTTGTTTCATAGTATAGGATATAATAATTCCCTTTGGCATTCCACATATCTGGTAAAAACGGAGCACTGTAAGACATATGGTTTTACCAGATATGTGACCTGTTCTCGGGGGAATTATATTCCAAATTACAAAACAAATTTTGATTGATCTATATTATATTTCTTTAGCAAAACAAATTGAATTGTTTTCAAGTAAAAACAATTAGTTTTGTAAGAAAAAAGTAGTTGACTAATGGGAAATAATTTTCACTGGCAATGATCACATTTATTTCCCCTAGAAATCTCTATGCAAATATATTTAATGCACTAATTAAAACTTGCTATTGTGGAAAGGGATTTGGACATATAATTGGGACTGGCATGATTTAAGAATACACATTTTAACCAATTGAAATACTTGTGCACAAGTTTGTAAATTTTAGTGGGACTTTTACTATTTAAGGACATTATACCGATTTATCTGCATTAATCTGTCGCTAATTCCTTAAATGTAGGCAATGTGTTAATGACCTGTTTGTGTATACATGCATCTACAGGTATGGTCGTGGATTGGGATTTAAGGTTAAGCAGTGGAAGATTAACATCTCAGATTGTATACAAGCTAGTGCGTAAAGTTTAAGATATAAAGTATAAACTGCTCTGTCCAGGATCATTGATAGTCAAGTGTGTAAAGATTAAGATAAGTATAAACTCCTCTGTCCAGGATCATTGGTAGTCAAGTGTGTAAAGATTAAGATAAGTATAAACTCCTCTGTCCAGGATCATTAGTAGTCAAGTATGTAAAGATTTAGATAAGTTTAACCCTCTCTCTGTTCAGGATCATTGGTAGTCAAGTGTGTATAGATTAAGATAAGTATAAACTCCTCTGTCCAGGATCATTGATAGTCAAGTGTGTAAAGATTAAGATAAGTTTAACCCTCTCTCTGTCCAGAATCATTGGTAATCAAGTGTGTAAAGATTAAGATAAGTGTAACCCTCTCTCTGTCCAGGATCATTGATAGTCAAGTGCGAAAAGATTAAGATGAGTATACACTCCTCTGTCCAGGATCATTGGTAGTCAAGTGTGTAAAGATTAAGATAAGTATACACTCCTCTGTCCAGGATCATTGGTAGTCAAGTGTAAAGATTAAGATAAATGTAAACTTCTGTCTGTCCAGGATCATTGGTAGTTGAGTGTGTAAAGATTAAGATAAGTGTAAACTTCTCTCTGTCCAGGATCATTGGTAGTTGAGTGTGTAAAGATAAAGATAAGTGTAAACTTCTCTCTGTCCAGGATCATTGATAGTTGAGTGTGTAAAGATTAAGATAAGTGTAAACTTCTGTCTGTCCAGGATCATTGGTAGTCAATTGTGTAAAGATTAAGATAAGTGAAAACTTTTCTCTGTCCAGAATCATTGGTAGTTGAGTGTGTAAAGATTAAGATAAGTGTAAACTTCTGTCTGTCCAGGATCATTGATAGTTGAGTGTGAAAAGATTTAAGATAAGTGTAAACTTCTGTCTGTCCAGGATCATTGGTAGTCAATTGTGTAAAGATTAAGATAAGTGAAAACTTTTCTCTGTCCAGGATCATTGGTAGTTGAGTGTGTAAAGATTAAGGTAAGTGTAAACTTCTGTTTGTCCAGGATCATTGGTAGTTGAGTGTGTAAAGATTAAGATAAGTGTAAACTTCTGTCTGTCCAGGATCATTGGTAGTTGAGTGTGTTAAGATTAAGGTAAGTGTAAACTTCTGTCTGTCCAGGCAGATAATGTAGTCTATTAGATTTAGAGTCAACTTAGGACATGCAATATTGTGTTTTATAGATATGCATCTGGTACTTATCTGATAAAGACAACTTGAATGGCCGAGATTATTGCTACTTAAAATTGAATGGGGATGTTCATTGATTACTGTGGGATTAGTTAAATTATTCATGCTGCCATGCCCATCCCAGCGACAGTTTTTTTTATCATTTTTTTATTGAAAAAAACCCCCATATCTTCTATATGTAAAATACTGAAGTATGCTGTATATACATGTAGTTGAGATAAATGTTGGCCAAAGAAAATTGATTGTATATAGGACAGTAATGTATCATAATTATAAAATTGTTGCCGTCCATTTCATGCACAGGGGCTAGTGTCGGTATATATTTTATATCCCTATATATAGTATAATAAAGATTTATTATCTTATATATAGGGCTATAAAATTTATATTGTCACTAGCCCCTGTGATTCTATGTGTGTTAATGTGACTGTTTGTTATATGTGTGTGCGTATGTTTCTATAAAAAACATTAGCATTAATTGTATCCACAAAATGTGCTTAGGTTTTAATTTTTAACTGTTCTTCATGTAACATTGGCATATGCAAATTCATTGCTTACGCCTGGCAGAATAATAGTGTGTGTTAACTGAGTATTATATTTTGAAGATTTCTTTATTATGCAGTGATAGTTTCTATCCAGCCAAACTTGCGTTTCAACATTTTCTTAAGTTTTACTTAAAAACTTAATTTAAATTTGACAGGTTTTGTAACCATTCCTTAATAAACTTCAATGACACAAACTGTAGTTTTTCTGGAGCCAGTCTAAAATCATGGTAGCCTGTATGCTTTTCATAAATATATGTTTTTAAGTATATGGTTAAATATGTTGGTGATACTGGAGTCAGACAAACTTGTTTAGTACAATTGATGATCGGGCCCTGAGTCAAGCTTACAGCTGTTTGTAATTACAGCAGTCATATATTCTTGTTGTTTAGGTTCATAAGTTGAAAAAAATAGAAACATTTAGTTTAGGTGTAAAAAACATCTAATTTGGTGTAAGAAAATATTTGAATCAATTGTAGTGTGAGAGAGAAAACACTTTGGCACATCCATATTGTAGTGTGTGAGAGAAAACACTTTGGCACATCCACATTACATTGTTGTTTTTTCACATTTATTTTAAAGTTTTAAGTAAATAAATTGCTAGTACATGGGTATTAAAAAATCAGTACCTGCATCTTAAAAATTATCTAAAAATATTAATACAAAATTATATGTGACTTTTTAGTTGTTCCATATTTTTGGTGATATTTTGTATCTTTACAGCATGTTTGTTAGGACACTTTATGAATAACAATTAAGTTATATAGAGTTCTGATCAATCACAAGCAGGTACAAAACTACCTACAGAAATGAAGGGAGCACTATTGCACACTTCATGATGGGCATGCCATCTTATTAATCATCTAATGGGATTTTAGTTGTATGATTTAAATTGGTAAATATGTGTATTTGTTGTAAAAAAGTACCACTTTAATTAGTTTTGTTCTTCAAGCAGGACCTCTTGACACCCTGTTCTTTTCACTAGGATGTCCAAGGTTTTGACTTGTGTTTTACTTCATGTTTGTTATACTTTGTACTCAGATGTGTGTTTTCATTATCTGGTTGTCATCTAAAACATGTGCTGTTGACTTAGAAAACTATATTATTTTATTGCATTATTTACAGTAAAAAAGTGATGTTGAATTTGTTCATCCAAATGAAGGAAATTTCAATTTATAAATACAAGTTTTCTTGTGTTTTTTCAACAAATATCAAGAAGGTTTTACTCTATCATTACAGTAAGAATGACCCCATTTTTAAAAATGTACAAAACATTTATTATCTTAATGATTATAACATTTATTGTATATATCAAGTTTAAAAATACTGACTCCATGCAATGAAAGCAAAAGCTTGTTTGAAATAACAGTCATCTACATTGTTTAGGTATGGTACAATTTCATGAGTGTTAAGCTGTTTTTGTCTATTTTGTAAACTCAGTTGTCACTACCTTTACTTTTGCAATGTTTTCTTTTCTATCTAACACTGCCTTAATGTCTTATAATTCCTAAATTTTACATGGTAAAATTAGCATTTATTTTGTAAATAAAAGATTATTTTTATTGTAAAATGCTTTCTTGTTTGTTTATTTCCATTGTGTAGGTTTGTGATTGAGCACGAGCCAAAGCCTAAGCTTTTGTGATCACTGTGTGTTCATGGCCTGTCCATAAATCGTTTGTTTTTATGTTGTGTACATTTTAGTGTTTCATATATATTTAATCAAACTTAAGTTGTAAGTTATGGTCCCTGAATAATTGTTAAATATTGAATTTTTTCTTGTCATCATAAAAGTGCTTTCATAAACTCTTCTGTTAGCAAATTTGGTGATCAGTGTCATTTTGTCTTCTTGTTAAAGCCCGTGTGGTTCCCGCTAAGAATACAATCTCTGTCGATCTCTGAAGAGGGGTAGGAATCCTCCGAATGGGTGTCGTGTTCATTTATCATTTTTGTCATGTTCACTATTGTGGTTAAATTACCAACCCCAGTGTGGTTCCAGGGAGCCATATGAGTGATGGCAAGAATAAGATCACTGTTACTCATGCATGTCGTTAGACGCAACAACTAGAGTAATATGATAAAATTGCTGAAATTCTGCAGTACTGCAGGTGTCAAGGTTCTAGGTTCATTCTGCAGGTTCATTTGTTGATGTATTTTTTTTTTATTTGTATGTTAATTTGTTGTTTTTGTACATGTAGAGTGAACCTGGAATCTTCCTTCCTGTTGGAGTCGAATAACTTATAAAGCGTTGGTATGCCATAAAATCCCATTAATTCATTCATTCATTCTTATTGTTAGCTTTGCTAACAAAAGATTAGAAACCTTTCGTCATTCTTAGTTGTTGACATTTTCACTGTAACTGACTTACCAATTATACTCATTACTCCACGACTAGGTTCCCCAAGTTCAGAAGATTATGCAGACAAAACATTTAAAACTGTTGCAAAGAACTGCTCAACAAATTTTTAGAAATGATCACTAAAGAAAATCTTGTCACCTGTGTGCCACTGAGGTTAAAAATGATATCCACAGTTGGTGATCATTTTAATGTGTGGTGATATACATGTTGATGAAGAATCCAAGATCCGTTTTTTACCCTTGTTAACTTAAATGCTGTGTACAATAAGCATATCACTAGCTCTTAGCTAAACTAAGCCAGCATGTGTATCTAACTCATTTGGTGCGATAAGTGTCTTTGTAAGCACTGAATTTGTTAAAAGCTAAATCTGAATTTGTTAAAAGGTCACTAAACATTTAGGTTCACCGTAATCTGATTACATTTTGATGATAAAAAAGAACAAATAAAAGCCTCATTGTTGGTACCTTTTTAAACAAAATGCAGACTTGCTCAGTAAGTTTATAATGATAATCTACCAGTTTAACATTTGTACTGGCCTGATATAATGTTAATGATTATTGAATGTTTGCCCCATTTACAAGGGGCGAAACTTACGTCAATCACGCGCACCGCTAAATACCCGAACGTTGTTTAAGATTATTCGTGTCAATTTTTGGGTACATGTGCATATTCTATAGTTCCCACCAATCGTATGGACGTTAGAGGAATCTATTTCACCAATGTATAGATCAGTGCAATCAACACAATGCCAGATTACCTCAAAACAGTTGTGCTTCATTCTAAATGTTAACGTTACCGGACATGGCGCTTAACTGTTTTGCGGTAATCTGGAATTCTGTACGTGGCACTGATCTATTTATCGGTACAGAGCTAATAAATAACAATACTATCTGAGACAAGTTCTTGAACTGGTCAATATTGAAGACAACACATGGAAAGAAAATAGATTACTCACCATTTAAGTTTGCAATAGCTTCTTAATTACAGTGGTTCCAAGTGAGAATTAACTATAAACTATTGCCAACTAAAGCCTATTTATATAAAATCAAAGTTAAAGAAAGTCCCCTTTGCAGTTCCTGTCAACAGGTAGGGACAATTACTCATATGCTGTGGACCTGTTCCGAAACTAAAATATTTCTTCAAGAAATAAAACAAACCCTGCTGTCGAAAAATATAACATATATATTCAATGAAGACGAGTTCATTTTTAATATTGTGAGGCAGACCTGTTCTTCTCACTCCAAATTAAGTATTATATATTCTCCTCAAAACGATTAGATACCCTTCTATCCATAAATGCTTTTAAAAATAAGGTACTTGGGTTTTTTAAAACATATAAACACCTTGCAATAAAAAACAACAACTTACAATGTTTCGAAAAAGATTGGCAACCAATAATGCAAGCATTTAGTTAATTATTTTTCTGTAAGATGTACAGATACTTGGCCATTTAGTCAGAAATGAAACCATAAAATAACTTAGTTTGAAGTAACAAAAAAAGTATATTATATCCAAAACCCACACAGACAAGTGTATATATTTTTTTCTTTAATTCATTATCTTCTCTCGTCAAAAAATATGTCTAGCTATAAAAATGAGAATACTGAGAACTCATTTAATTTATATTTCCCTTGGCCTTATTTTTATTATATTTAAGAAATACAGAAATGTAGAAACAAAGACAAATTATATATTATTTGATATAGTTCACCGAAGGTCTTATTTTTATAATATTAAGGACCATAGAGAAACAAAATACAAGTACACATGTATTTGATAAAGTACATATATATGTATATATATATATATATAGATGTAATTTTTTTTTAAGAATGAGAGTGTTGCGTGCGAGTCATTGTTTTCTATATTTACATGCTGACAGTGTAAAGTGTGCGGTGGGATGTTCCTCCTCGATCCACAACACACTCATTAACGGGGAGAATAGATTAGTTCATGTAAAGTAGATGAAAAAAAAGTTTACAAGGCACATATGTAGCCATTTCCAGGTCAAGTGCCGCAGTCTTAATTTAATCTTTGCCAACCAATATATCTCGGACGAGTTTTTGAACTGGTCAAATAATGTTGGAGTTATGGCCCTTTAATCTTCAAAAATCGGAGTATTATGTTTTATTATGTGTACACTAGTTATATATCTATAATAAAACAAATGACCAAATTTAAATGCGTAAGGTATGGTCTTTAAATTATCAAAACATACCATATTTTACATTGTTTTCATGTTTGGGTAGCATACTTCCATTTAGTAAATGGACTGCAGTTAATCGGGACATTTTTTAACATTTTCGCAGAGGCACGATAGTAACCACGACAGAAGTAAATAGTTAAGACCCTTTAATGCGTTACATGTATACACGGTTTAATGGCTTTGCTGACCTAGCCAACCGAGTAAAACAATGTTGAACTATCAGAGATTGAACTTGAGTTTTAAACTAATAGAAGTGACATACCAATCAACGTAGGAACATTTTAAGCAAACATCACAATCACATACCGACCCGTAGAAGCATCAAGGTGCTATGTGTCTGTATATTCAATAGTCATATTAGCACACTGTTGCTCCAATGGGCCGATATACAACGTGTAGTCATGTATTACTACATCGTAATCTGCTTTTGGATTAAAACTACAAAACAATCGAATTGTTAAATCCTAACTAACCCGTGCTATATAATCCTCCGGTACTTAGTGAAGACAACAGACCAGGGACTGTGTTGTTAAAATCATGGCTGTGAAAGGACCGATAAAACTGCAGAACTTCTTCGACTTCTCTTGTAAGAATCTGAGAGGAGAAACGATCAACTTGAGTGCGTTCCGCGGGAAGGTGGTGCTGATAGAGAATGTAGCATCGCTATGAGGCACGACCACACGGGACTACACCCAGATGAACGAGCTTGTAGCCAAGTTTGGCAGTAAACTTGTCGTCTTGGGATTCCCGTGTAATCAGTTTGGTCACCAGGTAATTTATATGATACTTATATTTGAACTTTTGCATGTATGTCGTGCTTACTTACATCAGATTACTGAACAAGTCGTGTATATTTAGTAATCAGTTTGGTCACCACGTCGTGTTTACTAAGTATTAAAATCAGTTTGATCACCAAGTCGTGTTTACTAAGTATTAAAATTAGTTTGGTCACCACGACGTTTATACTTGGTAATCTGTATAGTTACAACGTCGTGTACACTAAATTATCAGTTAGGTCACCACGTCGTGTATACTTGGTAATCCGTATAATCACAATATCGTGTACACTAAGTTATCAATTTGGTCACCACGTCGTGTATACTTGGTAATCTGTATAGTCACAACGTCGTGTACACTAAGTTATTAATTTCGTCACCAAGTCGTGTATACTTGGTAATCTTAATTGTCACAACGTCGTGTACACTAAGTTATCAGTTTGGTCACCACGTCGTGTATACTTGGTAATCCGTATAGTCACAACGTCGTGTACACTTAGTTATACGTTTGGTCACCACGCCGTGTATACTTGGTGATCCGTATAGTCATAACGTCGTGTACACTAAGTTATCAGTTTGGTCACCACGTCGTGTATACTTGGTGAATCGTATAGTCACAACGTCGTGTATACTGAGTTTTCAGTTTGGTCACCACGTCGTGTATACTTGGTAATCCGTACAGTCACAACGTCGTGTACACCGAGTTATCAGTTTGGTCACCACGTCGTGCATACTTGGTAATCCGTATAGTCAAAACGTCATGTACACTAAGTTATCAGTTTGGTCACCACGTCGTGCATACTTGGTATTCTGTATAGTCACAACGTCGTGTACACTAAGTTATCAGTTTGGTCACCACGTCGTGTATATTTGGTAGTCCGTATAGTCACAACGTCGTGTACACTGAGTTATCAGTTTGGTCACCACGTCGTGCATACTTGGTTATCCGGATAGTCATGACGTCGTGTACACTAAGTTATCAGTTTGGTCACCACGTCGTGCATACTTGTTAATCCGTATAGTCACAACGTCGTGTACACTAAGTTATCAGTTTGGTCACCACGTCGTGCATACTTGGTAATCCGTATAGTCACAACGTCGTGTACACTGAGTTATCAGTTTGGTGACCACGTCATGTACACTTGGTAATCTGTACAGTCACAACGTCGTGTACACTAAGTTATCAGTTTGGTCACCACGTCGTGCATACTTGGTAATCCGTATAGTCACAACGTCGTGTACACTAAGTTATCAGTTTGGTCACCACGTCGTGCATACTTGGTTAACCGTACAGTCACAACGTCGTGTACACTTAGTTTTCAGTTTGGTCACCACGTCGTGTATACTTTGTGATCTGTATAGTCACAACGTCGTGTACACTAAGTTATCAGTT
Organism: Panopea generosa; assembly: GCA_029582155.1. Taxonomy (NCBI): domain Eukaryota; kingdom Metazoa; phylum Mollusca; class Bivalvia; order Adapedonta; family Hiatellidae; genus Panopea; species Panopea generosa. Next base: position 51,401,044 of record CM055897.1, read on the forward strand.
TGGTCACCACGTCGTGCATACTTGGTAGTCCGTATAGTCACAACGTCGTGTACACTAAGTTATCAGTTTGGTAACCACGTCGTGCATACTTGGTAATCCAGATAGTCACAACGTCGTGTACACTAAGTTATCAGTTTGTGCATACTTGGTTATCCGGATAGTCACAACGTTGTGTACATTAAGTTTCGTTTGGTGACCACGTCATGTACACTTGGTAATCTGTACAGTCACAACGTCGTGTACACTTAGTTATCAGTTTGGTCACCACGTCTTGCATACTTGGTAATCTGTATATTCACAACGTCGTGTACACTAAGTTATCAGTTTGGTCACCACGTCGTGCATACTTGGTAATCTGTATATTCACAACGTTGTGTACACTAAGTTATCAGTTTGGTCACCACGTCGTGCATACTTGTTAATCCGTACAGTCACAACGTCGTGTACACTAAGTTATCAGTTTGATCACCTCGTCGTGCATACTTGGTATTCCGTATAGTCACAACGTCGTGTACACTAAGTTATCAGTTTGGTCACCACCTCGTGTATACTTTGTGATCTGTATAGTCACAACGTCGTGTACACTAAGTTATCAGTTTGGTCACCACGTCGTGCATACTTGTTATTCCGGATAGTCATAACGTCGTGAACACTAAGTTATCAGTTTGGTCACCACGTCGTGCATACTTGGTGATCCGTAAAGTCACAACGTCGTGTACATTAAGTTATCAGTTTGGTCACCACGTCGTGCATACTTGGTAATCCGTATAGTCACAACGTCGTGTACACTTAGTTATCAGTTTGGTCACCACGTCATGTACACTTGGTAATCTGTACAGTCACAACGTCGTGTACACTAAGTTATCAGTTTGGTCACCACGTCGTGCATACTTGGTAATCCGTACAGTCACAACGTCGTGTACACTAAGTTATCAGTTTGGTCACCACGTCGTGCATACTTGGTTAACAGTACAGTCACAACGTCGTGTACACTTAGTTATCAGTTTGGTGACCACGTCGTGCATACTTGTTAATCCGTATAGTCACAATGTCGTGTACACTTAGTTATCAGTTTGGTCACCACGTCGTGCATACTTGTTAATCCGTATAGTCACAACGTCGTGTACACTTAGTTATCAGTTTGGTCACCACGTCGTGCATACTTGGTAATCCGTATAGTCACAACGTCGTGTACACTTAGTTATCAGTTTGGTGACCACGTCATGTACACTTGGTAATCTGTACAGTCACAACGTCGTGTACACTAAGTTATCAGTTTGGTCACCACGTCGTGCATACTTGGTAATCCGTACAGTCACAACGTCGTGTACACTAAGTTATCAGTTTGGTCACCACGTCGTGCATACTTGGTTAACCTTACAGTCACAACGTCGTGTACACTTAGTTATCAGTTTGGTCACCACGTCGTGTATACTTTGTGATCTGTATAGTCACAACGTCGTGTACACTAAGTTATCAGTTTGGTCACCACGTCGTGCATACTTGGTAGTCCGTATAGTCACAACGTCATGTACACTAAGTTATCAGTTTGGTAACCACGTCGTGCATACTTGGTAATCCGGATAATCACAACGTCGTGTACACTAAGTTATCAGTTTGTGCATACTTGGTTATCCGGATAGTCACAACGTTGTGTACATTAAGTTTCGTTTGGTGACCACGTCATGTACACTTGGTAATCTGTACAGTCACAACGTCGTGTACACTTAGTGATCAGTTTGGTCACCACGTCGTGCATACTTGGTAATCTGTATATTCACAACGTCGTGTACACTAAGTTATCAGTTTGGTCACCACGTCGTGTATACTTTGTGATCTGTATAGTCACAACGTCGTGTACACTAAGTTATCAGTTTGGTCCCCACGTCGTGCATACTTGGTAGTCCGTATAGTCACAACGTCGTGTACACTAAGTTATCAGTTTGGTAACCACGTCGTGCATACTTGGTAATCTGTATATTCACAACGTCGTGTACACTAAGTTATCTGTTTGGTCACCACGTCGTGCATACTTGGTAATCTGTATATTCACAACGTCGTGTACACTAAGTTATCAGTTTGGTCACCACGTCGTGCATACTTGGTAATCCAGATCGTCACAACGTCGTGTACACTAAGTTATCAGTTTGGTCACCACGTCGTGCATACTTGGTGATCCGTATAGTCACAACGTCGTGAACACTAAGTTTTCAGTTTGGTCACCACGTCGTGTATACTTGGTAATCCGTATAGTCACAACGTCGTGTAAACTTAGTTATAAGTTTGGTCACCACGTCGTGTATACTTGGTGGTCCGTATAGTCACAACGTCGTGTACACTAAGTTATCAGTTTGGTCACCACGTCGTGTATACTTGGTGAATCGTATAGTAACAACGTCGTGTATACTGAGTTTTCAGTTTGGTCACCACGTCGTGTATACTTGGTAATCCGTAGTCACAACGTCGTGTACACTGAGTTATCAGTTTGGTCACCACGTCGTGCATACTTGGTAATCCGGATAGTCACAACGTCGTGTACACTAAGTTATCAGTTTGGTCACCACGTCGTGTATACTTGGTTAATTCGTATAGTCACAACGTCGTGTAAACTTAGTTATAAGTTTGGTCACCACGTCGTGTATACTTGGTGGTCCGTATAGTCACAACGTCGTGTACACTAAGTTATCAGTTTGGTCACCACGTCGTGTATACTTGGTGAATCGTATAGTAACAACGTCGTGTATACTGAGTTTTCAGTTTGGTCACCACGTCGTGTATACTTGGTAATCCGTAGTCACAACGTCGTGTACACTGAGTTATCAGTTTGGTCACCACGTCGTGCATACTTGGTAATCCGGATAGTCACAACGTCGTGTACACCGAGTTATCAGTTTGGTCACCACGTCGTGCATACTTGGTATTCCGGATAGTCATAACGGCGTGTACACTAAGTTATCAGTTTGGTCACCACGTCGGGCATACTTGGTAATCCGTTTAGTCACAACGTCGTGTACACTAAGTTATCAGTTTAGTCACCACGTCGTGCATACTTGGTAATCCCGATAGTCATAACGTGGTGTACACTTTGTTATCAGTTTGGTCACCACGTCGTGCATAGTTGGTAATATGTATAGTCACAACGTCGTGTACACTTAGTTATCAGTTTGGTTACCACGTCGTGCATACTTGGTAATCCGTAAAGTCACAACGTCGTGTACACTAAGTTATCAGTTTGGTCACCACGTCGTGCATATTTGGTAATCCGTATAGTCAAAACGTCGTGTACACTAAGTTATCAGTTTGGTCACCACGTCGTGCATACTTGGTAATCCGGATAGTCACAACGTCGTGTACACTAAGTTATCAGTTTGTGCATACTTGGTAATCCGGAAAGTCACAACGTCGTGTAGAATAAGTTTGTTTTGGTGACCACGTCATGTACACTTGGTAATCCGTATAGTCACAACGTCGTGTACACTAAGTTATCAGTTTGGTTACCACGTCGTGCATATTTGATAATCTGTATATTCACAACGTCGTGTACACTAAGTTATCAGTTTGGTCACCACGTCGTGCATACTTGGTAATCTGTATATTCACAACGTCGTGTACACTAAGTTATCAGTTTGGTCACCATGTCGTGCATACTTGGTAATCTGTATATTCACAACGTCGTGTACACTAAGTTATCTGTTTGGTCACCACGTCGTGCATACTTGGTAATCTGTATATTCACAACGTCGTGTACACTGAGTTATCAGTTTGGTCACCACGTCGTGCATACTTCGTAATCCGGATAGTCACAACGTCGTGTACACTAAGTTATCAGTTTGGTTACCACGTCGTGCATATTTGGTAATCTGTATATTCACAACGTCGTGTACACTAAGTTATCAGTTTGGTCACCACGTCGTGCATACTTGGTGATCCGTATAGTCACAACGTCGTGAACAATAAGTTATCAGTTTGGTCACCACGTCGTGTATACTTGGTAATCCGTATAGTCACAACGTCGTGTACACTTAGTTATAAGTTTGGTCACCACGTCGTGTATACTTGGTGATCCGTATAGTCACAACGTCGTGTACACTTACTTATCAGTTTGGTCACCACGTCGTGTATACTTGGTGAATCGTATAGTCACAACGTCGTGTATACTGAGTTTTCAGTTTGGTCACCACGTCGTGTATACTTGGTAATCTGTATATTCACAACGTCGTGTACACTAAGTTATCAGTTTGGTCACCACGTCGTGCATACTGGGTAATCCGTATAGTCATAACGTCGTTTACATTTAGTTATCAGTTTGGTCACCACGTTGTGCATACTTGGTTATCCGGATAGTCACAACGTCGTGTACACTAAGTTATCAGTTTGGTCACCACGTCGTGCATACTTGGTGATCCGTATAGTCACAACGTCGTGAACAATAAGTTATCAGTTTGGTCACCACGTCGTGTATACTTGGTAATCCGTATAGTCACAACGTCGTGTACACTTAGTTATAAGTTTGGTCACCACGTCGTGTATACTTGGTGATCCGTATAGTCACAACGTCGTGTACACTTACTTATCAGTTTGGTCACCACGTCGTGTATATTTGGTGAATCGTATAGTCACAACGTCGTGTATACTGAGTTTTCAGTTTGGTCACCACGTCGTGTATACTTGGTAATCTGTATATTCACAACGTCGTGTACACTAAGTTATCAGTTTGGTCACCACGTCGTGCATAATTGGTATTCCGGATAGTCACAACGTCGTGTACACTACGTTATCAGTTTGGTCACCACGTCGTGTATACTTGGTAGTCCGTATAGTCACAACGTCGTGTACACTGAGTTATCAGTTTGGTCACCACGTGGTGCATACTTGGTAATCCGTATAGTCATAACGTCGTGTACACTTAGTTATCAGTTTAGTCACCACGTCGTGCATACTTAGTAATCTGTATAGTCACAACGTCGTGTACACTGAGTTATCAGTTTGGTCACCACCTCGTGCATATAGTCACAACGTCGTGTACACTAAGTTTTCAGTTTGGTCACCATGTCGTGTATACTTGGTGATCCGTATAGTCACAACGTCGTGTACACTGAGTTATCAGTTTGGTCACCACGTCGTGTATACTTGGTGATCCGTATAGTCACAACGTCGTGTACACTGAGTTATCAGTTTGGTCACCACTTCGTGCATACTTGGTAACCCGTTTAGTCACAACGTCGTGTACACTGAGTTATCAGTTTGGTCACCACGTCGTGCGTACTGAGTAATCCGTATAGTCACAACGACGTGTACACTAAGTTATCAGTTTGGTCACCACGTCGTGTGTACTTGGTAATCGTATAGTCACAACGTCGTGTACACTCAGTTTTCAGTTTGGTCACCACGTCGTGCATACTTGGTGATCCGTATAGTCACAACGTCGTGCACACTAAGTTATCAGTTTGGTCACCACGTCGTGCATACTTGGTGATCCGTATAGTCACAACGTCGTGTACATTAAGTTATCAGTTTGGTCACCACGTCGTGTATACTTGGTAATCCGTATAGTCACAACGTCGTGTACACTAAGTTATCAGTTTGGTCACCACGTCGTGCATACTTGGTAATCCGTATAGTCACAACGTCGTGTACACTAAGTTATCAGTTTGGTCACCACGTCGTGCATACTTGGTAATCCGTATAGTCACAACGTCGTGTACACTTAGTTATCAGTTTGGTCACCACGTCGTGCATACCTGGTATTATGTATAGTCACAACGTCGTGTACACTAAATTATCGGTTTGTTCACCACGTCGTGTACACTAAGTAATCAGTTTGGTCACCACGTCGTGTACACTTAGTTATCAGTTTTGTCACCACGTCGTGTTTACTTAGAAATCAGTTTGGTCACCACGTCGTGTTTACTTAGATTAAATCAGTTTGGTCACCACGTCGTGTACACTTGGTAATCAGATGGTCACCACGTCGTGTATACTTAGTAATCAATTTGGTCACCACGTCGTGTATACTAAAGAAATCAATTTAGGCTACACGGCGTGTATAGTTAGTAATGCGTTTGGATACTACGTCGTGTATGCTTAGAAATCAGTTTGATCACCACGTCTTGTATACTTAGTAAACAGTTTGGTCACCACGTCGTGTTTATTTAGTAATCAGTTTGGTCACCACGTCGCGTATACTTAGTTATCAGTTTGGTCACCACATCGTGTATACTAAGTTATCAGTTTGGTCACCACGTCGTGCATGCTAAGCAATTAATTTTGTCATCTCGTCGTGTTTACTTAGAAATCAGCTTAGTCACCACGTCGTGTTTACTAAAAAAGAATCAGGTTGGTCACTATATCGTGCATGCTAATCAATCAATTTTGTCACCACGTCGTGTTTACTTAGAAATCAGTTTGGTCACCACGTCGTGTACACTTAGTAATCAGTTTGATCACCACGTCGTGTATACAAAGTTATCAGTTTGGTCACCACATCGTGTATACTATGTAATTAATTTTGTCATCTTACTTAAAAATCAGTTTGGTCACCACGTCGTGTTTACTTAGACTGAATCAGTTTGGTCACCATGTCGTGTTTACTTGGAAATCAATTTGGTCACCACGTCGTGTTTACCTAGACTGAATCAGTTTGGTCACCACGTCAGGTACACTTAGTAACCAGTCGTGTATACTTAGAAATCAGTTTGGTCACCACGCCGTGTATACTTTGAAATCAGTTAAGTCACCACGTTGTGTATACTTAGAAATCAGTAGTCACCACACTGTGTATACATAGAAAGCAGTTTGGTCAACACGTCGTGTATAATTAGAAATCAGTTTGACCAACACGTCCTTTATACTTAGTTATGAGTTTGGTCAACTCGTCGTGTTAACTTAGTAATGAGTTTTGTCACCATGTCGTGTACACCAAGTAATTGGTTTTGACAACACGTCGTGTATACTTAGAAATCAGTTTGGTCAACTCGTCCTGTATATTACAGTAATCGGTTTAGTCAACACGTCCTGTATACTAAAGTAATGAGATTGGTCATCGATATTATATCTATAATTTAATTGTTATATGTAAGTTGCTGTTTTTTTATAGCAGTTGTTGTTGTTGTTGTTGTATGGTGTTTAGCGTCGCTGTCACACTGGAGTATCATTCCGCAGACACATGGTATGATACCCCACCCAGTCACATTATACTATCACCAGGCCGACCAGACCTAGAACTCTCCTCTAAATGCTGAGTGTCAAGCGAGGAAACTTCTAGTACCATTTTAAAGTCTTTGGTATGACCCGGCCGGGGCTTGAACCAACGACCTTCCGCATGCGAGGCGGACGCTTTACCACTAGACCACGCCACGGTCTATTTTATAGCAGACTTTCGTGCTTAACTTGTTCAAATTGTTAGAGCGCAATAATATTCAAATTAAAAATGTTTGAGTTTTATATTAAAATAACACTGACTAACTTTAATTAATGTATTACTATTCACTGTGTAGTAACAATTGCACACCATAAAAACTGGCATTTTCACCCCATCTGAGTATGTGGTGCAAGGGATACTGTGGCAGGGCCACCGCGGCATCACGGACCATTGCTGCAAAAACAGAAGAAAATGTATATTGTAACCATGGTTCGCTATGGCCACAACGATACTTGCAAGGACACAAGGAACATACTAAATTTATTTATATGATTAATTTTAAAAGTCACAAAACGGAAACACCATTTGTAGGCCTACCGGATGTGCGTGTGTATTCCGGCTGGGATAATTTTATAAGGCTTGAATCAAATTGTTTCTGCTTTATTTGTAATAAAAAACAAGTTATACTATCTCTATATTTTTAACTTCAGGAGAACGGAAACGGCGAAGAAATTTATGATTCGCTGAAATATATTCGGCCTGGAAACGAGTTCGTTCCTCATTTTCATTTAATGGAAAAGTGTAATGTAAACGGTCATGGAGCTCACCCGATCTTCCAGTTTTTAAAAGACAGACTCAGAACACCAAGCGACGACGGGTTGTCGTTTACGGATGCAAATATGATAACATGGAAACCTGTTACTCGTGCTGATATTTCCTGGAACTTTGAAAAGTTTTTGATATCACCAGATGGAAAACCTTACAGACGCTATAGTAGGAACTTTATGACTGTGAACATTAAAAATGATATCAAAGAACTTATAAACAAATTCAATGTTTAGCAGAGCAAATAAAACACCAAACAAAACAGTGTTTTATGTATATACCTTTAACTTTCAGTTTAATTTATCGATCAATCTTGTTTCAAAATACATCAATCGGATTAACTCGGCGATCGAAATAATACCGAGGATAACGGAACTAACCGAGAATGTAAGACTGAAGAACTAGTTGTAAAAGGTTACTTTTTCATGAAATAGTGTCGTTTCCTTATTAGCATTACGTGAAGCTTGCCATTTTTGCCGGAAATTATTTTCGTGAGGATGACTGTGGTACCGGAAAACTGCGTAACAGCAGCTGGCACCACATGATGTGCGAGTGCGAAGCCTTCCGACTAAAATGACAAACGCATTACGTAGACTAATAAAATAAATGAAAGCTGAATATATTTGTGTTGTCATTATAGCTGAAAAATAGTAAATTACAATAGGAATATTACTAAAAAATTACGGTGTTTCTATAAGGGATATCGTGCTATCGTTTTGTCAAGGTGTATGAAATCGATGGCACGATGGTGATGGCGCTACAGTACGATGCTGATGACATAATACGACGGTAGTGAGCGATGCCACATCACGATGACGAAGAAGCGACATTAAAACGTGTCGTCCTCATCGTATTGTCGCTCCATCACCATTGCTCATCATGGGTGCGTTCGATTCACGGTTCTAGACAATCCGAACAACCAGAACAACAGTCGAATACATTGGAACAGTGTCCGGAATGCCGCTGAAAAAGGTGGGGCGCGTTCGATTCGTTGTCCAGAACATGTTCAGAACATGTTCCAAAACAGTCATCAATCGAACGTAAAGGAACAGAAAACGTGAAATCAAAATGGCACAGCCAAATCAAATAAATGATTTTTCAAAATAATTGTTATATAACTTAATATTTGTAAGCATTGGACATGCGCATATCCAATAGGTTCATCCCAATTAGTATTGATGAATCACTCACCATTGTTTAAAACTTGCTCAAAGAAAAGAAAAAGACAACACATATGATAGATCTATTCTGCATTGATGTTAAATAATGCAGCATCAACTGTAACTATAGTCACAACACAACATCACAACCACATTTCAATTGATTTAAGGATACAAAAACAAAATCATTTGAGATTGAATCAATCTATAAATTGTTTGATATAGTGCCAGTGTTATAGCAGCCGTGTTTGTGACGTCACTGTTCCGACCACGCCACCTTTTTCAGCGGCGCAGCTGGAACATGTTCCGGACACTGTTCCGATGTATTTGATTCTTGTTCTAGTTATCCGGATTGTCCAGAACCGTGAATCGAACGCGCCCGTGGTGTGGTCGGAACAGTGACGTCACAAATACGGCTGCTATAACACTTGCACTATATCAAACAATTTATAGGTTGATTTAGTCTCAAATGATTTTGTTTTTGTATCCTAAAATCAATTTAAATAACAAAAAAATGTGGTTTTGATGTTTTTAGATACAGTATATGCTGCATTATTTAGCACCAATAAAGAATAGATCTATCATATGTGTTGCCTTTTTCTTTTTTTTTGAACAAGTTTTAAAAAATGGTGGGTGATTCATCAATACTAATTGCGATGGACCGCCGGACATTGGAAATGCGCATGTCCAATGCTTACAAATATTAAGTTATACTTCATGAACTCATATATTAAAAATCATTTATTTGAATTGGCTGCGCTATTTTGATTTCACATTTTCTGTTCCTTTACGTTCGATTGATGACTGTTCTGGAACATCTTCTGAACATGTTCTGGACAATAAATCGAACGCCCCCAATGAGTTCATGTCCCAATTTTCAAGCATCACTTTCTTTTTAAATCCACAAATCAAACACGACAATGCGTTCAAAATGTTCAAAATACATCAATAATGCCATACAAATGAAACAATGAGCATTAAAATAAGGAAAACGCATTTTTAAATACGAAGAAACAATGATTAGATCTATTTATTACCGCCATTATTCCAATGGTGGTAGTATGCCTCCTAACATGCATACAGTAGCCAGTCTACGTATCTTGACTGCGACTCCTGCTGAAATTGGCATCCATTTAAGTTGGGCATAAAATAATATTTCATGCATGTATTTATCTTTTAGCAAGTTTTTATTATTTTTATTTGTTTTGTATTGAAAACAATGTCAATATTTAGACCGGAAATTCAACCCGTATCATTTTCATTGGTTACAATCGGCATCCTTCGCTTCGTGTTTATAATCAATCGGAATTCCTCTAGAACGTTCACAGATTGGGGCTGCGTATTACAACCGGCATTCAATGTAAGATTGACACGGATGCAGGAGTGTTCACGTGTTTCGAACTGGAAGTAAAGGGGAACCAGTCCCGTGGAGTTTGTATGCCTTCATCACTGTCGTACTTCTTATCTGACATGCGCATGAACGCGCAACGCACGTTCTGGGGTCTTATTCATCAACCATTCTTGGGGATATTCTTAGTTTACACATAGAATAATTGTGATAGTTAATTTGACAATATATAAGGTGTGCTTGCAATTTTTTTGTGTCAAAAAGGGTATGTAAGAGTGTTTTTTTTTAAATTTATTCTTGAGTTCGAGTTTAAGAACATTCTTAAGAATAGTTAGTGAATACACCACTGCTATATGTTGATGTTTAGCATCGCCTGATAGCACAGTGGATTGGTTAGCACACAAGAGGTTCAGTATTCAGATCCTAACGAACATATGTGTATCAAATATGTTTTATATTTAAATATAACTTATTTTACATTCAATGGTCCTCCTTTGCCGAGTGGTCTAAGGCGCTGTCTCAAGATCACTTACCTCCCGTTGCAAATGTTGTAGAATCGAGTCGCACACGCTCCAAAAACTTTATGTGAGAAAGTTTCCAGTTACTTGTGGGAGGATGGTGGTTCTACTCAGTCTGACGCAGTCTGAGATCTTCCTCCACCAGTAAAACTGGATATGCCATAAATTATATAACCTGAAATGTGCTGAAAATGGCGTTAAACCCCAGTAAAAAAAATACATTCAAAAGATGTAATAATGACATTTTTTTATGTATTAATAAAAAAAAGACTCACCCATGAAAAAAATATGCAAAGAGTGGTATGTACCGGCACATTAAAGTATAAATACATTGTTGAACTGAAACAATATCACTGATATGCAATGCAAATGAAAAAAAAAATTACGATACACAATTTATTACCTTAATCTATATTTATAATTACAAATTTCATTTCCAATATTTTATATTACAATAACATTATGTTTTTTTTTAAAAATCAGCTTTTACAGATTTTACAAAGTCAAAATTGTATACGTGATTCTTTTTTATGTAAACTTGTCTCCTACTTCTTGCCTTTAGGTTGAGCCCTTTTGTCAAATAAACATCATGCCACCTGAAATGGTTAAACATACTTTGCGGGAAAAAATATCAGCAACCTCCATTGCATTCGTTTTAAAATAGTAGATGACTTTTTCGCCTCTGTTCAAAGAGTATTGTTTAAAACATTTGCTATTTCTATTTTAGAGGAGAAAAGAACAAAAACCAACAACAACAAAAATACGCTTCACTCTGCCCACATGTTCTGCTATCAATAAGTAAATGAAGACCATGTTAACAAACAAAAATGAAGTAATACATTTCTCTTCTCTTATTTACGTAACACACAATTCCGATGGGACGTGCTGTAATGTAACTAGACGATTTGCAAGTTCAACCAGAGTTTTACATGGAGATTGCCACGACACCAGAGATCTGGAATATACATACATGTTATCATAGTTATATAGAGAATACTTTGTTAGTTTCCGAAAGTCTAAACTTTATCAGATGAGGTAAAGACAAAAAATAAGCACGAACTTTACCAAATGCCTAGACCTTAGATATTTTACATGTCTCCTATAAGATTTGTTGAAGAGAAACTTATAAAAAACATTACTTCTGAAATGTTCATCTGTCAAGTTGTTGCCAGTAGAGCGATTCAGATCCTCTTGTTTGTTTATATTTTCTTTACTATCCTTTTTCCTATATTACGGTCATCATTTGGCATTTTGAAAAATAGACTAATGAATAACTACATGTAGTTTGTAAACAGTTTAACGTTTGACTCCACGGAAATAATTAATTCTGATTATTTCTCACCTTTTGCAAATGCATCCATGGTGTCATTTCCACCAGATTGTTATCCTGAAAAACAGTTTTCGGTTTTATTTCACATGCTAATTTAGCAATATCTTTATCAAAACATATTGTGCTGGTATAATTCTTTTTACATCTACAAGAACACATGAGTCTTTATCGGTAAGTAATAAAATCAAATAACACTGGCAATAGAATAATGAACAGTTTGATACGAAACCTGACATTAAAATTATACTTTTTACAACTTATTTAATTAAAAACTCAGTACACGCATTATTTTGCAACTAAGTATGTCGCAATGTCTCGCTAAAACGTTTTATGGATTGACTTTACGGGACAAAATCACATACGTCAAATGTGTGTACATCGTATGTTTGTACTAAATACATACGTGTTTGTTCATCATGCGTTTATTATATGTGTGCACTATATATTTTATACGAGTTCATGATGTATTTATTATGACTATACCATATGTTGTTTCATACGAGCTCAGTATGTGTAATATATGTTTTATACGATTTCATAATGTGTTTATTGCGTGTTTACCATATGTTGTTTTATATGAGTTCCTGATGTATTTATTATGTGTTTACCATATGTTGTTTTATATGAGTTCCTGATGTGTTTATTATGTGTTAACCACATGTTGTTTTATATGAGTTAATGAAGTGTTTATTATATGTTTACCATATGTTTTTTTATATGAGTTCATGAAGTATTTATTATATGTTTACAATATGATGTTTTATATGAGTTGTTTGGTTTAATACGATTCATCATATATGTTTACGTATGTTTAACACAACTTCTATGGTTCCTCATGTGTTCAACATGTGGTTATGTAAAATGTGATTGTATGTGTATAACTTGAATGCATCTTATATGAGTTTAGTTTGTATTTATGCATTAATCATGACATAGATGTTTGATCAGCATTGTATCAATAGGATATGGAATGAAACGATATTGGTTTTACTGTAGTTCAGGTACGGTGATAGACTCCAATGTGCATGTTTTCTCTTTTATAGACCTAACGTTCAACTTATACTCGTATATATCAGTATTACATAACTGTAGTTCAGGTACGCTATTCGACTCCATTGAGCATGTATTCTCTATGATATACCTAACGTTCATCTTATACTCGTATATATACGTAGTACATACCTGTAGTCCAGGTACGGTGATAAACTCCACTGTGCATGTTTACTCTATTATAGACCTAAAGTTCAGCTTACACTCGTAGTTCAGGTACGGTGATAGACTCCATTGTGCATGCATTTTCTATTGTGGACCTAACGTTCAGCTTATACTCGTGTATATCAGTAGAACATATCTGTAGTTCAGGTACGGTATTCGACTCCATTGTGCATGTATTATCTATAATAGACCTTACGTTCAGCTTATATTCGTATATATCAGTAGTATATGACTGTAGTTCAGGGACAGTGATAAACTCCATTGTGCATGAATTCTCTATTATAAACCTAACGTTCGACTTATATTCGTATATATCAGTAGTACATACCTGTAGCTCAGGTACAGTGATAGGCTCAAGTGTGCATGTGTTCAGCTTATACTCGCATATATCAGTAGTACATAACTGTAGTTCAGGTACGATATTCGACTCCACTGTGCATGTATTCTCTATTATAGATCTAACGTTCAGCTATACTCGTATATATCAGTAGTACATGCCTGTTGTTCAGGTACGGTGATAGACAACATTGTGCATGTATTCTCTATTATAGACCTAACGTTCAGCTTATACTCGTATATATCAGTAGTACAACTGTGCATGTATTCTCTATTATAGACCTAACGTTCAGCTTATACTCGTATAAATCAGTAGTACATGCCTGTAGTTCAGGTACGGTGATAGACTCCATTGTGCATGTATTCTCTATTATAAACCTAACGTTCAGCTTATACTCGTATATCAGTAGTACATAACTATAGTTCAGGTACGGTGATAGACAACATAGTGCATGTATTATCTATTATAGACCTAACGTTCAGCTTTAACTCGTATATATCAGTAGTACAACTGTGCATGTATTCTCTATTATAGACCTAACGTTCGTCTTATACTCGTATATATCAGTAGTACATACCTGTAGTTCAGGTACGATATTCGACTCCACTGTGCATGTATTCTCTATTATATTCCTAACTTTCAGCTTATATTTGTATATATCAGTAGTACATACCTTTAGCACAGTACAATGATAGGCTCAAGTGTGCAATAGACCTAACGTTCAGCTTATACTCGCATATATCAGTAGTACATACCTGTAGTTCAGGTACGATATTCGACTCCACTGTGCATGTATTCTCTATTATAGACCTAACGTTCATCTTATACTCGTATATCAGTAGTACATGCCTGTAGTTCAGGTACGGTGATAGACAACATTGTGCATGTATTATCTATTATAGACCTAACGTTCAGCTTTAACTCGTATATATCAGTAGTACAACTGTGCATGTATTCTCTGTTATAGACCTAACGTTCATCTTATACTCGTATATATCAGTAGTACATAACTGTAGTTCAGGTACGATATTCGACTCCACTGTGCATGTATTCTCTATTATAGACCTAATGTTCAGCTTATACTCGTATATATCAGTAGTACATGCCTATTGTTCAGGTACGGTGACAGACAACAATGTGCATGTTTTCTCTATTATAGACCTAACGTTCAGCTTATACTCGTATATATCAGTAGTACAACTGTGCATGTATTCTCTATTATAGACCTTACGTTCAGCTTATACTCGTATATATCAGTAGTACATACTTGTAGTTCAGGTACGGTATTCGAATCCACTGTGCATGTTTTCTCTATTATAGACCTCACATTCAGCTTATACTCGTATATACCAGTAGTACATACCTGTTGTACAGGTACGATATTCGTCTCCATTGAAAATGTATTCTTTATTATAGACCTAACATTCAGCTTAGACCCGTATGTATCAGTAGTACATACCTGTAGCTAAGGAACGATATTCGACTCCATTGTAAATGTATTCTCTTTTATATACCTAATATTCAGCTTATACACGTATATATCAGTAGTACAAACGTGTAGTTCAGGTACGATATTCGTCTCCATTTAAATGTATTCTCTATTATAGTTAAACCTAACGTTCAGCTTATATTCGTATATATCAGAAGTACATACCTGTAGTTCAGGTACGATATTCGTCTCCATTGTAAATGTATTCTCTATAATAGACCTAACGTTCAGCTAATATTCGTATATATCAGTTGTACAAACCTGTAGTTCAGGTACGATATTCGAATACATTGTGCATGTATTCTCTATTATAGACCTAACATTCAGCTTATTCTCGTATATATCAGTAGTACATACCTGTAGTACAGGTACGATATTCGTCTCTATTGTAAATGTATTCTCTATCATAGACCTAACTTTCAGCTTATATTCGTATATATCAATAGTATATACCTGTAGTTCAGGTACGATATTCGATTCCACTGTGCATGTATTCTCTTTTATAGACCTAACGTTCAGCTTATATTCGTATATATCAGTAGTACATACCTGTAGTTCAGGTACGATATTCGAATACATTGTGCATGTATTCTCTATTATAGACCTAACATTCAGCTTATTCTCGTATATATCAGTAGTACATACCTGTAGTACAGGTACGATATTCGTCTCCATTGTAAATGTATTTTCTATTGTAGATCTAACATTCGGCTTATACTCGTATATATCAGTAGTACAAACCTGTAGTTTAGGTAGCATATTCGTCTCCATTGTAAATGTATTCTCTATTATAGACATAACGTTCAGTTTATATTCCTATATATTAGTAGAACATACCTGTAGTTCAGGTACGGTATTCGACTCCATTGTAAATGTATTCTCTTTTATATACCTAATATTCAGCCTATACTTGTATAAATCAGTAGTACATAACTGTAGGTCAGGTACGGTATTCGACTCCACTGTGCATGTATTCTCTATTATAGACCTAACGTTCAGCTTACACTTGTATATATCAGTGGTACATTTCTGTAGTTCAGTTTGCGATATTCGACTCCATTGTAAATGTATTTTCTTTTATATACCTAATATTCAGCTTATACACGTATATATCAGTAGTACAAACGTGTAGTTCAGGTACGATATTCGTCTCCATTGTAAATGTATTCTCTATTATAGTTAAACCTAACGTTCAGCTTATATTCGTATATATCAGTAGTACATACCTGTAGTTCAGGTACGATATTCGTCTCCATTGTAAATGTATTCTCTATAATAGACCTAACGTTCAGCTTATATTCGTATATATCAGTTGTACAAACCTGTAGTTAAGGTAGATATTCGTCTCCATTGTAAATGTATTCTCTATTATAGACCTAACGTTCAGCTTATATTCTTATATATCAGTAGTACATACCTGTAGTTCAGGTACGATATTCGAATACATTGTGCATGTATTCTCTATTATAGACCTAACATTCAGCTTATTCTCGTATATATCAGTAGTACACACCTGTAGTACAGGTACGATATTCGTCTCCATTGTAAATGTATTCTCTATTATAGACCTAACTTTGAGCTTATATTCGTATATATCAATAGTATATACCTGTAGTTCAGATACGATATTCGATTCCACTGTGCATGTATTCTCTATTATAGACCTAACGTTCAGCTTATATTCGTATATATCAGTAGTACATACCTGTAGTTCAGGTACGATATTCGAATACATTGTGCATGTATTCTCTATAATAGACCTAACATTCAGCTTATTCTCGTATATATCAGTAGTACATACCTGTAGTACAGGTACGATATTCGTCTCCATTGTAAATGTATTCTTTATTGTAGATCTAACATTCGGCTTATACTCGTATATATCAGTAGTACAAACCTGTAGTTTAGGTAGCATATTCGTCCCCATTGTAAATGTATTCTCTATTATAGACATAACGTTCAGTTTATATTCCTATATATTAGTAGAACATACCTGTAGTTCAGGTACGGTATTCGACTCCATTGTAAATGTATTCTCTTTTATATACCTAATATTCAGCCTATACTTGTATAAATCAGTAGTACATAACTGTAGGTCAGGTACGGTATTCGACTCCACTGTGCATGTATTCTCTATTATAGACCTAACGTTCAGCTTACACTTGTATATATCAGTGGTACATATCTGTAGTTCAGTTTGCGATATTCGACTCTATTTTGCATATATTCTCTATTATAGACCTAACGTTCAGCTTATATTTGTATATGTCAGTAGCACACACCTGTAGTTCAAGTACAGTATTCGATTCCATTGTGCATGTATTCTCTATTATATATTTAACGTTCAGCATATACTCGCATGTATCAGTAGTACATACCTGTAGTACAGGTACGGTATTCGACTACATTGTGCATGTTTTCTCTATTATAGACCTAACGTTCAGTTTATACTCGTATATATTAGTAGTACACACCTGTAGTTCAGGTACGGTATTCGACTGCATGGATTCTCTATTTTATACCTAACGTTCAGCATATACTCGTATATATCAGCAGTACATACCTGTAGCTCAGGTACGGTATTCTACTACATTGTGCATGTATTCTCTTTTATAGACCTAACGTTCAGCTTAAACTCGTATATATCAGTAGTACATACCTCTAGTTCAGGTACGGTATTCGACTCTATTGTGAATGTATTCTCTATTAGATATCTAACGTTCAGCTTATACTTGTATTTATCAGTAGTATATACCTGTAGCTCAGGTAAGGTATTCGACTCCAATGTGCATGTATTCTCTATTATAGACCTAACATTCAGCTTATACTCGTATATATCAGAAGTACATATCTGTAGTTCAAGTACAATATTCGACTCCACTGTTCATGTATTCTCTATTATAAACCTATCTTTCAGCTTATACTCGTATTTATCAGTAGTACATACCTGTAGTTCAGGTACAATATTCGACTCCACTGTGCATGTATTCTCTATTATATACCTATCTTTCAGCTTATACTCGTATTTATCAGTAGTACATACCTGTAGTTCAGGTACGATATTCGACTCCATTGAAAATGTATCCTCTATTATATACCTAATATGCATCTTATACTCGTATATATCAGTAATACATACCTGTAGTTAAGGTACGATATTCATCTTTATTGTGAATGTATTCTCTATTATATTCCTAACGTTCATCTTGCACTCGTATATATCAGTAGTACATACCTGTAGTTCAGGTACGATATTCATCTCTATTGTGAATGTATTCTCTATTATAGACCTAAAGTTCAGCATATACTCGTATATATCAGTAGTATATATCTGTAGCTCAGGTACGGTATTCGAATCCACTGTGCATGTATTCACTATTATAGACCTAACTTTCAGCTTATATTCGTATATATCAATAGTATATACCTGTAGTTCAGGTACGATATTCGATTCCACTGTGCATGTATTCTCTATTATATACCTAAATTTCAGCTTATATTCGTATATATCAGTAGTACATACCTGTAGTGTGGCGTTTGTTTAATAGATATCCATACGCCTTCCTATCTTGATTGATGGTATTGTAGCTGTTTGTGTATTGTATGTAATATGTAGGCTAAAAGCATATTGTGTTTGCTTAATGCTGAATAAAATTTGTTCTTGTTCTTGTTCTTGGTCTTGTTTAATAAATATCCATACGCCTTCCTAACTTGATTGATGTTATTGTAGCTGTTTGTTTTATAAATATCCATACGCCTTCCTAACTTGATTGATGTTACTGTAGCTGTTTGTTTTATAAATATCCATACGCCTTCCTAACTTGATTGATTTTATTGTAGCTGTTTGTTTAATAAATATCCATACGTCTTCCTAACTTGATTGATGTTATTGTAGCTGTTTGTTTTATAAATATCCATACGCCTTCCTAACGCTACAATAATATCAATCAAATTTGGAAGGCATACGGATATCTATTAAACAAACCGCTACAATAACATCAATCAAGTTAGGAAGGCGTATGGATATGTATTAAACAAACCGCTATAATAACATCAATCAAGTTAGGAAGGCGTATGGATATTTATTAAACAAGACCAAGAACAAGAACAAGAACAAATTTTATTCAGCATTAAGCAAACACAATATGCTTTTAGCCTACATATTACATACAATACACAAACAGCTACAATAACATTATCAGTGCAAGGCGCGAAATGTGAAAGCTGTGCTTGATAATAGTCTGTTAAAATAGACATTCGTGATTTGAATATTGGATTACATGTGATAAAAATTATATGGGCATGTTCGTGAATGTATGGACAGTAAGATAAGGTAAACATTTGAATTAATTTCGCTCTGCATGTGCAGAAAACAATGAAAATCATGAAAACAAAAGATAACAATGGGTACATAAATTGTATGTGGTTAAATTTTCACATCCAGTAACCGATCAATACAGGATAAACTACAATAGAAAGGTGTAGTATTTGCCCTTGGGGCAAATGTCCCTTTGTTCGTGTGACTTATGTTTTCAGTGCTAATATAAGATATAGTACATGAATCTGAACTTTATATTGTACTGTGCTGTGTATTAAAAACAAAATTGAATTGGTAATATACAATCACGCTAACTGGACGTCGTTCTTACGCTGTATAAATTGATACAACATTGTTTATAAAATTATACATAATAACTTATATCAAGGACAATGTCGGCTCTTTCTTCAAACACGGTATACGCGGAGCTAGAACCAGTAACACTTGATGACAATACGGATGTGAAGGTTCCTATGCCTATTCCTGTGTCAAATGTGACCTCGTACTCACTGATGATGAGTGGCGATGATAATAATGCTGAATATGATCTTAATGAACTTAATCGCCTGATAAAACAGTTTCGAGATCTGCCGACTGATATGTTCGTTGCCCGTCTTCTACGAGACTATTCGTCATGTGAAACAACCCTAGAGCATACTCGCCAAATGCTGTTTGATACCATACGTGAAGACGACGATTTTCCATATGGATTACAAGCTGTACTTAAGCGACGAGCGTCTACACGTAGTGGTGAAACCATAGCAACGAAGCTGTCTCAATATATACATTCGCTTCTATCCGTTATCGAGGGTGAAGATGTATCGTTACTAAAAGATATGTTGAGTTCGTCTCGTAGCAGAAGCAGCTCAATATCACGGTCCAATTATACAGTGACACAAAAGCAAACGCAATTATGCAGCTGTAGCCAAGATATTGTGTTTATGAAAGACTCGCTATCTCGTCTTGAAGCAGAGATTTTAATGTTAAAACAAAATCGGTTAGTAGACGAGAAGCAGTATGACAAACAAATAAAATGTGTCTCGGACTCTATTCTTGGTGTCAAAACTGAATGCTTAGCTTATGTTAACGCTACGAACCAAGGCGTGTCTCAGATGCAGGAAACAATATCCGTGCTGCCTATCAATGATATGTACTCTCTAAGGTCAGACATTAACTTGGTCAGGAAGAGACTTGACGTTATTGAGACGTATATAGACAAAAACGATACAATTCTGATAACTAAAGTAAATGTGCCTGTGGTGTCCCTCCTCAACCCACCCTCCTTATCAGATCTAGCCACCAATGCATTACGATCTGGTAACGTGGGTGAGTTTGGGCTGACAACTGCTCCTTTAAACAATTTTGGAAGTTTGGATATGCCATATGAACATAATAATAATGATATGGAAGCTAGTGTAAATGAAATAACAGACAGTTTGTGCGTAAACAATGAGACGCAATTAACCACGGAACTGGTCACCACCTGGCAAACATCAACATGTACTGCTGATGAACGGGTAACAGTGTCACCAAATAAGACAGTTATAGATGTATCAGTTCAATGTGATGAAAGCAATCCATTTCAAAATGGTAATGTTGATATGAGTGGTTCATTTGGAGATCTGCAAACTGAGCGGACTAAACGTGTTTCAGACTGCAGAGTTCCAAATGAAACTAACAGCTCAACACATTCCAACATCAAACATACAAATACAAAGCATGACAATGTTTTAGATTCCGGTAACCGCTATCATAAATATGGTAAAAATAAAAAGGACGGTCGTAAAGTGACATTCGCCGATATAGTCTCTACTATCGGAACACCAGAAGTACCACGGAAAAATGGCATTCCCGTTAGAATCACTCGGCGCCACGATACCGAGATTGATGAAGATTTTAGTGTCTACGTGAGAAAGCGAACTCGTCGATATTTCATAGGAGAGTTTTCAAATTTGATGACTGAAGATAAACTAAGATCGTTTATTAAACAAAAAGGTCCAAAAGTGACCATGATACGTATATTTCCAGAAAAACGTACTCCTGACGGGGTCATTATTCAACTTAATGTTGAAGCTAATACCGAGTGTTATTTACTTGAGGAAAGAGGTTTTTGGCCACGCGGTGTAACTTGTAAACAGTGGTTGTCGCGCAACTCACTAATCAAAAAACGTAAATCGGGCGAACGTCACTTTGCGGACCGATCCGGCAATTATAATGCTTGGTGTGACCCTACCCCGAGTTATGAAGATTACAATATGTACTGTAATTTAGATTAATCAAGTATATTAATCTCAAACAAATTACTCAATGGTATAAACATGTTGATGTTTTTTTTATGTAATACTAAGAAAATTAGTTTATTATGGTTGAACACGACTGGTGTAACTTATAATTGTGATTGTCATTGTATTCAATTGAATATTTGCTTGGCATACATAGGATGTTCTTCGAACTCGGACTGCTTATGTGGCTATAACTTACCTTTGTTTGATACAGTATGCAGCAGCTATAAACGGAATTACGTATTATTTACTCAAGCGTCTTTAGTTTATAATATGCTATTATATATTTTTTTAATCTGCAATCATGATAAATCTTAAGAAACTTAACCTATTATCGTGGAATGCAACAGGTTTAATGTCTAGTAGCACTTACCTATGCAATTCTTTGAACGGACTATCGATAGATATTTGTGGTGTTTCAGAACATTGGTTATCAGATAATAATATACATTTTATAAGTTCTCTAGACAATAATTATAAAGCACATGTTGTTACTGACTCTAGTTTAAATGTTAAAGGTAGCAGACGAGTCGGTAAAGGTGGCGTAGCTTTGCTATGGCATATTAAATATGATAGGTTTGTGACACCGATAACTATTGATGATGATAGAATAGTTGGTATACAAATTCAATATACACACAGTCATTCTTTGTTTATATTTCAAGTGTATTTACCATGCAGTAACCATCCCATTGAAAGCTATAGGAATTATATTGACAAGCTTTTCAATTTATGGAGTTTATATTCAGAAAATGGTTTTGTTATATTTATGGGCGACTTCAATGCAACCTGTTCAAAATTCCCAAGTAATAGCAGAGATCAATCATTCACACAGTTCTTGAATGATACTAATATGATCTCTGCTAATACATTGGATATGTGCACCGGTGCTTCATCATCCTTTGTATCCTACGATGGAAAGTGTGAATCGCTTATTGATTTCATCATTTTGCCAGTTGAGAAAACAGATTGTATTACTCATTGTGTAATAGTAGATGACGATTGTCTAAATGTTTCAAGACATAGACCTATTAAATGTAGTCTGAATATGCCTTCGACTGGTTATAATGACGATGTGTCGAATGTAAATATTTCGCAATCATATAATATTAACTGGAAAAAAGTAAGACAAGTTGATATTACATCCTATCAAAACAAGCTCAATGCATCAGAAGATTTGATAAAAGCACAAAATTGTCCGCTTAAATGTCCTGCTGAAATTGATAATATGTATAAAATTTTAAGCGAGACTGTTGTTTCTTGCTCAGATAAATGTTTTTGCAAGACGAGATTTAAGCACTTTTTAAAACCGTATTGGAATTCAGAGTTATCTAATTTACATAAAGTCATGTTAGAAAAACGGAAAATCTGGATTCAAAATGATAGACCAAGAGATCAATCACATTATTCTTATAAAAGTTATAAAACAGCAAAATGTTATTTCAGAAAAAAACACAGGTATTTTGCAAATGAGTATTTAAAAAATCTTGATGAAGAAATTGACACAACCGCTGAACTTGATAAAGAACAATTTTGGAAATTAGTGAATTCGCGAAGAAAACGGTCATCAAGTAGAGCAGGCGCTGAAATAAAATTCAATGGCGTAATGTATAGGGATAACGACAGTATTACAGAGCAATGGAAACAATATTTTGAATCGTTATATACCCCGTCAATTGATAGTAATTATGATAATATTTGGAAAGCTTCTGTTGACGAAAAAATAAATTCTGTTATATCGCAGTCTAGATTTTGTATTGATGACGTCATTAATGTGTCACAGGAAGAAGTAAGAACCTCAATTGCATCGTGTAAACGCGGCAAAGCCAGTGGGATCGATAATGTTTCTTACGAACATTACATTTTTGGCGGAAATATAGTTATTAATACATTAGCAAAACTGTATACAGCTATGCTGTCCCAAAGTTACATTCCACCAAACATGAACAAAGGCGTCATTATAACATTACATAAAGGCGGAGGTAAACGTAAGGATGATCCCAATAATTATAGAGCAATCACATTAACTCCTACTGCTCTTAAACTATATGAAAATATACTTCTTTCACGTTCCAAACAAAAACTTCTTTCTAATTTAAGTAATCAACAAGGGGGGTTTCAGGAAGGACTTGGTTGTTTGATGACTTCCTTCGCACTAAAAGAATGTATTTTATATTTTTTTTTTTATATATCTTTATTTAAGTCTCATCTATGTACAAACATATAAATAAAACATACAGTAACACATACAACGTACATAGCCATTCAATATTAGAATTACAAGAGACTATCGCTATAATATTGACATAAAATATATACAACTATCACAGATTATTCATGCATTATTTTTGAAAAAGATGTATACTATAAAGCATTATACACTAAGAATTGAGACACCGGCGCTAATCTTGGCTCGAGACCTAAAAGATTATTAAAATAACTTTTGTTAAATCGTGAAAGGAAAAATAAATGCAAATGCATCGCTATATAGTCAAAAGCTTTTTAAAAAATATTTTAAAAGATCAGTTATCACCCCAGATCAGATCTGGAATGACCTGATTAGCACCGATTTCTCAACATAATATAAAATTAATTTGTTTTACATTTAAGATATAATACATTATTTATATAAAATATTTCTACGTTTTTGTAGTATTGTAAAACAGGTTTTGGCACATATTCTTATCATATCTTTATTGGAAAAGAGAAACTTGATTTTATTACAGTCATCAAAATTATTAAAGTTTGCATCTATGCTTACTGCTTTAAGCATCAGATCTGTCCTAATATCTTTATAAGAGGCACATTTTAAAATAACATGACACTCATCTTCTATAGCATCATTAAAGAAAGGACATAACCGGTCATTCTCATTAATACCCTCATATCGACCAGTTTCTAGTTTTAATGGCGCAACACCACATCTGAATTTTGCAAACGCTGATCTATGCTTCATTGGTAGCACAATTTTACAGTAATTTTTTACTTCATAATCATTTTTAAAAAGCCTATAAGTTCTTAATTTGTTACGTCCATTACCACGTATACTAGTTGTTTGATTTACACTTGCTTTCCACTCCGTAATATATATAGACATCATCTTTTCAAATACAGTATCAACAAATTTAATTTTGTTAATGTTTGAGTATGTATGAATATGAAGCTGTAAACTATCAAATTGATTTATAACTGTGAAAACCCAATTTTTACAAGAGTTATTAGCTTTATTTCGTGCCCAAATAAATATTCTTTTATTTAATCTTGTATCAATTGTATAGATGTTGCGTACCCAATGTCTGGCTATACATTTCCATTGTTTGACTATTGGCGGGACCCAACCCATATCGCCTGAAATGGCTGCAGTAGGTGTATATTTGCCAGTTCCCAGAAAAAATCGCATCGCCCTATTTTGTATTGAATTTATGCACGAATAAGATTTAACGCCCCATATTGTAGCTCCATACGATATAACAGACCAAACAAGTGAATTAAACAACTTTGTAAATACTTTATGGGGCATTCCACCTAAGCTTTTATACCTGGCAATAAGTAAACCTAGAGCACGACCAGCGCTTTGAGCCACTATTTTTGCAGTTACATTAAAATCTAGATGCTCTGTCAATGTTAATCCAAGATATACATATTTATCAGTATAAGTTAGAACATATGGCAGAGAGCACAAGAGCAAGGTTTTTGTTTGCTTTTTAGATGCTCGTCAAGCTTTTGATAGGGTGTGGCATAATGGACTTATGCTCAAATTGTTTGATAGCGGCGTTACAAACTATATATTTATGTCATTCTTTAATATGTATCGTAATATGCAAAGCTGCGTACGAAACCAAGGGTCGATTTCTGAGTGGTTCAATGTTCTTCAAGGAACAAGACAAGGGGGTAAAAGTTCACCAATATTATATCTTCTTTTCATTGATGGTCTGATAAAAGACATAGAAAGTAGCAGTCTTGGGTTGTGTATTTTTAACTTGAAGGTTGGTACCCCTACCGTCGCGGATGATATGGTTCTTGTATCGTATTCAAAGTCAGGTTTAGACAAAATGCTAGATATTTGCTACAAATATTCCATAAAATGGAGATATGATTATAATCCATTAAAATGTGCTATTGTTGTTTTTAATGAATCCAAACATAACTTTGATAAAAACTGCAGATCATGGAAACTAGGATCTAGTAACATTATTCATGAAACAGAAAATTATACACATCTAGGAATTATATGTGACAAATATATGTGTATGAGTGATCATATTCGACAGTCAAGTAATAAGTTACGTGGACTTTTTTTAAGTCTTATTAATAGTGGCTTACATCCGCATGGTCTTAATCCCTTGACAACATTAACAATATATAAGTCAATCGTAATACCAAAATCCCTATATGGTTGTGAATTATGGAATTCATTAACCAAATCAAATATTATACAACTAGAACGAGGACATAGATTCTGTATAAAATTTATCCAAAATATCCCACAATATGTAAATACGGATTTTGCTTTAAGCTCTATTGGTGTAACTTCACTTGAAACGGAAATCGACTACAGGAAGCTACAATTCTTTGGTCAATTATGCAGACTCCCGAATAAGTATATTGCTAAGCAATTATTTGTTAATCGTCTGTTAAGATATCTTAGTGATGATAAACAAACATTAGGTTTTATTCCTGACATCTATAGAATATTAACGAAGTATGATCTATATAATTATTTGGTTAATTATTCTAAAACAGCAATATTTCCATCCAAGTATGCATGGAAATATATTCTTAGACAAAAAGTGCTAATACATTACTCAAATACAATGTTAATGAGGTTAGGTGACAAGATGGGTCCATCATATGTCATGAATATGTTTAGCATAAATAGGCCTTGCTTCCTATGGCAATTAAGTAGGAAAAATCAGTATGTAAAAGCACAGTGTTTTACAGCAGTGTCACTACTAAGTAAACTGCAATCGTTTACAGCTGTACAGCTATGTAACAAATGTAATACGCTTGTAGATAATTTAGTACTACATATTGTTCATTTTTGTATTGCAAACACTGTTGGTAGAAATAAGCTTTGGGACGCAGTTATGACGACTTGTGGTCTTCAGGTCTTTAATTCATTTATTAAAAAGACGCCTAAAGATCAGATTTATGCACTGCTTTCCGGGCTTAATGAATATTTATCTGACATTGAACAGATTGAAGATGAATTATTGTTCAATATTGGGATACTTCACAGTATGTTAAAGTAACTTTTATCGATACTGCTAATGTTTACTGTTTGTTACTCAGTGTATGATTAATTTCTTACATTTCGTTTCGGTAAGATACAAAAGGTTCATCGTTGTCATTAGTCTATCACTGGGTCTTGCATTTTATTTCGGTAAGATTCATTATAGATGGACAATGTTATTATTTCACTTATATTGTTTTAAGGTACACTATATGACAGTTAAAAAGCTATACTAATTTTTATAAAATCATAATTTATTTAGTTATTTTAACAAATCCATCATGTTATGAATACTCTTACAATATGACATCATATTAGGCGTATCGTATGTTCATTCTTCACTTGTAACTCATTGTATATTGTTCATTTATATGTAATTATTTACTGCAATTTTTATATATGTTATTATATGCTCTCCAATTATGGAGGAAATAAAGATTCTATCTGTCTAATGCCCGAACGTAATAAAAGTGGTGTCTTACCTTTTACGCTTTCTATTCTGTGTTATAGCCTGAGATTCCTTGATCGTATGATATATAAATATCGTTTATTCAGAAATTCCAATAGGCCATAAGACCCATGAGGATACAACATACAATGCATATTTACAATTGATACAACAAATGGTGCAGTAATTGCATGTGAAATGTGTACAACTAAATACAACGCACAGACGTACTCACACACTCACACACACACACACACACACACGCACATATTTGCACATGAACAGGCACGCACATAAACACACTTATTATGTTCTTGTTTTCTTCATTTCAGTGTCATAACACTGTTTCGTAATTTTCGTCTTATTTGTGCGGAGAAGGTGACATATTTCAATCATAATTTAGTATTGCTGATGACAATATTCCAAACATATAAACTGTTAATACAATATTTGAATTTAGATGCAATTGTATTCAAAAATGTTTTCTATGTTATTGTTTTTATATTTCATATAAGTTATGTAAACTTGTAACATAGCAGTGTAAGTTGGATTAACTGAATATTTCATTTTTCTTTATTTCAAAAGCTTTAAACACGAAAACACTAAGACATCTAATAGTTTTTTCGTTTTGACTTTGCATTAGTGCTAAAAATTTAAACATACTTGGCCTTTTCCAATAATATTTCTTTATATATGTGTTTCTTATTTGATTATACAATCTGCATTCAATTACAAAATGATATTCGTCTTCTAATGTATCACATGTGGTACATTTACGTTCATTTAAAGGTATACTATGAGGTTTGTGCCATCTTCCAGCCTCTATTTGTAAATTGTGAGATGAGAGTCTTAACCTAGATAACGCAATTCTGTATTTTTCTATATTAACCATATACAAGTAAGATTTTAAAGCAAAATTATCAAAAATTAAAGTGTAGGTATTCGCTCTACTTGAGATTCGAAGACGAGAATGTAAATTTTGAATGAAATTATCTTGTAATCTTTGTTTTACATTATACAAAAACAAAGTGTTATCTCCAACACCTTGGAATAACCAAGCATCATAAAAACCAAGAGCAGATAATAATTGTTTTAATAACGTTACCCAGTTCTTTTTATTTGGATGCAGATCAGCATCACTTCTCATCATGTTATATACGAGTTTTACAAATTTATTTTCGCCAGAGCAAATTATTTTTAACCAATATTTGACAATGTTATAATGCCTTTGTGTGACAAGATTTGTTCTTCCTAATTCTCCATAAATGAAATCATTTTGTGTACTCCTTTTTACATTTAGCACTTTTTTACAAAACATTGTATGTACTCTTTCGATATTTAAAGCCGTAGTAAAACCCCAAACTTCAGATCCATAGTTAAGTATCGGGCTTACAAGTTTATCAAATAAATCAAGTTTGTGTTTGACCGAGATATTTGTGAATCTATATATATATTTATTTAATTTAAAAATAGCTTTCAACGCTTGGCCTGCCAAAGTAATTTGTGTTTCATTGAATGACCCCCCTTGAGTGAATACAATCCCAAGATAACAAAACGATTTAACTATTTCAATTTCATTTCCTTCGTACAAAAATGTTAAATTCCTAGGTAGTAACCCTGCTTTCCTAAAAACCATTATTTTTGTTTTTGTAGTATTTACTTTTAATTTCCAACGTTTGCAGTAATTGGCTAAAATATCTAAACCTTTTTGTAATCCATTTGGCGTTTCAGAAAATATCACTATGTCGTCCGCATACAATAAGATAAACATTTTCATAGTGCTAATATCAATTCCTTCAAAGCCATTCTTTACAAAATCTTCTTCTAAATCATTTAAGAACATTGAAAATAAAAACGGCGATAAACACTCCCCTTGACGAACGCCTAACGCACATGTAAATTCATCACTTAAACAGTTATTATATTTTATCCTTGATTTTATTGAGTTATACATTGATCTGATAATGTCAAGTATTTTGCCCCTAACACCTAACTTGATAAGCTTAAACCATAGATTTTCTCGCACGATGTAGTCAAATGCTTTCGTGAAGTCAACAAACCCGCAATACAATTGTTTACCAGTGTTAATCATATGAGTTATAACTCCGTGAAGTACAAAAATATTGTCAACCGTACTCATGTGTTTACGAAAGCCAGCCTGAGCCTCAATGTATACATTATAAGCTTCAGCCCAGTCATTTAATCTGTTATTTAGCACACGTGTGAATAGCTTACCTAACGAACTCAGTAAAGTAATGCCACGATAGTTTCCAGGATCGTTAAGATTACCTTTCTTATGTAACGGAATGATATAACCCTCAGACCACGTGTCAGGGAAATGTCCAGATTGAAATATTTTATTAAATAATAATTTTAAGATTGGAGTCAGAGTATGTTTACCATGTATAAAAAATTCATTTAATAATTTATCAGGTCCACCCGATTTTCCATTCTTTAATTGGCATATAGCAGTGTAGATATGGGCGTCGGTAAGCTCATAATTAAGCTCATCAAACATGATTTGTAATTCATTTTCCATATACATTTCATTAAAATATACAACGTCTTCATCCGGCTGAAAAAATGGGTCATTCGGATTATTTATACTGTTGAAATATGTTTCGAACATTGATATGTTTACAGTGGACGTTTTTAAACCTGCGATACTTTTCAGCATATTCCAATAGACTTTAGCATTTTTATAACGATTATATTCTAATTTGCGTGTTTGGTCATTGTCAAACTGAAATTTGTGTTTCCTTATAGTAGCCTTGTAATTTGATCTTGATTTAACCAACTCTTTTCTATTTTCATCATTTTTGTTATCTCTATATTTATTCAGCTTTACAGTAAAACAATTTCTTCTTTCTGCGCATTCTTCATTAAACCATGGATTACAATCTTTATTATCACTTCCATATATATTTTGTTTGCGTGTTGCCTGCTTTTTAAATAATGGATCTGCAATGTTATCAAGTATATTGCATAAATGTTGGACCGTATTTTCGATATCACTATTACATTCTATATCATCTATGTCGCTTTTTAAAACATTCATTTCCGTTTTAATATTTTCTGATCATCCGATCATGGGTCCAATGCTCTACCACTGGACCAAGCAATCTTAACCAAACTTGCACAGTATTTTTATAACCACAAAATCTCGGACAAGTTCTTGAACCAGCGTGATTGAACAACAAATGCCCCCTGTCACAGGGCTAATGAAAAGGGGAGTCTACCTGTATATGAAGATCCTAGTGGAAAGTCAGAAAGGACCAGGAAAAGAAGACAGTGCATGGCTTTTGTTTATTATGTTGATGTGTAATTAATGATAGAGAAGACTATAGTAGACGTTATACTTAAGGGAACACTATTTGATACTTTCGGGGAACTATGTTAAAATTAAAAACTTTTTGAGATCTGGGGAACCGTGGAAATACTTTTAGATATCTAGGGAACATGGATAAAATTCTTTTGGGAAACTCTGGCATATACTTTTGGAGATCTGGGGAACAATGGCCATTACTTTAAGAGATCCAGTGAACAGAGACTCCTTCCTCCTTCCCCCGGGAGGGCCCCGTGTATATAGTTAGACCTGCAGTCTACATGTCGTTATTCGGCAATTACAATGAATGTTTATCTGTGAAACCACTACTGTTATTAACAGCTGTATTTTTATTAAAGTTAAGTGTGCCACGTTAGTTATTATTACAAATTAATAGTTTCTTAGATGTGTTTCTTTCAAGCCGATTTAAATTGGTGAAATTTAAATGCGTTTACACATTTTGCAATAGATGATCACAAATGTGAAATAGAGGATGCTTTACAATCATTTCCGAGAGTAATGTCCCTTTTAATATGGAAACGAAACCAGGTGTCTGGACGCGCACTGTTGGTTGAGTGAGATATTTTAATTTCCGAGTTGCATCATGTATATACTCGTAATGTTAACAAATAAATACGTTAGTGAAGATTTATCGACAAACTCGGCATATGTTCTTAATAACCACTTTACCGGCACTCGAAGTTCTTAAATGTAATATAGTTGTAATATTTATGCCAGGCGATGTGACTAGTTTAGATAAAATGTAAATAGAAAATATCATGGAAAATGTATTCAATTCCTGTTTTGACAGAGTTATAAAATTAAAACTATGTAAAATTTAAAAACAGATCGATTTACTAGGTGTTTCTAGTGAGGTGATCCGGAACCAACGACTTTCTCAAATTATAAAAAAGGTAGCCTGTCAGTGTAAATGGTATGTAAAAATATATTGATCCCTTATCTCCCTGGAATTTAAGGAACCCATTCGAGAATAGCAAAATTCGCATTCGACCCTCCAGCGCGACTGAAAACCTTGGACCTGTGCGATTGTGTTCGATGTTTCATTTTAAAGGGATACAATGCTATAAATGTCTTAAAAATAGATTAATTATCAAAATGGATGAAAAAAACCATCTCATTATCATAAATATATATAAACCGAATAGTTTAGTATGTTAAATACACCAAAACATGACAAAATCGATATGTAAATTGGAGTGGTAAACGAAATCCCCATTCTAAAATAGACAGCTCTTAAATACTGTTTGACGACCTTCGCATCGTCATGTTGATATATATATATATATATATATATATATATATATATATATATATATATATATATATGCATGGTATATCGAAATGAAATGTTTTTAACCAATTTTTAAATTTTGAAAAATCATAATATATTCCCTTTAATTTAAAGAGAACGTTGACTCATGTAACAACGCGGCAATGTACGACAAATAAAATGTAAATTTACTTGATATGCCTATAGGTGGGAAAATGTTCCGTATAGATAAGGTATACAATACTCCCAACGTATTAACCTGATCTGTGCGCATGTTGCCAAATATCTGTGTACATGCATGTTTGAATGTCAATAGGAGTATGATACCCGATACGGTATACACTATATTTACACTTAAGGTATACCTGAGGCTTTAATCTTCCAACCCTTTAATTTGCGTCCTCTAATGAGCTTCTGTTTAATAAATCAAGAAGGACATGGAAATAGAACATAATAATGTGTTTGTGTAATTGTAAGTCAGGTGCGGATCTAGGCTTTCAGTTTATAACTTAATTCTTTTAAATAAAGATAAAAATAATAACACGAATACCTTGAATTGTTTTATAAACTTTTTATTTAAAAAAAATGTCGCTAGGCAGGCTCGAACGATAGACCTCTGGATTGACAGGCGCACACCTTACCTATTACGCTAAAGTACCACTAAGACATTGATCATTTATTTACACGATCAGAGTACATCACTCTCTTGTTAGGGGAAGGCCGATTGCATATTGTTTTTTCTGGCTAAATCTTTTTTTAATATAACATTGAATGAAAATAGATGAAACGTAGATTTCAGTGTTGTATTGATTATGTGTTTGCCTTAGTTTGTCCACCAGTTTGGTTCTTTCTGTCTCGGTGCTTTTACACAGCGTAGACATTTTAATTGTATACATGTTTTAGCAGACTGGTCCATTTAAAATCATTTACACAATTTTTGGCTTCTCTCCATAAATTATCTAGAAGTTGTTTATTTCAGACTATTATGTTTACGGATAATAAAATGGCCAATGGCCATTCATTTACGAATCCTTCATTGTAATTCATATATAACAGTTGGACTACAA
The DNA here is from genome assembly GCA_029582155.1 of Panopea generosa. Taxonomy (NCBI): domain Eukaryota; kingdom Metazoa; phylum Mollusca; class Bivalvia; order Adapedonta; family Hiatellidae; genus Panopea; species Panopea generosa. The sequence continues at coordinate 51,434,371 of CM055897.1, forward strand.
ACGTTGGCATTTCAGTTGCTTAAACATAGGCCTGACATATACGTTAAACATCTAAGTAACAACTATAAAAGGGTGGCATGTATGACAAGTGTCTCAATGAACTGTAGCCACAGAGACACCTTAAATAGTGTATAAGACGCGGTTAGCATAATTTATCGATCATTCATTCAGACTATTGGCGCGCATATGTAGGCCCTAAGCGGCGGATAAAACAATATAATATTAATATCAGTAGGCTGATCTAACCGGCACAGCACGGATATATAAAATAGAAATGGCGGCAAAAAGCCCTGTAAAGGTTCAAACCATTTTCGAATTTTCGGCTGAGACTTTAGAAGGGAAGGATGTACAAATGAGTAAATTTAAAGGCCGAGTGTTGCTGATAATCAACACGGCGTCTATGTGAGACGTGACGCAGGTCGAGATGCCGGAGATTAACGAGTTGTGTACCAAGTTTGGAGAAAAACTCGTGATCCTCGGATTTCCTTGTAATCAGTTTGGACACCAGGTAAATTACTTTACTTTTATTTTTAAACAAAATAAATTCCGTTTTACTTCGTTTGTCGTTTTGATCAAGGCCTTCATTAGTTCTCACTGACGATGGATCAAACCCACGGGCCCGCCAATCCAGAGTCCAACACTTTGTCACTAGGCAACGCCATTTACGTTTGCTGTCGCCATTACAAATGCATTGTGTTGTGACAACGCCTAGTTAGAAACCATTGTGAATAAGTGTTTGTTTGAATATTGATAGTCATTCTATGCTATCGATAGCTAACAGGCGATAAGTTAACCCAGCCACTCTTCCATGCGATCCTTGAAGGTTAGCCAGTTCTCGAGCACACCACACCCATCTCCACAAGTAACTGATACATTTCCCACTTTAATCAGCGGTGAGAGACGAATGACAATGAGACGCTACATGCCATATCAATCATCACCACGGATACCGTTCCAATGTGTATGTCACGTACAGATGCCACAATAAAACGTAACCAGATGTGACATGAGCTTACGGAGGAAATCCGCTTTTCTCTTTAGAGTGGCGAATGCATTATCACTTCCGACACATACTGCACGATTGATTCATGATTGCACCATGTGATATTAGACAGTGTTAATAGTGTGTATATTGGTGTATTTTGTACAATACAAGATTTTTATTTCAGTTAAATACGCAAACTATCTGGATCCAAAATTGTTTGCTAGGTGGGATCCGCTAATTTCAGATTGTCTGTCAAGATATTTTAAATAGCCTGAAAATGCTTCATTTAGCAATTTTCCGGAATTTCAAGATGGCTGGAATGGCCGGAACCTCCGTTTCGGTGACAAGTTAGTTTGGGAAAAATAAAACCATGTATTGTTTGGGAAACACTTAAACCTATATTATCTTTATTGTAAACAATGTCACTTAGCTAAATATCATTTTCAGGAAAATGCTAATGGCGTGGAGATTAGAAATACACTGAAGTTCGTCCGGCCAGGAGATGGATTCGAACCAAAATTCCCGCTGATGGCAAAGTGTGAAGTTAATGGAAAAGGCGCTCATCCCATTTTCGCTTTTCTTAGAGATCGCTTACCACTACCATGTGACGACGGTGTGTCATTCATGAGCACGCCCAGGAAGATCATCTGGGAGCCAGTCACACGATCTGATATTGCCTGGAATTTCGAAAAGTTCTTGATATCGCCGGACGGCAAACCATTTCGTAGATACAGCCGACATTATAGATCTCATAATTTAAAACACGACATTCAAACATTGATCAATCAATATAGGGTATAGATAAACACATGTGTATACACTTTAGTGACTACCTCCAGAAAACTGATAACACAGAGATCTTTTGGAATTCAATGAATATGCTATTCTTACATTTGAACGTTGTACAATACTATATTGGCTCTATTAGCATCAGCTGATATCTGGATTTAATGTTGAGCTACGTTTCAAGTACGTGACAACAGTCCTGCTTCTTGCCGGTCACAACTGTCGTCTGCATGATTGTTTCACCATAAATACGTCAAGTGATGGTGTTACATGAGATCCGAGACGACGTTTACCGCTAACGAAACACGCCGTTGCCGTACTATGTATTGTGGCAGAGATAATAAAGTAACTATTTTGAACTAAAAAACATCAACACCTACCAGGATATGACATTCAGAATTTTGATATCTTAATAATCTTTGATTGAATAGCACACATATGGTACATTTGAATCGTTAACTTTCGTTGGGATTAATTTAGGTTCAAGGACATACCAGTATTTGAGGGGACTTGATTTCGTAACCAATATGAGAAAAATAAAGGAAACAAATCAGCAGTATTTCAAACGTCTAGCCTGATTAAATAAGGCGTAGATGAACAGCTTTTTATCATTTGCATATCCAATTTGATTTGCTGTCGGGAGACGCAGATTAAGGTTCCTTAGAAACGTGCAATTCAAACATCCTGCTCATAATGAGGTTAAATTATGAGGGCAAATCATTTGTTAACCATTCGTGGATAGGTTGCTTTAAAGCTGAAAGAACATTAGTTATAGACCGCTGCTTGCACTGCCGATCAATGTATATCTCAACATGATGTAATCATAGGGAGAGATGTCTTAGGATTTGTTACTAAAGTGAACGTGACAACAGTTTAATGCTAATGTATGCATGTAATGAAACGAATGAAAGATTATATACAGTAGCCTGCAGTATTGCTTTTAAAATTATCGATGCACATAATTTAATATTTATCCCTTTTATAACTAGTAACAAAATGCACACACTAGATAGAGAATATTGGATAATTTATAGCTGAGGGAATTCTGGTATTTCTGGGTACAGATAAACTCTATAGTATGGATATAACAAAACTGTGCATACAATCAGTTGGTAATATTTCGTTTTCGAGGCTCCCAACAAAATCAACGAAGATAAATGATTTCACAGTTAACTATGTGACGAGTGGAAATCAAGTGCAGATGTAGTATTATGTTGTTATATTGTTAAGTTTAAAAGTGGGTATAACTCATGGAAACAAGAGGCCCAAGAGGGTCCGAGGATGCTCTACTAACTTACGGGGGCCTATAGCACTTTTTGAAATTTCACAGTATTGAACTTATTTTAACCAAAGTGACACCATTTGTATAAATTTAATAGAGCTATAGTTGGTGATAATTACTACATTAATAGAGCTATAGTTGGTGATAATTACTACATTAATACTTTAAAATATGTATGGCTGCTCATGAAAAGAAGTCTTTTACTATTTTTAGTAATGGTGACCATCTTGAATTTTAGATAGAAAGAAAAATCTTAAGTCTCCTATGCAATTGAAACATCCATGTGAAGTAAGAGATTAACTGGCCAAGTGGTTTCAGAGAAAGCGTTGCTAACGGACAACAGGCAACACACCATCGCATAAGCTAAAAACAATCTGACCTGAACGTCCTGACAATAATTATGTGCATGTCCGCTTGATGTTAAAGATTAGCATGTAAACTGTATGAAAAGTTGAATGACAAAGTACAGATATAGTAACACTACTTTATTACTATATTAATATTATAGTATTGTATAATTTACAAGTCATCTCTGGATAGGGAGAAATTCATAATTTTGGCTAATTGTTTCAATGGGAACAAATAGTGTATTCGTAAATTAACCTTGAGCAGAAAAATGTTATTTTTATTTTCCCATGGTAACAAAAAAGAATTGAAAATGAAAATGAAAACTCCCTCATAGGAAAAGGCACTACTTGACCACAAGGTTGATATGTTTACAAAATTTAGTAAAGCTACCTCGAGTGATAGATGAGTTGTGTTCTGGAAGTGGTGATATTTTAATTTTGACAATTTGTTTCCACAGAAAAAATACTGAAAATTAAAACTCCCTTGTAGCAAATGACGTGAATAAACCAATAGGTTGATTTGTGTACAAAGTTTTTGTGAAGTTGATTTGAAAGATTTTGGTATCATGCTACGGAAAAGCTTTTGAACACACAGATGCATGGACAGTGTCCAATTTAATATCCCACACAAAATTGCGTTGCAGGGGATAATTGGAAATTTGTATCCATGATAACAGAAAAAAAATGAAAATGAAAATTCACGAATAGCTAAAAGCATGACTAGACCACTATGTTGTAAAGTTTCGTGAAGTTACCTTGAATGGTTTTGGAGTAGTGCTCCAGAAACGGTGAATTTTGTATTTCATACTATGTGTTTCCATCATAGCAGAACATAAAAAAATGTAGACTCACTCATAGCAAAAGGTACCGCTAGATCAAAAGATTAACATGTGTACCAAATTTTGTGACTATTGCACAAATATTCGGTTTTCAAAATATGATTAATTGATAAAATATTTAGTGTCATTTTTATGCCATCAAAGGCTAACAGAAAATTAGTTAACTTACCATTGTTTCCTGGATGGTTAACCAGTACTCAAGCACACCCCATCTACGCAAGTAACTGATAACTTTCTCACTTAAATCAGTGGTGAAAGACAAATGATAATGAGATTCAATGTTGTATATCAATCATCAGGGAGACAGTGACCAAATTGGGATTCAAACTCACCATCCCTGGATTGATAGTCAGACAAGAATAAAATAGCTTCCTTTGAACTTTACTCAAGTGAGATGAAAGTGTGAAGAAAAAAACATGTCCTACATATTATTATCTCATTTTATCAATATAAGTTTCCAATGTATTTTATTAAAACACTGATATCCGACTTATATCCGTATCCTACATTAAAATTCCTGTTAATAGCTTGATCAGTACAGCTTAGATTCAGAGTTGCCATGCAAAATATAATGGTAGAGAATCCAAAATTAACTCAACCAGTTATCGTATTCAAGAATATTACTTGTCAACCATTTCAGCATTTCCAAAATTCAGCATTTTTGTTTGATGTGGTCGAAATTTTTTATTTGATGTGGTTGAAATCTTGGATTCCAGATAAATCTGAATTTTCAACTAGGCCATTACAAACCAGTAGTCTCTGAAGTGAAATTTCATAAACAAGTTTGTAGAGGGAAGGACAGACTGGCAATATCATTCCAAATGTATCCTCCATACAAATTTACATTCTTTTACTATTTTGTTAATATACAAATAAAGCTTATGATTCTAAATATACTGTAGATTCCATCTAAAACTTGGCAATAAATAGTGAAATTGACTAAAATATGGCCGCAGAATCAACATCAGCACCCAGTAAAATCCCCAAATATGTATTAGGCCTCCCCTACCCCATTCCCTAAATTGTATACACTCACTTTGTAATATTATCATTAACACCCCACATCCATTTAAAAATGCTCAAGAATTTATGCCCCATCCCTAAGACATGATATCCTGAATCTGCCACCGTTAGTTTGCAATTTGGATATTCTTTTCTGGCTTTGTCTAATTAACATTACAGGTGTCAATTCCTTCATCACTTGCTTATTCTTCAGACAAGCAGTATTGTACACTTGTGTGGGATTAGATCTGATAAACTTAAAACATTGTGTGTGTATCTGTTAATGAGAATTGAGAGATATGCATATTGATTTTTGTAATCACTAATTATTCCACTGCAGCTGATTAAGCTCATTCAGAGGTATTTAGCCTCTAGCATTGAAATATATTCATTTATAATAACAGTCCATAGCCAGATCCAGGATTTTCAGCCGGGGGATCCAATGGTATGTTTCTCATATCTTGTTAATCTTAGAATGATCCCCAAATTCCTGGGGAGAGATCCATTAACATATTTTATTAATTCCACAACAATATGCTCACTTTTAGATAATTGGGATATCTCAGGTGTAAGTGGTGTCAGACCCTACCCATCTAAATCCATTGGTGCAAGCAACATGCAATGTTTGATATTAATTGATATATAGAACAAGAGGCCCGAGAGGGCCTGAGGACGCTCTACTGACGCATAGTGACCAAAGCACTTTTTGAAATTCCACAATATTTACTCCCTTTGGGGGGGTCTTCTTAAAACTTATGGATAAATACCCCCACCACACCCATACTGAACAAAAACTTAATTGCCATTCATCTGTAAAACAAGTAAAGTCCCTGTACAGAACCCTTATACAACTCAGCTCCTTGATTTGCCATAACTACGTGAAAAAACATCAAGCAGAACACATAGACAATATGCGCATCTGCACTTGGTAATGATTCATCCAAACAAGTTTCATATAATTCCAACATGGGGTTGTAGAGAAATAGCGCAAACAATAATTTGGTCACAGACAGAATCAAAGGGCCATAACTCTATGAAAAATCATCAAACCAGAACACAAAGACAATATGCACATCTGGACTTGGTAATGATGCATTCTAGCAAGTTTCACAAAATTCCAACATGGGGTTGTAGAGAAATAGCACGGAAATAATTAGGTCATAGACTCAATCAAAGGGCCATAACTACGTGAAAAAACATCTAGCGGAACACATAGACAATATGCGTATCTGCACTTGGTAATGATGCATCCTAGCACGTTTCACAAAATTCCAACATGGGGTTGTAGAGAAATAGCATGGACAATAATTTGGTCACAGGCTAAATCAAAGGGCCATAACTCCATAAAAAATCACCGAACTGGAACACATAGACAATATGCGCATCTGAACTTGGTAATGATGCATCCTAGCACGTTTCATAAAATTCTAACATGGGATTGTATAGAAATAGCACGGACAAGTATTTGGTCACAAATAGAATCAAAGGGCCATAACTCCTTGAAAAATCATCGAACCGGAACACATAGACAATATGCGCATCTGAACTTGGTAATGATGCATCCTAGCACGTTTCATAAAATTCTAACATGGGATTGTATAGAAATAGCCCGGACAAGAATTTGGTCACAGACAGAATCAAAGGGCCATAACTCCGTGAAAAATCATTGAACTGGAACACAAAGATATTTTGTGCATCTCCACTTGGTAGTGATGCATCCTAGCACGTTTCATAAAATTCCAACATTGGCTTGTAGAGAAATAGCCCGAACAAAGAGTTTGGTCACAGACAGAATCAAAGGGCCATAACTCTGTGAAAAATCATCGAAGTGGAACACAAAAATATTATGCATATCTGCACTTGGTAATGATGCATCCTAGCAAGTTTCATAAAATTCCAACCTGAGGTTGTAGAGAAATAACCTGGACAAGAATTTGGTCACAGACTCAATAAAAGGGCCATAACTCTGTGAAAAATCATTGAACCGGAACACAAAGATATTATGCATATTTCCACTTGGTAGTGATGCATTCTAGCAAGTTTCATAAAATTCCAACCTGAGGTTGTAGGGAAATAGCCCAGACAAAAATATGGTCACAGACTCAATTAAAGGGACATAACTCCGTGAAAAATCATCAAACTGGAACACAAAGATATTATGCACATCTCCACTTGGTAGTGATACATCCTATCAAGTTTAAAATTCCAACCAGAGGTTGTAGAGAAATAGCCAGGACAAAAATTTGGTGACACACTGATGCACGGACGAAGCGGCAACTATATGCTTTCACCCTTTGGGAGAGCATAAAAAGTCATAAATAAATGGAAAAAAAAGGAGAACTTTCCATTTTCAAATAGTATTCCTATATAAAACTCAAAAACCCTTACAGGTCTACTATAATTACAAGACCCTTGATTTGAACAAACTTTAAACCCATACTCATTGGGATAATTTATATCAAATATGACCAAAATTAGACTGATTGGTTGTTGAGAAGAAGATTTTTGAAAATTTTCTATTTTGACCCTTTTTTGACCCACCCTGGCCCTTTAAGGAAAGTCAATTTTCCTTATTGAACCAAATCTTATTTCCTATGACTAGATGATACTTCAGAACTCATATTTTGCCTAAATAGATGAAAAAACGAGAATTTTCTGTTTTCCCATAGTATCCCTATGTAAAATTCTAAGTCCCCTTACAGGGTCCCTATAAATTTTAGCCCCTAAATTCTTATCTGCAATCAAACCTCTACACATTTGGATATTTAATGCCAAATATGAACAAATCTGACATACCGGTTCTTAAGAAAACGTTTTTCGGAATTCCCAATATTTACCCTTTTGGAGCCCCTCCTGACCCCTTAAGACAGTGGAACAAATCTGAACCTCCTTCACCAAATAATGCTTCTGTGAAGATAAAGGCAAAATCATTTCCATTTTAAAAAAAAATATTTTTTTTATTATAATGACACGTGTCCCCTAACTGAACCCTCGGGGCAGAGTCATTTTTAACCCTAGGGACACCATTTGAACAATCTAACAAAACTATAGTTGGTTATTATTACTACATAAACATTTTTAAAATTTGTTGGGCCATTCAAGATAAGATTATTTAAGTTTTGGACTATTTTTAGTGATGGCGACCATCTTGAATTTCAGATCGAAAAAAAAAAAAAAAATCTTCTGTATAGTCTCCTATGCAATAGAAACATCCATGTGAAGTTTCAGTTTAATTGGCCAAGTGGTTTCAGAGAAAGTGCTGCTAACAGACAACAGACGACGGATGACGGACAACGCGCCATTGCATTAGCCCTTCTCACCTTTGACCAGTAGAGCTAAAAATAATAACTTTACTAAATGTGCTTTGTTCAGCTGCTATAAGATCTCCACATGTCAACATATTTCATCATTTGTATACATTAAACATGAAATACTACTCAAATAAATTAGTTATTTAAATACATCAAACATGTAAAACCACCAACAGGACTCCTGGCAGATGTATTACTGACCAGTGTAATCAGTTCTAGGGACTACTCAAAGGAATGAATGAATGAATGGTGTTTTACGGCACGTCGACACATAAATAGGTCATTTTGTGCGCGCGATTACTCAAAGGAAAACATCAAGTCATTTTGTTGTTTTTAAAGATTTAATGCAAACTCTCTCCTAAAAAATGTAATCTGTTACCATGACAATAAAATTCATATTTTCAAACAGATTGTCACAACTTTAAAACATCTTGATAGCAAAATTGTATTAATGTTTCATTAACAATGTGCTATAAGAAAACTTCCTTAAACAAATTAACCAATGAAATAAAATATGCAAAATTATAATAAGATGTTTAAATTTTAAGAAAAAAAGAAATGACTCAACATAATTCATTGAAACAACTATTAACATTCCTTATTGTCAACAAAACTCTAAAACATCTTCTTTTAATTTCAACGTAATTCACATATTTAGATATGAACATACCCCCAAGTACGGTATTTACTACTGTATCATATAATAGAAGATTTTAATAAAATAGTAACTCAAACACACAGACTGCCTCAATATCAGATATTCTCATATCTTATTTAACTTTATTTAGACTAAATGTCATACATGCTTTTCTCGTACATTTCATACTCGAAACCTTCATCATCATTATTATCTCTTACAAGAGCAATATAGTCAATTTCTAGCTGAAACTGCCCAGCAATGCTGTCCATGACTGATATACTAAAGTTTGAAACCTTCGTCAGTTCTAATCTTTCTTGCCTGTCCTGAATGCGTCCAGAATTTCCAAAGTAGAACTTGCTAAACGGAATCTGAGAAATAAAAGAATATTAACAAAAATAAACAATGTTAGTGTTTGTAACTGCAAATTATTTGTAATGACTATTGTGAACACGAGGCTCTCGCCACAGTTCCCACATCAACAATTGCAATATGACAAATACAGCAATTTTATTAAGAGCAAAGGCAACAACTGTGCATGAAATTAAATCATGATGTGCATGATATAAATTTTACAACCCCGACTTCATTTCATTTGTGTTTATCACATCTTCACTTGATTTTGATTATGTATACAAAGTTTTAAGTTAATCGCATAAAAGCTGTGGAAGTAGTTCGTTCCACAAAAATTTCAATGTATAACAAGGACAATCAGTATCATAAAGTTTGTGCAACACCCATCTAAACTTAATACTGACTATGCATGTTAAGTCTCAAGTCAATACTAAGTGCAAGGGCAATAGCTTTGCATGGGAATAAGTTTGCATCAGGCACATCTTCATTTGATGTTGATCAAGGTTCATATAAATTACCAGAAAAAAATGTGGAAGTAGTAGATCTATGCTCCACAAGAGAATTCAGTCCAACGGCAATAACATGAAATTAAGTCAGTGTCACAAAACACATTTGTACTTTATGTTGATCATGTATGTAGATTTTTACTATAGCTTATATAGTAAACTAACCCACACCCTGGCCGCCACATTTTTTGACGAATCACTATGGTTTGAACAAACTTGGGGAAGGGTCCTCTAAGGAACTTTTCTGTGAAATAATTTTAAAACTGAGACAGTAGTTTCTGACAAGAAGATTTTTTAAATTTTTACTATAGCTTATATAGAAAACTAACCCCACCCCCTGGCCGCCATGTTTTTTGACGAATCACTACGGTTTGAACAAACTTGGTGAAAGGTCCTCCAAAGGAACATTTCTGTGAAATTATTTTTAAATCAAGCCAGTAGTTTCTGACAAGAAGATTTTTTAAGTTTTTACTATAGCTTATATAGTACACTAACTCGAACCCCTGGCCCCAATGTTTTGACGGATCATTACGGTTTGAACAAACATGGTGAAGGATCCTCCAAGGAACATTTCTGTGAAATTATTTTAAAATCGAGTCAGTAGTTTCTGACAAGAAGATTTTTTAAGTTTTTACTAATCAAACTTGCCCCGCCCCCTGGTGGCTATGTTTTTTGACGAATCAAGATGGCTTGAACAAACTTGGTAGGAGGTCACCCAACGAACATTTCTGTGAAATTATTTTAAAATCGAGCCAGTAGTTTCTGACAAGAAGATTTTTTAAGTTTTTACTGTAGCTTATATAAACTAATCCCACCCCCTGGCCGCCATGTTTTTTGACGAATCACTACGGTTTGAACAAACATCGTGAAGGGTCCTCCAAAGAACATTTCTGCGAAATTATTTTAAAATCGAGCCAGAAGTTTCTGACAAGATGATTTTTTAAGTTTTTACTAATTAAACCTGCCCACCTATGGCGTCATGTTTTTTGAAGAATCAAGATGGCTTGAACAAACTTGGTAGAGGGTCACCCAAGGAACATATTTGTGAAATTATATCAAAATTGGCCCAGTGGTTTCAGAGGAGAAGTTGTTAGAAACTAAAAGTTAAAGACGGACGTCAGACACCAGGCGATCATAAAAGCACACCTGTGAGCCTTTGGCTCAGGTGAGCTAAAAAATATTGTCAGTTATTGAACAGAGTTTTTTTGGTTTTAGCAATGGCAACTTTGACCCAAGTCTAATTTGGCCATGAAGCAAGCCTTTGGCTCAGGTGAGCTAAAAAATATTGTCAGTTATTGAACAGATTTTTTTTGGTTTTAGCAATGGCAACTTTGACCCAAGTCTAATTTGGCCATGAAGCAATCCTAAGTTTCCTCTGCTGGTTAGGAAGATGTCCATATTTTCATCAAAATATCTTAACCCCACTCCCCTCCACCCACCCCCACAAAGTTATCTTACAAAAAATAAAAGGTTGTCTGATGATGACAGTATTAAATGTGTAATTCTTGAGTGTTTGCCAAACTTTGCCAACAAGTACTGCAGCAGAGCAGTTGTTACCTTCACAAGCTGCCAGTACGGTCCACCTCTTGTATACAGGGGGTAATTGTACATGTCATGCCAGTTGTTATCAAAGTACTTATCCATCTGAATGTTCATCAAGTAGTTTCTACCGTCTCCTCGCACTTTCAGGTACATGTGGGTGTAACGACCCCAGTCATAAGGTATCACTCTTTCAAATGATTTCTGAAGAAAATTATTTAAAAATTTAAGGTCTAGCCCCGAGGTTATAAAACTTTTTTCATGTTCAGCTCAAATTTATACTTAAACAAAATTTCAAGGATTTATACATATATATATAAATACAAATTAAAGCCCAAACACTTGACTCGGCCTCGAATTTGAAAGTATTAATGTTGATTTGAAGTAGAAATTTACAGGTACATTGTAGTTAAATTAATTTTATTATAAGGAGTTCATTCTTTTTTGAGTTGAGCATGAAATCTTGAGTTGAGCATGCAAACTATTTATAGCATAGACAATAAAGTCAAATATGACTTTTAATTTATTAAATGTCGCACTAACTGTAAAAATTACAAGTGAAAACAATTGTTACGATTACTCAATGTGATTCTCATATGATATAATTGTTTCATATGATTATTAAATGCTAAGTTAAGTAATAAGAGAGGACTGCAGCATGGTTTAGTGGTAGAGCGTCCGCCTTGCATGCGTAAGGTCGTGGGTTGGATCCCCGATCGGGTCATACTTTAACAAGAGCTGTCGGAAGGACAGCACGCTTGACTATTCAAATTTTTTGCCACAGAAGTACAAATTTAATTGAGACTGATGACAAATTCAAGCAAATAACTAACTTACAAAACTGACAAAATTGAGTAGGTCTTATAACTGTAATATCTTGTATGAAGTTTCAATCAAATACATGCAGTGACTGCTGAGTAATAAAATATCTAAGTAAAACAAAAGCTCTAATTTGCAAAAAAATCTGGCAAAAGTTATTTGACTTGATTAATTTAGTTGGTTTCATGACTACAAAGCAATATGTGAAGTTTCAATCAAATACATTGAGCAGTTGGTGATGTACGGACTGACTGTATTTGCACGCAAAACTTTAACCAGATTTTCCAAGTCAAACAAGGGCAATAATTTGCATTTTATTAATGCAAAAGTTATCTAACTTAGTTATTGTAGTAGGGTTGATGACTGGGAAGACTTGTGTAAAGTTTCAATCAAATACATTGAGCGGTTGGTGAGATATAGACTTGATGGTACTTGCACACAAAACTTTAACCAGAATTTCTAAGTCAAACAAGGGCAATAATTTGTATCATATTCATGCAAGAGTTATCTAACTTAATTACTGTAGTATGTTTGATGACTAGAAAGGCTTGTTTAAGTTTCAAGTCAATACATGCATTGGTTCCTGAGATATGGACTTGATGGTACTTGCACACAAAACTTTAACCAGCTTTTCTAAGTAAAGAAAGGGCAATAATTTTAATTATATTGATGCAAGTGTAAGTTAACTTAGTTACTATAGTAGGGTTGATGACTGGGAGGGCTTGTGTAAATGTTCAATCAAAAACATGAGTGGTTGGTGAGATAATTTGCATGCAAATCTTAAACCAAGATTTTCTTAGTCAAACAAGGGCAACAATATGTATTATATTCACGCAAGAGTTAACTAACTTAGTTATTATAGTAGGGCTGATGACTAGGAAGACTTGTGTATAGTTTTAAGGCAATACATGCAATGGTTACTGAGATAGGGACTTGCATGCAAAACTTTAACCAGAATTTCTAAGTCAAACAAGGGCAATAACTTGTATTATATTCATGCAAGAGTTATCTAACTTAGGTATTGTAGTAGGGTTGAGGACTAGGAAGACTTGTGTAAAGTTTCAAGGCAATTCATGCAATGGTTACTAAGCATGCAAAACTTTATCAAGAATTTCTAAGTCAAACAAGGGCAATAATTTGAAAATATATTCATGCAAGAGTTATCTAACTTAGTTATTGTAGTAGGGTTGATGACTAGGAAGGCTTGTATAAAGTTTCAATAAAATACATTGAGTGGTTGGTGAGATATAGACTTGATGGTATTTGCATACAAAACTTTAACCATATTTTCTAAGTCAAACAAGGGCAATAATTTGCATTATATTCATGCAGGAATTACCTAACTTAGTTATTGTAGTAAATTTGATGACTAGGAAGGCTTGTGTATAGATTTAAGGCAGAACATACTGTTACTGAGATAGGGACTTGCATGCAAAACTTTAACCATATTTTCTAAGTCAAACAAGGGCAATAATTTGCATTATATTCATGCAGGAATTACCTAACTTAGTTATTGTAGTAAATTTGATGACTAGGAAGGCTTGTGTAAAGTTTCAAGGCAATATATGCAATGGTTACTTAGAAAGGGACTTGCATGCAAAACTTAAACTAATGTGTGACGCCGACATCTGGGTGAGTAGAATAGCTCTCTTAATTCTCCAAATAGTCAAGCTAAAATTGGTACTAGAAGTTTCCTCGCTTGATGCTCAGCATTTAGAGGAGAGTTCTAGGTCTGGTCGGCCCATGTGTCAGTATAATGTGACTGGGTGGGGTAAAATACCATGTGTCTGCGGCATGACACTCCAGTGTGACAGCGCTCAGAATACTGTCTCAAGTAGATACCGTTGCGATATGACTGAAAAATTGTTGAAAGTGATACTAAACACCATACAACAATATCTAATAAGAGAATCATACAAACTATTAAGTTACATGTTACATGTCCATGTTCCCCAGATCTCTAAAAGTATTTCATAGTTCCCTGAAAGTATCATATAGTGTTTGCTTAAGTAAAACGTCTACTAATCTAGTCTATAATCTCCTCTATTATTATTTACACATCATCATAATAAGCAAAATCCATGTACCGTCTTCTTTTCCTTGTTTAAAATATCTATGGTCTATGGCTTGAACTTTCAGAGAAAAGGTGTTTTTTAAGTTTCCTTAAAAATGTGCTTGTAAGCCCTGTGGCAGGGAGCATTTGTGGTTCAATCACGCTGGTTCAAGAACTTCAAGAGTTTGTGGTTATACAAATGCCGTGCGAGTTTGGATAAGATTCTTTGAAAAATTTGGGGATGCTATAGCTTCTACAAGACAAAGGTTACCAGATGGACGACAGCCAATTTACCACGACATAAGCCCTGCTGGCCTTTGGCAAGTAAAGCCAAAGAAGATATGGATGGGAGGACAGAAGAGACAAAAAATTGAACAGCTGAACGGTTAATTTACAAAATGCAATAAATACACATAAATAGTTATAAATACACATAAAAAAATGACTTTATTGTGTAAACAGGAACTAATAAAAAAAATAGTAGATGCAAGGTGGGATTGAAGACCAGTCCTTACAGTCCGAAATTGACGATATTAACCACTGCACTATTCTGCCTTTACTCATCAGTACTGTAAATGTGTCTTTGGTCAGAATTACCATCCAAAATTTATTTCGGGTACATACGATTATGGGATGAAGTTGTGCAGGGGCCCAGACTAACACATAAGAAACCTCCAAAGCTGTCAAAAGCTGTTTCAAGCAGTCAACATCTCATTTTAAAAGTAAATTATGATCAAGTATAAAAATCATACATAAAACCAGTAATTTAATTACAGAAACTGGCCAGCTAATAGCAATATAATGTCCGCAGCAATTTTAGTATTTCTATAATAACTCTTCGAATCTTGGTCTGAATTTAACAATTTCGGTGCCAAAGTAAAGCTGATAAAAATTATGACCAATTCCAATTCTCAATTATTTAATATTTTTCTTTTGAATTCAAATTATTACGAATTGAAATCGAAATATGTTGAAATTTCACGAAAAAAAAAGATTTTTAAACAAAAAACAGTAGTCTTGATTTAACAAATGCCATGTACGTTTAAACAAAACACAATAAAAATAGAAATATTAGTTAGAAAAATAAAGCAGTAAGTTTTCCATCGGTGGCGAAAGTTTCATATTGATATTTATTGAAGTCGTTTTCTTTATTTCTTATTTCAAAAATGGGCTAAAAAAGAGAAAACGATCACACAAAAAAACTTTAAGCGTAAAATTTCTTTAATTTCTTTAAATTTAAAAAAGAAAAAAAATAATCTCCCAAATCAAGCCCTTTCTTTTGATACCATAATCACAATATTATGTTGTTTGATTCTGATTATGTGTATTTCCATGATTTAGAAAACACCACTTGATCTAGTGGTAAAGCACCAAACACGTGATTGGAGGGTCGTGGGTATTTCAATCCTTCGCCACGACTATGTGTGGTGTCCTTTAACAAGACACTTTTTCCACGTGTGCTTGACTGGTTATACACAGGAAAACGTTGAGCGTAATTTGTCTCAGTCGTAAGAACTTGTTTCAAAATCGAAGTAAAATAAATAAGTTCAAACTAAACTGGAAACATGAGGCCCAAGAGGGCCTGAGGACGCTCTACTGATTCATGAACCATCGGGGTGGGGTCATTTTTAACCCTAGGGACACCATTTGAACAAATCTAACAATACTATAGTTGGTCATCATTACTACATAAACATTTTGAAAATATACTGGGCCGTTCATGAGAAGAAGATTTTAAGTTTTGGACTATTTTTAGTAATGGCGGCCATCTTGAATTTCAGATCGAAAAAAAAATTGTCTCCTATGCAACAGAAGCATGCATGTGAAGTTTCATTTTAATTGGCCTAGTGGTTTCAGAAAGGATGAAAGAAAAAGAGAATTTTCTGTTTTCCCATAGTATCCCTATGTAAAATTCTAAGTCCCCTTACAGGGCCCCTATAAATTTTAGCCCCTTAATTCTTATCTGCAATCAAACCCCTACTCATAGGGATAATTTATGCCAAATATGAACAAATCTGACATACCAGTTCTCAAAAAAACGATTTTAGTAATTCCCAATTTTTACCCCTCCTGATCCCTTAAGACAGTGGAACCCATTCATTTTTACAAATATGAACCTCCTTCACCAAACAATGCTTCTGTGAAGATATAGGCAAAATCATTTCCATTTCTAAAAAAAAAAAAAAAAAAAAAAAAATATTTTAGTGACATGTGTCCCCTAATTGAACCGTCGGGGCGGGGTCTTATTTAACCATAAGGACACTATTTGAACAAATCTAACAATACTATAGTTGGTCATCATTACTACATAAACATTTTGAAAATATGTTGGGCCATTGATGAGAAGAAGACTTTTTAAGTTTCTGACTATTTTTAGTAATGGCGGCCATCTTGAATTTCAGATCGAAAAAAAAAATCTTTTATATAGTCTCCTATGCAACAGAAACATGCATGTGAAGTTTCAGTTTAATTGGCCTAGTGGTTTCAGAATAAATGAAAGAAAAAGAGAATTTTCTGTTTTCCCATAGTATCCCTATGTAAAATTCTAAATCCCCTTACAGGGCCCCTATAAATTTTAGCCCCTTAATTCTTATCTGCAATCAAACCCCTACACATAGGGATAATTTATGCCAAATATGAACAAATCTGACATACCGGTTCTCAAGAAAACAATTTTAGTAATTCTGAATTTTTACCCTTTTGGGGTCCCTCCTGACCCCTTTAGACAGTGGAACCCATTCATTTTTACAAATCTGAACCTCCTTCACCAAACAATGCTTCTGTGAAGATATAGGCAAAATCATTTCAATTTAAAAAAAAATAAAATAAAAATATTAAAATGACATGTATCCCCTAATTGAACCGTCAGGGCGGGGTCATATTTAACCCTAGGGACACCATTTGAACAAATCTAACAATGCTATAGTTGGTCATCATTACTACATAAATATTTTGAAAATCTGTTGGGCCATTCATGAGAAGAAGATTTTTTAAGTTTTGGACTATTTTTAGTAACGGCGGCCATCTTGAATTTCAGATCGAAAAAAAAAAAAAATCTTCTGTATAGTCTCCTATGCAACAGAAACATGCATGTGAAGTTTCAGTTTAATTGGCCTAGTGGTTTCAGAGAAAGTGCTGCTAACAGACAACAGACGACAGACGTCAGACGACGGACGACAGACAGCGCGCCATCGCATAAGCACTTCTGGCCTTTGGCCAGTAGAGCTAAAAACTAAAAAGTGCCACCTGAAATTTAGACAAGTGCCTCAAATTGCCTATCTCTGTTCATATGTCTCTGATAAAATTGATCAAATTAGGTACTTTTTTCATTAAGGACAATATCCCTAGATCTCTAAAATTAGGCCTTTGACCCCTGGATCTTTGAAAGTAATGGCCAATGTTACCCAGATCTCTGAAACCCCCCGGAGGGCCTCATTACAATATTTGTATACTGCAACTGAAAAAGCTAAACATACTCAAATACTCAATATTTTACTTCAAACTGCAAAGTGTTTAATTTTAGACCATTTTGCATGTTTAAAACATTATAAAACACCTAGGATGACATACATCATACATTTTATGTATAAAAAAGCAGTTGCCTGTGAAATTTGAATGATTAATATGCAAAAATAGTTCATTGTTCACTTGTTATTTCATCAACATTCAGTAGAGAGAGGTATGTTTCCTATCCTTCTGTAAAAGTCCTTGCTACCAGTAATGGTTTTCACAAGATGTAAGTTTCCTATTCTTCTATAAAAGTCCTTGCTACCAGTAATGGTTTTCACAAGATGTAAGTTTCCTATCCTTCTATAAAAGTCCTTGCTACCAGTAATGGTTTTCACAAGATGTAAGTTTCCTATTCTTCTATAAAAGTCCTTGCTACCAGTAATGGTTTTCACAAGATGTAAGTTTCCTATCCTTCTATAAAAGTCCTTGCTACCAGTAATGGTTTTCACAAGATGTAAGTTTCCTATCCTTCTATAAAGTCCTTGCTACCAGTAATGGTTTTCACAAGATGTAAGTTTCCTATCCTTCTATAAAAGTCCTTGCTACCAGTAATGGTTTTCACAAGATGTAAGTTTCCTATCCTTCCATAAAAGTCCTTGCTACCAGTAATGGTTTTCACAAAATGTAAGTTTCCTATCCTTCTATAAAAGTCCTTGCTACCAGTAATGGTTTTCACAAGATGTAAGTTTCCTATCCTTCTATAAAAGTCCTTGCTACCAGTAATGGTTTTCACAAGATCATCATACGAGTCTGTTCATATGAAAAGTGTATGAAACAAAAAGCCTTTTGTTTTTATATATGAATGAATTTGTTAGATAATCAGGTTCAATACAATAAAC
Organism: Panopea generosa; assembly: GCA_029582155.1. Classification (NCBI taxonomy): domain Eukaryota; kingdom Metazoa; phylum Mollusca; class Bivalvia; order Adapedonta; family Hiatellidae; genus Panopea; species Panopea generosa. The sequence continues at coordinate 51,453,180 of CM055897.1, forward strand.
ATATATGATTCCGATAAAATTTACAAAAGATTCCTTAATATTCCCAAAAGTTCTTCTTTTTGTGGCGTTTTCTATCTTAAACAAATATTTTTTTTAATTTTTATAAATTGATTCTTTTATTACTGATATGTAAAGATTGTAATTATTACATTATTATGTAAATTATTCATTTTTTAATAAGTGCATCATTCATTGTTTAATAAGTACATAATTCATTGTTTTATAAGTAAATTATTCATTGTTTAATAAGTACATTATTCACTGTATTTAATAAGTAAATTATTCATTGTTTAATAAGCACCCTAGTAAAACAAATGAAATGTACATGTATGTGACTTGAGGAATACATCTGACAGAAGCAAAAGCAGACTATGTCAAAATACACAATCACGTACCATTATATGAGCAAATTCTGTTACCGGAATATTATATCACAAACAGCCAAAACAAGCACTTTCAGGAGCACTTATTACTTATTCTAACCCAGGAAACAGACTGAAGAAGGACACATAAGTAAGGACTTGTACAGAAGGATAGGAAACTTGCATCTCCTGACTTAATGTTGATAAAATATATGAGGCAACAAACGTGGCTATATTCTGTGACATAAATATACTGAACCAAAAAAGAAACTTTTGTAAGGTACATGTAAAATTTTCCACGTTACCTATGAAATGTGTATACATATACACATGTAGTATATAAAATTGTTCTAATTTGCAAAATCGCTAAGTTAATCCATAGATAAAATTTAGGTCAGTTTATTCAGCTCAAAGTCCAATTTCCATGTGCACTGGCGGGATGGTTATATCCGGTCCACGTGTTGGATATTTGTCCACTTCAAAATATTGCATAAGTCGAAAACATGGACTATTTTTAGTAATGGCGGCCATCTTGAATTTCAGACCAAAAAAATATTCTGTATAGTCTCCTATGCAAAAGAAACACCCATGTGAAGTTTCAGTTTAATTGGCCTAGTGGTTTCAGAGAAAGTGCTGCTAACAGACGACAGACGTCAGACGACAGACGACAGACAACACGCCATCGCATAAGCACTTCTAGCCTTTGGCCAGTAGAGCTAAAAATTGGCTAATAATGAGAGAATGATCACAAAAATAACTGTACTCATTAAAAGTACAGTACTTAGTACCTGCATTTTGAGACACATTTACTGGTGCAATCTGCCATAGGACAACATCTGATATTGAATTATACAGTATTATCTGTATTTCGAGAACCATTTATTGGTGTAATCTGCTATTGGACATAATCTGATATAGAAATATATAGTAGTTTCTGCATTTCGAGACCCATTTACTGGTGCTTGAGGGGATATTTAATTTATAATGGCCTAATGTAAGAATTTTGATTTGTGTTCCAGAGGTGGATGGAAGATAACTGAAAATGAAAAATTGTGAGTTTTTGTGTGAATATGCGAGCGTTCACAAAATCTCCATCAGACGCCTTTCCTCCTCTATATAATTCCTTGATATAAGCTCTGAGCTTACTTTGCAAAGCAGCTACATAAATTAGTATTTAATAAATCAAAACAATTAAATATGCTGAAATTAATAACACAAAATATTGCTTAATAACTACTACTGAAATACTGCATAGCTGATCTTTTGTATCCTGAGTGTTAATAGCGAACCGATGTTCGAAGTTTATCTTGGGCAATTTATGGATACAATCTCAAAAAGCACCATGAACATTAGTAATTAATCTTTAGTAGAATAAACTTGTCAAACAATGTCTAACCTTGTTGTATGGAGATCTCAAGTTGCAAAATCCAGATTTTTTATGGATGCCATCCGTTGGTTTATCTGTGTTCAGGTATCCATAAAACAAAGCTTTATTGCTAAGACTAAGGGTGAGGTTTGCTTTACTCTTACCATCATGTAAGTCACTATCTGCAGATACAACCCAGTCTTTTAAACTTTCCTTTCCCTTAAATTCTGTCAAATATTCATAGTCAAGATGATTGGCAATAAATTTAATATCACAAGTCCATTTGTCTTTTATTTCTTGTTGAAACTTGGGAATACCCTCTTGTATTATCCCGAGTCCTTTTCTTGCAGATTCAATTGTGCCTATCTTCTCTCTCTTTCCTAAACCCATCTTTTTATCCGGCACATAAAAGGTAGAACCGGCCCGTTCAGAACTGTGCTGTACATGTTTCCCTGATGTTAAAAGCTGAAGCTCATAGCAAGTTTTCTGTACTACTAAAGTAGTTGATTTATTAAGACATAATCTGCCCAGCATTATGATGTTATTTATCTCACTGTTTTTGTTCACATATTTATGTTGTTTTCCTGTTGAAAAAAAAAAAAGAATATTATTAACTACCATTACTTATATATTAAGGATTTGTATAGCAGCTCTGAATTATTAACAAATTGGCAAGATCATATACATAAATGTTATGAGATGGAAAAGACTGTATGACATTATAACTGTATGACCTTTCCATTAATTTGTATAGAAAATCATTACTACGTTATTACGAAATTAATGATCCCATATATTCCTTTCCCAAGCAAAAAGTACTCTGCTTGTAACTTTGTAACTTTACAAAGTTTCTTTCACTTCCTAAACTTTTAACTGTCTATATGCAGGTAGTAAGCTGAGACATCAATTTATGTTTAGATGAAAACCAGACATGACCATCCCCTGTGATTTTGGATCATCATTCAAGAAAAGCAACTTTCTTTTAAGTCACAGATAGAGGAGCCAACTATTAGTTATATGAGCTAAAATTCTTATTTAAAAAGATTTTGAGTAAATCATGATTGACTCTAGTAAAGACTATGAATCTGTTTCTTTTGCCTTTTTTTTTCTTCTGTTACTACCAGCAATCAATTTCTGATAATCATAAGAAGCCTCATTTCCAAAGATGATTTACCGCCTTATATAACCTCAGTTGAAGTAATTAACAAGAAATGTCACTGGTAAGTATTGCATGCCCCCCCACCCCCCAAATGGTCTTGAAAATAACAATATATGTTATAAATTATAAATAATACACAAATAAACTTGAAATCGTTCCTTATTAATAAATAAACGCAGAAAATACATGATGCTGCTGATATGGTGGGTGGGGTATGCATACATGTAAAGGCAATTTAAGTGATTTTTTTTAAATAAGTGCGATTCTTACGGTAGTAAAAAAACTGGACCGATTTGCATTTTGGAATTTTAGAAGGCCTGGTTATAATAGGTAGAGATGTATCCATAAATATCAAGAGAAATGGACTGATGTTTCAGACTAGACATGCAATTTCATGTTTTTATTACATTAAAGTGTGACCTTGACCTTTGTATAACCTTGATCTTGACATCTGATGTAACAGTCTGGGTATTTCTACAGATAAATGCAGGCGATACATCATCGACATGTTGATCACTTGTGTCAAGTTATTTTAAGATCCATGTAAGACAAAGTTACAGACCAGACAAAAAATTAAAAAAAAATGAAAGTGTGACTTTGAGGTAAGTTTCTGGATCTTAACATGACATGTCATGTTGATCAATTGAGCCAAGTGTTTTGGAAATCCATCCATGTATGACAAAGTTACAGGGTGGACTTGTAACCTCAAATATACTCAAAGTGTTGTCAACAGTCATACAAATTCAAAGTGTGACCTTGAAATTTGAGGTACGGGTTTAGATCTTACATATAATACGTCGTCATGTCATCTTGATCAATTGAGCCAAGTTAAAGACAAAGTTACAGATTAGTCACACAATATCAAACAAATTTAAAGTGTGACCTTGACTTTTGAGGAAAGGTTCCTTGTCTTATGTGTGTCACTTTATTATGTCATGTTTATCAACTGAGCCAAGTGTTTTTGAAACCCTACAAATGATCAACATAACATGACGACATGTCACAAGTAATTCCCACACCCATACCTCAAGGTCAAGGTCACACGTTGAGTTTGTTTGACAACATTTTGAGTCTGTGAGATTTAGTGTTCAGTCTGTAACTATATAATGCATTAATGGATTTTATAATGTCGTGAGAAAGACCCACACCCGTACATCAGGGGAATTACAGTCAAAGCGGCCACAAGTCAATCTGGCCCCATAATAGTCAAAGCGGCCACAAAAAATAGTCAAACCGGCCACACGATTTTTTAGTATGACCAAACTAGCCACAATATTGGTCAAACCGGACGCATTATTGGTCAAAACCGCCACATTATTGGTCAAAACGGCCACAGATAAAAAATTTTTTGACAATTTTTGTAAGTTTTTACTTGTTGGAAATAAATTATAAAAAACGTCCTTATTTTGCTCATTATTTACATAATCACACCATGTGCTAATTAAAAAAAATTGGATTTGTTGCAAATTTATCTTTTTTTTTGTTGTAATTTTACGATAATAAGCAATTTACCCAATTAATCAATGCACTAAATAAAAGATTTAATGTTTTATAGTTTGTGACGTTGAATGTATAAAATATGTTAATTTTTTTTGTTAGCTGACAATTTTGTTTGTAGTAATTCTACGATAATTAGTCTTTTTTTTTTTGTCTTTAAATATTTTATTTCTCATAAAACATATACATTCAAGTAAACAGCAATGCATTGTACATAACACAATAAGAAGGATTAGCGTGGATATTATACTAGCATGTTAAGATATATAACTGATATACAAGTCTATTCAGGCTGTTTTTATATGTTAACAATAATATTGTAAGTGTTTTTATAATGAAGCATTGTCACAATGGTCTTTATAAGTATAATATACTTTATGCATTACTTGAGAAATAAGTTGGTGTTTGTAGACAGTAGATAATGGAAAGTAGATAAGAAATAAAAAAGGAAATGGAGGTTAAGATAAAGAGGAGGAATACTCGACACTCTAAGTCTGAAATCAGTTTGATGACGTCATTAATACAGTTGTAATTTTTCCCATTTGCCGTTATGTTGTTCAAGTTTATTTTTTGTCGTTGCTATTATTCTTTCTATGATTTCAATATGTTTTAAATATTTTATAAAATTGATAAATATGGGAATTGTTTTTTGCATACTTATTTTTGTAGATAAAATATTTAGCATAAATCAATATAGTATTTAACCAGTCTGAATAACTGCTCCATTCAACATATCCAAGAGATATTATCATATAATTTAACTTTATTGTAAACTGCTTTTCATTAAGATATCCTTCAAGATTTGTCCAAAAGGCTCTAGAACAATGACATTCACAAAATAGATGTCTATTTGTTTCAACATTCATGGCACAAAAATCACATAAACTTGTATTACATATGTTGCATTTATACAGGAATTTGTTGTTTGGTCTGATTCCCATTTAATATGAGGTTTGATAATATTAACAGGGCTCGAATTTAAGCACTCGCCACTCGCTAAAGGCGAGCTGTATTTTGAAAATGCGAGTTGAAATTACTTAAGCTGGCATTTTTTTGCGAGTGGATTTCAAGTTGAGAAAATTACTTATTGTATACATTTTATTGATTTTTGAAAATAAACAAGTATTATCCTGGTAAAAATAACGAGTTCTTGTCAATTTTACCAAATTTCTTTTGCTTCTCGCGCCAAATTACCCCCCATTGTCAATGACATGTATTAAATATTTAATAGTTTAGACTGCGTCCAATTGTTTTTGATCTCAAGTTCATTCTGCAAAAAGGAAGTAAAGTTAAAACCCGTCAACAACATAATGAGTAGACTGCGTCTAGTTTGATCGATCGCGCACTCACTCTATAAAATAAAAGTAAAGTTAAAACCCGTCAAATTTATTGTTTACATATTTTGTCAGCTGTTAAAGTGGCTGATAAAATAACATCTTTTTTTTCCATTGAACCGACGAATGAAAGTGAGTCCCAACAAGAAAAAAGAGAAATAATCCTTCCGTTAATACTGTAATGAAATGGGAGCGACAGCTCAATATCACACAGGGCTATAAACTTGACAATGACAAAATGGTGTGTCAATTGTAGAAACCACCGCGATCGACAGATCATCCATAATTATTAAACTATATTACTATGATATCACAACATTTACACGTTAAACAATCGTCCTTGGCTAGATCTAGATCTTATTTTAAAATGAAAGGCCATTGGCTATATTAATTCTATAAATAGAAATGTGTGTATGTCTCAATCTCAGTCTCTGTACACTTGTTATTGTTGAATCCATGATTCATATTTTGGTTTAGTTAAAGTGTTTATTTATGATATATCATTGTATGCATTTATTTATGGTAGTATAATAAATAACGAAGACAATTTTATTTTTTTAAATATAGTACTGCTTTGAATTGTACATTAACATATATAATAACCTTGATACCATTGTCTATAAATAAAAAAAAAAGCTAATAATGCATATTAAATAACACCAGGCTTTGAAACAATTAATTTTGGATTTATTTAGACATTTAGGACTACAAGTTTCTGCGAAAATTGGTTTGGCTAGTTGATTTCAAATTTGGCCAGTTGAAATTTTAGGCACTGGCCAAAATTGCCAGTGCACAAAAAAGTTAAATTCTAGCCCTGATTAATATTGTTAGTGTTTTTTAATTGTCTGTTGTATAAAATTTTATTTGGACTCTTGAGGTTTTGAATTTGTTGCATTAAGTTAATTTGTTTATTATTATCAGCTATGGTGTCGGTTTTCAAGTTTTGTTTCTTTACTTTTGGTATGCTTTCAATTAAAGTATAATATTTTAAAAAATCTGAATTATTAAGTGTGTACTTAGCTTTTACAAACTGAAATGTATAAAACGTTTTTTGCCTACTATCAAATATTTGTTTGATGTACTTGATACCTTTTGCATACCATTCTTTATAAAATAATGTTGTGTTATTGTTTTTTTATATAAGAGTTGTTCCATAATATCTGATTGTTTAATCCTTCAGCTTCTGGTTTATTTACAAAGTTTATGCTTGACCATGATTGTAATATTTCTAAGAAAAATTTGGGAAATGGTTGGTTTTGTGTTTTAATATAGTCATTTTCATTTGAATTACATTCAAATATTAATTGTCCCCCTATTTTATCTAATTTGTTATTGTATATATGTTTCCAATCACCCTCATTTTTATTATCCATTATTCTTTTGACCCATCCTGCTTTTATTCCTTTAAACATATTTTATTGCTTTTTCATATACATGTGGTAGCAAAAGGGTTGGGCCACAAGTTATGCAACATTAAAATCGGCCCTTCCCAACAACATATTATTTACAAATAAGCAATCAAGATGGCAATAAAACATATTCATACAGGAAGAAGGGGTAAAACATGAAATAGGGTGTATTGCTTGAATATATGTTTCCTATGCTGATCTTAAATGAGGGGATCCACCATGAGGTAAATACTAAGATTAAATAGGATCTATTGTTTATCAAAACGTTTAGTGTCTTTAATGTAAGTTTGGACATTGTTAAATATATTAATATTTTCATTGTCTGAGATATCATCACTCCCGTGTAATAAGGTTTTAACACTTAAAGGATGAAGATGACGTGTAGCATGAAAGAGACGAAGTTGATCATTTAAAAAGAAGGACATTGCATGAAATAGTGTTCGGCGTCCTCTTTTTCATGCCCACATTTTTCATAAGTTGAAAATAGTTTTAATTGCTTTTACAAACATGTTTAAATTAATCATTTTTAGGCCCCAGTTTTCCCTATTAATTAGTCATTTACATAATAATTCATTGTGCTAATTAAAAGAAATTGTATTTGTCGCAAATCTAATCAAGCAATGTACTAATTAACTTATGATTTATCGGTTGTGCTGCATGCAAACATAACAATTAATCAAAGGTGCAAACTGTGATTTACTGTGATGAATGCATAAACTAATTACTGGATTTTATCTTTTTCAGCTATAGAGCCAATCAGTTGTAGGCTACCAGCCTGTTGAAGAAGGTGTCGACCTTTTACATTCTACGAGTGACCCGGTGTATGGAGGAGGAGGAGTGAGAGTGTCAGTCACGGCTATGTAGTTTCGGATTCAAATTCGTTATTCATGTGTGTATACATTGTTATGTGTGTATTGTTATGTGTGCATTTTAATTTGTTATAATGGAAATAAATATAATATTTGATAACATTGATTAGTCAGTTTGTTTTCTATTTATTTTAGTTAACTTTTTTGCTGTCAAAATAAGATTATACATTATTACAGGAAAAGGGCCAATAAAACACACATTTTGATAAAAATCACAAATTGATTAGTTGCTCCGTTTTTAATATATAGCCTATGCTAACATAACTTTTTGAAACATTAAAAGTCATTCGGACAAAAACGATGTGTTTTATTAGCTCATTTTGTGTAATAAATGGTACTTTTCGTAGCACCGTCTCCGGTACAAATAATATTTCTTTAATTTGAACGTGGAATATACAGTAAATATAATAAAAGAAATAAGGGGGGGGGGGGCGGTTTTTGTGGCTGGTTTGACCAAAATAAAAAAAAAGTGTGGCCGGATTGACTTTTTTGGGGCCGGATTGACTTGTGGCCGGTTTGACTTGTGGCTGGTTTGACCTGCTTCCCATCAGGGTTACTTGACATGTTATGCATATCTGTTTTCAGTAGTAATGGTTGGAAATGAAATTCAAAACAAACCTAGCTTTTGTCAAAGTTTAAGTAAACTGAAAAAAAGGTCTGTATCATAAAATGGCTTAAAAAGCAATATTTTTTTTTATATATTGTATAGTATTTCATTCAATGACCACCTGGATACTGTTGTAAATATTGACATTTGTGCAGAAAGTTGAGATTGGCTTGTGTGATGTTTATCATTCTTTGAAATGATCGAAAACTGATTACGGCACAATACTGAACAGTATGGATTACAAGGTATATAAAGAGGCAATAGAAGATGCATATATATCTTGGTACAGTGTAATGACAGTGTATGCACTATAGTGTAGACTACTTTACACAGACACAATACTCGTTTATTGGAATTTATCTAATGTCACGTTACAATATTAAATGACAAAACTTACATTGTATCAAGGAATTATGTAGAGACAAGTCCTTGATCCTATGCTGTATATATAATCTTACTCTTTCATACTATCGGTCTGTTGAGAGACATTCGTTAACGAACTTGTTTTGGAGTGACTTCCCTTGTTCTTGAGGTATACGCAGTGTTCAGGTTCAGGTTTTATCAACTTTTAGTGCAATACCATCATTTTGTTAATGCATCTTCATCAAATATACATAACATAGTTATGAATTAAATATAAAAGAATATTATTGTAACATTTAAAAATATTATAAACGAAAAACAATATTTACTCGTGCATCAGGAACACAGTAACCTATTGACCTTGACCTTTGCCTTGTTGACATTTGTCAACTTCCTGTTTTCATTTCTGAAACATCTTTCACCGATATTCAACATATTTTGCTGTGAAAATAAAGTTAGGAATATAATTTACAATGGGAAATCGTGCTTCTATGCAACTTCAAGAAGAAGAGATAAATGGTATTCAGAATGAGACCGGATGTAAGTTCTCACAGAGAAGTATCTAAGTTATGCCTTTGAAACTTTGCACGTGATTTGTAGCCAGGACCATTTTTGTTCTGACACATGTATGTTTCGGCGGCCCTGTCAAGAGTGAAATTTTTTCCCAAAGTATTTATATGGCTTTGAGATATTTTACAATTCTACACAGATGACCCAAATCATAATTCTTAGTGCAATAAACTTTTCCAGCGTGTACCACTAATGTTTTATACGATGAAAACAATTAAAAGTATGTTTAAAAAACATTTAATACACATGGGAATATCCAATTTTTTGTCTACCAGTAATGATTATAGTATTGGCCCTGGACTTGCCCATCGTGGTAATCTAAGCAACCAATCGGAGGGAACAAATCAATGAGAAAGAGTTTTCATGATTTCGACGGTCAAAACTGCTTATGAAATGTTATATTTTGCTGGAATACCAGTTTTGTTTGTTATTTTTCATTGTTTGTATGCGTAACACTTAGATTTTTGTCTTTAAATTTGAAATCTAATTGAAGAAATATGTGGCAGATAATGCGCATGCACGAATCTCACACCTTAGGGGCACTAATCAATGGAACAACAGCATACAGGTTATACCTATTCAGGCTGGGTGACGGTGAAGTCGGTAAATGACAATCTCGGTAAAAAGGATTTATATAGTAAATGGATTGGTGACCTCGGTAAAAAGGTAATTATATAGTACAATGGTGAATGTCACACCTACGGTGGATACTTTAACACCTTTCGCCAATCGTTGTCATGGTGGATGCATTGTCAATTGCCGAATGTTGTCACCTCTAATTTGGGTGTGACTAAAACTCGCGCAGTGTGGAATTTTTTTTTGATATTTAGCCACAGCTAAATATCCGTACTTAAAGATGCCGAGTAATAAAAAAATTCAACGTAAACATCATTTCCCATATGACCGTAAGATCAGTATCCACACTGCCGATGTTTTATCACACCTCATTAATGAGGCGAGTGAAGGTGACAAAATGTATCCACGGTAGGTGTGATATTCACTATTGTACTATATAATTGCCTTTTTACCGAGGTCACCAATCCATTTACTATATAAATCCTTTTTTCGGAGATTGTCATTTACCGACTTCACTGTAAATCTTCAGGCTTCTCCATTTAAGCACAGGGGCACCCCGGCACTTGACTAACTGAAATGGTATTCCCCTAGCGCTTGAGTTTTTTAACAAAACTTTCCTTTAAATCATTATTTTTCATTGCATATCTTTTCTCACTTTAATGCCTAAAATGGAATATGCTAAATAGGATGACTTTAACTGATAAATACAAAATTTTCTAATGAAATATATTTCAATGAGTGTCTTACACAGCGGGTGAAAATGTGTTGAATGTATTTACATGTTCTTAACCCAGCACTTGCATTCCTTTCTGTGGAGAACCCTGCTATTACCCCGAGTCTAAAACTTTATCAACCCTGTAAATAATGACATCAATATTAAACAGTGATAAAGTTACTTTATTGTTCTGAATTGAATAATCCTTCTAAAAGACATTTCCAATATCATAGGTATATTACCTATGAAAATGATAAACTCATGGAAAATTAGTGGTTGTTTATGATATGCAGTCAGCCATTTTGATATCATAGTATACATTATACATATTACCACAAATTGGCCATTCAGATGGCTAGAAATGGTGCCATCAGTAAGAATACTGCAGTTACTAAACTAAACTTTCAAATAAAATTAAATAAGTTGTGTATAGAATATATAATGAAAGATTCAAATTAACATAAACAGTGAGTTTGTACACTTAAGATTTTTTGTACTGACTCTAGTTTTGCTGAAAAGAAGGCACAGAAATATTGACCCTTCCAAAGAAATCTTATTGGTGTACAGTATTTTGAGTGCACCCATCCATTTCAGTTATCACACTGTCCCCAGGTATTTACATTCTAAGTGTGCTTGTGAGAGATAATGTTATTGTACAGCCATTCACAGTAATATGTATATCGCTGTATTAGGTATATAAGGGATATGCAAAACGGCATTAGTGGGCTAGTGCTAGAGTGGGTTTGGCACATTCATATCAAAGACTTGAAAATAGTACTAAACTTCCCGCTTTTGCTCAGTGTTTAGAGGATAGTTGTAGGCCCAGTTAGCCCTGTGTCAATATGATGTTTTCAGTTAAAAGATCTGGCTAAGACAAATGTTTTATAAACAATATATCTTTGCAGCAAACATAAAGAACAAATCTACTATGAGAAACATACGTTTTATTAATAAAAATTTATAAATTCCCTTCAGCACCCAATAAATTGTTTTACTTCTGAGTCGGAATTGAAATTACCTTGAACCCAGCTTTTCTGTAATGCTATTAATTAGGCTGTCCTTATGAAAATATTTGTTTCCTACCTACTCACTCAAAATTGTAGCTACCCAAATTTTTTTATCAAAAATGGCTTCTGATCAATATTTTCTGAAGGGGTCAGTCTATGTAATTTATAAATATTTTGTGTGTACCCATTTTGACTTGATTTTCTGTAAAAAATGTTTCCATTCAATAGCAGAGGCATTCATGCCAATAGATATCTTTCTTGTTTCATGTATGTAGGAATATGTTTATTGACTTCTTAACCAAGGAATTAAAAGAAACTCTAGGTCATATAAACATATATGATATTTATAATATACTGGTATGTTCTCCCTTTAATCAAGATTTCAGTTTTTTTCCAAGATAGAAGAAATTTAATTTTTAATATAGGATTGTAATGTTAACTTACCAGTAGTGTATAAACAAAAATCTGTATAATAAATATACAGGTAATCTTTTTCAGTTTCCCACAATCAGATAGTTCGACTCTACAGCAGGTTTACCAGTTTGGACAAGAATAATAACGGCTTTTTGAGGTCAGTTTTAAATGTTAAATAGATAAGGCCATAATAAATTAATTGCTAAATATTCATTACCGCTTGCCCCCATTTTTTACTCGCCCCACCATATTTTATAGTTTTGTTTTTTTTTGATAATGCAACTGTTATTTATCAAAAAGATGCCACATTTTAAGTTTTTTAATCTTTATATGATTTTCTTTCATTCCAAGCCTAAAATGACTTGAAAAAAATAATTAAATTGTATCCACCAACCCTATTTTGAAAAAGAAATGGAGAAAAAAATCATTATGGCCTAATACACATCAGTATGGCCTAATACAAATCATTATGGCCTAATACACATCAGTATGGCCTAATACACATCATTATGGCCTAATACACATCAGTATGGCGTAATACACATCATTTTGGCCTAATTCAAATTATTATGGCCTAATACACATCAGTATGGCCTAATACACATCGTTATGGCCTAATACACATCATTATGGGTTAATACAAATCATTATGGCCTAATACACATCATTTTGGCCTAATACACATCATTATGGCCTAATACACATCATTATGGCCTAATACACATCTTAATGGCCTAATACACATCATTATGGCATAATACAAATCATTATTTAGAGGTTAATACACGACAGAGCCGGGCCGGGAGGTGATAATCGGCCCGTAATATAAATAATGGCCTAATACACATCATTATGGCCTAATACACATCATGATGGGCTAATACAAATCATTATTATGGCCTAATACACATCATTATGGCCTAATACACATCATTATGGCCTAATACACATCATTATGGCTTAATACACATCAGTATGGCCTAATACAAATCATTATGGCCTAATACACATCTTAATGGCCTAATACACATCATAATGGCCTAATACACATCTTAATGGCCTAATACACATCATTATGGCCTAATACACATCATTATGGCCCAATACACATCTTAATGGCCTTATACATATCATTATGGCCTAATACACATCATTATGGCCTAATACACATCTTAATGGCCTAATATACATCATTATGGCCTGATACACATCTTGATGGCCTAATACACATCTTGATGGCTTAATACAAATCATTATTTAGAGGTTAATATGTAACAGAGCCGGGCCGGGAGGTGATAATTGGCCTGGAAAATGAATAATGGCCTAATACACATCATTATGGCCTAATACACATCGTTATGGCTTAATACAAATTATTATTTAGAGGTTAATACATGACAAAGCTGGGCCGGGAGGTGATAATTGGCCCGGAAAATGAATAATGGCCTGAGGCCGATTATCACCTCCCGGCCGGCTCTGTCGTGTATTAATGTCTTTAATACACATGTTCGGTTGTGCCACTCAAAGGGAGTAATTATGTTTTCACTCATCGGGACTGTTACCACTACAAGGCAATGCTCATAATGTCCATTAATCAACCTCTTTATTACACGTGCTTCTAAGTTATGTGTACACATAATTTATTTATACATGTATTTTAACCGAGTATAAAATGAAAGAAAAATAATAATAAAAACAATTTTGATTTAAAACAAAAACAAATCGTCATTGATGTGTCTTGAACACACGACGTTCAGATTGATAAAATATGATAGGCAGATAACTAGAACTAGACACAACTTATCTTTGTAAGTCACTGACTTCTTTCTTACATATTCAGGTGGGGGACTTATAACAAAGTTCATTACCAATCATCATAGAGACTGTTGCTGGGTGGGGATTCAAACTCACGGACACTGGGTTGGCAGTCAGAATCTTTACTGACTGAGCTAACTGGACCCAGCATGACTGTCTTGTCTATAATCATCTTATTATAGAATTAATAAAATTTACACCAGAGAGCCTGGTACCTGTAGAAAGCATACTAGGGTTGGACAATTTTTTCAAAACCTTCCTGTCTCGTGAGATATGCAGCTTTGAAAACATACCTGGGCCTTAATTATAAAATTTTACTTGTTCCAACAAACATGCTCATTAAGAAGTGATATTTATAGAATGATGACATATCAAAATCATTTCAGCTTTCTAATATCTGTTTTTTATAGTTTTGTAAGATAAATGAAGATCTTTGCAGCTTACATGGTGTTTATAACAGGTGATAGTTTTACAATTGAAATTATCCGGGTCAGGTTAGATGAGTTAGTAGAGCATCTGACTATTAGTCTAGGGGTTGTATGTTAGAATCCACGCCCGGCCACAGTTAGCATGAAGATCGATATCTCACTGCTGAGTCTAGTGGGAAAATTATCAGTTACTTGCAGAGATGTGATTGAGTGCTGGTTCCTGTGTTAACCCTAAATGGCATAAAAATGATGCCAAATATTCAAACAAAACTTTTGAAATTATGATTTGTAATTACAATTCTTGGTATTGAGGGGAATAAGATCAGGAATTTTTCAAGAGGAGTAATAAACATTCTGCAAGAAAAATGGTTGTAGTAGGGGCAGATCCAGGATTGTCAGTCAAGTACATGTAGTTACAATGCCGATTTTGTAAATGTTGACGATTTCTACAAAAAGACACTAATTAAAGAAAATTCTAATGTATATCACCTCTAAATGCCTTTATTTAACCTCAGATGAGTGTGTCAGACTCACCTTCATTGAGCCTTATATTTTATATTCCTGATCTATTACACATCAGGAAGTGGAATGAAAATTATTCATATGAATGAACCTCAGGGCATACTCATAATGGATGGTAATTGAAAGCAAGTAAAATTATTAATGCATCAATCAGGACGTATAAATATTAACTTATTTTGCAGAATATTTGTGAGCAATGAATAGTGAGATTAATCATTTAATCATTTTTATTCTCATAAAATGTAGTGATGATTTCTAAAGTCCCTATACTATAGTTATTTATGAAAGATTTAGTTATTTATGTACAAGCCTTATACTATAGTTATATACGGTATGACAGATTTAGTTATTTATGTACAAGCCTTATACAATAGTTATTTATGAGAGATTTAGTTATTTATGTACAAGCCTTATACTATAGTTATATATGACAGTTTTAGTTATTTATGTACAAGTCTTATACTATAGTTATTTATGAGAGATTTAGTTATTTATGTACAAGCCTTATACTATAGTTATATAAGACAGATTTAGTTATTTATGTATAAGCCTTATACTATAGATTTATATATGACATATTTAGTTATTTATGTATAAGTTATTTATGAGAGATTTAGTTATTTATGTATAAATTATATATGAGAGATCTAGTTATTTATGTAAAAGTTATATATGAGAGATCTAGTTATTTATGTATAAGTTATTTATGAGAGATTTAGTTATTTATGTACAAGTTATATATGAGAGATCTTGTTATTTATGTACAAGTTATATGAGAGATCTAGTTATTTATGTCCAAGTTATATATGAGAGATTTAGTTATTAATATACAAGTTATAAATGAGAGATTTAGTTGTTTATGTACAAATTTCTTTAAATTCTTATAGTTGTTCTGCTAACCAAATTTGTTTGCTGTTATTATGTATTGTATTTTTTGAACATGTAAAGTTGTGGAGGGAATTTTTAAATCACAGATAAAAATGTGGTGATGATGTAATGGATGAGGTGTTGACCACTCATGACAGAGGTCACAGGTTCAATCCCAGGCTAGACCATATTGGCATCTCTAAAACAACATCCAGTACTGGTCCTACAGATGTGTGTGATTTGGCAGATTCATAAAACAGCTAGAAAATGAATTTGTTTCCATAGTAGAGTTCTGTTTAAATATTTACTTTTTCCAGCCGTGAAGATTTTTTGAGAATTCCAGAGTTGGCCATTAATCCTTTAGGTGACAGAATTGTACATTCATTCTTTCAAGAAAGGTAATGCAGTGAAACTTGTTTTATTTTAACTTCTGATTTAAATGTAATTAAGGAGGAATATACCTTTTAAATTATTTTCAAAATATGTGGAATATTTGGTATGTAATGAAACTAAAAGTAATTTCCAATTTGAATATGCTTTTTTTTCTGCGGTAAATATAACACTTCTTTACCTATGACGTCGTAAACATGGCCATGTTTGGTCTTTTGGACGTCCCGATTTATAGCAGCAAAAACGCGTATTTGTCGACCTCAGTCAAGTTATACCGAATGTACAGAATCGAAACACATATCACCACGTACACATTCAACGGATATATGAATTAACATATGCAATAATTACGACGAACGCCAAATTATGAAAATATTAGCGAAAAACGGAAATTATTATTTTTATCGATTTTTTCAAAAAAAATGCTTCAAATCAAAATTACCAAAAAACAAACCGAGCGATTTTGGAATAATTTTTATTTGATTTCTAACAATATGCTTCACAGTGATTGTGAGATTTTTAGAACAATTGACAAACTAGTTTTTTTTATTTTCAATTATTTAACCCCACCCTACGTCAAAAAAGACGTCAACATATTGCATAATTCTACGCGTTTTCCATAAGATTTTAGGCAGTTGATTAAGGTTAAATTATTTTCTAAATCAGTGGTTCAATTAGTATATTATGAAACTAGAAGAAATTTCCAATGTGAATATGTATTTTTTTGCAGCGGTCAATAGAATATATATTTATATGTGACGTCGTAAACATGGCCATGTTCAGCCTTTTTGGCGTCCCAATGTATAGTAGCAAAATCGCGTATTTTTTCGACCTCAGTTGAGTTATTCCTAATACACAGAATAGAAACATATATCACCATGTACACATTTGACGGATGTATGGATTTACAGATGCAAAAATTACATCGAACGCCACATTTTGAAAATACTAGCGAAAAAAATTCGGAGCAAACTGTTACACATACATAAAATGGGCTTGAAACAATACCGTCTATGATGAGCAGTGAAAAGCCACGATCCAGGTATATTGTCATTGAACTTACGTAGGAGCATGGGGCTGGGTGGAAGGGTGGCTTTTCACTGTTATAGTGGGTATTGTTTCAAGCTCATTTTATGAATGTGTACTAAACAGTTTGCTCCGAACTTTAGAAAGGCCAGACCTGTTGTTCTAATAATTGACAACCGTGATGTCCACATTTCACTAGCAGTCGTGGAGCTAGTCAGAAATGAGAATATTGTTTTGGAATCCAGTTCCCTGTAAGTGAAAAAAAAGATGACGGTTTTGTACGTGCACCAAACAGACACGCTATCATAAATGCTACAGACAAATTAGTTGCCAGTAAACAGCAGAAGTATATATAACTTGTGTGCACAAAATACTAATATAATGGTAAGAACAAACTTGTTTAATTATCACAAAACGTATACCTCATGCGCTATACCGACGTTGACGTTTGCTTTGAAGCATTTTTTGACGTAGGGTAGGGTTAAATAATTGAATATCATAAAAAATCTAGTTTGTAAATTTTTCTAAAAATCTCACAATAATTGTACAATATATAGTATAAAATCATATAAAAGTTATGCAAAATTCGCTTGATTTGTTTTGTGGTAATATTGATTTGAAGCCGTTTTTTCGAAAAAAATCAAGAAAAAAATAGTTTCTGTTTTTCGCTAGTATTTTCAAAATGTGGCGTTCGTCGTAATTTTTGCATTTGTAAATCCATACATCCGTCAAATGTGTACATGGTGATATATGTTTCTCTTCTGTGTATTAGGAATAACTCAACTGAGGTCGAAAAAATACGCGAGTTTGCTGCTATACATTGGGACATTGGAAATTTCTTCTAGTTTCATAATATACTAATTGAACCACTGATTTAGAAAATAATTTAACCTTAATCAACTGCCTAAAATCTTATTGAAAACGTGTAGAATTATGCAATATGTTGACGTCTTTTTTGACGTAGGGTGGGGTTAAATAATTAAAAAAAAAACCAAACTAGTTTGTCAATTGTTCTAAAAATCTCACAATCACTGTGAAGCATATTGTTAGAAATCAAATAAAAATTATTCCAAAATCGCTCGGTTTGTTTTTTGGGACATTGAAAATTTCTTCTAGTTTCATAATATACTAATTGAACCACTGATTTAGAAAATAATTTAACCTTAATCAACTGCCTAAAATCTTATGGAAAACGTGTAGAATTATGCAATATGTTGACGTCTTTTTTGACGTAGGGTGGGGTTAAATAATTAAAAAAAAAAAAGAAACTAGTTTGTCAATTGTTCTAAAAATCTCACAATCACTGTGAAGCATATTGTAAGAAATCAAATAAAAATTATTCCAAAATCGCTCGGTTTGTTTTTTGGTAATTTTGATTTGAAGCATTTTTTTTAGAATAAATCGAGAAAATAATAATTTCCGTTTTTCGCTTATATTTTCATAATTTGGCGTTCGTCGTAATTATTGCATATGTAAATTCATCTATCCGTTGAATATGTACGTGGTGATATGTGTTTCGATTCTGTACATTCGGTATAACTTGACTGAGGCCGACAAATACGCGATTTTGCTGCTATAAATCGGGACGTCAAAAAGACCAAACATGGCCATGTTTACGACGTCATAGGTAAAGAAGTGTTATATTTACCGCAGAAAAAAAAGCATATTCAAATTGGAAATTACTTTTAGTTTCATTACATACCAAATATTTCACTGATTTCGAAAACAATTTAAAAGGTATATTCCTCCTTAAGGATTAAAAGCCGAATTTCGGGATTCTCGACAACATTTAATTGGCCTAATGATTTTCATTACCTGATGAAAACTCAAAATTTGGCTTTTAATCCTTATATAAAATTTACATTATATTTTCTAACTATTTTAGGTAAAACTATAACAATATTTTTGTAACTTTGATATTTATAAAGCCAATTATACGCATTAAACTGCAAAGCCAATGTCATTAATGTTACGGTGACGTTGCCAACATACTGAATAAGTGCACACAATTGTCGGACAACATACGGCAAACATCACGTGACATCTCACCAGCAAACAAAATTGTGCACCCAATGAAATGCAAACTAGTCCTCTCTAGCTCTGCCCAGCTGGGAGTGTTTTTCATTGGGAAATGAAATGCAGTAAATCTGTATAGTTATCTAGGCCGATTGCAGTGGGAATGTAAATATTGTGAATAAAAACAATTTGTTGTACCTATTACAGCTGGGCCCGATTAGCTCAGCCGGTTACGCGTCTGACTATCAATCCAGGGGTCGTGAGTTTGAATTCCCCATCCAGCAACAGTCTCCGTGATGGTTGATATACGACATTGTGTCTCATTATTTTTATGTCACCACTGATTCAAGTGGGAAAGTTATCAGTTAATTGCAGAGATGGGGTGTGCTCGAGTACTGGTTAATCCCAGGAAACAGTTGTTAGGTAAACTGATCATCTGTTAGCCCTCAATGGCATAAAAATGAAGCTAAATATTCAATCAATCAATCAATGTACCTATTACAGGCACATTTTATCATGCCATTATAAGGTTTAATTATGTTGTGGATATCTAAAACTTTATCAGACAGTGTTCACACAAAAGATTTCATAACATATCAATATTGAGGCATTTATTTTAAACTATATGCATTCATTTTCCATTAAAAAATGTGAATCAAGTGGTTCAGTGGTAGAGCATTGAACCCATGATTGGAGGGAAGTGGGTTCGATCCTCTATCAAGGCTATATGTGGTGTTCTTGAGCAAGACACTTTATCCGCATATGCTTAGTACTGGTTCCAACCAGGAAGATTTCGAGCATGATTTGTCTAAGTAAAAACTTGTTGATTGATGTAACACGACCACATTGTTTTTGTAGTACCAGTTATCATATTAAATTTAAAAGTATAATTGTGCCAGTAAGCTAGCTCTTTTGTTTTATGTTTTCGTTGCCATGCTTCATGTGCCATACTTCTTGATTTCAGCAATGATGAAACTGTGAATTTCAAACAGTTTATGCGTGTTTTAGCTAGATTCAGACCAACGAAAACCAATATTAGTAAAAACAAACTGAACACGAGGGAGGAAAAACTGAAATGTAAGCTAGCTAATTTATTTTTATCAACAAGTGTTATGGTATTAGATATTAAGCAAATTAGTATATCATGCACATAGTGATTTCCAGTGGTCTAAAGTACTGTCTCAAGTACCTTACCACTTACCTCTCGCTCTTAAGGTCATTGGTTCAATCCCAGCAGGGTCTTTCTCCAGTCAAATTTGTATGTCAAACATAAATGCTCATACTGTATACCAAGGAGGCACATTGCAAATATATACAAAAACTAAAATCATGAAATTCATCTTTGTTATTCAAAGTTTTATTTTAAAATGTTTCATACATTTGCATTCATATTCTGAAACAATAATTAGAAAGTTAATATGTTACTTCATATATTGTATATGGTATTACCTGTTTCAGTTTTTCGCTGCCTGTGTGGTTCCGGCTAAAAATAGAATCACTGTCAATCTCTGAAAGTTGGGGTAGGAACACTCTGAATGGGTGTCATGTTCATTTTATCATCTTTTGTCATGTTCATTAAGATAGTTTCATTGCCAACCCCTGTGTGGTTCCAGGGAGCCATATGAGTGATGACAAGAATAGGATCACTGTGGCTCATGCATGTAGTAGGAAGCAACAATTTGAGTAAAGGCATTTGTGCTGACGCATGAGAAACAAACTACATATATTATGAAACTATATGCTAGGAAATTATAATATTCAAAGTGCTGCAAGATGTAAATTCTAACATGACTGTGTTCTTACTGTTGAATATCATACTGTTAAAGGGATCATATTGGTATATTACCGTCAATTCCCTGTCCTAAATACACACGCCCAGCATGAAGATATACTTATAACTTAGAGATATACGCGTCTAAAGTGTCTAATTGCATAACTTCTTTATTACAAACATCGGGTTTTTGAATCCACGTCTTTGTTTTTGTTTACATCAACCATTTTCAACGAACCGCTTTCCGGTTTCTGATCAATCATCAGATAACATAGCGAAGACTCATTCCCGATCTCGTTTTCGAGGATTTGTTCAGGAAGTTTACGGAGTTCAATGTAAACATTGCGCAATACCATATTGAGGGATGTATAAAAGTTTTGGCCAATATTCAATAAGGGTAATTTGATAACTTTCAAGTAAATAAAGGTTATATGTCAATACATAAGCATTATTTTGTACACACTGCATACAGGAAAAGTCTGGATTAACAGCATGTTTGTGTTACTTGCCAATATAATCCCTTTAAGTATTTGTACACGAGCAGCTAACTTTAAATATGGGAGTCTGAGAATGTGCATGAGAACAATAATTTTTTTGTGCCAAGGTTGTTACCACACAATCAATCTCAAATTGGGAAAGAGTGCTGCTGGCAAATTAATGAGATTTTTGTTGGTCCGTAGCTCAAAAGGTCAGAAATAGGTACACATTTTGTGTCCGCTCCATATCTTTTAGACCATTTGAAATATTTTGAAATAAGATGGCAGAAATGTTCACCATAATCAGATGATGTGTGCGCACAGGATCTAGCTCTAGCTAAAAGGTCAAGGTCACACTTAGAGGTTCAAGGTCAGAAATATGTACACAATTTTGTGTCTGCTCTATATTTTGTAAACAGCTTGACAGATTTGAAAACAACATGGCACAAACATTCAACATAACAAGATAACTTGTCTAACACAAGACCCAGGGTCATACTGGTAGTTCAATGTCACACTTAGTCAGAAATAGGTACAATATTTATACCCCCGACAAACGAAGTGGTCGGTCTGTCGGTCTGTCTGTCTGTCGGTCGGTATGTCCGTTGCATTTTTCCTTGTCTGGAGCATCACTTGAAAAGTACTGGATTGAATTTCATCAAACGTCATACAATGGTAGAATATAATGAGAGGAAGTGCAGTGTACAAGAAACATAACTCTATTCTTGCTAATTACAGAGTTATTGCCCTTTGGTAATTTTTCTTGTCTGGAGCATAACTTGAAAAGTACCAGATGGAATTTCATCAAGCTTCATATAATGGTAGAATATAGTGAGAGGAAGTGCAGTGTACAAGAAACATAACTCTATTCTTGCTAATTACAGAGTTATTGCCCTTTGATATATTTCCCTTGTCCAGAGCATTACTTTTAAAGTACTGGATGGAATTTCATCAAACTTCATACAATAGTAGAATATAATGACAGGAAGTGCAGTGTACAGGAAACATAACTCTGTTCCTGCTAATTACAGAGTTATTGCCCTTTGATATATTTCCCTTGTCCGGAGCATAACTTGAAAAGTACCGGATGGAATTTCATCAAGCTTCATACAATGGTAGAATATAATGAGAGGAAGTGCAGTGTACAAGAAACATAACTCTATTCTTGCTAATTACAGAGTTATTGCCCTTTGATATATTTCCCTTGTCTGGAGCATAACTTTAAAACTATTGGATATAATTTAATAAAACTTCATACAATGATAAACCATTTTCTGTCATGGCGGCGTTCGGGGGTATTCATCACCTTCAGTGATAGCTCTAGTTCATCTTGGCTCCATATCATCTAAACCACTTGTAAGAATTTAGAATAACTTAACAGAAATAGTCACTATAACGAGACCATGCTTCACATGTAAGACCCAGATCCCTAGGTCAAAGGTCAAAGTCATATACTTAGGGATTAAAGGTCAGAAATAGGTACAATATGTGGTGTCCACTTGATATTTTGTAAACCACTTTACATATTTTGAAATTACGTGTCATATTGTGCACCATAATTAGTCCACATTTGCTCTCAGGTCTGTACAGACAGGCTTGACATTGTAACCCATGGGCATCTCATTTTGTGTAGATTTAGCTATGATGCTAAATCATTTAATTGCAATTGATGAAATATGGATCTGGTTATTTGAACTGGAACTCAAGGACCAAAGTAGCAAATGGCATACACCAAACTCTCTGAGATTTGTAAAATTTTTAAGAGTTTAAACAGCCTGAAAATACTTATGATATTTGTATACAATGTGTCCTTCCCATACATAAGGTACCAACAGTTGAAAGGGTAAATAAACAATGCTATAAAATGTTTTTTAGGACAATACTATGTCTTCATCCAGCCAAAAGTATCCAATATTATTAAAGGCCAGTCTGGTAATTATGCATGTGACCATCACAAAGCATCTTACCACAGCCAGCATATTCACCAAATCTAAGTCCAAATGAGTTATTATAATTGCTCAGGGGAATTTATTAAACCGAATGGAATAAATTTAAGTCTGCTGTAAATGCAGATGTGAATGTGCATGGTAAACTCTGGCATTCAAAACTTGCGAGGCAGATTGCCATCCTATTAAAGGGCCGGCAAGTGATATTTTTATTGAAATATTTAAATTATGGGACTGTTCTCACTACTTCTGTCATGAGCCTCAGATTTAAGCCATGTTTTGTTAGTAAAAACATGCCAAAAAGCTTATCTGTTGCTCTGTAGGCTCAAGGTCAAACAGAATGCAAAGATTATGAAAAATGCTTACTAGTTAAAAGAGTGTAGTTTCACAATTGATGTAAAATAAGAAGTTCAATTTAAAATTAACTTTAAACCAAATTTTCTTCAACTCGAACGTGTATTGGCTTATAATCAGAAGATTGTATTTAAACTTGTACTGTACATTATGAATTGAAAACAAGCATAACTTTAAAAGAGAAGTGAAGAAGTATATATTCTTGCAAATGGAAAGTTTAGAGGAATGTGAATTTATATTTTATTAACTTTATGATTTTAAAACTTAGAATTTATTAATGTTATTAATGTTGATTTATAGCTGTAATACATTTTTTAAATACTTGATAAATAACAATGTATAGTTTCTGTGAACATGAAAATGATTTTTAATAAGTATCAATATTTTGATCCTTGACAGAATACTTAAAAGGACCCCATTGGTAATAAGTTACGGATATCCTGTATGTCTCTTATTTATTAATCACTATTTTAGCTATTAAGTTGAATACTTGTGTAACAAGATAAAATATTAAATATGTGATAGCTGCTATATATTATATTAAATAGTTAACTAGTTTAATATATTATTTAAAATACATGTAATCCATCTGTAATATTGTATGTTAATGTGTTATTTATGACATATAAATGACCACAAATAAATCAAATCAAATTAGACAAATGTATAAGAGTATACCATTATTTTATTTGACAGTTGCCTTCCAAATGTATGACCTTGATGGTGATGATCGTATATCTCGTGATGAGTTGCTTGCCGTCCTGCACATGATGGTGGGAGATAATATATCAGAAGAACAGGTATGATAGTAGTGAATGCTTTAAATAGGGTTGGAGTGTAATGGATAAGGAGTTTACTGCTCATGCCAGAGGTGTAGACTCAATTCTAGGCTAAGCCCCATGACCTAAAAAAACACCCATTGGTTATTTCTAAGAAAAGAACTCAATTAAGATTTACAAAAGCTCTTGGCTTACTTCAAAATGATACGGAAATAATTAGTATAAAGGAATTCTTATTATAGAAATGTGTTCATTTTATATTTTGATAAAACAATTCAGTTTTTGAATGGTGCAATATTGATTGTAACAACACTGCAGGTTGAAATATAGTGTAATTGATCACAACACTATAGATTGTATCAAGTGTAGACAATCACTGTTGTAGATACGTAAATAATTAAAATGATAGTAAATTGGGTCCATGTCAAAATTGCTTTGTGTACATCTTAATGCTGAGATTGTGCATTCAAGCCCAGTTGGCATCTAAACTTTATGTGAAAAGATTACTTGCAGAAGGACAACAGCTCTAATGAGGTACATTTGGGACCTTCCTCCACCATTACAACTTATAACTGAATGCAATGTATGTTGAAAATGGTGTTACAAAAAAGAAAATACAGGTGTTTACTGAACCTGTTGGATACCTGTACGTGAACTGGATCAAAGTGGGAGTAATTTCAGATATAGATATGGGGGTAGACTAATATGATGTGTACTTCATCATGGTCAAATATCTACTTATTACATCATCGTCAGTACCTCTGCTTAGCTTTACAATATTTGTGTAAAAGCTCAATATTTTTCTATCTTGTTTAGTTAAACAGTATAGCAGACAGAACTATCACAGAGGCTGATACAGATGGTGACTTCATGATCTCATTTCTAGAGTTTGTCAAGGTATGTACTAAATTACATTTAAATAATGTAAAAATGTTAAAAGAATCATTGTTTTACCTGTATTTTATGGAGGGCCATTAATCTTCTGCTATTTTATTATATTATCATTCTTCAGGACTCTTCTGGAGTGAAGAACAAAACAAACATCATCAAGGTCAAATATTTTGACTGACTCCAGGCGATAAAAATGTACAGATATGATTTTGGAATTCTCCAGTAACTAGTCAGCACATAATTAAAAGTTTACACTTTTTGTCATAGGTGACTTCAAATGTGTGAAATAGGATGTCTTTTAACCATTTACCAGAGTTATACCCCTTTCTAAAATAAAACTTTCTTAAAGAAATAGTGTCTCTTCAAGATTTGGCATACTTTTCAGACTTAGTGTCCCTTTAAGAAGTAATGTCTCTTTAAGACTTAGTGTCCCTTCAATACCTAATGTCCATTCAAGGCTTAGTGTCTCTTTAAGATGTGATGACCCATCAAGACTAAGTATACCTTTAAGACTTAGTGTCCCTTTAAGACTTAATGTTCCTTCAAGAATTGGTGTATATTTAAGATGTAATGTTCCTTCAAGACTTAGTGTCCCTTTAAGACTTAATGTTCCTTCAAGACCTAATGGCCCTTTAAGACTTGGTGTCCCTTCAAGACTTAATGTCCCTTCAATACCTAATGGCCCTTCAAGACTAAGTGTCCCTTCAAGACTTAATGTCCCTTCAAGACCTAATGGCCCTTCAAGCATAAGTGTCTCTATAAGACTTAATTTCCCTTCAAGACTTACTGTCACTTCAAGACCTAATGGCCCTTCAAGACTTAATGTTCATTCAAGACTTAATGTCCCTTCAAGACTAATGGCCCTTCAAGACTTAGTGTCCCTTTAAGACTTAATGTCCCTTCAAGACTTAATGTCCCTTCAAGACCTAATGGCCCTTCAAGACTTAATGTTCCTTCAAGACTTAATATCCCTTCAAGACCTAATGTCCCTTCAAGACTAAATGTCCCTTCAAGACTTAATGTCCCTTCAAGACCTAATGTCCCTTCAAGACTTAATGTTCCTTCAAGACTTAATATCCCTTCAAGACCAAATGTCCCTTCAAGACTAAATGTCCCTTCAAGACTTAATGTCCCTTCAAGACCTAATGTCCCTTCAAGACTTAATGTTCCTTCAAGACTTAATATCCCTTCAAGACCAAATGTCCCTTCAAGACTAAATGTCCCTTCAAGACTTAATGGCCCTTCAAGACTTAATGTCCCTTCAAGACTTAGTGTCCCTTTAAGTCTTTATGTCCCTTCAAGACGTAATGACCATTAAAGACTTAATGATCCTTCAAGACCTAATGGCCCTTTAAGACCTAATGGCCCTTCAAGAATTAGTGTCCCTTTAAGACTGTATGTCCCTTCAAGACTTAATGTCCCTTCAAGACCTAATGTCCCTTCAAGACGTAATGTCCCTTCAAGACTTAATGTCCCTTCAAGACCTAATGGCCCTTCAATACTTAGTGTCCCTTCAAGACTTATTGTCCCTTGAAGACTTAATGTCCCTTCAAGAACTTATGGCCCTTCAAGACTTAGTGTTCCTTCAAGACTTAATGTGCCTTTAAGACCTTATGACCCTTCAAGACTTAGTGTCCCTTTAAGACTTAATGTCCCTTCAAGACTTAGTGTCCCTTTAAGACTTAATGTCCCTTCAAGACTTAATGTCCCTTAAAGACTTAATGACCCTTCAACTCTTAATGTCCCTTCAAGACCTAATGGCCCTTCAAGATTTAGTGTCCCTTCAAGACTTAATGTCCCTTCAAGACCTAATGTCCCTTAAAGACTTAATGTCCCTTCAAGACCTAATGGCCCTTCAATACTTAGTGTCCCTTAAAGACTTAGTGTCCCTTGAAGACTTAGTGTCCCTTGAAGACTTAATGTCCCTTCAAGACCTTATGGCCCTTCAAGACTTAGTGTTCCTTCAAGACTTAATGTGCCTTTAAGACCTAATGACCCTTCAAGATTTAGTGTCCCTTTAAGACTTATTGTCCCTTCAAGACCTAATGGCCCTTCAAAACTTAGTGTCCCTTTAAGACTTAATGTCCCTTCAAGACTTGATGTTCCTTTAAGACTTAATAGTCCTTCAAGACTTAATGTCCCTTCAAGACCTAATGGCCCTTCAAGATTTAGTGTCGCTTTAAGACTTAATGTTGCTTCAAGACTTAATATCCCTTCAAGACCTTATGTCCCTTCAAGACTTAATGTCCCTTCAAGACTTAATGGCTTTCAAGACTTAATGTCCCTTCAAGACTTAGTGTCCCTTTAAGTCTTTATGTCCCTTCAAGACTTAATGTCCTTTCAAGACCTAATGGCCCTTCAAGACCTAATGGCCCTTCAAGACTTAGTGTCCCTTCAAGACCTAATGGCACTACATGACTTAGTGTCCCTTTAAGACTGTATGTCCCTTCAAGACTTAATGTCCCTTCAAGACCTAATGTCCCTTCAAGACATAATGTCCCTTCAAGACTTAATGTCCCTTCAAGATTTTATGTC
The DNA here is from genome assembly GCA_029582155.1 of Panopea generosa. Lineage (NCBI taxonomy): Eukaryota > Metazoa > Mollusca > Bivalvia > Adapedonta > Hiatellidae > Panopea > Panopea generosa. The sequence goes on from CM055897.1 coordinate 51,481,244, forward strand.
TCTTCAAGACTTAATGACCCTTTAAGACTTAATGTCCCTTCAAGACTTAATATCCGTTCAAGACTTAATGTCCTTTTAAGACTGTATGTCCCTTCAAGACTTAATGTCCCTTCAAGACCTAATGTCCCTTCAAGACATAATGTCCCTTCATGACTTAGTGTCCCTTTAAGACTGTATGCCCCTTCAAGACTTAATGTCCCTTCATGACCTAATGTCCCTTCAAGACCTAATGTCCCTTCAAGACTTAATGTCCCTTCAAGACTTAATGACCCTTCAAGACTTAATGTTCTTTCAAGAATTAATATCCGTTCAAGACCTAATGTCCCTTCAAGACTAAATGTCCCTTCAAGACTTAATGGCCCTTCAAGACTTAATGTCCCTTCAAGACTTAGTGTCCCTTTAAGTCTTTATGTCCCTTCAAGAATTAATGACCCTTCAAGAATTAATGTCCCTTCAAGACCTAATGGCCCTTCAAGACCTAATGGCCCTTCAAGACTAAGTGTCCCTTCAAGACTTAATGGCCCTACAAGACTTAGTGTCCCTTTAAGACTGTATGTCCCTTCAAGACTTAATGTCCTTTCAAGACCTAATGTCCCTTCAAGACGTAATGTCCCTTCAAGACTTAATGTCCCTTCAAGACCTAATGGCCCTTCAGTACTTAGTGTCCCTTGAAGACTTAATGTCCCTTGAAGACTTAATGTCCCTTCAAGACCTTATGGCCCTTCAAGACTTAGTGTTCCTTCAAGACTTAATGTGCCTTTAAGACCTAATGACCTTTCAAGACCTAGTGGCCCTTCAAGACTTAGTGTCCCTTCAAGACTTAATGTCCCTTCAAGACTTAATGTCCCATTAAGACTTAATGTTCCTTCAAGACTTAATGTTCCTTCAAGACTTAATGTCCCTTCCAGATTTAGTGTTGCTTTAAGACTTAATGTCCCCTCAAGACCTAATGGCCCTTCAAGATTTAGTGTTGCTTCAAGACCAATTGTCCCTTTAAGACTTAGTGTCCCTTCAAGACTGAATTTTCCTTCAAGACTTACTGTCCCTTCAAGACCTAATGGCCCTTCAAAACCTAATGGCCCTTCAAGACTTTGTGTCCCTTCAAGATTGAGTGTCCCTTGAAGATTTAATGTCATTTCAAGACTTAATGTCCCTTCAAGACCTAATGGCCCTTCAAGACCTAATGGCCCTTCAAGACCTAATGACCCTTCAAGACTTAGTGTCCCTTTAAGACTTATTGTCCCTTCAAGACCTAATGGCCCTTCAAAACTTACTATCCCTTTAAGACTTAATGTCCCTTCAAGACTTAATGTCCCTTTAAGACTTAATAGTCCTTCAAGACTTAATGTCCCTTCAAGACCTAATGGCCCTTCAAGATTTAGTGTCGCTTTAAGACTTAATGTTGCTTCAAGACTTAATATCCCTTCAAGACCTTATGTCCCTTCAAGACTTAATGTCCCTTCAAGACTTAATGGCTTTCAAGACTTAATGTCCCTTCAAGACTTAGTGTCCCTTTAAGTCTTTATGTCCCTTCAAGACTTAATGTCCCTTCAAGACCTAATGTCCCTTCAAGACATAATGTCCCTTCAAGACTTAATGTCCCTTCAAGATTTTATGTCTCTTCAAGACTTAATGACCCTTTAAGACTTAATGTCTCTTCAAGACTTAATATCCGTTCAAGACTTAATGTCCTTTTAAGACTGTATGTCCCTTCAAGACTTAATGTCCCTTCAAGACCTAATGTCCCTTCAAGACATAATGTCCCTTCATGACTTAGTGTCCCTTTAAGACTGTATGCCCCTTTAAGACTTAATGTCCCTTCAAGACCTAATGTCCCTTCAAGACCTAATGTCCCTTCAAGACTTAATGTCCCTTCAAGACTTAATGACCCTTCAAGACTTAATGTTCCTTCAAGAATTAATATCCGTTCAAGACCTAATGTCCCTTCAAGACTAAATGTCCCTTCAAGACTTAATGGCCCTTCAAGACTTAATGTCCCTTCAAGACTTAGTGTCCCTTTAAGTCTTTATGTCCCTTCAAGAATTAATGACCCTTCAAGACTTAATGTCCCTTCAAGACCTAATGGCCCTTCAAGACCTAATGGCCCTTCAAGACTAAGTGTCCCTTCAAGACTTAATGGCCCTACAAGACTTAGTGTCCCTTTAAGACTGTATGTCCCTTCAAGACTTAATGTCCTTTCAAGACCTAATGTCCCTTCAAGACGTAATGTCCCTTCAAGACTTAATGTCCCTTCAAGACCTAATGGCCCTTCAGTACTTAGTGTCCCTTGAAGACTTAATGTCCCTTGAAGACTTAATGTCCCTTCAAGACCTTATGGCCCTTCAAGACTTAGTGTTCCTTCAAGACTTAATGTGCCTTTAAGACCTAATGACCTTTCAAGACCTAGTGGCCCTTCAAGACTTAGTGTCCCTTCAAGACTTAATGTCCCTTCAAGACTTAATGTCCCATTAAGACTTAATGTTCCTTCAAGACTTAATGTTCCTTCAAGACTTAATGTCCCTTCCAGATTTAGTGTTGCTTTAAGACTTAATGTCCCCTCAAGACCTAATGGCCCTTCAAGATTTAGTGTTGCTTCAAGACTGTAACAAAGTTAACATTTTTACACATAAAATGACTACACATAACCCTTAAGCTTTAACAATACTCTTTATGTACAGGTACGGTAATTACATGTAATTACATAAATGATAGTGAACACTTTTTATAAGCAGACTGCACAGTATAAAAGGGTCAGTTGTATTGGTTAGTGGAGAGAGGAAGATGTGTTGTGTTGCATAAAGGTCTGGGACCTTACATAGAGATAGGAATATGATTTGTTGAAGTTGAATACAAGATGAGGCGAGAATGATGATATGAAGTTTGAAATATCTCCTGTTTTTTGGTCTTGGTGAAAAATGGATGGAATGTCGATTCGTAGACCATAAAATTACGAAGTACCAAGATGAATACATATTGATTCTATGGTGGACAAGAATTCCCAAAATGTCAGCTTGTTAGAGAATGGAACTATGAGACGTGAAAAACAGTTTATATATTATTATGTAATTGGATACACGAAGCATATAGATTCCATGGTGACGTAAAATTCCACGACTAGATATGCTATGATATAGCATTTATTCTATGAAGATGTGAAGTGCATAAATTATAAGAAATATTAAACATTTATACGAGAGTGCAGAAGTGACATAAAGTCTAGCATTTTACGATACATGTATATGCTACTAGTTGTTGTGTTACAATATATTACAGTTTAGGCTGTTTGAGAGAGGAAAATTGATATATAATATATCCATATATTGTCATACATTATATTTTTCTTGAATCCACATTTTCTCTTCTTTAACTGTCTCTAACTTTTCTATCTAACTATCTCTCTGATTTATTAAATTGAATTAAATTACATAAATTTATACTGGTGTAATAGTTGTTTATGGTAACAATATCTTTACTGAACAAAATGACAACATAAACATTGTCGCAATGGTGGCAGCGGTTTAGCTAAGATATTTGTCATAAACATAGATCTTTACCAGTATTTATTTACATATATTAGCAATATTGCAAGTTATTTAAAACTGTTAAATTAATCTAGAATCATGACTGAAAATGTACCCGAGTGGTTTGAAAAAGTGATAGAAAAAGGAGGAGATATTGAGTCCTGTCTTACCTATTTAAGGGAAAAGGCTGAACGGGAAGGAACATTGAAACTAAAAGAAATAGAGCGTGATGAAAGAGCTGCAGAGCGTGCAGAAAAAGCTGCTACTGCAGAACGCACCGAAAAAGCTGCTGCTGCAGAACGTGCAGATAAATTAAAAATTCTTGAGATGGAGAACGAGATAAGATTGAGAGAATTAGAGTTAAAGACTAATATTAAACAAGTACAATCCACACAAGAAAGTACAAAAGCTAAAGTAGCATTGCCAAAATTTGAAGCAAGTCAAGATGTAGAAGTATTTTTAACATCTTTCGAAAGATTAGCTATACTTCATAAATGGGAGAAAGATGAATGGCCAATAAGACTAGTACCACAGTTGTCAGGAAATGCATTAGAAGCATATTCAAGAATGTCACTAGATGACAGCAAGCAATATGATAAAATTAAATCTGCTATTCTAGAAAGATTTGGGCTAAACTCTCTTGAATATCGCAATCGATTTTGCAATGCAAAACAGAGATTTGGTGAAACTTTTAAAGAATTTTCAATCAGGGTGACAAAAGATTTAGAACATTGGCAAGCTAGTGAGAATGTTAGTAATCATGCTAAATTGGCAGACATGATTATTAGAGATCAATTAATGATGAGTGTCAGTAATGACTTACAAATATACTTACAAGAAAAAGAAATAAAGTCAGTACAAGAGTTAGTAACATTGGCACAAGCCTATCAGTTAGCTCACAAAGACACATTCATGAGAAAACAACCATATCGTCCCCCTATGCTTAGATCATTTGGACCTTCACAAAATACCGAATATCCACAAAAGTTCAACAGTATGAACTATCAAAGCTACAAAACAAGTGAAAAACGTAAATGTTTTCATTGTAAGAGTGAAGATCATTTAATTGCACAATGCCCATTTAATCAACAGTACAAAAATGATAGGTTAACAGACACACACGGTAATGACAAACATACGGCTGACAAACACGCAAATGGTCTCATACATTCGCCTACTAAATTAGAAAATGAATTCAGTACTATTACAATCCCAGTAGAAGTTAACAAAGTAATTAGTAAAGGGCCTTTAACAGAGAATAAAGAATTAACAAATGGTTTAATCATATCCAAGGGACAAATTAATGACAAAGACGTAAAGGTATTACGAGACACAGGGTGCACAACCATTTTTGTAGGTGAAAAGCATAGAAAGTTGGGTAAAGAAACTGGAGTCAGTCAAATTGTTACATTAGCAAATGGTAGTGAGTGCAAATGTCCAGAGATTATAATACAAATTTGTACAGAATATATTTCTGGAGAAGTAAAATCACTTGTGATGGACAATCCGTTTGCAGACCTTGTGATAGGGAATATAGGACATGTAACCAGAAGCAGTAACAATAAATCATTTCAAGGTGTAGAAACACGTGACATGAAGGCCAAACGAGAACTACAAGATGCAGTCGAGGTTAGAAATGAAGGCGATATACTTACAGACAAGATCAGAAATAAAGTTGACTCCACTTTTGAAGTAAAAGGAGACATGTGTATAGATATGCATGACCTAAAGAAAGAACAAAGACAAGACACTACATTAAAGAAAGTACTATCCTATGCAGAAAAGAAAAATGAAATAAATGAAATAAGTACAGGATATACTAATAACTCGTACTTTTCATATCAGCAAGGCATATTATATAGAACATTTCAACCAAAAGATAGAGATCCCATCGAGCAGATCGTAGTGCCAAAGAAATATAGAATGAAGATCATGGAGATCGCACATACCATACTTCTCGGTGGTCACTTGGGAAACAAAAAGACGAGAAACAGAATATTACAGAACTTCTTCTGGCCAGGAATATTCATTGATGTTGCAAAGTTCTGCAGATCTTGTCCAAATTGCCAAAAATGTATCCCAAGAGGGCGTATAACTAAAGCTCCTTTAATACCAATACCTGCAATGGATGAACCATTTAGAAGAATTGCAATTGATATAGTAGGACCATTAACAAGGACAGAGCGAGGTAATAGATTCATTCTTGTGGTTTGTGACTATAGCACGAAATATCCAGAAGCGATACCATTAAAAACAATAGATGCTGAAACCGTAGCTGATGCATTAATTAACACCTTTTCGAGAACAGGAATACCAATGGAAATACTGTCTGATCAAGGGACAAACTTCATGTCTGCGCTTATACAGAATTTATGTAAGGTATTACATATACAAAAACTTAAGACGTCTCCATATCACCCACAAGCAAATGGGCTAGTAGAAAACTTTAATGGAACACTGAAGAAGATGCTTCAACGTAATTCTGAAGAAGACGAAAACAATTGGGATATGCACATTCCATATATGCTATTTGCATATCGGGAAGTACCCCAAGAATCCACTGGCTATTCACCCTTTGAATTATTGTACGGCAGACATGTTCGTGGACCTCTAACAATACTTAAAGAGGAATGGGAAGAGCCAAAGTTAGAAAAACAAAATGAATCAGTCATCAGTTACATTTTACAAGCAAGAGATAGACTGACACGTATGACAGAATTAGCAAACGAACGTGAAAATACTGAAAAGTGCCGACAAAAGAAGTATTTTGATATCAAAGCAAGGAAGAGACAATTTAAGACAGATGACAAGGTACTTCTCTTACTACCAACAAATACAAACAAACTTCTAGCCCAATGGAAAGGCCCGTATGTAGTAACAGAAAAAGTAAATGAGGTTGATTACAAAATAAAGTTAAACAAAAGAACTGAGAAAGTGTATCACATCAACATGTTAAAGAAATGGTATGAAACAAATGAATCTGATAGTGCAAACAGTAATTCAGATGAAAAAGAGGAACATGATACAAATAGAAACATTGAGAAAAATGACATTTCCAAAGTAGATGACACCATATGCTGTATAATGCATACAGACGAAAATATAGAACTAGATCAAATTGACATTGGGAACCCACTCTTAATACCAAGTGAAACAATTGATGATATAAAAATCAACAATGATTTATCTCTTGACGAAATAACTCAATTAAAAGAACTGTGTGAAGAGTATTCTGATGTACTAACAGATATACCTGGAAATACAGATGTTATACAGCACCATGTAACCTTACAAAACAACAAACCTATGTATAAGAAAGCGTATACACTCCCATATTCTATGAGAGAAAAGGTACAGGAGGAAGTACAAAGTATGCTCAATGCAGGTATTATTGAAAAATCAAACAGTCCTTATGCTGCCCCAATTGTGATAGTGAAAAAGAAAGATTCTACAGATATAAGGTTATGTGTTGATTATCGTGGGTTAAATGAACAGACAATATTTGATCCGCAACCAATGCCAAAACTTGACGACATTTTGAATAAATTAGGTAGAGCAAAATATATGTCAAAAATTGATTGTACAAAAGGATTTTGGCAAATACCTTTAGCTGATGATGCAAAAGAGAAGAGCGCATTTATAACACCATTTGGTCATTTCCAATTCAATGTTATGCCTTTTGGAATGGTAAACTCAGCGGCAACTTTTGTCAGGATGATGAAGATCATTCTTCACGGGCTAGAAACATTTTCTGATTCATTTATAGATGACATTCTTGGGTTTAGTGAAACATTTCCTGAACATATAACACATCTCCGCCAGATATTTGAGGCCCTAAGGAACGCTAAAATCACAGCAAAACCATCCAAATGTATGCTAGGATATACAGAACTCGAATTTTTGGCACACCAGGTAGGAAAAGGATCTGTGAAACCTACACAAAATAAGATTAATTCAATCAACAATATTCCATATCCTACAACAAAGAAGCAAGTACGCTCCTTTATAGGTACAGTGAATTTTTACAGAAGATTCATACCTCATTTTGCAGAAATTGCAGCTCCATTGACAGACTTGACTGCTAAAAAGCTTCCAAATAAAGTAAAATGGCTACCATGTCATCAAGAAGCATTTGACACATTAAAGTCAGCAATTACATCATATCCAGTTTTAAGAAACCCTGACTTCACCAAAAGGTTTGTGTTGCAGACAGATGCAAGTAATAGAGGAATTGGCGCGGTTTTACTACAGTGTGAAGGAAAGGATAGATTTCCAATTATGTACATTAGCAAAAAACTATCACATAGTGAACAAGTGTACAGCACAGTAGAAAAAGAATGTCTAGCAATTGTTAGATCAGTACATACTCTTCGGGAGTACCTATTAGGCAAAGAGTTTGAGATCGAATCTGATCATTTTCCATTACAATGGTTGAACAAAACCAAAGATCAGAATATGAGATTGTTAAGATGGAGTTTAATGCTGCAAGAGTACAAATTTCACATCAGGCATATTGAAGGTAAAAAGAATGCAATTGCAGATATGTTATCCAGGGCATAAAAATGTTAATTTGTGTTTATATTAAGATAATAAGTTATTATCTTTTGGTTGGGGGAGATGTAACAAAGTTAACATTTTTACACATAAAATGACTACACATAACCCTTAAGCTTTAACAATACTCTTTATGTACAGGTACGGTAATTACATGTAATTACATAAATGATAGTGAACACTTTTTATAAGCAGACTGCACAGTATAAAAGGGTCAGTTGTATTGGTTAGTGGAGAGAGGAAGATGTGTTGTGTTGCATAAAGGTCTGGGACCTTACATAGAGATAGGAATATGATTTGTTGAAGTTGAATACAAGATGAGGCGAGAATGATGATATGAAGTTTGAAATATCTCCTGTTTTTTGGTCTTGGTGAAAAATGGATGGAATGTCGATTCGTAGACCATAAAATTACGAAGTACCAAGATGAATACATATTGATTCTATGGTGGACAAGAATTCCCAAAATGTCAGCTTGTTAGAGAATGGAACTATGAGACGTGAAAAACAGTTTATATATTATTATGTAATTGGATACACGAAGCATATAGATTCCATGGTGACGTAAAATTCCACGACTAGATATGCTATGATATAGCATTTATTCTATGAAGATGTGAAGTGCATAAATTATAAGAAATATTAAACATTTATACGAGAGTGCAGAAGTGACATAAAGTCTAGCATTTTACGATACATGTATATGCTACTAGTTGTTGTGTTACAATATATTACAGTTTAGGCTGTTTGAGAGAGGAAAATTGATATATAATATATCCATATATTGTCATACATTATATTTTTCTTGAATCCACATTTTCTCTTCTTTAACTGTCTCTAACTTTTCTATCTAACTATCTCTCTGATTTATTAAATTGAATTAAATTACATAAATTTATACTGGTGTAATAGTTGTTTATGGTAACAATATCTTTACTGAACAAAATGACAACATAAACATTGTCGCAAAGACTAATTGTCCCTTTAAGACTTAGTGTCCCTTCAAGACTGAATTTTCCTTCAAGACTTACTGTCCCTTCAAGACCTAATGGCCCTTCAAAACCTAATGGCCCTTCAAGACTTTGTGTCCCTTCAAGATTGAGTGTCCCTTGAAGATTTAATGTCATTTCAAGACTTAATGTCCCTTCAAGACCTAATGGCCCTTCAAGACCTAATGGCCCTTCAAGACTTAATGTCCCTTCAAGACCTAATGGCCCTTCAAGACTTAATGTCCCTTCAAGACTTAATGTCCCTTCAAGACCTAAAGGCCCTTCAAGACCTAATTGCCCTTCAAAGTCTAATGGCCCTTCAAGACTTAGTGTCCCTTCAAGACTTAATGTCCCTTCAAGACTGAATGTCCCTTTAAGACTGAATTTTCCTTCAAGACTTACTGTCCCTTCAAGACCTAATGGCCCTTCAAAACCTAATGGCCCTTCAAGACTCAATGTCCCTTTAAGACTAAGTGTCCCTTCAAGACTTAGTGTTCCTTCAAGACTTAGTGTTTATTTTTAAAAAAGTAGTTTTATATAGAGATGACATGATTTAGAATATGCCACATCTTTTTTAAAAAAATGTTTAGTAACGAAGGTATCAGTGTATGAAATACTTACTTTGAACGCCTTATTCCATGTCATGGAGTGTGTTTCCCTCTGCTAAGTCTTGTCTATAAAATGTTTCTTTGTTATGAATTTTCCCCATATTTCCGCAGGTAATGGAGCGAGTGGATGTGGAACAAAAGATGAGTATCCGGTTTCTACATTGAATAGTGTGATACAACATGATTGACACATGCCGGCTATCGGGGGAACATGACGGCAGTGTGGCATACCATGATTGGCATGTGCCATGAACATGAACATGATAGCAGCACAAACAGCTGACGTAGCATTACATCATTACGCAATACTGGAACTTATGCAGACAGGGTTGTGTTTTGCCAACATTTACAAAAGTAAATACTAAAAAACGTTAAGTGTTAATTTTTGTATGGGTATTGTTTTATTTAAATCAGTGTTATTTTCTGTGTTTTTAAGTGTTTATGTATTTACTTAGCTAAGTTGGAGGTGAAACTGTATCAAGATTACATTAGTATGGTTCCAGCAATATCAACCACAAAACATTTATGCATTTATGTTAACTTTATATTCAAATGTGCAGATAAGACTGTGACCATCCGAGGGAATCACCAAAACTACACATTTAAATTTCTTTCTCAAATTGGTTTTTCAACATTTTAGTTCTCACCAATTTGTCTTTGAACCAGAAGCAATGAAAATCAATTCCATTGAAAATACATGATTTCACAGCAGGTAATAAATTCATTATCAATTTGTCTGATCGTCTTGAATTATTTAATATTACTTAGATTTTATATTGTGCCATATCCTACCATATTTCTTCATTAATCAAGAACAAATTATGTATACAAATGTTAACTCATTATTCTAGCTAGTTTAATTTGCTAATCAGACTTCTGTTGTGAGAAAACCTTTCATATGTCATAATTATTATACCGTCCCCCATCCCCTTCTCCTCCACACCCATTACAACAACACAGTTATGTAATGTTAATCTTTATCTAAAGAAGAAACCTTTCACCATTCTCTGTGAAGATTGAAATACAACATTGCGTTTCATTAGCGTTCATATTTACTGCTGATTTAAGTGGGAAATTAATCGATTATTTGCAGAGATGGGTGTGCTTGAGTAATTATTAACATTCCAGGATCCCATGAAAAAGTGGTTATGTTAACTGACCACCTGTTAGCCCTTGATAGCATAAAATTGATTCTAAATACTCAACCAAACAAACTGTCCTTAAAAAATTCTTGTATTCAGTTTTAAATATGCTCTGCGCAAACTTTGTTGAAGACCTAAGCTTTGTTATTATATGTTTTGTTTTCTTTTTATAATTATATTTAGTCAATCATTGAACAATTCATGTCATGGAGAAGAACTTCCATTATACTTAATGATTTGTTTGTATGGAAATTTGAATGATTAAATGTGTTTAAACCAATTCATTTTAAACCTTAAGTTACAGAAATAATATCTTATTTATAGCACATACAAATCCCGTTGTTGACCAATTACAGATATTATTGGTAGTTCAATTTGCTTAAACAGTTATTTTTGATAAATGCATTGGGAGATGGGAAAACATACAGTAGTAGATAATGGCATAGAGTTGTTCAACGTTCTGTTAGTTTAACACTCAGTTAGGTGAAAATTAATCTTGTAAATTTGTTATCTTGAAGTCTTCATACCAAGTACAATTGGTTATAGAAGTAGAATGACATTTTGTTACAATTTCCAGTAAATTGTTACTTCCATGTATTGAATTTCAAAGTATCATGATTCAAAAATACATTTATAGTTTGTATTACAAATGTAAATATTATCTGGGATATTGTGGATTACTCAGCTACGTTTTTAATAACATAATATAAAGTGGAGTATTGTATATGCTTTGTTTTGAGTCAGTTGATTTTTCTCAGGGATGATGTGAAATGCTGTAGTTTTAAGGTAAACATTATGTTTGATCAAGGAAGTCTTGCATTGTTTGGTTGATTTTCCTATTCCTTCCTCAGTAACAGGACATTATGTAATTTTTAGGTTTACTGGCCAAAGGCCAGAAGCGTTTATGCCATGGGGTGTTGTCCGTCGTCCGTCGTCCGTCGTCTGTTGTCTATTAGCAGCACTTTCTCTGAAACCACTAGGCCAATTAAACTGAAACTTCACATGGATGTTTCTTTTGCATAGGAGACTTTTTTTTGTCGATCTGACATTCAAGATGGCCGCCATTACTTAAAATAGTCCAAAATTTAAAAAATCTTCTTCTCATGAACGGCCCAACAGATTTTCAAAATGTTTATGTGGTAATGATGACCACCTATAGTTTTGTTAGATTTGTTCAAATGATGTCCCTAGGGTTAAAAATGATCCGCCCCGAGGGTTCAATTTGGGGACACATGTCATTATAATAAATATTTTTTCTTTTTTAAAATGGAAATGATTTTGCCTATATCTTCATAGAAGCATTGGTTGGTGAAGGAGGTTCAGATTTGTAAAAATGACCGGGTTCCACTGTCTTAAGGGGTCAGGAGGGGCCCAAAAAGGGTAAAAATTGGGAATTACAAAAATCGTTTTCTTAAACCGGTATGTCAGATTTATTCATATTTGGCATAAATTATCCCTATGTGTAGGGGTTTGTTTGCAGATAAGAATTTAGGGGCTAAAATTTATAGGGGCCCTGTAAGAGGACTTAGAATTTTACATAGGGATACTATGGGAAAACAGAAAAAAATCACTTTTTTTTTTCATCAATTCTGAATTAGTTGGCCAATTAAACTGAAACTTCACATGGATGTTTCTATTGCATAGGAGACTAAACAGAAGATTTTTTTTTCAATCTGAAATTCAAGATGGCCGCCTTTACTAAAAATAGTCCAAAACTTAAAAAATCTTCTTCTCATGAATGACACAACAGTTTTTCAAAATGTTTATATAGTAATGATAACAAACTATAGTTTTGTTAGATTTGTTTACATTATTTCCTTTTCATAGCAATTAAGTCTTTGTTCAGTATGGGTGTGGTGGGGGTATTTATCCATATGTTGTTAAGAGGAACCCCCAAAGAGGGTAAATATTGTGAAATTTCAAAAAGTGCTATGGCCACTATGAGTCAGTAGAGCATCCTCAGGCCCCCTTGGGCCTATTGTTTAATCACACGCTTCAAACTTTTAACTTAATCGCAAACATTCAGGGCATAGAATCTGATAAAATCTACTAAGTTGCAATATTGTACTCTAGTATGCAACTTTCAGTTAAGATAAGTCAATGAAATTTATCGCTCTTGTAAATGAGATTTGAAAGCAATAATTAATGTGGAAATTCACTGATTCTAAAATAGTTTGTCAAGTGAGTGATGGCAAGAATAGGATCACTGCATGTGTGGTCTAGTGTTGTGGAATGCATCGTCTAGTGGGAGAGCATTGCACCCAGGATTGGTCAGTGTTGTTAAGTGACCAGATAAAAACATCTAAGACTGTGAAATGTTTTTGCTCATTCACTTCCCAATCCATCATATTTATTACTATTGGCTTACAGAACAGAAACAGATGTTCCTTCTGTACATCTACATGGTCCTAATGAAATAATATAAATAACATTTAATGTATAAATGTATGTGCATGAACATGACAATTAATTATAAGAATAAACAGAAACCATAATCAGCTTCTTATTTGTTTCTGAGAATTCAGGAATGTAATTGGTGAATTTCTAATGTTGGGAATGTAACAGTGTTTACAACAATTTCATTGAATAATTTAAAGTTTGTACTGGTGTGTAAATGATGTTAAAAGTCTGATTTTGCATGCTAGTGTTTTATTTTTGTTAGAAGCAAGACAGGAGTGTATCTCCTGTAATTGCCACAGTCCCTTCTTTGTTGTAACTCCAAGACAGGAGTGTATCTCCTGTAATTGCCACAGTCCCTTCTTTGTTGTAACTCCAAGACAGGAGTGTATCTCCTGTAATTGCCACAGTCCCTTCTTTGTTGTAACTCCAAGTCAGGAGTGTATCTCCTGTAATTGTCACAGTCCCTTCTTTGTTGTCACTCCAAGACAGGAGTGTATCTCCTGTAATTGCCACAGTCCCTTCTTTGTTGTAACACCAAGACAGGAGTGTATCTCCTGTAATTGCCACAGTCCCATCTTTGTTGCTACTTGTTGATTATACTATAAAACAGTTGTAGAGCATCAGTTCCAGGGTCAGTGCCGAGAGTTTCATATCCAGGCATGGCCATGTGCTATTTGCTTGAAATTTATCTACATATGTTATGTACTGATTCTATTCAGGAATACATCGAGCTAGACTTTTATCAGGCGATAAAAATTGTTTCACAGACCATGTAAAATAAATAAGTTAAAGGTTGAAAAATGAGTATAACAGGGACTCAGCAGAGAAATGGTCATTCTTGTCCTCTGCTGTGAATTGATAATATCAGAGGTTCAACATAATTTAGAAAAAAATAACTGAATATATCCATCTAAAACTTGGCATAAATATCCTTCAGTATACATTTTTTATTCCTGAAATATGAACTTTTTATCATGGTAAAGAAATGTGTCTGTCAAAATGTTTTTATTGTCTGCTAGAAACTATGAATTTACCTACATGTACTGGGTGATTGGCAGGTACACCATTGGCTGAGAGCTCGTGACATTGTAGTTGTTGTGAGAATCACACTGAATACACCTAATTCAAAGCTGTGTTTTATTTGCATACTATCAGGTTACAGCAATATGCATTCTCTCTCGCAGGCAATTAACTCCCTCCTATCTTCCAAATATGCTAAATTGCTTACCAGTCGGTATTTTACTGACCCGGCCTTAAACTAAATACACAGTAAGTCATGAGTGTATTTTACTCTGCTTTTCCCCCCTTTCTCCCTACTACTCAGTGTGTTTGTTTATTCTATGTTCATCATGTTTGTTCAATATTTGATTTCCCCATGGTTCTGTGTGGTGTGTGATTGATATTGAGGTATAACTATACCTGAAACAGCTGATAATAATAACAAATAAATGTACTATCACATTCATTATTACAAACATTCAAAACTGGGAGTATTGAAATGGATTGCTCTTTGTGCAGACAAAATGATTTTTCTTTTTGCTATTTTTTGCGGTTTGGTATGAAGGACTGATCAGATCCTTCTAACAAGATAAAAAACTGTATGATATTTCCTTCACACTATTTTCATCTTACATGTATGAGTGCAGCACTAGTCACCTTGTGGGTTCTTTTATTAAAGTAACACCCAGTATACTATTATGCATGTTTAGTACAATGTTATGAAATACTCGTAATAAGTCCACTGTCTCTCTGTATATATTCCAGAACAAAATTTAATGGAGAATTAACAATGGATTTGGCTAACACAGCTGCTAGAATAGTTCTGGGTATCAAAAGGTTTATATTTATAAGCAGGGGAAAGGCATAAATATTACTTCATGTTTGTTGACTATAATCATTTCCTAAATAATAATGATCCAGTGATAGAGCATTGGACCCAGGATTGAAGGGTTCTGGGTATGATCCCTCGCCACGGCCATGTTGTGTATTTGAGCAAAACACTTATCCGCATAAACTTAGTTCTATTTCTATCTAGAAAGATTTTGAATGTCATTTCTCTCAGTTGTAAGAACTTGTTTCACAATCAATGTAAAATAAATAAGTTTAAAACAAAAACAATGATTGAAGAAATTCATTTATTTGGTCACAAGTACTTAAAGAGTTAAAGTCTCCAAACAGACAACAGAGGTTGCAAAAGTCGAAATAAAAAATGTTAAAATGTTACACTGGGATTTTCCTTGTACATTTTGTGTTGTTTTCAAACATTAAAGGTACTTTATTTATGTGTTATTAAATTTAAAGGAATAAAACAAACATTGATCACATTTATTCATTTGATCGACTTCACAAGGGGCTAGTTCTAAAATTAAAAGCATTTCATTGTTTTTTGCTCTACTGTTAAGCAACTTTTTTTTACACAAAATCCATTTGTAGTTATGTACATTACTTTATAAAGATTGTTTGGAGTTCTAATGATTTACCCTTTGTACAGATCTAGGAAACCTACAAAACAACATGGCATTTGTTGATTGGCAAATAATTTGTTGAACTAAAAAACTTTTACAATATTGTTGTTCAGCAAATTTGAATTTGAATTTTAAGATAATTTCCTTTTAAGAAATGTTGCAGCATTAGTATTTATTTATTCATGAATTTGAAAAACACAAATTAAAACTGATAAAAATTCAAATATTTTGCTAATGGTAGTTTTGTGATTCTACAAATTATTTGAGTTTGGCCTCATATTTGTCAAATGATGAATTCCATGATTCCCTCATTCAACAAATGTGATGTTTTGAAGAATTTCTAGACATGTTTGTGATACATATTTCATATGAAATATTAATGTTTTTATTGTATTATGAAACTAATAAATTATATGCAAAGTTTAATATGATTTTGTTCAGTTTTCATTTATCCATAATATCAGTGCCATTATGGACTACCATTCCAAATGCTGTTTGATGTTAAACATCTTATGAAAAATAGCATCTGTTTACTCTGATGTAATGTGTTCATTTTGATTTGAATCTGGTCAACATATTACACAATGTGTATAGTTTGATTAAATTCACTCCTCCCTTGCTGATAATCTTGATGCTACCATTTACAAACAAAATATACTGTAGTCCCAGAAAAGCCTGTCAGAAGTTCTGTCTAATCTGTTTTAAGCTTTACTTGCCAAAGGCCAGTAATACTTACATGACGGAGCATTTTCTGTTGTCGGTAAGCAGCACTTTCTTTGAAACCATTAGCCAGTTTTACTCAAACTTCACATGTATGCTAGACTATACACTATATGTTTTTCATCTAAAATTTAAGATGGCCACCATTAATAAAAAAAACTTTAAAAATCTTCTCGTGAACTGCCAAACATATTTTGAAAAAATTTAATTAGAAGTGATCACCAAATGTAGTTCTACCAAATTTGTACAAAAGCTGTCCCTGGGATTAAAAGTTACATTTGTGTACCCAACAATTAAGGCTCAGTTAGTGGACATGTGACTATAATAGAGATTAATATATATCTTTGAAAGGAACTGATTTTGCCTAAATTTTCACAGAAGCATTGTCTGGCCAGTGGCCACGGAGATTCACATTTGTTAAAATGACTCAATTCCATTTGCCTTAAGGTTCAGGAGGCAAAGTGTAAAAATTGGGAATTTTCAAAAATCTTTTCTCAAAGAACCAGTCAATCAAATACGTTCATACTTGGTTTGAATTATTCCTACAAGTAGGGGATTGAAGTTTATTAATATATGAATTAAAGGGATAACATTTATAGGGGCCTTGTAAGGGGATATTTAGTTTTACGTAGGGATATAATTGGAAAACGAGTCATTCTCATTTTTCTATCCATACGTTGCAGTTTCGAATTTGAAGTTTTCAGAGAAACTGCTGCTAACAGGCAATAAACGACTGATAAAGAGCCATCACATTAGCCGTTCTGGCCTTTTGCGAGAAGAGATAAAAACAAAAATATCAATTAATGAATCTAAGGTATGAATCGGAATCTTGCAACCTGCAAAACTGCAGAGTTTCAGCAAAATCTGTATAACAAGAACCCAAGAGGGCCTGAGGACGCTCTACTGACTCATAGTTGCCATAGCACTTTTTGAAATTCTACTATGCAATAGAAACATCGGGGCGGGGTCATTTTTAACTCTAGGGACACCATTTGAACAAATGTAACAAAACTATAGTTGGTCATCATTACTACATAAACATTTTGAAAATCTGTTGGACCGTTCATGAGAAAAAGATTTTTTAAGTTTTGGACTATTTTTTAGTAATGGTGGCCATCTTGAATTTGAGATAGAAAAAATAAATCTTTTGTATATTTTCCTATGCAATAGAAACATCCATGTGAAGTTTCAGTTTAATTGGCTTAGTGGTTTCGGAATAAATGAAAAAAAAAAGAGAATTTTTTTGTTTTCCCACAGTATCCCTATGTAAAATTCTAAGTCCCCTTACAGGGCCCCTATAAATTTTAGCCCCTAAATTCTTATCTGCAATCAAACCCCTACACTTACGGAAAATTTATATCAAATATATACAAATGTTACATACCGGTTCTAAAGAAAACAATTTTACTAATTCCCAATTTGTACCCTTTTGGGGCCCCTCCTGAGCCCTTAAAGACCCAACCTGGGTATAAAAGGGAGGTAATGGCGGTGGGAGTGTTTTCCCTTATTTTTCAAAACACATTCAGATCAGGGAGAGTAATTTTCAAATCTAAAATAAACTTGTGGATTGAAAAATTTGAAATTTGTCATGCAACATAGTCTTAATATTACTCACAGTTCCTGAAAATTTCAGAATAAAATCTGCAATAATTTATTACTTATTGCTTTCAACAGACAATCAGTTACAGAGAAATTTGAATTTTGTGGGAGGAGCAAACGGGTCAACATTTGTCATGTGACCAATGTTTGTAAACAAACTAGCATGCTGTAGCTCACATGGCTGTATTTAAGATATAATAGTTAAATACAAACTACAAATCATGCGAGACTTACCAAACTTTTAAATGATTCCTTCTATTATCCTTTTTTAATCACCAACAGTTGTATATCACCATATTAAATTGAATTATAAAATTGTTCATCTTCTTTATTAAAAAAAATATGGTGCCACATGAATAAATGATAGTTTTAGGTTAAAACTAAAGATAGTGTTTACACCAGGAATATCATGAATATATATATATATATAAACGGCTTTTGTCAAATGAAAACTTTTGAAAGTGACTTAAAATTACCAAATCAAAACACATTTCTGGTCTTTTTCTTAATTAATTATCAGTAAATTCTTAATTATAACTGATTTATTCATCATGAGTTCTGCTTTAATGAAGTTGAAGTATTTTATCTCCCTCCGTGTATTACATTGTTATAACAGGAACCAATTTTTTAATGACTTTTTCACTTTTTATTTTGTTTTTGATATGCGCGCCTTGACATTGTTCGTAATCACCTTACTTTATAATTTACAGTTAATACACATGCATGATAAAACACCAATATTAATTAAAATTTATTATTAGCACAGTCTCTATCACTCAACTTTGTATCCAAGGTATGATTTGAGGTATTATGTTGAGAAAGACACCTTTTGCAATTTTAATCACATCAACATTAGTACGAGTCTAATTCCTAATATATTCAACAAAGTGTCGATTATTACTTTTTTTTAAATCAATAACATCCCAGTATTAATATAATATCCAAGTATGAATATAATTGCATATTCTTATTTTTCTTCACTTTTTAAGTGACAAAAATATCAGCACATAACATGTAACATATCTATGTATTTTATTTTCCCTCCAAATCGTACTAAATGATTCATAATGGGCTATACCAACTTGAACATAGGGATTTTGGGCATATCTGTTAGACTGATTATAATGCTTGAATTGTGATTTAAAATTATTAGGCACGTATGTTCATATACATAATTACTTTGATATCAATCAACAACATTATCACATCACTTAATAGTGTTGATAAAACAGTAATTATCTGATAATGATTAATTAAAGACTCTGTAGTCCCTAATGCTAAAGTGGGATGTGATATTGACCCCAGAGTCAACATTCCTGTATCAGTTACAATGTAAACCTTCAGCATTGTTTTTCAAAATTTTGCTGTCTGCTATTATTGCTGTTCTATTGTTAGACCATATTATACACTCCCAGTTGATAAAACACGCCCTGTAGAGTAACTAATTTACATCCGATAGTCTGATCGGATATTGGGTCTTTAAGACATAGGAACCCAGTCATTTTTACAAATCTTAACCTCCTTTACCTAACAATGCTTTAGTGAAGATGTGAAAATATAGGCAAAATTATTTCCATTTTAAAAAAAAAAAAAAAAAATATTATATTGACATGTGTCTCCTAATTGAACTCTCAGGGCAGGATCATTTTTAACTCTAGGGACACCATTTGAACAAATCTAACAGAACCATAGTTGGTCATCATTACTACATAAACATTTTCAAAATCTGTTGAGTCGTTCATGAGAAGAAGATTTTTTAAGTTTTGGACTATTTTTAGTAATGGCGGCCATCTTGAATTTCAGATCGAAAAAAAACCCATCTTCTGTATAGTCTCCTATGCAATAGAAACACCCATTGAAGTTTCAGTTTAATTAGCCTAGTGGTTTCAGAGAAAGTGCTGCTAACAGACGACAAACGACAGATGACGGACGACAGACAACGCACCATCGCATGAGCACTTCTGGCCTTTGGCCAGTAGAGCTAAAAACTGTTAGCCAGTGATCCTAATCTTGTCAAGACTCATGAAGTGCCCTGGAGTTCCTAACAGAAAACATGAGAAATAAATGCTGTAACTTAACCATTTTCCAGGTTGTGATATGGACAATTTGGTTGTTGTATTTCCTATTATGTGTATTTTTATTGCAAACTTGTTCAATAAACATGATGATAAATGAGTATTCTTGCAGGTATGTGTTTTTTGTCCACCTTTTACCAACAGTATTTCATTTATTTAAAGGTTAGTTCATTGTTCATTGTAGGCAGTTAACCAACACTAGATATTTTATTCCATTTGTTACATCAGCTTGGAGGTGACCTGCTTTACATCCAAGTGAATGTTTATCCATATCCATATTCTCTGGAAGTCAATACTTCCTCACATGTTCAGAGGTGAGACTCGTGGCTGTAGAACAAAGGTTGTAATCATCACTGAGGCAACTCGCGACCCCTGGATCGAGTCAAATGTTTTACAGATGGAGTGAGCTGGGCTGGGAGAGGCCAATATTCAACAATATATTGTCAATTTTTATATAATTTTATTTCATGTTTAAATGGCAGAAATACAATAACATACATAAATGTAGCATTAAAATGTAGATGTGTGAATCATCAATACCAATGAGCTATTCAATTACAGAGGCAGTAATGATATAACAATAGAATGGTACAGTTATAAATTATATATGGAGACTGGCAACATATTTAAATGTCATAAATTGTAGGAAAGCATATTTCTATTACATTTTGTTAAAACATTAAACAATAAAGTAAATCAAGATGCCATGGACTGTCAATTTCATTTTTTTATTCACAAAATATCTTATAAAATAATATTCCATTTTGATAAATAAAACAAAATAAAAACTTATTTTCAAGTAAATAAAATGCTTTATGTATGCTTTTAATATAAATCGGTCCCAGTGAATGAATTTTAACTTTTAGAATATCAGTTTTATTTTTAAATTTGGAATGTCTTACAAAAAACTGATTTGAAAGTATTTGTAAATGCTTAATAACAGATCAAATGACATTTATCCTTCAATATGACCAGGCAGGTCATTGTGTCCCAACACATTTATTGATAGAAATTTATAATACTACATTTTACGTGTTTTACAGTTTGGATAGTAAAGTCTTTATATGTTGATTTTATGACTTTGGTTTATATACTTTTACATAAAGCTGAATTAATTGCTTTTCATTATGGATTCATTTTAAATACTAAACTTTCATCATAAATTTCAAGTCCAGTATGGTCTAACAAACAAAATATTTATACTACGTCACAAAAAGAATTGAAGGATGACATTTAAAAATATAAATTATTATGGTATAGCGAGTTTGAAATAACAGCAATAATACATATTGTAAAATTTGACAAAAAATACATCGAAAGGAAAGATGGTTTCAAAAATATATATGAATGATTTCTAACATATTTAGGTGAAATAACCTCATCCAAGCTTGCAAAGTTTCTGTTCATTCTTTCAAAATTATGTTACAGATTATATAAACTGTATTCCATACTTATATATACCATATATATATTTTTTTCTGTCTTTTAAATTAGCAAGTTAGGAAACCAGGTGCCGTTTTCACTAAACATCTCAAGCTGAAATTTTACTCAATTCAATCTATTCAAATGATTACATAAACTCAATAAATTAATTGACCCCACAGAATAGAAGTGATTACAAACTTTTACTCGCTGGTAAAGGATGACATACAAACTGATCAATGTAAACCAAGTTGTACCATTTCAAATCATTTGATTTGAGGTAAATCTCAAGTTGAGATGTTTAGTGAAACTGGGGCTTACTTTACAGTTAATGTTTATCCATATTCTATTCAATTCAGTGCTGAAGAGATTGAAGAATATTGTGAAACACATCTAGACAAGCATTTTACAAAATCTAGAGTTACGTCACCATAAAGTTATATCTAAAAGGTTGATGCGAATTGTTCACTTATTCTTTGGATGAGGTTACTTTCCAAGGATTGTTTTTCATATAAAAGCAATATTCAAATAATAAAATGTTTTTCAAATCCACATAATGTATCATGTGACCCAAATGTCAAACCAATAGACCAATAAAAGTATTCACAGCTTTTCAAATGTCAAGTTTGTTTATTCAATTTCACCTTTTCCTTTTATATACTATCAGTACAACTATACCACTTAAACTTTCATGCAATATTCATACCATAAAATGTTATTTGTTAAAAATGTATTCAGGCATGTGAATCGACTATGGAAAATCTAAATGGAGTGTACAATGTACATCACAATTATATCATGATGCCGCTACGGTACTACATGTACAGGCATTACGTGACAAGAGATAGCATTTTAATATTTTTTTTAGCAGGGTATGTAATCCATGGAAACCATGATAACTGCTGCATTTTAATAGTAAATTATGTAATCCATGGTAACCACGAGAACTGCAGAGGTTTAATAGTAAATTATGTAATCCATAGTAACCATGAGAACTGCAGCATTTTAATAGTAAATTATGTAATCCATGAGAACTGCAGAGGTTTAATAGTAAATTATGTAATCCATAGTAACCATGAGAACTGCAGCATTTTAATAGTAAATTATATAATCCATGGTAACCATGAGAACTGCAGCGTTTTAATAGTAAATTATGTAATCCATGGTAACCATGAGAACTGCAGCATTTTAATAGTAAATTATGTAATCCATGGTAACCATGAAGACTGCAGCATTTTAATAGTAAATTATGTAATACATGGTAACCATGAGAACTGCAGTATTTTAATAGTAAATTATGTAATACATGGTAACCATGAGAACTGCAGCTTTTTAATAGTAAATTATGTAATCCACTGTAACCATGAGAACAGCAGCGTTTTAATTGTAAATTATGTAATCCACTGTAACTATTAGAACTGCTTACATCAAGCATTGTCTGCTTTGTTTCCAATTAAATAATGTTTCATGTGTCTGAAGTTCTATTGACAAAATTTAATGTGTCCTACTGTACAACTGTTTTGGTGGCAACTAGACTGTGAAGTTCAAACCAAAACAAGTCACAACACAGCTCTCAAGCAATTAGATTCTTTTTCTTGCATATGAAACACACTATAATTTATTATAACTTATTGTGTTGATAAGATTGGCATTACCTACTGCAACTGTTTTATTATCAATAAATATGAAAATATTCATGGAAAGAAATCAGACAGAAACTGCTTCACTGACTTTTGATTTATAATGTCCTGAAATTAATAGTTTTTAATCAAGATGTTCATTTAATTTTATTCTGATTATGTGATTGTAGTTTCCTAGCTTCCTGTCCCATGTTTATCAATCACATGATAGTAATGGTGTCTGTATCGGTGCAACTGTTATCTGCATTAATAACATCAGAGGTCACATGACACTGGGACCATCAAGATGAGGTTGACACGGCAAGTTTCTTTAGATGCTCCATAAACACCTGCAGACTGACATCGTCTGTAAGTACAGCTGCACTTGCATCCTGAAATGGTAGGTATTTATAAGTTAGAACGAGGCATGAGAACAGAAGAAGAACTTGTACTTTAGATTAGAAATATAATCATACTCAGAAGTACTTGCATCCAAAATACAGAAATAAAATCATACTCTGAAAAAGTTCTTACAAACAGAAATTAACAATAGTAAAGCAGATACAAGTATCTGCAAACATGCTTAACCTAATTCTAAAAACATTTTACCTAGCAGAATAGTTGGAATACCCAATTTTTGCATACAAATTTGCAGTTGCAAGTCACTAAAAAGTTGTTGATGAATTTACACACCCAAAAAAATGTGAAAGATAATATTTTTATACAACCTGATCCTCGTATCATATATCTGACATCTATATATACACAATACATGCAGAAGGTAAGTTTTTGTTTATTTCTGATCCTCATATCATATATATCTGACATCTATATAAACGCAATCCATGCAGAAGGTAAATTATTATGTATTTTATAGAATTTTAATTGTTTAGATACATGAATGATATGGATCAAGCTTCTTTTAAGTTGTGGACATTACTTTATTAACAGAACTCTATAAATTGCCCTTGTCACTTGACTTGGAGGGCCGCAAGGGAGATTAGTGACTGCTGTATTATACTAATTGTGTTACCCTCTTGAAATAAAAGTCTTTATTATTATTATTATTATTACCGATCAACAGTGGCATCATCGCTAACTGATTTAACACCAGTATGGCTGATTTCACTAGGAACTGGAACCGTTCACCTGGGTATCAATTGAATTAAGAAAACAAGCAGCTCTGGTGATATCATTTGACTTGTGACCTGTGTAGTACAACCATACACTAACACAAGGTTGCTTGGTTCACGTGTTGGTCACAAAGCACAAATTCATAGAGTAACTGTCAATTTGTATCAATGGATATGCTTGGTTGATAACTTGTACCAGAAAATCTACCAAGTGAACAACAAATAGAGATTCTAATGATTCCAACTGAAGTGGGCCTCTCCGACAATAATTCTAATTCATGCTGATGAGTCCACAATTTTCCTAACAACATGCATGTCCAACACGTTATAGGTGCTGGCCTCCAAGCTTATCAAATAACATGTACATGTATTTTAATTCAACAAGTACATGTGTATAATATATGTCAGAAAAAATACACTAGTCTGCCATTTCTATGGAAGACCACTTCCTACTTACTAGTACAAACAATTATACAGTTGATCTTTCCCTTCTCAGAACAGAGACTATACAAATCATGCAGTCTGACATTCCTATGGAAGACCAGTCCAAACAATATAAACAAGTTGACATCTTTAAAAATAATTAAAATGAGAAACTAATAAGCTAGGCCATAAACACAAAATTGTACGCCTGTATTTAACAGAACTGACAAAGTGTTTAGTTTATACTAATTTCTTTTAGCTTGATTGCGATGAAAGCTCAGAGCTTATAAGAACCGCTCTTGAGTGCTTCCTGGGTAGAACCAGTACTGAGTGCTGTTTTATGAGAGGCATCGGGTCGAGCTGGGGATCGAACCCACAACCTCTGGCTTGAGTGGCCAACACTCTATCTGTTTGACTACTGTCCTGCTTTTGACAAAGTGTTTGACTTGTTAATTCTTCCCAAAAGTACTTCCAAATCAACATCATCAAGAGATGGTTGCAATAGTATGAATAATAATAAAGTAAATATCTGAATGAAATATTTACTTGAAATTGTTTGTTGACATGAAACAACTAGACAAAAAAGAAGAGTTTTCACTGCTAATTTCTTCATTTAATTCATCTACCATGCTTTTATAAATACATTTTTCTTTAGATTTAATATAATACATTGTTGAAAATTGTTTATGTTAAAATGACTGAAAAAAAAAGCTTTTGTTTAAAGATATATAAAAATATCAGCGGGCCTCTCCAATGACAACACTGATACAAGTCTACACAATATATAAGCACATACACATACCAACCCATTTTACCACTTTTACTCTTCATGCATTAACCCAAGCTCTCACTTTTAAAAACTATTCACAGAATATTTCCTTTTATTCAGTTATGCCTTTTGCATAAACATTTTTCAAATAGTCTCGTATTAAAGAAAGATGAATAAAAATAAGTATCTTAAATGTATTAATTAATTTGAAACCTGCAGAATAGAGAAACAAGTGAGTAGCAATAACCCTAAATCACTCGCATGTGGCAAAGGAGGTTGTACCAAATAAAGTGATTTTTGATAATTCAATGGACATTATGACTGTTCAAAATGTTGTTTGGCACCTTACTGGAATAGGTAACTAATTTTGAGGTTTGGTTAAGATACAGAACACATGTGTCAAATAGGGCATTTTTTGATGATTCAAGGGTCATAATTCAGAAATTTAATGATCTAATTTGGCCAGTTTAAACACTAATTCGAGACATTATGGTAATATAACAAGTGCGCACAAGGACAAATAATGCAATTTTTGAGGATTCAAGGGCTTTAACTCAATTACTAGATCTATCTAATTTGGCCAGTTCAACAATTTGTCCAGGGATTATGGTTATTAAACTACTGTGTAAATTTGATGAAATCAAATGAAAAATGTAGGTGCTAGAGTACAAATAATATAAAATAACTAAGGATGTCAACGAATATTCGGATATTCGAATATTCGGTCATACGTCCGAATATTCGAATGTCATATTGATATTCGAATATTCGCAACAAAAAAAAAATATAAAAAAAATATAGTAAATTCAAACTGTTTTCTTTATTTATTTTCAATTTCAATATTTTTGCCACAAATGGTTTTGAAAGGTGTTATATCAACCAGGTTAAGACACGGTAATTATCGATTTCCTCCTAAGACGAGTGTCAATTGGACGTTGTCAAGGTGATAAGGAGTCCTGGTCGGTAATCCTTTAATTGTTTGCCTTAGGCAATTTTAATCAGCGATCTGCCTTTACGGTCTGTTGTAAATCACCCTGTTTTGAAAAGGTGAGAGCAAGTTTGTTTATTTACCAATCTTATACCTAATTGAAGAGCACACTTATTTGATTTGAAGGCCGTTTATTTACTTGTGAATAATAAATATGTCAAGTAGTAGACGAATTTACTTATATATATATATATGTATATATATTACTTTTTTTATGTTTGTTTTTCAATTTCATTTATAAATAGTTAATTAGTTATAAACTATACAAACATATGAATATTTAACTTAGTAAAGCTAATATAACATAGCATTTGTTAATTTATTATTATTAACTATGCATCATTGAGTTCCACGTCATGTTGAATCTTGACGACAATGATATTCCAATTGTTTGCTTTTTAGTATTTATACATCAGCACCGTTTCCGCTGAACGAGAAAGTAACAAATATGGCGAGTAAAAACGTTCGGGATAGAAAGTTGATTATTATTTATTTTTTAGATCTTGACCGAATATATTCAAATATTCGTTCGAAAGAATGACCGAATATTCGAATATCAATATTGCCATTCGTTGCCATCCTTAAAAAGAACACATTTTTTGATGATTCAAGGGCCGTAACTCTAAATATGATTAACCTGTGGGAGATAGTATGGTTATAAAATTGTGCAAGTTTGGTAAGGATTGAATGAAACTGGGACTACTAAAATGCACACAAGTTCAAACATTTTTTAATTGATTTCTCCAGTTCAATAATTTGTCAGAGATATTTTGGTTATATAACTAATGTGTTTAAGTTAAGTGAAGATCCAATGACTGCACCAAGTTTATGGATGTATTGCGGACAGAACAGACATAGGGCAATCAAAATAGTTAACCTTAGGCTTCGTTTAGGTGAGTTAAAAAAGAATTTAAACTTGTAAGTACAGACATGAAATTTATTTTCATATAAACATTTCCCTTGAATGTAACATCCATGATATAAATGACATGTGACATCCATCACATATATGTATTTATTTGTTTACGTAAGTTATAACCACACAAAACTTCATAGAATTTCAAGCATTATTCTTCATTGATATTTGTATTATCCAACAAATGGTTTCTGACAGATTTTGTGTAAAAATTAAATGATCAAATTTATGTAACATTAAATATATATGCTGATAATTTGTGATACTGTCATAATCTCTAAAATGATAATTTGTGATATAAGAATTATTTCTTCAAAGCCGATGATTTGTGATATTAACAGTAATCTCTAGGTCGATAATTTGTGATATTTACAGTAATCTATAAGCCGGTGATTTGTGATATTTATAGTAATCTGTAAGCCGATGATTTGTGATATTTATAGTTATCTCTAAAACAATGAATTGTGATACTGATAGTAATCTATAAGCCGATGATTTGTGATGTTTACGGTAATCTCTAAGCGGATGATTTGTGATATTTATAGTAATCTCTTAGCCGATGATTTGTGATATTTATAGTAATCTCTAAGCAGATGATTTGTGATATTTATAGTAATCTCTAAGCGGATGATTTGTGATATTTATAGTAATCTCTAAGCGGATGATTTGTGATATTTATAGTAATCTCTAAGCGGATGATTTGTGATATTTATAGTAATCTCTAAGCCGATGATTTGTGATATTTACAGTAATCTATTAGTTGATGATTTGTGATATTTACAGTAATCTCTAAGCCAATCATTTGTGATATTTATAGTTATCTCTAAGCGGATGATTTGTGATATTTATAGTAATCTCTAAGCGGATGATTTGTGATATTTATAGTAATCTCTAAGCGGATGATTTGTGATATTTATAGTAATCTCTAAGCCGATGATTTGTGATATTTACAGTAATCTATTAGCCGATGATTTGTGATATTTACAGTAATCTCTAAGCGGATGATTTGTGATATTTACAGTAATCTCTAAGCGGACGATTTGTGATATTTATAGTAATCTCTAAGCGGACAATTTGTGATATTTATAGTAATCTCTAAGCGGATGATTTGTGATATTTATAGTAATCTCTAAGCGGATGATTTGTGATATTTACAGTATCTCTAAGCGGATGATTTGTGATATATATAGTAATCTCTAAGCGGATGATTTGTGATATTTATAGTTATCTCTAAGCCGATGATTTGTGATATTTACAGTATCTCTAAGCGGATGATTTGTGATATTTATAATAATCTCTAAGCCGATCATTTGTGATATTTATTATAATCTCTAAGCCGATGATTATTGATATTAACAGTTATCTATAAGCTGATGATTTGTAATATTTATAGTAATCTCTAAGCCAATCATTTGTGATATTTAAATAATCTCTAAACCGATGATTTGTGATATTTACAGTAATCTCTAAGCCGATGATTTGTGATATTTTCAGTAATCTCTAAGCAGATGATTGTGATATTTACAGTAATCTATAAGCCAATGATTTGTGATATTAACAGTAACTTCTAAGCCCATCATTTGTGATATTAACAGTAATCTTTAAGCCGATCATTTGTGATATTAACAGTAATCTCTTAGCCGATGATTTGTGATATTTACAGTAATCTCTAAGCAGATGATTGTGATATTTACAGTAATCTATAAGCCAATGATTTGTGATATTAACAGTAACTTCTAAGCCCATCATTTGTGATATTAACAGTAATCTTTAAGCCGATCATTTATGATATTAACAGTAATCTCTTAGCCGATGATTTGTGATATTTACAGTAATCTCTAAGCCGATGATTGTGATATTTACAGTAATCTATAAGCCGATGATTTGTGATATTAACAGTAACCTCTAAGCCCATCATTTGTGATATTTACAGTATCTCTAAGCTGATAATTTGTGATATTAACAATAATCTCTAAGCCAATAATTTGTGATTTTTACAGTAATCTATAAGCCGATGATTTGAGATATTAACAGTAATCTATAAGCTGATGATTTGTGATATTTACAGTAATCTCTAAGCCGATGATTTGTGATATTTACAGTATCTCTAAGCCGATGATTTGTGATATTTATAGTAATCTCTTAGTCGATGATTTTGATATTTACAGTAATCTCTAAGTCGATGATTTGTGATATTTATAGTAATCTCTTAGTCGATGATTTTGATATTTACAGTAATCTATAAGCTGATCATTTGTGATATAACAGTAATCTTTAAGTCAATGATTTGTGATATTAACAGTAATCACTAAGCCGATGATTTGTGGTATTACCAGTAATCTCTCAACCAATGATTTGTGATATTAACAGTTATCTCTAAGCCAATATTTTGTGACATTTACAGTATCCTCTAAGCCAATGATTTGTGATATTTACAGTAATCTCTAAGCCAATGATTTTCAATACTGACAGACAAATGCTTTTGCCTAAACCTAGATATGACATTAAATTAACTGTTTAACATATTCTTAAAATTCCAGCACCAGGGTTTATGATGTATACATAATAAATGACCCTCATGTTTACAGCCCTCCTACTCTTAAGGGGCACTTCCACCAAAATAAAGGAAGGCTCAACTATACCTCTGTTGCCCCGGCAGAACCACCGGATATTTGTACCATCTAATAACAGGGAAGATGTTATATATTATATAATTATACAAATAAGGTGATCCTTAAAAAATGTTTGTTTGCTGTGCTCTTACCACATTTTTTCCATGTGGTTGGAAAGATACTAATTTATATCTGTATTCCAAACTCTTTTTTTACAAAATATGAAACAAAATCATACACAAAATATTCTACTGTTTTAAAGCTGCTTGAGAGGACAGGGGTGGTATTTACCATTCTTAAGAATATTCTTAGATTTGAACTCAAGAATGAATTTAGAAACCACTTTTGGGGACCAAAAGTTGCAAGCATGCAGGGACACCTAATATATAGTCTAAAAACTCTCACTTTATTACATCTGTCATGGTAAACTAGATATTTAAGGTCGAAATTTAGATTTTCATGATGAAGTTTAAGAATATTCGCAAGAATCGGAATGGTTGGTGAATACGACCCCAGGTAGGAGCAAAGTCAGCAAGTAATTGTTTATGGATGGCTTACCTATAAATCTATACATGTACATAATATTCAAGCGAAATAGGACATGCAACTTAAATCACAGACATGAGAACATTTGTAATGTATTGCAGCAGCCACTTGTATGTGATAAAAGCATACAGGAGAGGTTTAGACAGTCTGCCAAAGCTGCTATATACTAAACCAGTGAAGTAAACTAGTTATAGGGTCTTGGGATCCATACACTTACAACAGGTCAATAATGAATACAATCAAAAACTAAAAGTACTGAGCACTGGGTACAACAACCCAAACCATATTAATAACACTGCCTGAAACACAAGTGGGAAATTTTCACTAAATAAAACTTGTAATTCATTTATCTGACAATTGTATCAATGTTATATATTTTATTATTGAGTCACAGTTCATATGGTGTTAACCTGTGTTAAAAACATTTTTACACGCTGGCATAAAGAATATTCAAGTCTATTTGAAGAGAATTTTGCTGAATTCGGACCCCTGAATGTTGTGACTACATATGCAAATGTAAGTTATTACCCCTAAGTCTCAACTTAATGTTATACTATTACTGTTTTTTATTAGAGGCTAATTTGTTGCCAATTGAAGCATGAAGAAATGTACTTCTTAATGCAAAGATTCTAAACTATCATATTATAAAAACGTTAAGTAGAATAGTTTCAATGCATTAAATATAGAATTAGATAATAAATCTATCTTGGTCAAAAAAGTAGTTCCAATTGTGTACAAGGGTAAAAGAAGAAATGTTTGCATGGTAAATAGTATTACTTTCAAATCCCAACAACAGTATCAACTTTAATGTGTAAAATGATATAAACACAAAATACAAAAGAAAATGTGAGTTATATAATTAGTAATGATAGACAAATAATTAGAACATATTAGACAGAGAATGTATTAAAGCATAAAATAATATGTTGTTATATGTTTTACTATTATACTGTTACAATAAATTAAATACCAACTACAACACGGGCAATGTACCAATGCCTCAACAGGATTTGTACTGCTCTACTGTTCATCACACAATTTATCTGATGGATTCATTAACTCATCCAAACTTTCAAAGACATAATCTTTCTGACCATGTTTGGTTAGCATCTGGTAAAATCTGAAGATACTTCAGTAATAACAAGAAAAGTTAACAGACAGACGAACAAATCACCATGAACATAACCTTTCTGGCCTGAAGTCAGCAGGGCTAATAAATCCACCACCTTTATGTACAGTAACTATTCTACACAACACTGATGTGTACCACACATAGATAATAGTGAAGCAATTAATACTAACCCCTGTGCCTCCCTGATGTGATGTAAAAGATAAACAGATGTTGTAGCAATTACATTGGAAAATATCCAATACATAATCCATATCAATAGAATCTGTTATAAACTTTTTCTGATATAATACTTAAATTGTATTAACAGAAACTGTGTATAATATAAAAAATACCATATTTTAAAACCTTTCACAAAGTTGAAGTGTGAAATAGCCTATTGGCCTATGGCACAGGTTATAATGAAGATGGAAATATGGATCTGTAACATGTTCAGATGATAGAATCAGAACAGACAGAAAAACATTATCATTAATGTTCAAATGAAAGAATCAGAACAAATAGAAAAACATGATGATTAATGTTCAAATGATAGAATCAGAACAGATATGCTGTGATAAGATGTATCTTTAATATACTCAGATGATGAAATCAGAGGAGAGATTGAGAAGATGGATGTTTAACATGTTCAGATGATAATATCTGTTTCAACCAGGTAAGAAATTTGGTTAACATGACAGAAGACACTTCTTATATAACAGAACTGTCAGGTGTGCTACAAAACTAACACCCATGTGTAAGGTGCTGGGATTCAAAATACTGTTTTATATTTTTTTATATCTAACAAGCCAGGTGCAACAAAAAAACAAAAAAAAATACCTTTTTTGCAGTGATGTTGACAAAAAAATTAAGTAAGGCATTGATGAGCCATTGTTAATGAAAGAGAGATAAATGTGGTTAATTAATTGCACAAAAAGCCATTACGCATCCAGCAAACATAAAGTTCTTTACCACTGTCTTGTTATTAATGCTCACTTTTATAAAAAGGGTAGTAACCCATATATCTCTGTTCTCTACTCAGTCATCCTTAACATCATCAAGGATGCAGTTGTTGATTTTCAAAAAGACATTCCATTACAGAAACACAGCAGAGTAATGGTAAAGATGAAGATAGAGGGTAAATATAGATTACATTTAGCATGTCATACACAGCACACTTCAGTATAATTAGGCAAGAGTTTTGCGTCCAGTTTTGTAACATGCAGAATCTGACATACAGTAAATGCCGAGTAATGAAATGAAATGAACTAGGGAAAGATTGCTTACCTGTCCGTATGCATACATGTTGTTATGGGTCTGTGTGGGGTTCACTCTCGACAATAGGAAACGTGCCTGCAAAAGTTCATGCCATATTGTAAGTCACCATGGCTTCAATACTACATCAAAGTCCATTTTTCATGATAGTAAAGTGTCAAATTAATGCATTATGAATTTGGTACATAGTACAATGTATAAATGTAATTTACACATTTCAATTATACATATTAATTATAATTCATAGCCATTATTACAACTATTAAAATAAGTTTGATAAAAATTGATATGTCTGTTAAATTGTGCAGAAAGTCATAGAGTAGCTTCATGTATATTCACATCCAAAGTGATTTTTGGGTATTATTTTTTTAGTTCAATCCAGAAGTTAGTTTTTAAAGTTTTGCATTATTTGAAATTAGTCAATAATTATTATGTTCTGAACACTTCACATTATGTTTTTCTTGAAAAATAAAATATGCCAACTTTGCTACTTCAACATAATTTTGTTACCCTATACTAAGGTCTGCGGGGGAGCAATTTCAAATTTGGATTTGTACACTGAGGTATTAGCACAACACTGGTATATTTAATGTGTACTTTCTAAGGGCTTTTCCAGAATTAAATGTATGGGGGGGTCGGACGGCAGTATAATTAAAATTTTATGCCTGGTGGTTGTTTTCATAAAAAAAAATGATGCCTTGTGGGGTAAAAGCTTATTAAAATTTTATGCCTTGCCGGTATTTCCGTCTCTGAACCGAATTTTTTCTTCAACACCGTTTTTCTTCTCGAAATTTTATACATTTTCTGCCCAGATATTTCCTCCCGTCGTATACAAAAACATAAAATTGGCCTTCTCCATGTACCGCACCGAGTCAACATCCCGCAGCGTCTAGATTTCGGCGAGCGTCTTATCATTATCGCAGCAGTTTTTTTAATTTACCTTGATTTGACCTTTATGTTTGCCACTGACACGCGTGTTGTAACGATTGTAATACACAACCTCCAGACATCATGACCAAGTGAACGTTTTACGCGACTACACAGTTGGACACTCGATACACTGGTGATATTAATATTAGGAATTGTCTTCAATTAACTTTTTCATCTCAAACTGATTGATCTTTTTTTGTCAAGACCGCTATAATATAATTACATCACCCGACAACAACATATGATTTAATTTGTTTGTTTGAAATAAAGTATAATTATCTACCTTCGGACTTTCCGAAAAGGAACAAGAAACATACTCTTAGTCGTGAATAAATTATTAACACGGAAATGTACGAGCTAATCAGATGGCGGAATACACTCGTAGCAGGCCGTAACCACGTCTACTTTATTAAATTGATGCCGAGATGCCGTGTCACAAAATTATCTCCTCAAGTAAATTTTACGAATTATATATCAATATTTGACGTATCGGATATGTTTACAAATACTCCAATACGGATATGAATATACAGACGTGTATATTATTAAATTCTGCAAAAACTACGATTCAACTCTACGGCGGCATTGCTATAATTATATGCATATCCGCGCTGTTTGTCAGATAGTGTAAAACACTAATTTATTCGGCACAAAAAGAAACACCAAGAAATGCAAAGTTTATTGTGACAAAAAATCTAAATTAGGACATTGCGTTAGCAGTGAAAATAAAATCCACATTCTCAGATATGTCACCCTATACGCCTCATTCTTAACCCAGTGTCTGAAAAAATCATGGCGAAAAGCAGATATTTCTTAACGGTCGTACAAAAACATAAATTGGACTGTGAAATTGTCTTTGAGCATCCATAACCGGATTGTTTGCCATCGGGTGCGAAATGAGGTCATATTAGATTAAACCTTTATTGATAGTAGGGAGTAAATAACATGTGTCTTAATAATGTTTGTTTCACTGTCAGAGTGACGTCATCGGACATTGGCACAAGGCGTTAATGAAAGGGACAGCGTGTTCATTCTGTGCATAAATTTAGGCATGTGTACTCTCTTTACGGATCGTATCAATTTAATAGTAATTCTTTTTTAAGAAATAAGTATACTGAAAATAAACATTTTAGAAGACAACTAGTTACAAACAAACACTAACCTTTAATTATTATTATGTTGTGTTTTTTTTTCTCGTTTGTTATCTGTAGTGCCCCTTTATTTAATTCTCGACCTGAGGTAATTTGTGACGTAATCACTTGCATATCGGCATTAGATCAAAAGTGTAACGTCGGCGTACTTCAAAGAAAGTAGGCAACCGTCCAGACTAGTAATTTTGGAAGCATTACAATAAGAAAACATTAGAAAGGGGATTTTAGCCCCTTTTTTATTTTTATTTTGTGCATGGTGGTATTTTATCTAATTAAAATTTTATGCATGGTGGTATATATCACAATTAAATTTTATGCTCTGTGGGTAAAAAAAATAAGTGCCGTCCGACCCCCCCATACATTTAATTCTGGAAAAGCCCTAAGTCAATATTGAGTTATCTACATGTACCTTCTAAGTCTATATTGAGTTATCTACCTTCTAAGTCTACATTGAGTTAGACTAGGTATGCATGAAGCCTTTGGTATTATTAAAATCTGTTCTGGTACATTCAATTCTTTATATTCTTAACTATGTTTTACAAAAATAAAAAAAAAAGGAAAATGGGATTTTTTTAATTTACTGAAAAATTGAAGTTAACATGTCATTCATTATATAGCATTCAAAGCTTTTGATTAAATTTCAATTTGTATATGACTGTAGTCAGATAAATTCTTTAAGATGACCAAATTGAAAGCATTTACCTGTGATCCACCCTTTTGTGTGTCGATATATCTGGGCATGGGAAAGCGTGTCTGCAGAATTTCCTGGCCATCATCCACAGGGGCCTGCAGCAGTTGTTTGAAGTTCTCGTATTCAGGTTGCTCTTGATATTTTTCTGCACGCCATTGTGCTATAGTCTGGTAGAAAAAAATATATAAGAAAAATTAAATATTTTAATATAAAACAGATATATGGAAATATATTTATATAGAAACTATTGTAAAATAGATAAGGAAAGCTGTCTGCTGTGTCTTTATAAAAAAATAAAGAGTCAGTTTAATATTTACAGAAAACATTATATGTTGAAAATAGGCTTTGGACAATTTAAATGCATGCTTTTATTATGAATTGTTAGAACAACATTTTTGCCAAAAGTAACTAAAAAATAATTTAGTATTCCAATTTTAATGTATTATCTGCCACAGCAAAGAGGGAGGAGCATGTACTTTAGAGTTAAAGTTTTTTCTTTTTCTTTTGTATTGAATCAAGCTTTAATCATGTCTTTTTATTTTCTGAATTGGGTTTAATGCCATTTTTAACAAAGTTAATTTTTAACTAAACTGAGTTGTAACCTCTCAGCGAGGAGAGATAAGAGATCTCAACACTGATCCTTAGACTACCGGGACATAGAAGATCACACCATGTCGTTACTGATACATACCTCTCCGTGGTATATAACAATTTGGAAGAAAGTGTCCATCAACAGTATTCTGTCAGGCTGTATACTACTGGTGTCCAGTAACACAGGCTGGAAGGGTAAAATTACATATATACAAATAAATAAATAAATATAAAACAAAAAGAAATATAATAAAACTTTTTTAATATCACTTACATTTAAGGTCACAAAATTGCCTTGTAATTGTATTACTTCTGTGTAAATAAACAGAAAATTCCACTGTAGTTAAAAATAAACTACCAAATGTGTTTTAAATTTTAATACTGGCTTTCATACAGAAATGTATTATATATTGAGTGTTCAGTATTCCTATTGGTATAGAGTGGCCATTATAGATTCTAGTGATCATTTTTATTTGTTTAATGGTAAAGCATTATACCAAGGGTAAGCATCATATTTAGTAGTAAGCATTTTTATCAAATAGCCACATTATACTTAATGGTTAATATTGTACGAGGTAGTCAGCATTGTATTAGGTAGTCAGTATTGTATTAAATATTCAGCATCATACTTTAATGGTGATCAACATTATATTGAGTAGCAGCATTATATTAAGTAGCAGCATTATATTAAGTTGTCATTATTGTATTGAGTGTTTAACATCCTACTGAGTGGTCAGATCTTATTTAGTCTTTTGCATTGTATCGAGTAGTAAGAGTTCTAACAAGTGGTCCATGTTCGTACTAAGTGATCAGTTTAATACCAAATGGCTAAAATCATTTTAGTGTACAAACTCACCTCAGGTGTCCCACTAAAGGAATATGCATACAGAATAGGCTGAATCATAATCAAGCTCTGTGTTAAGTCTTCTACATTCAACATGTGTCTGAAAACAAATTCAACAGTGGCATTAACACATTAATGATACATAAACTGTTCATAGTGCACAGATACAACTGTAGGTGCTTATGATGGCAGATGTGAACAATATGGTAATTTACCAAAATAAAGCAAAATGCCTCGTTGTTCAGAGGGTCAGTCCCATTTCAAGATCACCTACGTGTCATTACTAAGGTTGCAAGTTCATGCCCAGCCAGTAAAAAGAAACTTTACAATACAAAGTTTGCCAATTAATAGTTGAAGGACAGTGGTCTACTCAAATTCATTCTGAGGTATTCCTTCACCTATAAAACTGAATGCTATATAGTAAAACACAAAATGTGTTGAAAATAGAGTTTGCTCTTGTTTCACATTGTGACGGTTTAATCGTAACTAAACCATGGAAGAAAGTTATATCAAAGAAATCACTTATTGTGTTAATATATAGATATACAGATCAATAAACCTGAGAATTTAGTTGATGTTTCCCTCTTGATGGTGAAATTTGTGAAGACAAATATTTTTCAAAGACACACTAAGAAGACCAATTAAAGAAATAATTGATGAAATATGAAAATTATCAAAATATGAAATAAAAATGTATTGAATATTTCTAGGGATTCATTACCTATAATATGAAGTTTCATCGGGACTATTGTTAAATACTTGTAGAAACTGGGAGCGCCTCAGGTGAAACATAAATTGTGGATACAGAGAGAAGTTTTCTGAAAATCGGAACGAGTTTGGATCTTCCCGATGATAATCTCCAAATTTCTGGCACTGAAAAAGAAACACAGAAATACATAAGAGGTGTATACATTATTATGTGCATCTCTAAGGAATTGCATATAGAACATTTTTATGATATTATGTTACAAACAGCACACGTTCAATAAAATTTCGGACCAGAAATGACATCAGAGGTGAACAAACACAACTTTTTAGGAGAAACAAAAATATAATTTTCTTCAATAGCTTAACAATTACACTGTCGATTCCAACATTACACTGTATTACTTTCACAGCAAAGTACTCTTTTGTAATAAAAACTAATGTATTGGCATTTTAATATGCTGTTTCATGAAAACAGTCGTCATTTTATGTATTACTTCGGTATTTCAGCTTGAAAATAGTATGTTTTGCATTTTATCGGCATTTTAATATTGTTTCATCCTTTCACATTTGGCACATGTTTCAGATGGTCAAAATGACCTGTTCGGATTGGATATGAACATTGTTGTTGTACACAAAGATGCGCAGTTTGAACATATGCCAATTTAAATGTATAATACCGTTTTTCCCAAAATGGTTAAGTTCTACATTTTGACTGGAGACCAACAATATCTAAGGAAGTGTATAATCTTGAACAGATCTTTGAGTTTACAATTTCTTAACTTTGGCCCAAGAATGAATAAAAAAATCCACCATTCTTTTGTAATTAACCAGGAAACTGGCTCACATAATATTTTAAGACCGAGTCAGATTCAAGCCTATGACCTCATAGGGGAGAGGTAAGTGTTCTAGAGACACTTAGACCACTTGGCCAGAGATGGATTTCAACAAAAACTTAACCTTCCATATACAAAACATACAAGTCTGATCAACATCCTATCCAGCCAGCGCAGTACATCAGGTCCATCGTCCGTTTCCGCCCTGAACACAGCTGTACGTGCCATGAGCACTGCAGCAGCTTCCTGATCAAATCCTGCTGCTATGTGCTGAATATTTGTACTTGCATCTGCCCAGCTGGAAAAATTGAACAACATTAGTCTAACTTTATTTCATCTTAAACTATGTATCAATTTTGGGAACATTACATTTTTTAATATATTGATATTTGCAGAACACAAGATTTAAACAATAAAAAACAAAATCTTTTTTTTTTGGATAAGATATATATGAGCATAATTCTGAGCAGAACTACTCTCCTTTCACAAGTAATTGGCATCATTTCTCACATCAAAAGTTTGGGTTATGCTGGGTTTGAATCCCAAACTGCAGCAGGGAAATGAAAGCAATCTTATAACAGTGTTAAGTCTTGAAACCACTCGTCCATGGAATACCTTTTATTAATTTTTTTTTAATAATACTGTTCTTATTTTAGAATATACTAATTTCAAAACTCAAATCACTTACTTTCTGGCTACTGTTGTGACTCGTACACGCCTCTGTCCACTAGAATGCTGGTATTGCGATATAAACTGTATGTACCCTCGACCACCCTGGGGTATAGGGGCATTGTGCTGAAGAAAAACAACCATTATACAATATTTACATTCCTTGTGTGACTTCGTCATTTAACCATTATAAAATTATCTAATGAATGATGTAAGATATTTATAGTCATGTATCCACGGGTAGTAAAGATGAGGCCTGGTTTTTGTTGTTACATTTGCTGATGTTACAATTTATATATGGTATAACTGTTAGTAACTCTGGACAATCAAGGCACTGTTATTAACCCTGAACCATCAATGCACTGTCATAAACCCTGGGCCATCAAGGCACTGTCATAAACCATTAGACATAAAGGCACTGCTAGTAACTCTGGACCATCAATGCACTGTCTCAAACCCTGGGCCATCAAAGCACTGTTATAAACCATTAGACATAAAGGCACTGCTAGTAACTCTGGACCATCAAGGCACTGTTATTAACCCTGGACCATCAAAGCACTGTTATAAACCATTAGACATAAAGGCACTGCTAGTAACTCGGGACCATCAAGGCACTGTTATTAACCCTGGGCCATCAAGGCACTGTCATAAACCATTAGACATAAAGGCACTGCTAGTAACTCTGGACCACCAAGGCACTGTTATTAACCCTGGACCATCAAAGCACTGTTATAAA
Organism: Panopea generosa; assembly: GCA_029582155.1. Taxonomy (NCBI): domain Eukaryota; kingdom Metazoa; phylum Mollusca; class Bivalvia; order Adapedonta; family Hiatellidae; genus Panopea; species Panopea generosa. The sequence goes on from CM055897.1 coordinate 51,521,280, forward strand.
CCATTAGACATAAAGGCACTGCTAGTAACTCGGGACCATCAAGGCACTGTTATTAACCCTGGGCCATCAAGGGACTGTTATAAACCATTAGACATAAAGGCACTGCTAGTAACTCTGGACCATCAAGGCACTGTTATTAACCCTGGACCATCAAAGCACTGTTATAAACCATTAGACATAAAGGCACTGTTATTAACCCTGGGCCATCAAGGCGCTGTTATAAACCATTAGACATAAAGGCACTGCAAGTAACTCTGGACCATCAAGGCACTGTTATTAACCCTGGACCATCAAAGCACTGTTATAAACATAAAGGCACTGTGAGTAACTATGGACCATCAAGACACTGTTGTCCCTGGGCCATCAAGGCACTGTAATAAACCCTGGGCTATTAAGGCAATATTATTTATCCAGGGCCATCAAGGCACTGTTATGATTTCAGGGACAAAAAGGCATTGTAATTAATCCTGGATGATCAAGGCATTGTGGATTTATTTACCTGATTTACAACTTCAAAGAAGAATGCAAGTGTCGAATTTGGATAGAGTCCACACAGTTTCCATTGACACGTTCCTCCTAGACCCATCTCTGTGTCAGATACGGATGTCCCCTTCACTCCAAGGGATACACAGGGACCGATTGCACCAGAAACCTTCACTTCTCTTGATGTCTGATAAAGAAAGAGATCCAATAATAAGTTTTTAAATGTGACAGACTGTTGTTTAATTGCAGTTCAACAGAAAATTCTAAGATATGAATTGCAATGAAATGAAAATCAATGTTATCAACCATGGAAGCAAACTTCACAAAATTGAGTATAAAAATAAGTGTACATATTAATTTGAAAATAATATTCCAATACAAGGAAGTCTAAGTTTTTAAATAACCAATTAACTTAACATCAATTCACTTATTAGAATAAGAAGTTGTTTTTTTTCTTTCCAACACTGCATCCAACATAAAGAAGCACAATAGTGTAACTGGGACTGGGACAGATAATGTTCAAATTTATCGTTTAACAGAACTATAGGAGGGAGCTTAACATCATTACAGAATCAGTTACCTTAACTTCCAGTGTTGCACCGAACCCCATTTTGAATTCTCCTTTAGCATCCTTTGAGAATACTCTCTGGAACGTCTGTTTAAATAATGATGTGTTGAAGGAATCTCCCATCACCATGTGACCTCTGAAAATATACAACAAATATATATAGCAAAAACTTGAAAACTTACATTATGTGAATATACCATGGATTAATTCAGAATTGTGAACTTTATATGGTAAAATAATAATTGATACCAATGTAAAACAGGGTCAAGTTCCATTTAATAGCATTTTTCCATGCTTTAAGTACATGGAAGTATTTAGCTTAAGAAACTTGATCCAGATCAATTCAAATAGTACACTTTTCAAAAACAAAATGGATTTTGATGCTGACATCAAATGATTTGAGTAACAAATGTACATGTCCAAACTAGACAAGTATTTGGAAATTTACAATTACTATTAGGAAAGTCAGCAAAAGCTTATTTTTCTTTTTCAGATTTATGCAAAACTTCCTATTGGCTGTACTTATACTGAAATACAAGTAAATACATACCCTGTATATCTGGAGCAAAACTTCATCTCATGCAGACCCGTCTGATCGAGAGCACAGGAATATATGTCAATCACATGGCCATTATTTGCTGCCCTGTTGGCCAATGCTTCATAGTGCTGAAATACCACAAATACCAGTAAGCACTACTATCACAGTTCTATCACAGTTTGTTGGGTTATCAAATTACAATTCAGTACCTTTCCTTGCTTCTTTGCCATGCAATTAAACCTTAAACAGTTAAACAGGATATTGTGCAATAAATTAACAATTTCATGATAACAAAACAATATAATAGTATGTAAAGATAATAAATAAGAGCTGTCGTGAATAGTTCAAAACAACAAAACACAAACATAGGAGAGGCAAATAAACTTTATAAAAAATAACCAAGTTACTGTTTCATCAACACCCTGAGGTTTGATTATTTTCAACACTAAATAAGGTTTTAGGAGATATTTTTCAAACGTATCAAAAGTCTTTTTTTTTTCTCAGTATAATTGGCCATACCGAAATATGAAAATGACAAAAATCATGAAATCTAAATGGCCAGCTCCAAACAAAAAAAAAGTTGTTATACATTAACTGTGTATGGTCTATAAAGCATACAACCTAAACGAATAAACCATAGACATGGGACACAGCAACAGCTAACCTTTGGCATTGACTTCAGTTGTGCTAAAAACATATTTTGCCAGGTATTAAAGAATACATGTCAGAGAATACATACCTTCATTGCCTTCTTCATGTATTTACAATTGTCCTTCTCAATATCGTGATGGGATCTGATAGGAAACTTGAGTTCATCCCCAACTACCATACCAGGACCCTGGGTACATGCCCCGCCCATAAACAACATGATGCGGGCACCGGTGTTGGGAAAAGTGCACTGAAAAATAATATTGGGAGAACATAATTATAGATATGTATATATATATATATGTTGCATTCATTCAATATTAACATAACTTGGATGACAAAACAATGCTTCTTCTGGTGATTGAGAAATGTTTACACTTACTTCTAGTAATCCCACAGCAATGGAGAGAGCCACTCCTGTAGATCTCAGTGGTCGTTTGCCCTGGGATACTGGCCAGGGATCACGTTGAAGTTCACCCAGTAGGTCGGTGAGACTGAAGTCACACTTGTGAACAGGCTGCAGAAATCTGACAATATCAAACAATAATAACATTATATTTTGTATCAGGTTACATGCTATGTGAATAAGAATATAATTTACATCACACTTATTTCACCAATTTATTCCTTCAGATACCCGACTTGGAAACATACAAGTAATTGTTTCACAAACCCCATCAATTACGGTTAAACAAGATCAGAAACAAACGTAGAAAAATACCAGGAAACATCAAAACTGTTATCTTATATACAGACAGTAACAATTAATTTAATTTGGTTTGAAATATTTTCTAAACCGTTCATAGGGACTGTGATTTCTTACTGCAGATGAGTAGAGCAAAGACTGGCATAGCATATACTGCAATATGCCATCACTGAACAGTGACTTTTATTGGATTTTAAGATATGGATTATGAAATACGTAAAATACTGTTCTATGACTTTTATTTTTTACTATAAATCCTAAATCTATTATTTTATATAGAACACAAAACAAAATTCAACTGTGTAGTGAGACCCAACCAATCTGGAGTATGCTTACAAAAAAATCCATCTCATTAAAAAAAAAAATTCAATATATCAAATATTCTATAATGGCACCAACCTATTTGAAGGCAGCTGTTGTGCTTGTTGCTGCGGACCCCTACCCTGCTGTTGGGGGACAGCTCCTTTCCCAATACCCAACATGTCCTGTTATAATACAGTGAGAAGAACAAATATAAAACGACATTAAAACTGTCAATAATATATATTTTATTAATATTTATGAAACCGTTTTAAATATTTAATTATCACTATGTGCTATACAACATTCTTAGGGTATATTTATCTATTTATAGTATATCTAACCCTTTTATTACATATGTGCATAATGCAATGATTATGTGTTGTGTCCTTAAGCAAATCACTTTATCTGTATATGCTTAGTGGTGCTTTTACCTGGGAAGACTTGAGAGTGAAGGGTCTTTGTTGCAAGAACTTGTTTAAAACAACTGGCAGAAAAAAATTCACTTTTATTTACATGGCCTGTGATGCACTCAATTTACCTGTATTTGTTTGGCATTTAGATCTTTGGTGCCACGGAATACATAACTTTTGGAGCATCCCTCGCATCCAAGTTCGTGCAGCTGGACCATCTTGCCAAATGTTATAAGACCAATTAGGGCATTTGGGGGCAGTAAGCTCAGGGACATCTGCAGGGACTCCTGTTTATGAGATTGGAAACATTTTATAATTCATTTTTATAAATATATTCATTCTAACTGTACCTTAAGACTTGTTTCTTTGAAATTTATAATTATCAATAATAATCATTTGAATGTACTGGTATAGTTGACAGTAATATCGAGTTACATGTATGTATCATGAGGACAGATTTTGGAAGTAAAACAATATTCTCATTATCCACCGTATAAATGTATTCCAATGATCTTTGTGCATTTGAACCATGTGATTGTATAAATGAAATCATTATTGTATCATTCAAACTGGCAGCTTTCCAAAAATACTTTTTTTATTGTACATTATAACGCCCTAAAATTTAATATTCATTTCATAATTGATCTTAATGAATGTTAAAAGAACTCTGTAATATCTCAGATATGATGTAAGCATGAACTACATGGTTACTAGTACTAACCTAGTACCTTCTGTTGTTTCCTTGCTCAGAACAGAAAATTAGAGGGAAACAGGTTAAAAATTGAGTGGGGATATTAATAGTTTTTTTTTCATTTTAACATTTCAATATATATAACATAAAATAATTCCAACCTAACCTTTAGCTAATGTTGATTTTATGGTATAGTTTATATATCAGAACTTGAGATGACTACCAAATCAGTAAAAATATATTTTCACCACAACACTGCCTTGTACAATAAAAAAAGCAATATTGCGCAGTTTACTATAAAATAACCATATAGTATTCAATATTAATATTTTGATACATTACTGATTATTGTATTTGCTACCATACCTTTACAGCCTGCAGGTCATCTTCTTCCATGCATGTATCCAAACAAATCAGGTACACAGGTGGAGCACAAGTAGCTCTCTGTAAATAAGAGGGTACTGAGTTAATATTTGTGTTGTTTCTACTTTTTTGAAAAAAAAAAACCCCAGAAAAAACACACATTTACATTCAAAATGGAAGTAAATTGACAAGTTATTTTATTTTAAATTTGCCTCCAAAACAACTGGCAATAAAGCACACCTGATGAAAAATTACCTGTAACACACTTTTTGTTCAAACTGACAAATCAGTTTATAGATTTGCAGCCAAAGGATATAAATACAAACCCAAAACTGACACAACTCATGTTACTTGTTTACTGATGTGTTTTGTTTTATTATTGTATCTGATATATACATACATGTATATAAAAAAAAATCAGCTGATCTGGATAATGGGGAAAACTCAAAATAAGTGAATATCCTATATAATGGAAAATTGTCATTGTGAAATCGGATCAAATCAGAATATTATTGAACGTTTCATTTCATAGGATCATATTTCAAGTATAAATGATTATAAAGCATGAGCTTTTACAATAGTACTTAAATACTTTTTTATATTTGCAACATGGATGAACTCTAAATGAAACATTTATATATATATTTCTAGTTGGGTCATACAAACATCTTGTGTTCACATATATGTTATTTTTATTTGTTTGTCCAGTTAAATCATTGTAGTAGTAAGAATAGTACATAATTATATTTAAGCATACACCCATATTATTTAAACAACTTGCACCGGTAGTTTTTATTTAAATCAACATGTACATGTAACTGTTCCGCGCAACCACTCACCCAAAGGGTCACTTTTTGTTCTAAAACTATACAGAACAAGGGACTTGGGTTTGCTTTAAAAGTACAAAAGTGTAATTATAAATACAAGGCCAACACTCACAGTTATGGTGTATTCTATGGTAGAGAACTGAGGAATTATCTCGGCAGGTTGGTGCTGCTCTGTAATGGCTGCATATTGTGGAGGGAACTGAAATAATGTACAACAGCTTTTTCATTTTTTGTGCGTATAAATACAACTAACAACAGCAATTTAAATCCAAGTACACAAAAGTAGATGCATCTTTGTAAACACAATTTGATTCATGTTAACTTGATTTATTTCTAAAATAATTACTTAACTATGAAATTTTTTTAACAAAATATATATTTATAAAATTAGAAACCATGCTTAATATCTTCCTGGGAAGAACAAGTTTTTAGCACATGCTGTTGCAGCCAAAGTATCAGACTCAACAACAAATAACATGGCTCTGGTAATGATTTCAACCCCTTCACAGAAACTGAGGCTTTACCACTTAATTGTGCAGAACATTACTTACAAATCTGTGTATACATATTAACGATACTCATACTCACTGGGTTTCTTTGAAAGCAGAAATTGCAAGACCAGATCTTAGCTCTGTAATCCACTTGGCTGTTATTAAAATAAAGAGAGATATGATACATAAATGCATAGTTATATTTTAGAAAAAAATAAACACAAATATTTTAAGAAACTATACCTTCAGCAATTGTTAAATTTATTTATACAGTGTTTCCTGCTTCAACAAATGTAAAAATGTATTGTCAAGCTTATACATCAGTCTGCAGGGAATACCAACTGACATGTAAATAGGTCAATGTCATTTAACAATGAAGCAGACTAAATGCTATTCACAAGCATCTCATTACATAAGACAGAAAAATAATATACATAACAGGACTTGTGCTAGAATGTGTTGATTATTTTAACTACAAACTCTCTGTGTTTTATACTTGAATAAAAAAGTATATTATTGATAACAATTGATTGAGTATTTAGAAAATCATTTAATCTAACCATTCGTGCCTGTGATCCTGAAAGGTTAATCAATACTTGAGGACACCCATCTCAACAAGCAACAGATAACTTTCCCACTTGAATCAGCGGTGTGATGAGAGACAAATGATAATGAGATGCAATGCTGTGTATCATCATGGAGATTGTGGCCTGGTGGGAATTGACACCCACAACCCCTCGACTGATAGTCAGATGCGCTAATCATTAACAACAGAGTAAAAAGGTAAAATCTTGGTTTGAACTCACCAGTAGGGGTTCAAAATAGCTCTGCATGTAGGTCTAGTGCATAAAACAGGATCATATTGAATTGGTGGTAGATCCTGGCGTTCTTTAATTGGTGTGTATAAGCACCCTAAAGGGACCACCATTCTAGTTGCTTCCAGACGACTGGATGGCCACACGTTCCAGCTAAATCTAACCCCGTCTCTGTCTTCATTTTGCTGAATGAATTCTTGATATGTAGCCATATCTGTATAACTGAAACAATAACAAATTAAACAATAATAGTACACGTGTGTGTATACATATTATTTCCTTTTAATGTTAAAATGTACAAGTCACTAATCTTACCTATCAATAAGATAATATTCTTAAATTACTTCTATTCAGCATGTATATTTGGAAAACAAGAAATTAAGATTGATGTCACTGACTTCCATGGTATCTTTGTGTTTCCCTATAAAAAGACAAGAAAAAGTAGTACCCACTCGTCTTGGAAAAAATCTGTATTTAAGTGACAACCCTAAATTTAAGTGAAAGCCTCAATTCCAAGGACTTATTGTGCTTTTCTTCTTCCAGACTCGATGCAGAACTACTATTGTAGCATTGTTGCACCATTGTGATTATTACATTTGTGAATGAGGGTCCCAACTGCAAATTTAAAAGCAGGTAAAAACATAGTGCTCCGTAATTACTTCAGGGCGCTGCAATCCCAGCCTTGAATGTGTTCAAGGTGGGGGCTGTGACGAGGTTCTGTGGCTGCTGGTTCCACATGACATTGAAGGAAGTAAAAAATGACTCCTTATGTACCGACGTCTTGCAGTATGGTACCAAGTACCTCATCAAGTGACACTCCCTGTGGTTGTAAGGATGGCTCACTGGTCATAGCAACAAGGTTGTTTGCCTTGTTGGCAAACTTGTAGAGCATACTGTCAATCTCCTTCTTCCCAAGGACAGTGAGGATGGAATCTTCTTCCCGCCAGCATGGTATCTGCACCTACCTTGAATGCCTTCAGGTCACTCCTTGCAGAGTAACCTGACACTTTATTCACCAGACATGACTACTGTATATAGTTTTAAAAATTTTAACATTTGAGACTTCTGTGCACCACCACCACACCTTGTCTCTTTGAGTTACGTATGTTCTTTCAAGAACCCAGCTCAGTATATGGAAGAAGAAACATGAGAGCCATGGCCTCCTTCCTCCGCTTTTCTCTCCCTTCACAACAAATACTATTCATCTACAGATTACTTTAAGTGTACAATGCCTTTCCCACAAACTATCCTTTCAAGAGGAAATACCAATCCAAACCGTTTTTTCATCACAGCTATGGAAGTAGCTGTCTGAGATTTTTAGACAGGTCTGGACTATATCCGTTAGTCACCAAATATGTTGCTGCTTCAAAGCGGGTCCTGAACTTTAACAGAAAAAGAAGAAACATGTTTTCTTACCTTGTTCTGACATGCCTATCAAGGCATTGCTTGTGAATATCAACTTTCATCGCCAGAAATTTATAATCACAGTTTTATCAAGTATAATTGTAATTAAGACTTAACAACAGCAGACAATAGAATATTATAATATGACGTATAAAACGTTTGGATACTTTTTGGTTCACACGAAAAATGTCTGATTTACTTTGCGGAACATGTATTTATACATCGAATATAGAAGAACTGTGATATTGATAGTATTGTGGACAATCATACCTATGTGGTTTTTGGTTTTCAATTCAAGATCGTTGTATTTTGACAAGTTGTCGATTTTGACAACACACTTTTAATTCTCCTTTGCCACGTACCCGTCCCAGAATCCTTTCTTATGACGTCATATACAGACCGGTTACCTTTCCAGGATGTTATATTGCATTTTTAACCATGCGTAATTTAAAATTGAGGCACAGTCAAGAAACCGAGGGATATCTCAAGCATAGGGAATTTCCATAGTTAGAAAAGCCGTCTGATATATTTTTAGCGGAGAAAGCAATAAAGAATGACTACAGTTAAACATAAGTGTATTATTGCAGTACACGCAGGTATGGATACTCATATTTTACCGGATTACAAACTGCGACCAATTGCCCAGATTTATTTAAAAATAAATATCAAATACATACATTTATAGTGAATAGTTTCAGTTTCGTCCCAAAAGAGTTCGCCCATTCTTCTTCTTCCATATGCTGAGTTGGGTTCTTGAAAGAACGTACGTAGCTCAACGAGACTTGGCATGGTGGTGATCCACAGAAGTCTCAAATGTTAAATAATTTAAAACTATATACCAGGGCTAGAATTTAACTTTTTAGTGCACTGGCAATTTTGGCCAGTGCCTAAAATTTCAACTGGCCAAATATGAAACTAACTAGCCAAACCAATTTTCGGAGAAACTTAATAAACCCAAAATTAATTGTTTCAAAGCCTTCGTGTTATATAATATGCATTATTAGCTTGTATTTATTTTATAGACGATGGTATCAAGGTTATTATATATGTTAAGGTACAATTCAAAGTAGTACTTTATGAAACAAAATATTTTAAAATATAAAATTGTCTTTATTATTTATTATTCTACCATAAATAAATGCAAACAATGATATATCATAAATAAACACTTTTAACTAAACAAAAATATGAATCATGGATTCAACAATAACAAGTGTACAGAGACTGAGATTGAAACATACACACATTTCTATTTATAGAATTAATATAGCCAATGGCCATTAATTTTAAAATTAGATCTGGCCAAGGACGATTGTTTAACATGTGTTAATGTTGAACTGTCACTCCTATTTCATTACAGTATTAACAGAAGGATTATTTCTCTTTTTTCTTGTTGAGACTCCTTTCATTCATCGGTTCAATGGAGAAAAAGATGTTATTTTAGCAGCCATTTTAACAGCTGACAAAATATGTAAACAATAAATTTGACAGGTTTCAACTTTACTTTTATTTTATAGAGTGAATGCGCGATCGATCAAACTAGACGCAGTCTTCTCATTATGTTGTTGACGGGTTTTAACTTTACTTCCTTTTAGCAGAATGAACTCAAGATCAAAAACAATTGGACGCAGTCTTCTCATATAAATATTTAATACATGTCATTGACAATCGTGCTGCTGGGGGGTAATTTGGCACGAGAATCAAAAGAAATTAGGTAAAATTTACAAGAACTCGTTATTTTTATAAGATAATACTTGTTTATTTTCGAAAATCAATAAAATGAATATAATAAGTAATTTTCTCAACTTGAAATCCACTCGCAAAAAAATGCCAGCTTAAGTAATTTCAACTCGCAGTTTCAAAATACAGCTCGCATTTTGCGAGTGCTTAAATTCGAGCCCTGATATACAGTAGTCATGTCTGGTTGAAGAAAGTGTCGGGTAACTCCTCGAGGAGCGACCTGAAGGCATCCAAGGTAGGTGCAGATACCGTGCTGGCGGGAAGAAGATTCCATTCTCGCACTGTCCTTGGGAAGAAGGAGTTTGACAGTATCTGGTCTTTGAAACGCTCCTGGAATAGCTTATGTTGTCCTCTAGTATGCGTGTCGCCGCTTTGGAGGAATTTATCTGCGTTGATGTCTACAAGGTTGTTGCATATCTTGTACATCATGGAGAGCCAGCTGTGATTTTTGACGCTGCTCAAGGGATCCAAGTTCTGTTCTTTAAGCATATTGGAGATACATCCTGGGGTCTTAGTAGAATGCTGAACCTGCTCAATTGTGTTGGCGTGGTTTAGCTGGTATGGGTACCAGGCAGAGGGGGCATTCTCGAGTTGGGGGCGGACATGGCCTTATAGGAAGCTTCCTTGACAGGTGGGGTGCATTCCCATAGGTTTCTGTAAATGAACCCCAGAGTCCAACTGGCCTTGCTCGTGATGTTGCCTATGTGTTTCTCCCAGGTGAGGCTTTCTGTGATGGTGACTCCGAGGTATTTGCATGCGTCCACCACTTCAAGTTTGTGGCCATGGAGATTGTATGTGGTGGCAATGATTTTCCGACATTGAGGGGCAATCCTTATGACAGTGCACTTAGTGGTGTTGAAGCTCATCGGCCATGTCTCTTCCCACTTTTCCACTGCTTTGAGGTCGTCTTGGAGGAGCTGTCTGTCATTGTCCTTCTTGATCACCTTGAAGACTGCGCTGTCATCGGCAAACAGTTTTGAGGATGATGACTTGATCGCATCAGGGAAGTCATTGATGAAGGCTAAAAGCAGTAGCGGGCCGAGTACTCTCCCTTGTGGAACACTGGAAAGTACTTCTGCTGTTCTTGACTTGGCACCATCAAGGAAGACTTGCTGTTTTGGTTGGATAGGAATGACTGTATCCATCTCTTGACGTTTCCCCTTATACCGTAGTGGTCCAACTTGTGTAGTAGCCGGGCATGAGGGACTTTGTCAAAAGCTTTGGCAAAGTCCAGTAAGATGACGTCTACCTGTTTCCCTTCAGCTGTGTTGGAGGCGATTTCCTGGATGGTGGTAAGAAGTTGAGTCTCACAGGAGCGTCGCTTGCGGAAACCTAGCTGGTTGTCACTCAGGACGTCGTACCTGTCAAAGTACTGCATGACATTGCTATGCACTATGTGCTCCATTAGTTTCATGTTATGGACGTCTAGGACACTGGTCTGTAGTTGAATGGTTGGTGTCAGTCTCCTTTCTTGAAAAGAGGGACTACGAATGCCTCCCTCCAGTCCTGAGATACTTCTCCTAGGTTTAGGGATAGTTGGAACAGATTTGATAGAGCCGGGGCTAGTTCTGTAGCAGCTGCTTTCAGGATAAAGGCTGGAATCTCGTTTGGGCCAGCTGCTTTCTTTGTCTTGAGATTCATCAGCAATTTGTGGACCCCTTTCTAGTCGACTGCAATGTTTGGCATTGAGGGTATTTCACTCTGACCCATGTCTGGAGTATAGGTGGACTGGTGTTTTCACTGGTGAAGGCGGAGACAAATTGCTCATCGAGAATGTTAGCTAGAGCTTCATTGTCGCTTTGGAGGTAACCATCCTTATTTTTCAGTTGTGCAACACCAGTGGCTTCCTGTCCTTTGCTTTTGATGAAGGCCCAGAACTTCTTAGAGTCGTCTTTGGAGTCATGACTCACCGTGTCCACTAAGTACTTCTTGTTGGCCTTACGTATCTAGTATTGTACCTCTTTCTGTAGAGGCTTATACCTGTCAAGGTCTTGTTTCTGATTGGAATGCCTCGCTTTCTTATGTGCTCGCTGCTTTCTAAGAATCAATCTCTTGATCTCAGCATTCATCCATGGGTTTGTGTTTCTAGATGTTGTCATTTTCGAAGGGACTCGCTTTTCAATGGCAGTTTGTATTTTTGACTTCAATCTAGCCCAAGAGTCTTCTATGGAGGGATCTTAATCATCTTATCATAACTTAATCTTGATCATCTTATCATAACTTATGCTATCTTAAATTTTCCATATTGAAGGGTCGTCAGCATGTGTTCTGCATCCAAATGATGCATGATTCCAAAATTAATTCCAGGTGCTGCTCAGTGTCTAGATTATGCCAGATTAGTGCATATAATGGTGTTACCAGTTTTCGATCACTTAAGAAACTTCTTCTTTTAAATAATGAACTAGGATCTTTCCAGATCGTAAATAGCTCAGCGATTAAAAACATATCATAGTGATGGTGTACACATTTCCAAGTGGCTATTTACAATTTAAAAGTATGTACAATCACTTGAGTTCTAGTTCGGTCAGACAGATCACACCCAAAGGAGAGATCTAACTTGTCCATTGAGCTGGTAGACACTTCTCGGGATAGGAGATGGTTCCAGTTCCTTACTGTCCTGGGGAAGAAGGAGTTGGAATATGTGCCGTCTTGTATTCTGTCCTGGTAGAATCTGTGTTGTCCTCGGGTACAACGCTCACTATCACGCAGGTATCGGTTGTTTGGGATGTCTGCTAAGTCATGTTGAATTCTGTACAACATTGAAAGTCTGTTTGCTTTCCTCCTGGCTTCTAGCGGTTCCCAGTTTAGTTCCTTTACCATTTTCGTGACACACCTTCGGCTTTGCTGTGGTAGACAACGTGCAGCATGCCTTTGAACTGCCTCCAGGGCCTTGATGCTTGTTTGGTCCCAAACAGTGGATCCATGCATACCAGATCACCCAAGCGACAATCTGCAGATATAACAGAAATGTCAGATAATATCCAACATTTTGGTAATGACAAACAATAAAAATGATTATTATTTGGGAATGCAATAAAATTATTAGAGTAGCGGTAATATTATCAGGTAGGTATGTAAAGAAGAAACAAACATTACTTATTTTAGGCCAATTATATAAAAAATATATTGACTATGATGATGATCTTCTGGGTTTATTATCCTCGCAATTTGCATAAAAATATATTGAATATTAATGACGATGTTCAGGTTTTATTACCCTTGTAATTTGCACATCTCATTTTGTTGAACGTGATAAGTTGATTAGTTAGCCATTGGACAGTGTCAGCAGAAGTTGGATTCCTCTGCACCACTGGCTGGAAAAGAAGATTACAATATTAAAGTTGATTAAATTGTAAAGATTATTAAGTTGATTAAAATTGATTCTTGACGATGTTGATTGGAGATGTTGAGATCTCTTGTCGATGGATGTTATTGTTGCTTTCGGCTGCTGGTTATTGATGATTATGGTCCCCATCTGACACTAGTGATTCCTGTCATTTATTTCTCGAGGTGCATATATCCCCATGTTGCTGCGTTGTATACTGCTGTTCATTGTAGATATCTGTATAGACCCACAGTCATTTGAACTTGCAGTTTAGTAGTATCATTTATATAAATCTCCAGATTTACAATAATCAGTTAATCACTAATTCAGTTGACCTGCTTTAAAGGCTGAAGACTATTACATACATTAACTGCTCTTGAACCTGCTTTCCAGGTAGAACCAATACTGAGTTGTTTTTTGAGAAGCTTCTAGGCAAGCTCAGGCTCAAACCTGCAACCTCTGGCACCAGCTACCAATACTACATGTATTTTAATTAGAGCTGCATTAACAATATATCTTGAACTGAAATGTTGGTCAGGTGATTAATGTCACACACCAACACAATCTAAGGTTCAGTTGTGGTGTTAGAGCTTTAAGTTGCCTTCAGTTGGTACCACAAATATAATTTAATCATACTTCCATTTTAAATCTTATATGTATATTTTAATGACAGGAGCTGGGTACCACTCCAGTAACAGGGAACAAGACTATAGGATTGCTTGTGCCAAGGCTTGTGAAAAGGTAGGTGACAGACTGACAGCAGATGCTGCGCTAAAAGCATAGCATTTTACTGATTTTGGATATATGAGAAAATGAGTTGGATAACATAACTATATTGATTGTTTGTCAAATGAGGACAGGGTCAGAACCATCTCCAAATATGCCAGGTACCTTCTGGATTCCTGTGTGTGGTGATCATCTGTCACTTTGTGACAGGCTTTAAGTGGTAAAAAGTAATTTCAGGGAAATAAAAGAATGTTATGAAAGATGAATGACTACCATTTATATGCCCCCCCCCCCCCCCCCCCCCTATAGTAATATAGTAATCGCAGCGTCCGTCTGTCCTTCCATCCGGTATTTTATTTCCGGCCTGTAACTTTGTCATGCATAGATGGATTTTTGTTGATACTTGCTACAAATGATCAACATAGTATAACGACGTGTCGCGAGTAAGACCCACACCCGTAACTCAAAGGTCAAAGTCACAATTTGAGTTTGTTTGACAACACTTTGAGTTTGTGTGAGATTTCGTTTCCGGCCTGTAACTTTCTCATGCATTGATGGATTTTGTTGATACTTGCTACAAATGATCAATATAACATGACGACGTGTCGCGAGTAAGACCCACACCCATACCTCAAAGGTCAAGGTCACAATTTGAGTTTGTTTGACATCACTGAGTTTGTGAGATTTCGTTTCCGGCCTGTAACTTTGTCATGCATTGATGGATTTTGTTGATACTTGCTACAAATGATCAACATAACATATCATATATTTTCATTTTCACAGACCATTTGGGGGGCATGTGACACGTAACAGTGACATTTCTTGTTTATATAGTTATGATTTATATAAAAAAAAATTATTCAGGAGAAAAAGATTTAAATATCAGAATAAAAAATGTTGACACTCGTTGCATATGAAGTATGGTTTATTCAAACATCATTAACTGTCAGACAAGACTCGAGTTAAAATGAAGCTAGTTATGATATTATTGACAATGCTGACACTTTACTACTGGGCTAGTGACAAGGGTGTCACATTGCTTGTGGGTCAGTGACAGGGCTGACACTTTATTAATGGGTCAATGACAATGCTGACACTTTACTACTGGGTCAGTGGCAAGGGTGTCACATAACTTGTGGGTCAGTGACAGGGCTGACACTTTATTTATGGGTCAGTGACAATGCTGACACTTTACTACTGAGTAAATGACAAGGATGTCACATTACTTGTGGGCCAGTGACATGGCTAACACTTTATTACTGGGTAATTGACAAGGCTGACATATTGCGACGGGATTGGTGAAAAGACTGACACTATACCACTGTGTCAATTAAAAGGCTGTCGCTTTATCACTGGTTCATTTGACTTAACCATTAGATTGCTGTATTACTAAGACTACTAAGTGTTTGAAAAAAAACAACTACAGGACCTGTATATAATATTTGGTGAAATTAATGTCTATTTCAGGCCATGACTAAATTAAAGAATGGATTGTCTGCATCAGAAGCTGTAACCCTGGCAATACAGTGTCTTGAGGTTAGTATGTTGTTACCACAGGCACTCCATTAACCAAGGTAAAAGTTAAATTTCAAAACTGATTTCATTCCCTTTTTATGCTTCCCCAAAGGGGGGAAGCATATAATTGCAGCTTCATCTGTGTCCGTCCAACCGTGCCTACCTAAGTTCTTGTCTGAGCCATTTATCTACAACCTCTGGTTGGAATTTTATAAAACTGGCTAGGATGCATCATTGCCAAGTGCAGATGTGCATATTGTCATTGTGTTTTGGTTCGATGCTTTTTCACGGAGTTATGGTCCTTTGATTCTGTCTGTGACCAAATTCTTGTCCGCGCTATTTCTCTAAAACCTTGGGTTGGAATTTTATGAAATTTGCTAGGATGCATCATTACCAAGTGCAGATGCACATATTTTCTTTGTGTTCTGGTTCGATGACTTTTCACGGAGTTATGGCCTTTTGATTCAGTCTGTGACCAAACTATTGTCCATGCTATTTCTATACAACCCAATGTTCGAATTTTATGAAACTTTATAGAATGCATCACAACTAAGTGGAGATGAGCTTATTGTCTTTTTGTTAGGTTCGATAATTTTTCATGGAGTTATGGCTCTTTTAATTGATTCTGTGACCAAATTTTTGTCCGTGCTATTTCTCTACAACCTCAGGATGGAATTTTATGAAACTTGCTAGGATGCATCATTACCAAGTGCAGATGCGCATAATGAATTTTTGTTCTGGTTCAATGATTTTTCACAGAGTTATGGCCCTTTGATTCTGTCTGTGACCAAATTCTTGTCCGCGCTATTTCTCTACAACCCCATGTTGGAATTTATGAAACTTGCTAGGATGCATCATAATGACCTATTTCAAATTATGTTGTACAATGTATTATGTGTGGAGAAGCAGCCAGTGACGTGCAGATATAAGATATGTCTAGTACTGGTAAACTGACCGCGGCGTGGTCTAGTGGTAGAGTGTCCGCTTCACATGCGGAAGGTCGTGGGTTCAATGCCCGACCCGGTCATACCAAAGACTTTAAAAATGGTACTAGAAGCTTCCTCGCTTGACGCTCAGCATTTAGAGGAGAGTTCTAGGTCTGGTCGGCCCGGTGTCAGTATAATGTGACTTGGTAGGGTATTATAACATGTGTCTGCGGCATGATCTCCAGTGTGACACACTTAGAATACTGTCTCAAGTAGACACCGTCGCGATATGACTGAAAAATTGTTGAAAGCGACGCTTAACACTGCCTGCTGGATCCCAGGAACAGTGTTTATTTGTGGAGAAGCAGTCAGTGACTTGCAGATATAAGATGTGTCTAGTACTAGATAACTGCCTGCTGGATCCCAGGAACAATGTTTATGTGTGGAAAGCAGTCAGTGACTTGCAGATATAAGATGTGTCTAGTACTAGATAACTGCCTGCTGGATCCCAGGAACAATGATTAGCTGCACTAGCAAACCCCCATTCAAACAAACTTGATGACATGATTACAGGATTCCTCATGCACCAATGCTGGAGTGGGGTCAAGTCTAACCATGGATGGAACTGTGGAATGTGATGCTAGTATTATGGATGGGCCAACTCTCATGTTTGGGGCAGTGGGGGCTGTATCAGGTCAGTGGGTGCAAACATTTTTATACCTTTAACCCTGTTCAGTTCCTACCTGGCCTGAACTGTGAAACTCTGCTTGCCTGAAAGCTACATGTAAAGTCCAGATATAAATTTTAGCTTTGTTTGACTTTCAAAAGGTGTATTACTGAATAGTTTTAGACATTCAAGAGTTTACTAGATTTCTTGACTGAGGTCATCCATCCTTAAAATAATATTTGTTTGCTGCGCAGTATTTTCATGTGGGTTACATAGGGTGGGGTTTTTTTTGCCAAATTTTGATTTTGCATAATCATTTTAAAGAAAAATGGTTAAAAAAGGTGAAAAAAAATATTAAAAGCTTCGAAAGTCAATAAAAAAAGTTTTGGAGGCTGAAATTTTGAGGCAGTAGGTTGAGCACGGCAAACAATATATTTTTTAAGGATACTCTGAAGGTATGAATTTTACATATACTTTAAATTGGTATTTTTCCATAAATGTAGATCCATAGCTTGTGTACTACTAAATGCAGTTGTTAAGTTTATACATACATGTAATTAGACATTATCAATAGATTAATTGAAATTCATTGTAGCTAAAAAATTATTTAAAAAAAATAAATAAAAATTGTGACCTATTGTTTTCCATTCCACACAAAATATATACCTATTCTAGCAATATGTGTATGTACATCTAATACCAAATGAATAATGTATATAAACATAGTTGTGTTTAACATGTTAGTGTTTTTTCTTGCAGATATTAAAAATCCAATCATGGTTGCCCAAAAACTTATGGAGATGCAACAAAAAGGGACAATGTCTCTTGGCAGAATACCACCCTGGTAAGATAAAATAACCCTTTGTATTAGTATCACCCATCTTTACAAAAACTGGAAATATTGATCTGGTGTTTTCTGTTTTTCTCTTTGTTGAACATTGCAAAGGTTTCTCCAAATCAAACTTTGTGGACAATACATATATTAATGGACATGTAGTCAGGTTGGGTAATGTTTATCCATTTTTCTTTTTCACAAATATTTTGGTTCAGCAACTCGTGCAACTTTGATATAGAAGCATGGTATAGAGTATCAATTGGATATTTTCCTCACAGTCTAATTGAATATTTTTTTATTAAAGAGTGATTTATTATTGTACCACCAGTGTACCATTGTATACACATTACACCAACTGGCACATGAACTTTATATTAGGTTATTAGTTATTAATTTATTATGTAGGGCCCAGATAAATGCCTATTTATAACCAATCTGACATGTATTTCCTGGTTGAAACACTTCTAATAAATCTTCAAGATCCTGTAAATACATCTTTGTCTTGAGATTCACACTAGGACCTGGTAAACAAAGGATTTTTAGTAGCAAATATCAACCACAATTTGTTGGCAGTCAGTACAACTGTTGTGCATTTTTAAGTCCCCTGCCATTTCACTGGATGGGACTATAGGTTTACCATCCATCTGTCCATAAATCAGAAAGTATCCAAGCTAGGTTCGTGAAAATTTGCATGTAACTTGTTGATATAGGGCAATAAGTAGATATTGCAGGTCATTTTATTTTTTTCAGTCGAAACTAAAATTGTTGTTGTTATGGCAGCAAAACTCTCCCACTCTTCCCGAAATATTACTGAAAAATATCAAATTTTGGTTTGTGAAACTTTGCATGTGGATAGAGGGCAATAAGCCCATCATTTTATTTTACAGTAAGACAAAAATTAAGGTTGCTATTGCAACAAAATAAGTAAAATTACAGATTCAACATGGATCCTGTGATAACACAAAAAGTATCTGAGCTACTTTTGTGAAACGTTGCATGTGGATAGAGATAAAACAAGACATCATGAAGTTTCTTTTTCTGCAGACAAAAATTGTGGTTGCTATGACAACAGTTTTTTGGAAAAATACAGATACAACCTGGATCATGTAACATAAAAAAGTATTATTACCTAGTTACCGACATTTGTTTAACTTAGTTTGTGGATAGAGAACAATAAGAACATCATGTATATCATGTAATTATTTTTTCAGTCGGAAAAAAAAAAAATGGTTGTTATGGCAATAAAATTTGTAAAATTATTAAATTTTATACAATCTGGATTCATATGTGGATAGAGAGTGACAAATTGTGGTTGATATCATGGCAACAAAATTGGTTGATAAAACCTGGATCCTGCAAGAACTTGGAAAGTATTCAAGCTGAGATAGTCAATTTAACCAATTTTGTTGCCATACCAACCACATTTTTCTCATGCCACGTCACCATTAATAGAAACAAGTCCTTTAAAATACTAACTATGTTTACATGTATGTTAACAAAATTCTACCTGTAAACCAGTAGTGGACTTATAAATGTATTGCTTGCAATATTCCACTGTCATGTTTATGTATAATTTATTTCTCCTGGAGCATTATATTGATAATTACTGTCAGCAACTATACACATTATTCAAGAGGTTTATGATCAGTTATCTATCATCACTGAAACCATTGGTTCGGATCCAATTTACTCCTAGTAATACTTTATGTGAGAAAGTTTCCAGTTACTAGAACTTTGGGAAGGACAGTTCTAATCAGACTAATGTGTATAAATCAGGTGTCTTCCTCCAATAAATGGGGTTGCTGTATATACCAGTAACATGTACTTTGTTGAAATAGGCATTAAACCCTTCTATTTAACAAATATTCATAGATCAGAAATGGGGAAACATATTGTCTGCAATACTTTATAATGAATTTATTATCACCCAGTTATAAAAAACACAGAAAGGAATAGGGCTGTCACAGATTTCTGTAAACGTGTACACAAACGCTAATAAACAACATGCCTCTGTTTACATGTTGTTCAAACCTGGGTGTTTTGTATGTGCATTATCAAAGTTGTATTTACAGCTAATAACTCGTATATACCGTAAATGTTTAAATAACTTGCCAAACTAATGGTTGACATGTCCCTCATGACATTGCAGTTTTGAAATAATGGTTCTGTGGATCAGTCATAATGATTATTAATGCTGTGGATGGTTAGAAAATATTATATAACAGCCTGTTACTTCGTCAAACGAGCTATATACTAATTTACCAAATTAACTGCGGTCTAGGTAGTGTACACGGATATTATACATGTATTGCTTTTAAATGACATGGATCCATTTACATGTGTAAATGTGACAGCCCTAGACAGGAATATACATATAAAAGTATCATACCCCTTCTGAATTAGCTTTATTTGAAGTTATTCTCTGAGAAATTTCTCAGTGAATTACATTTTAATAATTTTACTTTTGAAAAAACAAAGGAATTATAAATGGTATTTGCATTGTTTTAAATATGTTTCAGTTGTGTATCAGTCAAATTTCACTCGTGAACACTGAAATTAGTCAGCTTGCTCTGCATTTGCTTTGTGACCAGAATCCAAACACAATAAATATGATGATTCCCAGAAACCAACTACTAGTCTTATTCTCCGTATACCTGATGTAATTATTTTATTTTTGTAATTATTCATTGAAACATTTTATTTTCTTAATCTGTTATTGTTTACAGTATCATGGTTGGTAAAGGGGCTTCATCATGGGCCAAGAAAAATGGTATTACTGCAGTGTTGCCAGATGCTATGAAATCAGGTATAAATACTGCTGGGTAATACTATTCTTAAATGCACATGGCAGTTAAGTTATAAGTAAAATTTTCTTTGAAGTAAATGGTCAATCAAAGTCTGAAATGCTCAAAAGTGGGCATTCTCCAGAAGTCTGTGTCATGTTTATTGATCTTTTAAAGTTGTCAGATGAAAAATACTGCATAATTGTTAAGCTTTAAATAATAAATTGTAAGTTAAGAAAAAGCAAGAACTCAGTTCTGATGATTTTAGAAATAACATTTTAAAGAAGAAATTAGATTATATTTAGCTCGAGTTATATCTTGACATTATATTACAGCCTCCTCAGTGAAGGTATTCGAGAACCATAAAAGACGGCTAGAATCTTCAGAAGAGCGAAAGATGAATAAGAGAAGGAAACACCTCAGCACAGTAAGTGTTGATTTATACCGATATATTTTAGCTTGATTGCGAAGAAACCTCAAAGCTTATATAAACCGCTATTGTCTCCGTGAAGCCAACCCTCTTCACTACACTACTGCTCTTAAGAACGCTCTGTTTCATTACTTTAAAGATTCAATTGACACTTTAAAGCTTGTATAAAATTGTTCCAGAAATGGATTAGATGTTTAAAAAGCTCCATAAGAAATTTTAAATTAAAGTACTGTTTATTTTTGTTTAAACTCACAAACAGTTTTTACAAATTAGAACTTCAACAAGGGTAATTAATCCAAACAAATGACAAAGATGCATTCCTTAATAAGGATCATTCCTGACCTGCCCATTTGATTAAAATTATTTCTGAGATGGGACTGAAAACCAAAATACACACAATTGGACTAGGGTACTGAATAAGTTTACTATCACAAATTACATAAATCATCTGTCACACTGAAAAATTGACATTGGCAATTATCTTATACAATGGCCAATACAATAGCAAATGCAATACAGCTTAGTTATTCACATTATCATTGGTTGTCAGACGTAAACCCATTGGCAGAGAGTCAAAAACCTGTAATAAAACAGAACAAAATAGCTTGATATTTCCCGAACATAATCATAATTTGCCAAATGTCAAGCAGCAGAATGTATGTACTGCTAATATATTGAAAATGGAACAACAGAAAGCGCTTCACTCGCTGAACAGAATCTGATCATATTCATCTGTTCCATGATTACATGATGTGCCATTTTTACATTATATTTCAAACAAATTTTGAACTCTCCAAATTGGAAAAATAATGTTGTAGTTGTGACCTCTGAATCATCAAATAATGTATTATTAGTTCGCTACCAGTTTAACTGGATGGTACTATAAGTTTACTCTCCTTCTGTCCAGCCATTTGGAAAGATTATTAAAAAAGTATCCAAGCTAGGTTTATGAAATGTTGCATGTTGATAGAGGGCAATAGATAATGCAGGTTTTTTTCTCAGTCAGACAAAAATTGTGGTTACTATGGCAACAAAACTTCCTCTGTTGTCTGGAAATATAAATCAAAAAGTATCAAAGCTAGGTTGGTGAAACTTTGCATGTTGATAGAGGGCAACAAGGAGATGGTACAGGTCATTTTATTTTTTCAGTCAAACAAAAGTTGGGGTTGCTATGGCAATAAAATAAGTAAAATTACAATACAACCTGGATTCTGTGATAACACAGAAATTATCTAAGCTACTTTTTAGCTTCGGGACGAATGTCCAAGGAGAGCTATTGCTGTGACCCTGGCGGTACCTGAACCTACCCATATGAAAATACTGGGTTGGAGCACAGCAAACAAACATTTTTGTTAAAGATGGCCTTAGAACATTTTAAGTATGATTAGTTTTCAATAACATTAATGAATTTCCATTTTTCTAGAATGAGAAAAATGGTTTAGGTGACACCGTTCTTGCAGATGATGCAAGTGAAGTGCAGGACACTGTTGGAGCAATCTGTTTAGATATGTGGGGCAATACTGCAGCTGGTGTATCCAGTGGAGGAATTTCCCTTAAACAGCCAGGTAGACTTGGACCAGTAAGTAAATCATTATATAGTTGGTGGAAATGATGTCAAAAAATTCTTTAAGAAAGCTATTCTGTTATAAATCATTAAAAGACCACCTTTTACTCATTTCATCATTACAAACCTGTGTTTAGTTAAATCAACTAAATGCTAACATTAGTACATCATTGAAATGTTGTTTTATATGGTTATGGAAATGTTGATGTTTTGCTTATTACTTTTATTTATTAAGTATATCCAATTTTATGATCTTAATATCACTGGTAAGCGGAATATAAGATTACTAGATTCCATCCTTCAGTTCTTATGTCCACACTTTTGTGATAGTTTGATCTGTAACTTCAAACATGAATAGAATGATTTTCTACACTTGTAAATTATTGCCAAACCCACTTAAATATATTGTCACTGGCAGGGGATTTCATATTGCACAGCAATACTTGACTCATTTGCCATATATTTTAGGCTGCCATGCTTGGTGCCGGTTGCTGGGCATGTAATTGGAAATCTGACATGAAACCAGGGGTTGCTGTTGTGACGTCAGGTAATAAATGATGCTATAGTTACACAGGTAAAAGCTTACATTGCTGTCATGTCTCATACCATATTAAGTAACATCTATGTCATACTAAGTTGCAGAACTTCTCTTCTGAAATTACTGTATAAATTTATCTCGGAACAGAATGATAATGGAAATGGTTCATTAGAGCAATTAAAATTAGATAAAGACAGTTTTGCAAGGAAATATTTTATTTTTGAAAATATGTGATTTCTAAACACAGTGTAACACATTAGCATGAATGCAGCTTAAGCAAAATGTGATTGGAAGAACACCAAAATGATCTAAATGAAATAGCTGAAAGTCTGGATGGTTTACACAGACTGGGCAGCAAAGTTAATTCAAATGATTCACATGGGAGTGGCTAGATTGATTCTCAGTTAGGGTGTATCTAAGACTTTAATAATGCCTGAGAGATTGTTAAAAGTGACCTGAAATACCTTAAACTACAATATATTTACAGTCGATTCGGCATGGTTACCAGTATAATCAATATTTGCAAACTTTAGTGTTTTGAAGAACTTCTAAATGTATATTGACTCCCTTAAAGACATTGTTAAGGAATTGTTAAAGAAATATAGTCCATGACAAGGTTATTCACAAGTTGGTTTGCCAGGAAGTAGAGGTCTTCCGTGACCTAGTGGTCTAAGGCGCCGTCTCAAGATCACTTACCTCTCACCGCTAAGGTCGTAGGTTCGAGTCCTGCTCGCTCCAAAACTTTATGTGAGAAAGTTTCCAGTTACTTACGGAAGAACGGTGGTTCTACTCAGTCTGAAGTCTTCCTCCACCAGTAAAACTGGATATGCCATATATAACCTGAAATGTGTTGAAAATGGCATTAAACCCCATTCAAAAAAAAAAAAAATGTTATAGAAAGTCTGGTCAACTGACTACCGGTAATTACTGGTGTACTGAGACATGGACTGATGAAGGGAGTCTAAGGTAGTAATATTATTTCTTAGGTGATATATGTAGTATGTTTGTTTGCCACAGGTACTGGTGAGCATTTGATGAAAACTTTACTGGCCAGGGAATGTGCTGCATGCATCCAGAGAGAGGAACTACCAATGCAGGGTTTCACTTTAGCAATGAAAGACAAATTTTTAGGTAAATGAAATTTGCTTAAATGTTTTTTCCTTAAAAGTAAACCTAATTTATTTGCATGTTAAGTACAAATGAAATGGCATTCTATCACAATCCCTAATTAGCACAAATAAGGCAAGGATATGAATCGTGTGTCTTATATCATAGGAATGTTCACATTTAAACTGTTTCCATTCAGATTAGAAATTTGATTTTATTTCATTATATTAGAATGTGGAAAATATATTGAATACATTTGTGAAATATACCTTAATTTTTAGCTTCATTACAAACTTGTATGCTTAGTACTGGGTTTAAACTAATTGATAAAATAAAAAAAATAATATGAATAATAAATCTTCCTCAATTCAAAAGACTCTACAGATTTTAAAATAGTCGAGAAATAATGAAATGGCAAACATTATTCTTACCTGACTTGAAGCTTTTTTCACATTACCTTCCGTTTTTAATGTTCAAGAAATTCTAACCCGTGTTTGAAAACCAAGGGATGTTTTGTACTCTATTTCCATGTTTTACAACTTATTAGTTTATATTTTACGTTTAGTTTGTATATAAAAAAAGAAATTGAAAAAAAACCAAAACATTTATAAACATCTTTATTATCTTTTAAACACATATTTTCCAACAGTCGATAATTTAATTGTTAAGGTTTTTTTTTTGAAAATTCACATTATTATTTTTAATTGATTGTGCACAATGCTGTAATAAAATTGAAATTGTTGCTTATTTTTCTTTCTTTTATTTCAGAGTCTGAAATTTTACAATTTACAGTAGATAAATTTGGTGGGGTTTTGGCATTGAAACAAGAGAAGTCAGAAAATGGAAATCATTGTTGTGGTAAAGTTGTCTTAGAGAAATTAAATACTGTGTATTGCCTGTTAATGACCCATACATGGTGAAGGGCTTCTTTTGCTTTGAATTTATGATGATGAGATTTCATTTTCTTTCATTGCTTTGGCTTGTCTGCCTTTTGATATTTTGAAAATCAAAGCAGGTACACACATTTATATTATTATTATATTGTTTCACTCTTTTTTAATATGTTTATATTTTAAAAGGGAGAATGTACTAATTTGATTTTCCTTCTTTGTCTTAGAGTTACTCTGGGGCCACACTACAGACAGCATGAGTGTGGGATATATGACAAGTGACTGCAAACCCAAGGTAACCATTCAAAACAATTTTGTAATTAGAATTTCTATTAGAGAGTTATATCAGTTCTATTTGGCTAAATTAATATTTGAATTGATAAGCAATTGCAAGTTTAAGCTGAAGTAACTAAATTCTCGGGAGTGTGTTTATATCATCAGAGTCACTTTTGTTGCAAGCTGTGTGTTCACCAGTGTTCTTCACCATCCATAGTGTCTTTAAACGATCTTTCTCCGAGATTACTGAGTAAATGTTTCTTTGGAACTTTGCCACAATATTCATTGTTGTTTTTTTTGTCCCAAACCATATCCAATATAGCCGCTGCTACAATAACTACTAAAAAATTGCAGGGAAAAATCTAACAACATCTCCTCAGAGATCACTTTTTTAATGTGTGCCAAATTTCATGTGCATTGGATCCGCTATTGTTGAGTATAAATACAAAAAAAAGAAAATGGCTTACATTGAGTTACATAAGGAAATGCATAAAAACAAAAGCTATTTATATATGTATTTAATATTGCAATAAATGTTGACTGTATAGTTTCAGTTTCATTGCTACTGTTGCTGAAATACAAGTAGTCTTATAAAAATTGTAACCAATATCTCCTCTTAAAATAAATCAATGTATGTACATGTGAACTTCTCTTGTGTTTTTGTTATCATAAAATATTCAAAATAGCTGCAACAGGGTCATAGAAGTAACTTTTAGTTTTATTGGGGAAATGTATAAAAGATGAAATCGATATGTACAGCATTGTTCTTAAAATTCAAGATATCTGTAGCTACCACAGAGGATGTCAGAGTCATGTTTGTCCTCTTGCCTAATGTTTATTACATTTTCAATTTTAAATTAAAATCAACCATAACTTTTATTTTTAGACGTTGATATCAAGATTAGAAGAAGGAAAACAACCAGGGAGAAGTTTTCTGATTGAAGGACGGGTTTTTACATTATGATAATTTGTGATGCACTTTAATGATATTATTAAATTAATAAACATTTAAAACATATTTGTTATTTGTCTGTTTAAAAATACCAGTAAGAGGTTAAAAGGGTTGTTTTTTACTATGATATTTATATTAGTTGCTGGCGATGGTTCAAGGCAATAAAATATAATAGGAATGTTTATGATTTACTTATCAGGCACAGAACCATCAGCATGATTTGTATATGCTTGGTTTGAACAAAATGAACATGCATTTGTATTATGTTTTGGTGCTGTCTGCCTCATAACATTTTTATTTGTGAGTTCAATTACAGTAGATGAATTTCACACAATTTTTACAATAGCCGTTTATTTAGCCGCAAGCAGCTGGTGGCATTAACACAAACACAGTAAATGGCATTTGTTGAATGCTGAAAAACACAAACTTGAGCAAACATGTCCCTGAAATATACAGTAATATGGCTGAAGACTAGTCGGCTGTGACAAAATATTGGACTGTGATCTTATTGTATGCTTCTTCCCAAATTTTGTTGCTATCGTTTTAAAAATGAATTTGGATATACGTAAACCTTTTCCATGTATGTCTCACAAATTAACGCATTATTTTGCCTCCACTTCGGACTCTGAAGGAGGCTTGTCCTCAGTCTCTGAAATAAATTTACAAGCAATAGAAGTGGGTTTGTTGTTATTGTTTGAAATGAATGAATTTACACTTATTTTCCAGAACCTGTGTGGTTCTGGGTACGAATCTGATCACTACATTCTCTGTAAAGGGGTAGGATAGGACTCCTCCAAATAGGTGTCATATCCATTCAATCATTTTTGCTGTGTTCATAGTTGTGGTAAAATGATCAATTCCGGGGTACCAAATGAGTGATGGAAAGATAAGGACTGATGAAACTAGTGCATGTTGGAAGAGGAGACAACTAGAATATTGGATAGAAGTTGCTGAAACTTGGCAGTTTTGCAGTTATCAAGTTTCTAGCTTTATTCTGCATAATAATTTATTGATTTTTTATTAAATCTGTATGCTGATATGTTAATATATTGTTACACAGAGAATGAATCTAGAAACTTCCTTTCTTTTGCTGTCATAACTTCACGTGCTAGTATGCTAGACAATTCCAGTTCATAATTCTGTCTCAAAAGAAGTGTGTTGTTAAACAAGTGTAACCTTATTAGACATATGCTATGTTGTATTCTACTTTAATTAAAGTGACATTTCTTTGAGTTAAAAGTCAACATGATGGAAAAAGTTATTGGTCAGAAGCATTACTTGTGCTATTACATTGTTATGTGAATGTACACAACAGGTGTTAGTAGCGACATACAACAGAACATCATGTCACTATTTGAATAGAAAAGTATGTAGATCACCAATTGAAAAATTCACGTGTTGACAGGTTTTGGTCACAAACACTACTTGTAGACATGCAATTACATTATTTTGTGACTGTACATACACACAGGTGTATATAACAATATGCAACAGAACACCATGTCAATATTTGAATAGGAACAGAGGTAGATCACCATGTAAACAGTCCAGAATTTTCGAACAACCGGCCCCTGACATTTAGAATCATTTAAAATTGTGACCAAAGAGCAATAAGATAGACCATCATTTTAAGATGGGTATATCAAATGCGCATTTAGAAACGTGATTTTTGTCCCCTGCTTTGCGAAAAGTGGGAGACACTAATTTGGGTCTGTCCGTCTGTCGCACTTTGGTTTCCGTGCAATAACTCAAGAATGCTTGAATCAAATCTTTTGAAATGTTAATAAAAATGTTTATAATAACAAAACAAGGCTAAGCTCGAATTTAGGGGTTGTGAGAGTTGTGCCCCTTTAACATGTGAAAAATTATATTTTTTTTGGTTTCCATGCAATAGCTTATGAATGCCAGAATCAAATCTTTTCAAATTTTAATACAATATTAATGACAAAACTTTATTTGTGAAAAATCATTTTTGGGGTATATATCTATACACACACATATTTAATGGTATTACTTCATTAAATAATTTCCAAAACTGTAGTTTGGAAAACCTTTATTACAAAGTGGAAGACATAAATTCCCTGTTTATAGTAAATTTACTTGATTAAAGTGTTGTTGTTTTTTGCTAGCTATATTTACCTGTAAGAATGATCCATCTGCTCTGATGAGGGTGACAGCGCTCACAGCAAACATACCAACTATGGGTAGCATGCCCATGGATATACCAAATGCTATGGCCTCGCTACCATAAACATAACCATCCCCATATGCAGGCTGGGAATATGCAATTAACATCATAACAAATGCAATCTGCAATGAAACATAGGAACCGTTTAATGGAGAAAGATTATGTTAATGGTTAATATGCTGATACATGTATGTAGCATTATACCAGACAACTTAGCAAAATTTGGCTTTATTTATATAAAACAGCGATACACATTAAACAATCTGTACCTGGATACACCAGCAATACATATTATACTATCTGTACCTGGATACAACAGCGATACACATTATACTATCTGTACCTGGATACAACAGCAATATACATTATACTATCTGTACCTGGATACAACAGCGATACACATTATACTATTTGTACCTAGGTACAACAGCAATACACATTATACTATCTGTACGTAGGTACAACAGCAATACATATTATACTATCTGTACTTGGATACAACAGCAATATAAATTATACTATCTGTACCTAGTTACAACAGCAATACACATTATACTATCTGTACATAGATACAATAGCAATAAACATTAAACTATCTGTACCTGGATACAACAGCAATACACATTATACTATCTGTACCTAAATATAACAGCAATATACATTAAACTATCTGTACCTAGAAACAATAGCAATACACGTTTAACTATCTGTACCTGGAAACAACAGCAATACACATTTAGCTATCTGTACCTGGATACAACAGCAATACACATTATAATATCTGTGCCTGGATACAACAGCAATACACATTATACTATCTGTGCGTAGATACAACAGCAATACACATTAAACTATCTGTACCTGGATACAACAGCAATACACATTATACTATCTGTGTCTGGATACAACAGCAATACACATCATATTATCTGTGTCTGGATACAACAGCAATACACATCATACTATCTGTGTCTGGATACAACAGCAATACACATTAAATTATCTGTATGTGGATACAACAGCAATACACATTTAACTATCTGCACCTGGATACAACAGCAATACATATTAAACTATCTGTACCTGGATACAACATCAATACACATTATACTATCTGTGCCTGGATACAACAGCAATACAGATTAAACTATCTGTGCCTGAATACAACAGCAATACACATTAAACTATCTGTGCCTGGATACAATAGCAATACACATTAAACTATCTGTACTTAGATACAACAACAATATACATCAAACTATCTGTGCCTGGATACAACAGCAATAAACATAAACTATCTGTGCCTGGGTACAACAGCAATACACATTTAACTATCTGTACCTCGATACAACAGCAATATACATTAAACTATCTGTACCTAAATACAACAGCAATACACATTAAACTATTTCTACTTAGTTACAACAGCAATACACATTATACTACCTGTACCTAGATACAACAGCAATACACATTATACTATCTGTACCTAGGTACAACAGCAATACACATTATACTATCTGTACCTAGGAACAACAACAATACACATTATATTATCTGTACCTGAATACAACAGCGATACACATTAAACTATCTGTACCTAGATACAACAGCAATACACATTAAACTATCTGTACCTAGGTAAAATAGCAATTCACATTAAACTATCTGTACCTAGATAAAACAGCAATACACATTAAACTATCTGTACCTAGATACAACGGCATTGCACATTAAACTATCTGTACCTAGGTACAACAGCAATACACATTAAGTTATATGTACCTAGATACAACAGCCATACACATTAAACTATCTGTATATAGATACAATAGTGATACATATAGACACATTAAACTACATATGCCTAGATACAACAGCAATACACATTAACTATCTGTAACTAGATACAGCAGCAATACACGTTAAAATATCTGTACCTAGATACAACAGCAATACACATTAAACTATCTGTACCTAGATACAGCAGCGGAACATATTGACACATTAAACTACATATGCCTAGATACAACAGCAATACACATTTAACTATCTGTACCTAGATATAACAGCGATACATACTGACACATTAAACTACATATGCCTAGATACAACAGCAATACACATTAAACTTTCTGTACCTAGATACAACAGCGATACATATTGACACATTAAACTATCCGTACCTACGTTCAACAGCGATACATATTGACACATTAAACTTTCTGTACCAAGGTACAACATCAATACATGTTGACACATTAAACTATCTGTACTGAGGTACAACAGTGATACATATTGACACATTAAACTACATATGCCTAGATACAACAGCAATACACGTTAAACTATCTGTACCTAGATACAACAGCAATACATATTGACATATTAAACTATCTGTACCGAGATACAACAGCAATACACATTAAACTATCTGTACTGAGATACAACAGCTATACACATTATACTATCTGTACCTAGATACAACACTGATACAAATTGACACATTAAACTATCTGTACCTAAATACAACAGTGATACATATTGACACATTAAACTATCTGTGCCTAGATACAACTGTGATACATATTGACACATTAAACTATCTGTGCCTAGATACAACAGTGATACATATTGACACATTAAGCTATCTGTACCTAGATACAACAGTGATACATATTGACACATTAAACTATCTGTACCGAGATGCAACAGCGATACATATTGACACATTAAACTATCTGTACCAAGATACAACAGCGATACATATTGACACATTAAACTCCATGTGCTTAGATACAACAGCAATACATACTGACACATTTAACTATTTGTACCTAGATACAACAGCAATTCATATTGACACATTAAACTATCTGCACCTAGACACAACAGCAATACATATTGACACATTAAACTATATGTGCCGAGGTACAACAGCAATACATATTGACACATTAAACTATCTGTGCCTAGATACAACAGCGATACATATTGACACATTAAACTATCAATGCCTAGATACAACAACAATACTTATTGACACATTAAACTTTCTGTGCCGAGGTACAACAGCAATACATATTGACACATTAAACTATCAATGCCTAGATACAACAACAATACTTATTGACACATTAAACTTTCTTTGCCAAGGTACAACAGCAATACATATTGACACAATAAACTATCAATGCCTAGATACAACAACAATACTTATTGACACATTAAACTTTCTGTGCCGAGGTACAACAGCAATACATATTGACACATTAAACTATCAATGCCTAGATACAACAACAATACTTATTGACACATTAAACTATATGTGCCTAGATACAATGGCAATACATATTGACACAATAAACTACATGTGCCCAGATACAACAGCAATACATATTTACACATTTAACTATACGTGCCGAGCTACAACAGCGATACAAATTGACACATTAAACTATCTGTGCCTTGATACAACAGTGATACATATTGACAAATAAAACTTTCTGTGCCTACATACAATAGTGATATATATTGAAACATTAAACTTTATGTGCCTAGATACAACAGCAATTCATATTGACACATTAAACTATATGTGTCTCGATACAACAGAAATACATACTGACACATTAAACTATATATGCCAAGATACAACAGCAATACATACTGACACATTAAACTATATGTGCCTAGATACAACAGCAATACAAACTGACACATTAAACAATATGTGCCTAGATACAACAGCAATACATACTTACACATAAAACTATATGTGCCCAGATACAACAGCAACACATACTGACACATTAAACTATATGTGCCTAGATATAACAGCAATACATATTGACATATTAAACTATATGTGCCTAGATACAACAGCAATACATATTGACACATTAAACTATATGTGCCTAGATACAACAGCAATACATATTGACACATTAAACTATATGTGCCTAGATACAACAGTAATACATACTGACACATTAAACTATATGAGCCTAGATACAACAGCAATACATATTGACATATTAAACTATATATGCCTAGATACAACAGCAATACATACTTACACAT
This sequence comes from Panopea generosa, assembly GCA_029582155.1. Lineage (NCBI taxonomy): Eukaryota > Metazoa > Mollusca > Bivalvia > Adapedonta > Hiatellidae > Panopea > Panopea generosa. The sequence goes on from CM055897.1 coordinate 51,554,072, forward strand.
TACACTATATATGCCTAGATACAACAGCAATACATACTTACACATTAAACTATATGTGCCTAGATACAAAAGCAATACATACTGACACATTAAACTATATGTGCCTAGATATAACAGCAATACACATTGACATATTAAACTATATGTGCCTAGATACAACAGTTATACATACTGACATATTAAACTATATGTGCCTAGATACAACAGCAATACATACTGACACATTTAACTATATATGCCAAGATACAACAGCAATACATACTGACACATTAAAATTATATGTGCTTAGATACAACAGCAATACATACTGACACATTTAACTATATGTGCCAAGATACATTAGCAATACATACTGACACATTAAACTATATGTGCCTAGATACAACAGCAATACATATAGACACATTAAACTATATGTGCCTAAATACAACATCAATACATATTGACACATTAAACTATATGTGCATAGATACAACAGCAATACATATTGACACATTAAACTATATGTGCATAGATACAACAGTAATACATACTGACACATTAAACTATATATGCCTAGATACAACAGCAATACATATTGACACATTAAACTTTATGTGCATAGATACAACAGCAATACACATTTACACATTAAACAATATATGCTTAGATACAACAGCAATACATACTGACACATTAAACTATATGTGCCTAGATACATCAGCTATACATATTGACACGTTAAACTTTATACGCCTAGATACAACAGCAATACATATTGACACGTTAAACTATATGTGCGTAGATATAACAGCAATACATATTGACACATTGAACTATATGTGTCTAGATATAACAGTAATACATACTGACACATTGAACTATATGTGCCTAGATATAACAGCAATACATTTTGACATATAAACTATATATATGCCTAGGTACAACAGCAATACATATTGACACACTAAACTATATGTGCCTAGATATAACAGCAATACATATTGACATATAAACTATATATGTGCCGAGGTATAACAGCAATACATATTGACACATTAAACTATATGTGCCTAGATACAACAGCAATACATATTGACATATAAAAAATAGATATGCTTAGATACAACAACAATACATACTGACACATTAAACTTTATGTGCCTAAATACAACAGCAATATATATTGACACATTAAACTATATGTATGTGCCTAGATATAACAGCAATACATATTGACATATAAACTATATATATGCCTAGATACAACAGCAATACATGTTTACACCATACACGTGTGTTACATTTGTTAAAACGTGCTTGGAGAGCTGGGCCAGTTCTACAGTCTACGGTTTACATCATACACGTGTGTCAGTTCTACAGTCTAGGGTTTACACCATACACGTGTGTTACATTTGTTACAACGTGCTGGGAGAGCTGGGCTAGTTCTACAGTCAATGGTTTACACCATACACGTGTGTAACATTTGTTACAACGAGCTGAGAGAGCTGGGCATGTTCTACAGTCTATGGTTAACACCATACACGTGTGTTACATTTGATACAACGTGCTAGGAGAGCTGGGTCAATGATACAGTCTATGGTTTACACGACGCACGTGTGTTACATTTGTTACAAAGTGCTGGGAGAGCTGGGCCAGTTTTACATTCTATGGTTTAAACAATACACGTGTATTACATTTGTTACACTGTGCTGATAGGGCTGGGCCAGTTCTACAGTCTACAGTTTACACCATACACTTGTGTTACATTTGTTACAACGTGCAGGGAGATCTGGGTCAGTTCTACAGTCTACGGTTTACACCATACACGTGTGTTATATTTGTTACAACGTGCTGGGAGAGCTGGGCCAGTTCTTCAGTGTATGGTATACGCCATACACGTATGTTACATTTGTTACAACGTGCAGGGAGATATGTGTCAGTTCTACAGTCTATGGTTTACATCATACACGTGTTAAATTTGTTACAACGTGCTGAGAGAGTTGGGCCAGTTCTACAGTCTATGGTTTACACCATACACGTGTGTTATATTTGTTACAACGTGCTGGGAGAGCTGGGCCAGTTCTTCAGTGTATGGTATACGCCATACACGTATGTTACATTTGTTACAACGTGCAGGGAGATATGTGTCAGTTCTACAGTCTATGGTTTACATCATACACGTGTTAAATTTGTTACAACGTGCTGGGAGAGCTGGGCCAGTTCTTCAGTGTATGGTATACGCCATACAAGTATGTTACATTTGTTACAACGTGCAGGGAGATCTGGGTCAGTTCTACAGTCTATTGTTTACACCATACACGTGTGTTACATTTGTTACAACGTGCTGGGAGAGCTGGGCAAGTTTTACAGTCTATGGTTTACACCATTCACGTGTGTTACATTTGTTACAACGTGCTGAGAGAGCTGGGCAAGTTTTACAGTCTATGGTTTACACCATTCACGTGTGTTACATTTGTTACAACATTCTGGGAGAGCTCGGTCATTTGTACAGTATATGATTAATACCATACACGTGTGTCAGTTCTACTGTCCACGGTTTACACCATACATGTGTGTAACATTTTTTACAACGTGCTGGGAGAGTTGGGTCAGTTCTACAGTCTACGGTTTACACCATACACGTGTGCTACATCTGTTTCAACGTGCAGGGAGAGCTGGGACAGACGTACAATCTATGGATACCATACACGTGTGTTACATTTGTCACAACGTCCTGGGAGAGCTGAGTCAGTTCTACAGTCTATGGTTTACACCATACACGTGTGTTACATTTGTTAAAACGTGCTGGGTGAGGTGGGGCAGTTCTTCAGTCTATGGTATACGCCATACACGTATGTTACATTTGTTACAACGTGCAGGGAGATCTGGGTCAGTTCTACAGTCTATGGTTTACACCATACACTTGTGTTACATTTGTTACAATGGATTGGGAGTGCTGGACCAGTTCTACAGTCTATGGTATACGCCATACACTTGTGTTACATTTGTTACAACGTGCAGGGAGATCTGGGTCAGTTCTACAGTATATGGTTTACATCATACACTTTTGTCAGTTCTACAGTCTACGGGTTACACCATACACGTGTGTTATATTTGTTACAACATGCTGGGAGAACTGGGCCAGTTCTTCAGTGTATGGTATACGCCATACACGTATGTTACATTTGTTACAACGTGCAGGGAGATATGTGTCAGTTCTACAGTCTTTGGTTTACACCATACACGTGTGTTACATTTGTTACAACGTGCTGGGAGAGCTGGGCCAGTTCTACAGTCAATGGTTTTCACCATACACGTGTGTAACATTTGTTACAACGTGCTGAGAGAGCTGGGCAAGTTTTACAGTCTATGGTTTACACCATTCACGTGTGTTACATTTGTTACAACATTCTGGGAGAGCTCGGTCATTTGTACAGTATATGGTTTACAACATACACGTGTGTCAGTTCTACTGTCCACGGTTTACACCATACATGTGTGTAACATTTTTTACAACGTGCTGGGAGAGTTGGGTCAGTTCTACAGTCTACGGTTTACACCATACACGTGTGCTACATCTGTTTCAACGTGCAGGGAGAGCTGGGACAGACGTACAATCTATGGTCTATACCATACACGTGTGTTACATTTGTCACAACGTCCTGTGAGAGCTCGACCAGTTCTACAGTCTATGGTTTACACCATACACGTGTGTTACATTTGTTAAAACGTGCTGGGTGAGGTGGGGCAGTTCTTCAGTCTATGGTATACGCCATACACGTATGTTACATTTGTTACAACGTGCAGGGAGATCTGGGTCAGTTCTACAGTCTACGGTTTACACCATACACTTGTGTTACATTTGTTACAACGTGTTGGGAGTGCTGGACCAGTTCTACAGTCTATGGTCTACACCATACACGTGTGTTACATTTGTTACAATGTGCTGCGAGAGCTGGGCCAGTTCTATAGTGTATGGTTTACATCATACACTTTTGTCAGTTCTACAGTCTACGGGTTACACCATACACGTGTGTTACATTTGTTTCAACGTGCTGGGAGAGTAGGCTAGTTCTACATTCTATGGTTTACATCATACACGTATGCTACATCTGTTACAACGTGCAGGGAGAGCTGGGACAGACCTACACTCTATGGTTTACACCATACACGTGTGTTACATTTGTTACAACGTGCTGGGAGAGCTGGGCCAGTTCTATAGTCTATGGTTTACATCATACACTTTTGTCAGTTCTACAGTCTACGGGTTACACCATACACGTGTGTTACATTTGTTTCAACGTGCTGGGAGAGCTAGGCTAGTTCTACAGTCTATGGTTTACATCATACACGTATGCTACATCTGTTACAACGTGCTGGGAGAGCTGGGACAGACCAACATCTATGGTTTACACCATACACGTGTGTTACATTTGTTACAACGTGCTGGGAGAGCTGAGTCAATTTTACAGTCTACGGTTTACACCATACACGTGTGTTACATTTGTTACAACGTGCTGGGAGAGCTGAGTCAATTTTACAGTCTATGGTTTACACCATACACGTGTGTTACATTTGTCACAACGTCCTGGGAGAGCTCAGTCAGTTCTACAGTCTATGGTTAACACCATACACGTGTGTTACATTTGTTACAACGTGCTGGTAGAGGTGGGGCAGTTCTACAGTCTATGATTTACACCATACACTTGTGTTACATTTTATACAACGTGCTGGGAGAGCTGGGCCAATGCTACAGTCTATGGTTTACCCGAGACACGCGCTTTACATTTGTTTTAAAGTGCTGAGAGAGCTGGGCCAGTTTTACAGTCTATGGTTTACACAATACACGTAAATTACATTTGTTACACTGTGCTGAAAAAGCTGGGCCAGTTCTACAGTCTATGGTTTACACAATACACGTGTGATACATTTATTACAACGTGCAGGGAGACCTGGGTCAGTTCTACAGTCTACGTTTTACACCATACACGTATGTTACATTTGTTACAACGTGCTGGGAAAGTTGGGCAAGATCTACAGTTCATGGTTTACACGTGTGTTACATTTGTTACAACGTGCTGTGAGAGCTTACCAAAACCTACAGTCTATGGTATACGCCATACAGGTGTGCTACATTTGTTACAACGTGCAGAGAGAGCTGGGTCAGTTCTACAGACTATGGTTTACACCACACCCGTGTGTTACATTTGTTACAACGTGCTTGGAGAGCTGGGCTAGTTATACAGTCTACGGTTTTCACCATAGACGTGTGTTACATTAGTTACAACGTACAGCGAGAGCTGGTTTAATTCTACAGTCTACGGTTTAGACCATACACGTGTGTTACATTTGTTACAACGTGCTGGGAGAGCTGGGCCAGATCTACAGTCTATGGTTTACACCATACACGTGTGTTACATTTGTTACAGTATGCTGAGAGAGCCGGGTCAGTTCTTCAGTCTATGGTTTACATCATACACGTGTGTTACATTTGTTACAACGTGTCGGGAGAACTGGGTCAGTTTTACAGTTTATGTTTTATACCATACCCGTGTGTTACAATTGTCACAACGTGCTGGGAGATCTGGGTCAGTTCTACAGTCTACGATTGACACCATACACGTGTGTTACATTTGTTACAACGAGCTCGGAGAGCTAGGCTAGTTTTACAGTATATGGTTTACACCATAGCCGCGGTAACATTTGTTACAATGTGCTGGGAGAGCGGGGCTAGATCTACAGTCTGCGATTTATATCACTCACGTGTGTTACATATGTGCTGGGAGAGTTGGGCCAGTTCTATAGTCCATAGTTTACATCATACACGTGTGTCAGTTCTACAGTCCACAGTTTATATTATACACATGTGTTACATTTGTTACAACTTGTTGAGAGAACTGGGTCAGTTCCACAGTCTATGGTTTACATTATACACGTGTGTTACATTTGTCACAACTGGCTGGGAGAGCTGGGTCAGTTCTAAAGTCTATGGTTTACACCATACGCGTGTGTTACATTTGTCACAATTTGCTTGGAGAGCTGGGTCAGTTCTACAGTCTACGGTTAACACCATACACGTGTGTTACAATTGTTACAACGTGCTGGGAGAGCTGGGTCAGTTCTACAGTCTACGGTTAACACCATACACGTGTGTTACATTTGTTACAACGAGCTGGGAGAGCTCGGTCAGTTCTAGTCTAGGGTTTACACCATACACGTGTGTTACATTTGTTAAAACGTACTGGGAGAGCTCGGCCAGTTCTATGGTCTATGATTTGCACCATACACATGTGTTTCATTTGTTACAACGTGCTGAGAGAGCTGGGTCAGTTCTAGAGTGTATGGTTGACGTCATGCACGTGTGTTACATTTGTTACAACGTGCTGGGAGAGCTTGGTCAGGTTAAACGTCTATGGTTTACACCTTAAACGTGTGTTGCATTTGTTACAACGTGCTGGGAGAGCTGGGTCAGTTCTATAGTATATGATTGGGAGAGCCAGGTCAGTTCTACAATCTATGGTTGAGAGAGTTGGGTCAGTTCTACAGTCTATGGATGGGAGAGCCGGATCAGTTCTACAGTCTATGGTTGGGAAAACTGGGTCAGCTCTACAGTCTATAGTCGGAAGAGTCTGGTCAGTTTTACAGTCTATGGTTTACATCATACACGTGTGTCAGTTCTACAGTATATTGTTTATACCATACACGTCTGTTACATTTGCTACAACATTTTGGGATAGCTGGGTCAGTTCTACAGTCAATGGTTTACATCATACACTTGTTTTACATTTGTTACAACGAGCTGAGAGAGCTCTGTCAGTTCTACAGTCTATGGTTTACACCATAAACGTATGTTACTTTTATTACAACGTGCTGGGAGAGCTGGGTCAGGTCTACAGTCTATGGTTGACATCATACACTTGTTTTACATTTGTTACAACGAGCTGAGAGAGCTCTGTCAGTTCTACAGTCTATGGTTTACACCATAAACGTATGTTACTTTTGTTACAACGTGTCGGGAGAGCTGGATCAGTTCTAGTCTAGGGTTTACACAAAACACGTGTGTTTGATTTGTTAAAACGTGCTGGGAGAGTTGGACTAGTTCTACAGTCTATCGTTTATACCATACACATGTGTTACATTTGATACTTCGTGCTTGGAGAGCTGGGTCATTTCGACAGTCTATCGTTTACACCAAACACGTGTGTTACATTTATTACAACGTGCTGGGAGAGCTGGGACAGTTCTATATTCCATGGTTTACATCATACACGTGTGTCAGTTCTACTGTCCACGCTTGACATCATACACGTGTGTTACATTTGTTACATATGCTGGGAGAGCTAGGTCAGTTCTACAGCCTACGGTTTACACCATACACGTGGATTTCATTTGTTAGAACGTGCTGGGAGAGTTGGGCCAGTTCTATAGTCTATGGCTTACCTCATTCACCTGTGTCAGTTCTACAGTCTACGGTTTACATCATACAGGTGTGTTACATTTGCAACGTGCTCGGAGAGCTGGGCCAGTTCTATAGTCCATGGTTTACATCATACTCGTGTGTCATTTCTATAGTCCACGGTTGACACCGTACACGTGTGTTACATTTGTAACAACGTGCTGGGAGAGCTAGGTCAGTTCTACAGCCTACGGTTTACACCATACACGTGGGTTACACATGTTACAACGTGCTGGGAAAGCTGGGCCAGTTCTATAGTCTATGGCTTACCTCATACACTTGTGTCAGTTCTACAGTCTATGGTTTACATCATACACGTGTGTTACATTTTGTACAATGTGCTGGGAGAGCTGGGTCAGTTCTATAGTCTATGGTTTACAACATACACGTGTGTTACATTTGTTACAAAGTGCTCGGAGAAGTGGGTCAGTTCTACTGTCAATGGTTTACACAATACACGTGTGTTACATTTGTTAAAACGTGCTGAGAGATCTCTGCCAGTTCTACAGTCTATTGTTTACACCATACACATGGGTTACAATTGTAACAACGTGCTGGGAGAGGTGGGGTAGTTCTATGGTCTATGGTTTACAGCATACACGTGTGGTACATTTGTTACAACATGCTGGGAGAGCTGGGCACATCATACACGTTTGTTACATTAGTTACAGCTTGCTGGGAGAGCTGTGCCAGATCTACAGTCTATGGCTTACACCATACACGTGTGTTACATTCGTTACAACGTGCTGGGAAAGCACGGCCTGAGCTAAAGTCTATGGTTTACACTATACACGTGTGTTACATTTGTTACAGGTGTAACCCCACCATTGATTTTTGTTCTTTATTCTATAGTAAATAATAAAAGTTTGAAGGCTTGTCATTCATAGAGGGTCCCAAATGAAAGAAGTGAAACCTACATTTTACTGTTTGTCAACCTCTGCACTATCAAAATATGATGAGAAAAGTAGGGGTCATGTGTCATATAAGAGATTTTTTTTCTGCTCAGTGTGTACACTGGTGACAAAGTGAAAGTAGACTTCCGAAAACATGAATTCATACCCCAATTTCCAAGCATCATTTTTTTTTTCTAAATTCACAATTCAAACATGACAATGCTATCAAAATGTTCAAAATACATCAATAATGCCATTCAAATAAAAAAATGAGCATTAAAAATAGGAAAATGCATTTTTAAAGAAGAAGAATTGAGGATTATTTACAACCGCCATTATGCGACTACCCCACGGAAGCACTTCCTTTTTGCAATGGTGGCACTATGCCTACAACGTGCTGGGAGAGCTGGGCTAGTTCTACAGTCTATGGTTTACACCATCCACATATGTTTCATTTCTTACAACGTACAGGGAGAGCTGGGTCAGTTCTACAGTCTGCAGTTTACAACATAAACATGGTTACATTTCTTACAACGTGCTGGGAGTGTCGCGTCAGTACTACAGTCGATGGTTTACACCATACACGTGTGTTTCATTTGTTACAACGTGCTGGGAGAGCTGAGCCAGATCTTCAGTCTATGGTTTATACCATACACTTGTATTCTATTCGTAAGAACGTGCTGGGAGAGCTGGGTCAGCTCTGTAGTCGGCGGTTTACACCATACACGTGTTACATTCGTTACAACGTACTTGGAGAGCTAGGTCAGTTCTATAGTTTATAGTTGAGAAAGCTGGGTCAGTTCTATAGTCTATTGTTGGGAGAGCCGGGTCAGTTGTACATTCTATAGTTCTGAGAGTCGGGTCAGTTCTACAATCTATGGTTGGGAGAGCCGGGTCAGTTCTACAGTCTATGGTTGAGAGAGCTGTGTCAGTTCTACAGTCTATAGTTGGGAGAGCCGGGTCAGTTCTACAGTCTATGGTTGGGAGAGACAGGTTAGTTTGATATTCTATAGTTGGGAGAGCCGGGTCAGTTCTACAGTCTATGGTTGGAAGAGCTGTGTCAGTTCTACAGTCAATGGTTGGGAGAGCCGGGTCAGTTTTACAGTCTATGGTTTACACCATACACGTGTGTTACATTTGTTACAACGTGTCGGGAGAGCCGGGTCAGTTCTACAGTCTATTGTTAACACCGTAGACGTGTGTTACATTTATTACAACATGCAAAGAGAGCTTGGTCAGTTCTACAGTCTACGGTTTATACCATACACGTGTGTTACATTTATTACAACGTGCAGCGAGAGCTTGGACAGTTCTACAGTCTACGGTTTACAACATACACGTGTGTTTACACCATATATGTGCGTTACATTTGTTAGAACGTGCTGGGAGAGCTGGGCCAGTTCTGCAGTCTATGGTCTACACCATTCACGTGTGTTATATTTGTTACAACTTGCTAGGAGAGCTGGGCCAGTTCTACAGTCTCCTTTACACCATACACCTGTGGTACATTTGTTACAACGTACTGGGAGAGCTGGTCCATTTCTACAGTCTATGGTTTACACCATACACGTGTGTTTCAATTGTTACAACGTGCTGGGAGAGCCGGGTCAGTTCTATTTTCTATGGTTTACACCATACACGTTTTTTACATTTGTTACAACGTGGTGGGAGAGCTGGGCCAGTTCTACAATCTAATGTTTACATAATACACGAGGGTCAGTTCTACAGTCTAAGGTTTACATAATACTCTTGGGTCAGTTCTACAGTCTATTGTTTACACCATACGCGTGTGTTGCATTTGTTTCAACGTGCAGGGAGAGCTGGGCCAGATCTACAGTCTATGGTTTACACCATACACATGTGTTTCATTTGATACAACATGCTGGGAGAGCTGGGCAAGATGTACTGTCTATGGTTTACACCATTCACGTGTGTTCCATTTGTTACAACATGCTGGGAGAGCTGGGTCAGTTCTACAGTTGATGGTTTACACCATAACCGTGTGTTACATTTGTAACAACGTGCTGCGAGAGCTGAGCCAGTTCTACAGGCAATGGTTTACACCATACTAGTGTGTTACTTTTGTTACAACGTCCTGGGAGAGCTGAGCCAGACGTACAGTCTACGGTTTACACCATACTCGTGTGTTACATTTGTTACAACGTCCTGGGAGAGCTGAGCCAGACGTACAGTCTACGGTTTACACCATACACGTGTGTAACATTTGTTACAACGTACAGGGAGAGCTGGGTCCGTTCTACAATCTAAAGTTTACACCATACACGTGTGTTACTTTTGTTACAACGTCCTGGGAGAGCTGAGCCAGACGTACAGTCTACGGTTTACACCATACTCGTGTGTTACATTTGTTACAACGTCCTAGGAGAGCTGAGCCAGACGTACAGTCTACGGTTTACACCATACTCGTGTGTTACATTTGTTACAACGTCCTAGGAGAGCTGAGCCAGACGTACAGTCTACGGTTTACACCATACTCGTGTGTTACATTTGTTACAACGTACAGGGAGAGCTGGGTCCGTTCTACAATCTAAAGTTTACACCATACACGTGTGTTACTTTTGTTACAACGTCCTAGGAGAGCTGAGCCAGACGTACAGTCTACGGTTTACACCATACTCGTGTGTTACATTTGTTACAACGTACAGGGAGAGCTGGGTCCGTTCTACAATCTAAAGTTTACACCATACTCGTGTGTTACATTTGTTACAACGTACAGGGAGAGCTGGGTCCGTTCTACAATCTAAAGTTTACACCATACACGTGTGTTACTTTTGTTACAACGTCCTGGGAGAGCTGAGCCAGACATACAGTCTATGGTCTACACCATACACTTGTGTTAGATTTGTAAAAACGTGCAGGGAGAGGCGGTCACGTTCTACAGTCTATTGTATACGCCATACACGTGTGTTACATTTGTTACAATGTGCATGAAGAGCTGGGTATGTTTTACAGTCTATGGTTTACACCATACACATGTGTTACATTTATTACATGGTGGGAGAGCTTGGCCAGATCTAGAGTCTATGGTTTACACCTTACACGTGTGTGACACTCATTCTGCAGTCTATGTTTTACACCATACACATGTGTTACATTTTTACAACGTGCTGGGAGAGCTGCACCAGATCTAGAGTCTATGGTTTACACCATACACGTTTGTTACATTTGTTACAATGTGCAGGGAGAGGCAGGCAAGTTCTTCAGTCTAAGGTATACGCCATACACGTGTGTTACATTTGTTACAATGTGCAGGAAGAGCTGGGTTTGTTCTACAGTATATGGTTTACACCATACACGCGTGTTACATTTGTTACAAGGTGCTGGGAGAGCTGGGCCAGTTCTTCAGTCTAAATTTTACATCATACACGTCGGTCAGTTCTATAGTCTATGGTTTAAATCATAAACGTGTGTTACATTCGTAACAACTTGCCGGGAGATCTGGTCCAGTTCTACAGTCTATGGTTTACACCATACACGTGTGTTACATTTTTTACAGCGTGCTGGTAGATATGGGCTAATTTTAAAGTTGATGGGTTACACCATACACGTGTGTTACATTTGTAACAACGTGCTTGGAGAGCTGGGCCAGATCTACAGTCTATGGTTTACATCATTCACATGTGTTATATTTGTTACAGCGTGCTGGGAGAATTGGGTCAGTTCTACAGTCTGTGTTTGATACCATACACGTGTGCTACATGTAACAGCGTGCTGGGAGATCTTGGCAAGTGCTATAGTCTATTGTTTACACAATACACGTGTGTTACATTTGTTACAACGTGCTGAGAGAGCTGGGTCAGTTTGAAAGTCTATGGTTTACGCCATGCACATGTGTTACATATGTCACAACGTGCTGGAATAGGTGGGCCAGTTCTACAGTCTATGGTTTACTCCATACACTTGGGTTACATTTGTTACAACGTGCTGGGAGAGCTGGGCCAGAACTACAGTCTATGGTTTACACCATACACGTGTGTTACATTTGTTACAACGTGCTGGGAGAGCTGTGCCAGATCTACAGTCCCAGATTTACGCTATACGCGTGTTTTTTGCATTTGTTACAACGTGCTTAGAGAGCGGGACCAGATCTACAGTCTAATATTCAGGCCTTACGCGTGTGTTACATTTGTTACAACGTGGTGGGAGAGCGAGGCCAGATCTACAGTCTAAGGTTTACGCCAAACACGTGTGTTACATTTGTTACTACGTGCTGGGTGAGCGAGACCAGATCTACAGTCTTAGATTAACGCCATACGCCTGTGTTGCATTTGTTACAACGTGCTGGTAGAGCTGCGCCTGATCTAAAGTCTATGGTTTACATCATACACGTGTGTTACATTTGTTACAACGTTCTTGGAGAACTGGGTCAGTTCTACAGTCTATGGTTTACACCTTACACGTGTGTTACATTCGTTACAACGTGCAAAGAGAACTGGGTCAATTTTATAGTCTATGGTTTACACCATATACGCGTGTTACATTTGTTACAAGGTGCTGGGAGATCTGGGCCAGTTCTTCAGTCTATGGTTTACATCATACACGTGTGTTACATTTGTTACAACTTGCTGGGAGAGCCGGGTCAGTTCTACAGTCTATCGTTTACATCATAAACGTGTGTTACATTTGTTACAACTTGCTGGGAGAGCCGGGTCAGTTCTACAGTCTATGGTTTACATCATAAACGTGTGTTACATTTGTTACAACTTGCTGGGAGAGCCGGGTCAGTTCTACAGTCTATGGTTTACATCATAAACGTGTGTTACATTTGTTACAAAGTGCTGGGAGAGCTTGACCAGATCTACAGTCTAAGATTTACGCCTTACGCGTGTGTTACATTTGTTACAGCGTGCTGGGAGATCTGGGCGAGTTCTACAGTCTATGGTTTACACCATAAACTTGTGTTACATTTGTTACAACGTGCTGGGAGAGCTGGGCCAGATTTACAGTCGATGGTTTACATCATTCACATGTGTTACATTTGTTACAGCGTGCTGAGAGAATTTGGTCAGTTATACAGTCTATGTTTATACCATACACGTGTGTTATATTTGTTACAGCGTGCTCGGAGATCTGGGCCAGTTCTACAGTCTACGGTTTACGCCATACACGTGTATTACATTTGTTACAACGTGCTGGAAGAGCTGGGCTAGTTCTACAGTCTATGGTTTACTCTATACACGTGTGTTACATTTGTTACAACGTGCTGAGAGAGCGAGGCCAGATCTATAGTCTATGGTTTACACCATACACGTGTGTTACATTTGTTACAACTTGCTGGAAGAGTGGGGTCAGATCTACAGTCTCAGATTTACTCTATACACGTGTGTTACATTTTATATAACGTGCTGGGAGTGCGAGGCCAGAACTACAGTCTAAGATTCACGCCTTACGCCTGTGTTACATTTGCTACAACGTGCGGGAAGAGCGGGGCCAGATCTACATTCTAAGGTTTAAGCCAAACACGTGTGTTACAATTGTTACAATGTGCTGGGAGAGCTGCGCCAGATCTACAGTCTATGGTTTACACCATACATTTGTGTAACATTTGTTACAACGTGCTGGGAGTGCGGGGCCAGATCTACAGTCTAAGATTTACGCCATACGCGTATGTTACATGTGTTACAACGTGCTGTGAGAGCGGGGCCAGATCTACAGTCTAATATTCACGCCATACACGTGTGTTACATTTGTTACAACGTGCTGAGAGAGCGGGGCCAGATCTACAGTCTATGGTTTTCACTATACACGTTTGTTACATTTGTTACAACGTGCTGGGAGAGCTGGGTCAACTTACAGTCTATGGTACACACTGTACACGTGTGTTACATTTGTTACAACGTGATGGGAGAGGTTGGTCCGTTCTACAGTCTATGGTTTACACCATACACGTATGTAACATTTGTAACAGCGTGATGGGAGAGCTTGGCCAGTTCTACAGTCTATGGTTTACACCATACACGTATGTAACATTTGTTACAGCGTGATGGGAGAGCTTGGCCGGTTCTACAGTCTATGGTTTACACCATACACGTGAGTTACATTGTCTGGCGGGCCTTCGTCTATTTCTTAGTCTCGTTTCATTATATGATAACGAGAATATGTGAGATATTTAGTGCCCCTGTAAATATATGCGTGTGTGCGTGCGTGCAAGTGTGCGTGTGTGTATAATGTGCATATTGTAATTATTACAAACATTCATTGTATTGAATAACCTTTGTTTATGTTACTTTTTATTTTTGCCAGCTACTAAAGTCATATTAATGAAACGATATATCATATTCAATTTTTTTATATTAATTTAACCGAAAAGGACAATGAACTAACATAACTAGATAAAAACAGCAAAACACATAATATGGTCGAAATAAAAAAAAGCACACTAATACAGGAAATTGATGTAGAATCAATATATCACATCCGATCTTTTAAAACAATGACCGTCTTCCATGGCCGGGTGGTTCAGGCTTTCGCCTCGGAATCGGATGTCGAATGTTCTTATCCTGGTGGAAGTACTTGGGATTTGCTGAAGCTAATGTGGCCGACTGCTAACCAAGCAGCTAGTTGTATTCAGGGGTACCATACGTCATGGTCTATAAAAACGCATTCCAAAATAAGCTGAATGTCATATTTTAAATAAAAATGATGAAATTTTGAAGAAGTTTGGCTTGTGTTATTTGAGAATATAAT
The DNA here is from genome assembly GCA_029582155.1 of Panopea generosa. Taxonomy (NCBI): domain Eukaryota; kingdom Metazoa; phylum Mollusca; class Bivalvia; order Adapedonta; family Hiatellidae; genus Panopea; species Panopea generosa. Next base: position 51,569,111 of record CM055897.1, read on the forward strand.
TTTAATGGTAGTCATATCGAGACTAAAGGAGACGTGAGATAGGTGAAGCACATGGCATAGTTCAGTGCATGGCACATTTCAAGAAGAGATTTACAATTAGAAGGATGCATGGAAAAGCTGTTAATTCTCCCGATGAAACTATGAAATTTAAAAAATTAACCACCTATAGTAATATCCTTTTATTTAGTTACTTTAAGACACTCACAGAAGTATGACAAAGGACATTCAAGAATATATGACACTAGAATATCAGAATTCAGAAATACGCTGTTGAGGGTATCATTAGTGAATTGTTTTTAACATGTAGTTTTATTTGGGGTGGGTAGATTATTAGCATGTTTAAAGATAGCCGTTTATATAAATATGCGTAATTGAAACTGGATGTATATCATATTGTCGCCATTTGTTATATAATTTATGTATGAGATTTTGATTCAGTTGTACTAGAAGGTAATACACAATACACGGCTGTTTGTAATCGAGAATATGTATTGTCTTGACCAATGATACTTGACCAGGGGGATTGACATGGTCAGTGTGTTATGAGTTACAGATAATTTTGTTTCATGTGACCATTGTAAAATACCATTAACATTCTCTCTAAAGGCATTGCACTTAAACAGCAAACGTCTGTCGTACTGGAAGCGGTCAGTAACCACGGATAACCGCGCATGTTTGCTTAAATAACCATACACTGTCATTAATTAGTAGTAAAACGATTATGTGAAATGAACTGACCAAAGTGAACGTCTTATTAAGCATCAGTTTACAGCATCGTAAGCTTTGTGGCCCATTCCAATATGTATAAACACGTCATTCAAATCACGGTTGTTTAGATTGATTACAACTACGACGGAGAAAAGTGATCATTTGTGGTAATTTGTATGTTGTCATGTCAGCTGTAGATAAAATAAATAAAATGTTTGCAAATAAACCGTTTTGAAGGTGTTTGTGCGGAATTCACTGCCTTTAGATCGCACATTAAGAACTGGACGTTCAATCTGATCACCTCGGCCTTTATGCTACGCAATAGACCTCTGACATAATAAGGCGCCATTTTGGAAATACTTTCAGTCACATGATAAAGTAAAATGGCGGCCCCCTTATGCCACCTGTGTATATACATGTACGTTGAAAATATAAACGTTTGTTAATCAAGACTGATATTTTAAATTTCCCTATAAATATGACCCATGTCGTGTTTATAAATAAAAAAATCGATATAACAACGCCAATATATGATCATCTTAATGACGTATACACTATTTGTTACTTTCACGCGAATGAACACAGACTTGTAACACAGGCGATTCGCGTTGGTGTATTCTAGAGCTATACACGAGGTGTATTCTACGGAGGATACGGAAATACCCGATGTTTCACGATTGCTGGACGTTGCCAAACATCGGTGTTTGGTGTCATGTTCATCTTATGGAAAGCCCGCACATGTTAATACATAGACTGAGTTGTCGTACACTGATTGTAATCAAATAAAATCCCGGTCAAAATAAAGAATCTTGTAATCATCTAGCACCGAATATTGTTACATTATTATTGTATTGTTATCATGACACTTTCCGGTCAACACAATAACATTCGATTTCCACATACAAGGATTATTTTCAGAAATCTGGCAACAATATTCAATCGACTTCAAAGCATCCTTCGTCTCTTTAAATCCCCCGAGTATTGTTTTCGAAAAAGAACAAAAGAAATTTCTCACAAAATAGTCACATTCAGTGTATTATAATGGAAAAATGTTGCACGAGTTAAAACACAGTATGTTTATCACCGTATGTGTCTCTTGTCAAACAGAACGTAGAATGCAATAAGAATTTCTGCTTCTTCCGGCGAGCAATTCCGATTTCTAATCGATATAAATGGCTTCTCCTATACTGCTTAATGGACCAGTCAACTAGCTCACTTCTCAGTAAAATATTGCCTACAATTCAGGCCCCTATTTCAATAAACCTCTCGACTCATGTTAATACTATTACTTCATGCACATATCGTGTAGATACTATTACTTCATGCACATATCGTGTAGATACTATTACTTCATGCACATATCGTGTAGATACTATTACAACATGCACATATCGTGTAGATACTCTTACTTCATGCACATATTGTGAAGATACTATTACTACATGCACATATCGTGTATATACTATGACTGCATACACATATCGTGTATATACTATGACTTCATACACATATCGTGTATATACTATTACTTCATGTACATATTGTGTATATACTATTACTTCATGCACATATCGTGTAGATACTATTACTTCATGCACATATCGTGTAGATACTATTACTTCATGCACATATCGTGTATATACTTTTACTTCATGCACATATCGTGTAGATACTATTACTTCATGTACATATCGTGTAGATACTATGACTTCATGCACATATCGTGTAAATACTACAACTTCATGCACATATCGTGTAGATACTATTTCTTAATGCACATATCGTGTAGATACTATTACTTCGTGCACATATCGTGTAGATACTATAACTTCATGCACATATCGTGTAGATACTATTACTACAAGCACATATCGTGTAGATACTATTACTGCATGCACATACCGTGTAAATACTATAACTTCATGCACTTATCGTGTAGATTCTATTTCTTAATGCACATATCGTGTAGATACTATTACTTCGTGCACATATCGTGTAGATACTATAAGTTCATGCACATATCGTGTAGATACTATTACTACAAGCACATATCGTGTAGATACTATTACTTCGTGCACATATCGTGTAAATACTATAACTTCATGCACATATCGTGTAGATTCTATTTCTTAATGCACATATCGTGTAGATACTATTACTTCGTGCACATATCGTGTAGATACTAAAGCTTCATGCACATATCGTGTAGATACTATTACTACAAGCACATATCGTGTAGATACTATTACTTCGTGCACATATCGTGTAAATACTATAACTTCATGCACATATCGTGTAGATTCTATTTCTTAATGCACATATCGTGTAGATACTATTACTTCGTGCACATATCGTGTAGATACTATAACTTCATGCACATATCGTGTAGATACTATTACTACAAGCACATATCGTGTAGATACTATTACTTCGTGCACATTTCATGTAGATATTATAACTTCATGCACATATCGTGTAGATACTTACTCCATGCATATATTGTGTATATACTATTACTACATGTACACATCGTGTAAATACTATTACTTCATGCACACATCGTGAAGATACTATGACTTCATGCACATATCGTGTATATACTATTACTTCATGCACATATCGTTTTAGATACTATTACATCATGCACATATCTTGTATATACTTTAACTTCATGCACATATCGTTTAGATACTATTACTACATGCACATATCGTGTATATACTATTACTTCATGCACATATCGTGTAGACACTGTTACTTCATGCACATATCGTGTAGATACTATTACTTCATGCACATATCGTGTAGATACTGTTACTTCATGCACATATCGTGTAGATACTATTACTTCATGCATGCACATATCGTGTAGATACTATTACTTCATGCATATATCATGTAGATACTATTATTACGTGCACATATCCTGTAGAAAGTATAACTTCATTGCACGTATCGTGTAGATACTTACTCCATGCATATATTGTGTAGATACTATTATTACTTGTACTCATCGTGCAGATACTATTACTTCATGCATATATTGTATAGATACTTTTTTCATACACATATTGTGAAGATACTATCACCTCATGTATATATCGTGTAGATACTATAACTTCATGCACATATCGTGTATATACTATTACACCGTGCACATATCGTGTAGATACTATTTCTACATGCACATATCGTGTAGATACTATTACTTTGTGCACAAATCAAGTAGATATTATAACTTCATGCACATATAGTGTAGATACTTACTCCATGCATATATCGTGCAGATACTATTACTTCATGCACATATTGTGTAGCTACTTATTTCGTTTACATATTGTGTAGATACTTTTACTTCATGCAGATATCGTGTAGATATTACTACTTCATTGATATACTGTGTAGATATTATAACTTCATGCACATATCGTGTAGATACAATTATTTCATGCACATATCTTGTAGATATTATTACTACATGCACATATCGTGTAGATAATATAACTTCATGCACATATCGTGTAGATACAATTATTTCATGCACATATCTTGCAGATATTATTACTACATGCACATATCGTGTAGATAATATAACTTCATGCACATATCGTGTATATACTATTACTTAAAGCACATATCGTGTAGATACTATTATTTCGTGCACATATCCTGTAGATATTATAACTTCATGCACATATCGTGTAGATACTTACTCCATGCATATATTGTGTAGATACTATTACTTTATTTATATACCGTGTAGATACTATAACTTCATGCACATATCGTGTAAATACGATAACTCTATGCACATATTGTGTAAATACTACAACTTCATGCACATATCGTGTAGATACGATTACTCTATGCATATATCATGTAGATATTATAACTTCATGCACATATCGTGTAGATACTATTACTTCATTTATATATCGTGTAGATACTATTACTTCATGCACATATCGTGTAGATACTATTATTACATGCACATATCGTGTAGATATTATTACTTCATGCGCATATCGTGTAGATACTTACTTCATGCACAAATCGTGTAGATACTATTACTTCATGCACATATCGTGTAGATATTATTTCTTTATTCGCATATCATGTAGATATTACTTCATGCACATATCGTGTAGATACTTACTTCATGCACATATCGTGTAGATACTTTTACTTCATGCACATATCGTGTAGATATTATTTCTTCATGCGCATATCGTGTAGATACTTATTTCATGCACTTATCGTGTAAATACTATTACTTCATGCACATGTCGTGCAGATATTATTGCTTCACACACATATCCTGTAGATACTATAACTTCATCCACATATCGTGTAGATACTTATTCCATGCACATATTATGTAGATACTATTACTTCATTCAAATATCGTGTAGACATTATTTCATGTACATATCGTGTAGATACTTAAATCATGCACATATGTTTAGATACTATTACTTATTCATATATCGTGTAGACTCAATTACTACATGCACAAATCGTGTATATTCTATTACTTCGTGTACATATCGTGTAGATACTTACCTCATGTAAATATCGTGTAGATACCTAAATCTTGTACATATCGTGTAGATATTATTACTTCAAGTACATATCGTGTAGATACTATTCTTTCATGTACATATCGTGTAGATACTTACTTCATACATATATCGTATAGATACTTACATCATGTACATATCGTGTAGAAACTTATTTCATGCACATATCATGTAGAAATTTACTTCATGTACATATCGTGTGTATACTTTCTTCATGCAGATGTCGTGTAGATACTTAATTCATGCACATATCGTGAATATACTATTTCTTCATACATATATCGTGTAAATGCTTACTTCATGTACATATCGTGTAAATACTAACTTCATGCACATATCGTGTAGATGTTATTACTTCATACATATATCGTGTAGATACTTACATCATGTACATATCGTGTTGATACTTTTACTTCATGTATAATTCGTGTAGATACTTACATCATGTACATATCTTGTAGATACTATTAATTCATGTACATATCCTATTGATATTATAACTTCATGCACATATCGTTTAGATACTTACTCCATGCATATATCGTGCAGATACTATTACTTCATGCACATATTGTGTATATACTTATTTCGTTCACAAATTGTGTAGATACTATTACTTCATGCAAATATCGTGTAGATATTATTACTTCATTTATATACAGTGTAGATACTATAACTTCATGCAAATATCGTGTATATACAATTACTTCATGCACTTATCTTGTAGATACTATTACTACATGCACAAATCGTGTAGATACTATAACTTCATGCACATAACGTGTATATACTATTACTTAAAGCACATATCGTGTAGATACTATTACTTCGTGCACATATCCTGTAGATATTATAACTTCATGCACATATCGTGTAGATATTTACTCCGTGCATATATTGTGTAGATACTATTACTTCATGCATATATTATGTAGATACTTTTTTCGTTCATATATTGTGAAGATACTATTACTTCATGCATATATTGTGTAGATACTATTACTTCATTTATATACCGTTTAGATATTATAACTTCATGCACATATCGTGCAGATACGATTACTCTATGCACATATCGTGTAAATACTTAAACTTCATGCACATATCGTGTAGATACGATTACTCTTTGCATATATCCTGTAGATATTATAACTTCATGCACATATCGTGTAGATACTATTACTTCATTTTATACCGTGTAGATACTATTACTTCATGCACATATCGTGTAGATACTATTACTCCATGTACATATCGTGTAGATACTATTACTACATGCACATATCGTGTAGATAGTATTTCTTCATGCGCATATCGTGTAGATACTTACTTTATGCACATATCGTGTAGATACTTACTTCATTAACCTATCGTGTAGATACTATAATTCCATGCACATATCGTGTAGATACTTACCTCATGTACATATCGTGTAGAAACTTATTTCATGCACATATCGTGTAGAAATTTACTTCATATACATATCGTGTGTATACTTACTTCACAGATATATCGTGTAGATACTCACTTCATGCACATATCGTGTAGAAACTTATTTCATGCACATATCGTGTAGAAATTTACTTCATGTACATATCGTGTGTATACTTTCTTCATGCAGATATCGTGTAGATACTTACTTCATGCACATATCGTGTAGATGCTATTACTTCATACATATATCGTGTAGATACTAACATTATGTACATATCGTGTTGATACTTTTACTTCATGTATATTTCGTGTAGATACTTACATCATGTACATATCTTGTAGATACTATTACTTCAAACATATATCGTGTAGATACTTACATTATGTACATATCGTGTTGATACTTTTACTTCATGTATATTTCGTGTAGATACTTTCATCATGTACATATCATGTTGATACTTTTACTTCATGTTTATTTCGTGTAGATACTTACATCATGAACATATCGTGTAGATACTTACATCATGAACATATCGTGTAGACACTATTACATCATTTACATATCGTGTAGATACTTACAACATGTACATATCGTGTAGATACTATTACTTCATACATATATCGTGTTGATACTTACATCATTTACATATCGTATAGATACTTACATCATATACAAATCGTGTAGATACTTACTTCATACATATATCGTATAGATACTTACTTCATGCACATATCGTGTAGAAACTTATTTCATGCACATATCGTGTAGAAATTTACTTCATATACATATCGTGTGTATACTTTCTTCATGCAGATATCGTGTAGATACTTACTTCATGCACATATCGTGTAGATGCTATTACTTCATACATATATCGTGTAGATACTAACATTATGTACATATCGTGTTGATACTTTTACTTCATGTATATTTCGTGTAGATACTTACATCATGTACATATCTTGTAGATACTATTACTTCAAACATATATCGTGTAGATACTTACATTATGTACATATCGTGTTGATACTTTTACTTCATGTATATTTCGTGTAGATACTTTCATCATGTACATATCATGTTGATACTTTTACTTCATGTTTATTTCGTGTAGATACTTACATCATGAACATATCGTGTAGATACTTACATCATGAACATATCGTGTAGACACTATTACATCATTTACATATCGTGTAGATACTTACAACATGTACATATCGTGTAGATACTATTACTTCATACATATATCGTGTTGATACTTACATCATTTACATATCGTATAGATACTTACATCATATACAAATCGTGTAGATACTTACATCATGAACATATCGTGTAGATACTTACATCATGTACATATCCTGTAGACACTATTACATCATTTACATATCGTGTAGATACTTACAACATGTACATATCGTGTAGATACTATTACTTCATACATATATCGTGTTGATACTTACATCATTTACATATCGTGTAGATACTTATTTAATGTACATATCATGTAGATACTATTACTTCATACATATATCGTGTAGATACTTAAATCATGTACATATCGTGTAGAAACTTAATTCATGTACATATCGTATATATTCTTTTACTTCGTGTACATATCTTGTAGATACTTACATCATGTACATATCGTGTAGATACCTACTTCTTGTACATATCGTGTAGATACTATTGCTTCATGTTCATATCGTGTAAATACTATTATTTCATGAACATATCGTGTAGATACTTACTTCATGAACATATCTTGTAGATACTTACTTCATACATATATCTTGTAGATACTTACATCATGTACCTATCGTGTAGAAACTTCCTTCATGCACATATCGTGTAGAAATTTACTTCATTTACATATCGTGTAGATACTTTCTTCATGCAGATATAGTGTGTATACTTAATTCATGCACATATCGTGCAGATACTATTACTTCATACATATATCGTGTAGATGCTTATTTCATGTACAAATGGTTTAGATACTTAAATCATGTACATATCGTGTAGAAACTTACCTTATGCACATATCGTGTAGAAACTGTTAATTCATGCAGATATCGTATAGATACTTACTTCATGTACATATCGTTTAGATACTTACATCATGTACATATCGTGAAGAAACTTACTTCATATACATATCGTGTAGATACTTACATCATGGTCATATCGTGTATATTCTTACACCATGTATATATCGTGTAGAAACTTACTTCATGTACATATCGTGTAGATACTTACTTCATGCTGATATCGTGTAGAAACTTACATCATGTACATATCGTGAAGATACCTACATCTTGTACATATCGTGTAGATACTATTACTCCATGTACACATCGTGTAAATATTATTATTCATGTACATATCGTGTAGATACTCACTTCATGAACATATCTTGTAGATACTTACTTCATGTACCTATCGTGTAGAAACTTACTTCATGCACATACCGTGTAGAAATTTACTTCAATTACATATCGTGTAGATACTTTCTTTATGCAGATATCGTGTAGATACTTAATTCATGCACATATCGTGTAGATACTATTACTTCATACATATATCATGTAGATGATTACTTCATGCACATATCGTGTAGAAACTGTTACTTCATGCAGACATCGTATAGATACTTACTTCATGTACATATCGTGTAGAAACTTACTTCATGCATATATCGTGTAGAAACTGCTACTTCATGCAGATATCGTATAGATACTTACTTCATGTACATATCGTGTAGAAATTTACTTAATGCACATATCGTGTAGAAACTGTTACTTCATGCAGATATTGTATAGATACTTACTTCGTGTACATATCGTGTAGAAACTTACTTCATACATATATTTTGTAGATACTTACATCATGTACCTATCGTGTAGAAACTTACTTCATGCACATACCGTGTAGAAATTTACTTCAATCACATGTCGTGTAGATACTTTCTTTATGCAGATATCGTGTAGATACTTAATTCATGCACATATCGTGTAGATACTTTTATTTCATACATATATCATGTAGATGATTACTTCATGCACATATCGTGTAGAAACTGTTACTTCATGCAGATATCGTATAGATACTTACTTCATGTACATATCGTGTAGAAACTTACTTCATGAATATATCGTGTAGAAACTGCTATTTCATGCAGATATCGTATAGATACTTACTTCATGTACATATCGTGTAGAAATTTACTTAATGCACATATCGTGTAGAAACTGTTACTTCATGCAGATATCGTATAGATACTTACTTCATGTACATATCGTGTAGAAACTTACTTCATGCATATATCGTGTAGAAACTGCTACTTCATGCAGATATCGTATAGATACTTACTTCATGTACATATCGTGTAGAAACTTACTTAATGCACATATCGTGTAGAAACTGTTACTCCATGCAGATATTGTATAGATACTTACTTCATGTACATATCGTATAGATACTTACATCATGTACATATCGTGAAAAACTTACTTCATAGACATATCGTGTAGATACTAACATCATGGTCATATCGTGAAAAACTTACTTCATGTACATATCGTGTATATTCTTACACCATGTTTATATCGTGTAGAAACTTACTTCATGTACATATCGTGTAGATACTTACTTCATGCTGATATCGTGTAGAAACCTACTTTATGTACATATCGTGTAGATACTTACTTCATGCACATATCGTGTAGATACTTACAACATGCACATATCGTGTAGATACTTACTTCATGCACATATCGTGTAGATACTTACGTCATGCAGATATCGTGTAGATACTTACTTCATACATTTATCTAGTAGATACTTATTTCAAGCACATATCGTGTAAATACTTACTTCATGGACATATCAAGCAGATACTTACTTCATGCCCATATCGTTCAGATACTTATTTCATACAGATATGGTGTAGATACTTACTTTATGCAGATATCGTGTAGATACTTACTTCATGCAATTATTGTGTAGATACTATTATTTCATACACATATCTTATAGCTACTTACTTCATACACATATCGTTTAGATACTTACTTCATGCACATATGGTGTAGATACTTACTTCATGCAGATATCGTGTAGATACTTACTTCATGCTAGTATCGTGTAGATACTATTACTTCATACACATATATTGTAGATACTTACTTCATGCACATATCTTGTAGATACTTTCTTCATGTACATATCGTGTAGATATTTACTTCGTGCAGATATCATATAGATGCTTACTTCATGAACATATGGTGTAGATACTTACATCATGCACATATCGTGTAGAAAATTACTTCATACAGATATCATGTAGAAACTTACTTCATGCACATATCGTGTCGATACTTACTTCATGCAGATATCGTGTAGATAATGTCATCATGTACATATCATGTTGATACTTTTACTTCATGTTTATTTCGTGTAGATACTTACGTCATGAACATATCGTGTAGATACTTACATCATGAACATATCGTGTAGATACTTACATCATATACATATCCTGTAGACACTATTACTTCATACACATATCGTGTAGATACTTATATCATTTACATATCCTGTAGACACTATTACTTCATGTACATACCGTGTAGATACTTACAACATGTACATATCGTGCAGATACTATTACTTCATACACATATCGTGTAGATACTTATATCATTTACATATCGTGTAGATACTTACTTCATGCACTTATGGTGTAGATACTTACTTCATGCACATATCGTGAAGATACTTACTTCATGCACATATCGTGTAGATACTTACTTGATTCACATGTCGTATAGATACTTACTTTATGTACATATGGCGTAGATACTTACATCATGTACATATCGTGAAGATACTTACTTGATGCACATATCGCGTAGATACTTACTTGATGCACATGTCGTATGGATACTTACTTTATGTACGTATGGTGTAGATACTTACTTCATGCACATATCGTGTATATACTTACTTCATTCTCTTATGGTGTAGATACTTACTTCATACATATATATTGTAGATTCTAACTTCATGTACATATCGTGCAGATACTTACTTCATGCACTTATGATGTTGATACTTACTTCATGCACATATGGTGTAAATTCTTACTTCATGCACATATTGTGTAGATACTTACTTCATGCACATGTCGTATGGATACTTACTTCATGTCCATTTGGTGTAGATACTTACAACATGTACATATCGTGTAGATACTTACTTCATGCAGATATCATGTAGATACTTACTTCATGCACATATGGTGTAGATACTAAGTTCATGCACATATGGTGTAGATACTTACTTCATGCACATATGGTGTAGATACTTACTTCATGCACATATGGTGTAGATACTTACTTCATGCATATATGGTGTAGATACTTACTTCATGCACATATGGTGTATGTACTTACTTCATGCACATATGGTGTAGATACTATTACTTCAGCTTTGCCTGATATGATCAAAGAACTTAAGTACTGAAACGTGGGCTAATAATGGTAAATAAAAAACTTAATAATAAATAGCCGATCAGATGTATCCCGGAACATTATAGAAGCATACTGGCGGAAAGTGATTTAGTAGAGGTTACTATTCACAACCTTTGTCTGTTTGATAGGTACAACAAAATCTGTTGCAGAAGACATGATAAAACTGTATGTTATTTATTAAGAATGTTGACTGTAAAATAATATTTCAAAGTCATGTTTATAAGATGATAGATATATCATATATATTTCAAAGAATGTTCAATATTCAAGTAAAATGTTATATTTCAAAGACAGTTGAAAAATCACCTAGGTGATTTACATAGGTATAAGTCCTACAATCTAAGTGTATATTACTGCTTGTATAATAGAAATCAAAATAATCGAAAGATGTACATTTAAAAAGAAATAGTGCAGTCCTTTTGTTGAATTATATATTTAAAAAAAGCAATCTTCAAGATCAATTATCTATTTAAAATGTCCATATCCAAGTTATATTATGTACATGTAAGTTCAATCTCTAAGTTTAATTTAGTATACTTAAAAACTTCATTATCTAAGATAATCTAGATGTATATATTAAAATTTCAAGATCTCAGTTCAATTATATATTTAAAAAAAAGACAATCCCCACGTTTATTTATTGTACATACTGTGAACAAATCTAATCTCTAAGCTGAATTATGCATTTCAAAGAATGATCAATCTCCAAGATAATCTACATTGTACATATCTTTAAAAAGGTCAAGTTTCTGAGTTGAACTCCTTATTTCAAAGATACATGTAGTTCAATTTTCAAGATGGTATACATGTATTTGATTTTTATGTGAAAACATCTCCATGAAAAAAATCAACAATCATCTCTGAGCTTACGTACAAATTTTAGATACAAAATTGAATAGTCTAGTTGAATTATAATATATTTCACAGAGTTAATTTTTAAAAAAGGTTCAATTACGCAAATAACATTAAAAATAACTAAGAAAGATTGTTAGATTTATGCAAAGATATCGACATGTAGATTTTGTTTTGTCTTTTTGGAACCTATTTATATAGGATAGTGATATATGGAGTATTGTCAGAAAAAATACAATTGTTAGTAAAATGAACAAAAAACATTTTGCCGCCCGTCAATGGTATCTGGAGGATCAGTTAGGAACTCAAGACGAGCCCAGGAAACAGGGAATAGTAGATTCGGTTGTATTGAATATGTTCATAGGGAAATATTTAAGGCATGTTTGTGAAATTATTCAAAGAATTATTCAGAATATTTTACATGTCTATTGTTTGTTGTAAATATATTCAAATTTGTTGGAAATATTGATATGTTGAAATATTATTGAGTAGAAACATTTGTTTGAATGCAATATTTTAACATGTTTTAAATACCTTTAATTAGAATTCGTAGATTTGTTTAAATCACAGCTTTTGTTTTTTTGGTATTAATGGATAGCATGTGAACAATTCGGTTGATGTGTCAAGTCCATCAATCAAAGCATATCCGATGGAATATTTCGTAACTAGTTTTATTATTTATTTTATTATTTATTTAATGCAATAAACACACTTGCCGAACAAAAACTTTCTATTTCGTTCCATCATCTTTCCCTTATCTAACACACACTTGAATGAGAAATGATAGATAAAACAATGGGCAGCCTCAATCTGGGTCAGCATCGACATATAAAGTGTGAAAAAGGATGTAAAGTGTCAACCGATGTCAATGGACATGCCTAAAAAAATAAATTATATCAGCGGTCTACGATGTCGTACATACCTGCTTACAAGAGAATGACATATATTTTATAAGTTCACAAATATTCCTTGTCCGTTTTAATGTACACATTCTGTGATTCCGGGAATTTCTTTGATCAGATTATTTTGATTATCTCAATAGCGGTCTTGAGTTTGTGTGGTGACTGTAGATAGGCGCCCCGTACTTTGTGTTAGTGCGGTGATTGAAGATAGGCGCCCCGTACTTTGTGTTAGTGCGGTGCTGTATATAGACGCCCCGTACTTTGTGTTAGTGTGGTGCTGTAGATAGGCGCCCCGTATTTTGTGTTAGTACGGTGACTGTATAGGCGCTTCGTACTTTGTGTTTGTGCGGTGCTGTATATAATCTCCCCATACTTTGTGTAAGTGCGGTGACTATAGATAGGCGCCCCGTACTTTGTGTAAGTGTGGTGCTGTAGATAGACGCCCCGTACTTTGTGTTAGTGTGGTGCTGTAGATAGACGCCCCGTACTTTGTGTAAGTGTGGTGCTGTAGATAGACGCCACATACTTTGTGTTAGTGCGATGACTGTAGATAGACGCCCCGTACTTTGTGTAAGTGTGATGCTGTAGATAGACGCCCCGTACTTTGTGTAAGTGTGGTGCTGTAGATAGACGCCCCGTACTTTGTGTTAGTGTGGTGCTTTAGATAGACGCCCCGTGCTTTGTGTAAGTGTGGTGCTGTAGATAGACGCCACATACTTTGTGTTTGTACGGTGACTGTAGATAGACGCCCCGTACTTTGTGTTAGTGCGATGACTGTAGATAGACGCCCCGTACTTTGTGTTAGTGCGATGACTGTAGATAGACGCCCCGTACTTTGTATTTGTGCGATGACTGTAGATAGACGCCCCGTACTTTGTGTTAGTGCGATGACTGTATATAGACGCCCCGTACTTTGTGTTTGTGCGGTGACTGTAGAAAGACGCCCCGTATTTTGTGTTAGTGTGGTGACTGTAGATAGACGCCCCGTATTTTGTGTTAGTACGGTGACTGCATAGGCGCTTCATACTTTGTGTTTGTACGGTGCTGTATATAATCTCCCCATACTTTGTGAAAGTGCGGTGACTGTAGATAGGCGCCCCGTACTTTGTGTAAGTGTGGTGCTGTAGATAGACGCCACATACTTTGTGTTAGTGAGGTGACTGTAGATAGACGTCCCGTATTTTGTGTTTGTGTGGTGACTCTAAATGGACGCCCCGTACTTTGTGTTAGTGCGGTGACTGAAGATAGACGGCCCGTACTTTGTATTAGTGTGGTGACTTTAGATAGTCGCCCCGTACTTTGTGTTAGTGCGATGACTGTAGATAGACGCCCCGTACTTTGTGTTAGTGTGGTGACTGTAGATAGACGCCCCGTATTTTGTGTTTGTGTGGTGACTTTAGATAGACGCCCCGTACTTTGTGTTAGTGCGATGACTGTAGATAGACGCCCCGTACTTTGTGTTAGTGTGGTGACTGTAGATAGACGCCCCGTACTTTGTATTTGTACGGTGACTGTAGATAGACGCCCCATACTTTGTGTTTGTGCGATGACTGTAGATAGACGCCCCGTACTTTGTGTTAGTGCGGTGACTGTAGATAGACGCTCCGTACTTTGTGTTAGTGCGGTGACTGTAGATAGACTTATGCGGTGACTGTAGATAGACGCCCCGTACTTTGTGTTTGTGCGATGACTGTAGATAGGCGCCCCGTACTTTGTGTTAGTGCGGTGACTGTAGATAGACGCCCCGTATTTTGTGTTAGTGCGGTGACTGTAGATAGACGGCCCGTACTTTGTATTAGTGCGGTGACTGTAGATAGTCGCCCTGTACTTTGTGTTAGTGCGGTGACTGTAGATAGACGCTCGTACTTTTCGTTTGTGTTGGCCATTGTTATGGTGATACATTATAGTCGTGGAGCTCGGACAGTATGGCTTGAACATATAATACCATTTATGCAGATGCAATGATTAGTAAGATATTTTATTACCACCAATGAACATCATTAAAACTGAGTCTTTTATTTGTTGATCTAGGAAGCGTGTTATTATTCCAGGACACCCTTTTATCATAATTATTACTATTTTTAATCACAGTTTATTATATACTTGTTTTTAGAAAGCTTTGTAAGTACTCGCATTGATATCCTGTGTTCTGATTTGTGGTTAGGTGAACGTTTCAGACCGAAATTGTGGCTACAGACCAGTCAAAAGTATGAAAATGAATCATAATATTTTAAATAGAGTCAACCATAACTGTTCGGACGTTGTCTTTTATCTACGGCGACAAACACCGTGTTTGATAATATCTTTGATGCCAATATGAAAATTATATCAGCACTGAGTCAAAGCGCGAGGCAACATTTTAAGACCGTTAGTCAAGGCACATACGCATTTAAACGCGTACGTTGGGCATTTTATTATAACATATAAATTAAATTGTCCAAGTAGACCAAATCTATTCGTGGTGGACGTCTTTCCGTGATAACAAATAATTAATTTATGTATATAGATGATGTCATCACGCAATACAGGAAAAATTTAAAAATGAAAATGGTCATGGAATACCTAATCAAACAACATGTTTTGGTCTCTTCCTTAATTATTTAACTATTATTTAATTAATTTTTAGTTAATTTGACTATGTCAATCGAGTCGTTAATTAGTGTTTGTTACATGACTTTTAATCAAAGTTAACCGTATTCACATTTGCTGACAGGACAATTAAGACGACATTTAAGCTCGTCTCCGAGTAGATTCATCGACACATATTCCAATAATTGTTTTATTCGATTCCAGATTAATAAAACATTTTACTTACCTGCTCGTATTATACTGGTGACCGTTGTGGCGGTGTTTTAGTGTGGATATATCGGTAAATTAATACTATAAATAGGTACAATCAAATTCATTATTAACCACACTCCCTACTGTCAATCAGGACTTATCTATTCTATTTATATACGTTGCTACAAGACAGTGGTGTTTTTAATTTATTGACTCAACAACAAAACAACAAAAATACACACACGAAACTCAGCAGATGTTTTTGAAAAGTAAATTATAAAAATATTGAAAGTATGATACTTTTACAACCACTGGTTCTGTTGATGTGCGCTTCCGTGGTGCCGGCGACACGGACTACGAGACATTATTTTGTGGCAGCTGTAGAAGTAGACTGGAACTACGCACCGTCGGGACATAATTTGGTCGGTAAAGACGATGAGTACGTGTTATTTAGTATTTAGTTTATTATTCTTTTGTTTTAATTTTAATTGTGAAGTTATTTTCTGGGCAGAACTGAGTGTTCATTTTAGAGGCTATCGGGTCAAATCTGGTATTGAACCCGGGACGGCTGGCGTAAGCTCCAACACTCTATGCACTACCCGACTGTCCCGATTATATAGTATTCGAGTATTTTGTGACCATTCTATATTATTTGTTTAACCAGGAACATATAAACGAAAATAACTTCAACAGGCATGTGACCACCACGATCAGGGAACTCTGTCACAACGTAGAATGATTCGCGTCGACAGTTTGTCACAGATTCACGTCGACAGTATTATTGTTTTGTAAGTTTTGTCACAGTTGCTAGTCGATAGCGGGGACATAATCGCTGATATGTTTATACAATCAAACGTATGAAGTATTTATTTGACATTCCGGAGAATGTAGTGTATTATAAGTAAAATACGATCAAATTGAACATCTGATTTTGAATATTTCTTCAAGTTTAAAAATTTTAAAATGTCACAGGTTAGTGACGACAGGGTAACGGAGGCGTGTCGATCCTTATTTTAATGTCACGGATTCAGTGTCGATAGTTTTAACATTGTAGAATAGTGCAACCCTACGCCATTACTGCCATTTACACTTCAAGTCTCGTACAGAGGCTGTCCGGCATATAGTTTTAGAGCATTGTCATTATGTTATGTCTGTGAAAGTTAGAACCGACACACAGAAGCAAAACAATACCACGGTACTTACAGCCCAATAGCAATAGTCATGTTTTGTGAGACTTGCGCTTGTACTTTAAAACTCTGCATATAACGAATCATTTTAGGGAAAAACTGTCACTTTTTATACGTATTTCCGTATTTACGCTTTGAGTGATGTATTTATCCAGCTCATCGATTGAGTCATGTCTTGTCCTCAATTAACTGCCCAAGTTTGAGACTCGGATTAAAATCTTCCGTTATTCTCCATTATTCGTTTTCTTTTATCTAACAAATAAGAAATTTAATTAAGATTTGAACTTGTTACTTTTTCAAACTTTTCTGGATTAATAAAACACAACACATATGGTAACGTTAGATTCGTTTTTTATGAATAATAAAACAAAATGTACATAAAAACTATCATGATCTGCAGGGGAAAACATGAAAGACAAGTTAGGGTAACGTGAATACCAGCAAGTATACTTGGGATTCTGGAGATGTGCTTATTTACACATGTCAATATATCGTACATTTGACCCACACTCACAAAAAAATAAATCTTGTATTTATGTGTTTTATACGTTTTATATGAGTATATGATAATTTGAAGGGGAAATATTTTGTAATGTTATCTTATATATAGGCCCTACTCAGCAAAAAAAGTCCCTCTTTTTTATAACTGATGTAGCCCTGTCTTTGTTTCATGCCCAATGTACATGTATTTTTTACCCTGGCGATGTTGAGATCATATGCACCGTGTACATAGCACTTAGTGCCCAGAACATTCATTTCCACATTTTCCACGTGCACATGCAGTCGACACGTCATACGATTCATGCAATAGAGGCCGATTTGATTTTTTTTTAGTTTTTCACAGTTTTCAACATACAACGGATTTCTGAAACGGGTGCAAAAAATGATAGTGGGTGGGGTAACGGCCATGGTGGTCGCATTCCAGTTATGGTGCTGTCGTAAATATAATGAGCGACTTGAGGCACATTTCCGATAAACCTGAACTGTTTACAGTCGCAGCGACCTCGTAAACGGTAAACCTGGAGAGACAAAGACCGGAACCGAACGTTAGTGTCTGTTGCCAGCTACCTTCGCTGCTGGGCAGCATGGCGTTTCAGTACAGACGATTCGTTACCGTTTGCGTCGTAAGTCCCAACTAATCAAAGTAGCGCTGCGCCCATACACTAGGACTCACACCACTATTATCTCCCTTGAGTACTCCGGACCTACTGATGAAGGAGGTAGAAATAAAACTTTAGTTCTCCTTTTCTTTTTTTTTCAGGGCTTTGTACTGCATTGGGTTTGTTTTTTTGCTAGCACGAGTTAAATGGTCAATATTTTAGAAATCACCACTGAAAATTTGATGCTGATACCAGCTTTCTGGACAATTCTGTGTCATTTCAAAATTGTTGGTTCGAACCGCATCTAGGGCGCATAGTTCACATATTATTACTCTGGAAATTGATAGGTCTCACAGAAAGCATTGAATTTTAAAAAAAAAAAACCTGGTCAAGGTATGCTTTTTTTCCTTTATATTTTGTATATCTTGAACCAGTGAAAAATTTGAGCCCAGACACATGCTGCAGAATTTGATTTTTCACTCTGTTTAGGACATAAATGTTACAATGGAGCCCTATGGGAAATGTAATAGTGGTGTGAGACGACTAGTACTGGTCAAATAATGACCCGACGTCACATCGCTGTCATGTTTTTATGTGTGCAACGTCATCTGAACTGAAGCTAAATGGCAGCCCATGTTCACCAGGCAATACTTGACCCAGGTCAATAGTTCACATGGCCGGAAGTTTCCCTTGATCCTTGCAAAAATTAAGAATATCTGGGTCATAAAAATGATAATCTCTGTGATTTGGCTCAGGCGTAGCTATGGTGATCGAGTAATTTACAAATGCATTGGTTTCGCGTTACGTTACGTCGGTTGTTTCGTGAAACCTGTCTCAGTTTATAAATTTCAAATCAAAGTTCATTTATCTTTTTTAATTTGTTAGTATAGCCTTTTTCCATCAAGACGTATTACGCACTCTCGGGGAGGCGGGTGTAAAACACCCGAGTCAACATTGAACAATAAATTCGCTTCGGTAGCTGTATCAAACAAGTAATAAAATACCAAAATACTTATATTACTGACTGCAGTCTTATTTAGAAATATCCACCGGCAATATGATATATTCAGCGTAATTATCTGTTCCTGAACTGATTTGATTACGAGCCATACCTTGTTATACATTTAAAATAGCATACATAGCACTTGGCAACACAGAAAAAAACATCGGACTCGGTTTTATTAAATCTTTTAATGAGGCGTAAAAAAATAAGCACGCCACCTATCATCACCTTAAGCAGACCCTTCAGGCCCCCTATCAGCGCCTTTAGTAGACCCCTCACGCCCCCTATCAGTGCCTTAAGTAGACCCTTCACGCCCCTATCAGCGCCTTAAGTAGACCTTTCACGCCCCCTATCATCGCCTTAAGTAGACCTTTCATGACCCCTATCAGTGCCTTAAGTAGGCCCTTCACACACCCTATCAGCTTATTAAGTAGACCCTTCACGCCCTTATCAGCGCCTTAAGTAGACCTTTCACGCCCCTATCAGCGCCTTATGTAGACCCTTCACGCCCCCTATCAGCGCCTTAAGTAGATCCTTCACGCCCCTATCAGCGCCTTTAGTAGACCCTTCACGCCCCCTATCAGTGCCTTATGTAGACCCTTCACGCCCCCTATCAGTGCCTTTAATAGACCATTCACGCCGTAACGTGGGGACAATAGTAATCCATGCTGTGTGGTTGTCATAGATCGTAGATATGAATGCCGAATGAAAGTTAAACACTTTTTAATAAGATAACTGTCAACTATGAAATTTACAAAAGTATGCACAGTGTTATGGATTACTCACAAAGAAAGTTATAAAGTCACACAAAGTAATATCAGGTATTAGATGGTCACTAAGTTAGATTAAGAATTACTTGTAAGTCTTTATTGCAATATGACTATTCAATAAGTTCACAAAGTCTTTAATTTCCAATTTACTGCCTTTTAAAATAAAAAAGTTTTATTTAGAATCACACATTTTTCATTAAAGTTATATTTTCGCAAAGTTGTTATATTTCAATTCTCAAATCACTATGTTATGTTTATCACGAAGTTAAGTTATTAATTATTTTTGAATCAAACAGTTATGTCACAAGGTGTTCCTATTTTCTTGCACAAAGCTGTCCTAAATTCCTAATTTCATGTAATCTCAAATATAATCTCTTAATATGTTAATATCTTCCCACAGTCTTACCATCTCTATATATACCGACAAAGTTATTGTTTGACTTTGAAGCTGTGATTATGGCATCAAAGACTTCCTTCTCAGAAAGGTGTTAAACCATATGTCAAAGGGGAAGTGATAATTAATAGTGATTAAACAAATAATACAATATCCTACTTTCAACATATTGAGTTAATTGATATAGTTAAGGTGGCATATTTGAATTTTTATCAAAACGCATATTGTAGATTTAATAAATATTGGTAATATGTTCAATTTTGGCAAATAATGATTATATATTGACATCATGTACACAAAGACAATCATTTTGATATTTAACATGGTTATGATATTTTATAGGTCAAGAGATACAAATATGTGAAAATTTGCTTCATAATACTATCATTGCATTAAGCACATCGCCTTCAGATTACCCTTCACGCACCCTACCATCGCCTTAAGCAAACCCGTTACGCTCCCTATCATCGCCTTAAGCATACTCTTTACGCCTCCTACGATCGCACTGAGTATACCCTTTAGCCCCTTGACTATACCCTTCGCGCCCCCTACCATCGCCTTGAGTATACCCTTCATGCCCCCTACCACTGCCTTGAGTATACTCTTAATGTCCTCTATCACCGCCTTGACTATACCTTTCACGCCCCCTACCATAACCTTGAGTATACCCTTCATGTCCCCTATCATCGCCTTGAGTATACCCTTCACGCACCCTATCATCGCCTTGACTATATCCTTCGCACCCCCTACCATCACCCTTAGTATACCCTTCAAACCCCCTATCATCGCCTTGAGTATACCCTTCATGCCCCCCTACCATCGCCTTGAGTATACCGTTCATGTCCTCTATCACCGCCTTGACTATACCCTTCACGCCCCCTACCATCTCCTTAAGTATATCCTTCACGCCCCCTGTCACCGCCTTGACTATACCCTTCATGCCCCCTATCACCGCCTTGACTGTACCCTTCACGCCCCCTACCACCGCCTTGACTGTACCCTTCAAACCCCCTACCATCGCCTTGAGTATACCCTTCATGCCCCCTATCACCACCTTGAGTATACCCTTCATGCCTCTATCACCGCCTTGACTATACCCTTCACGCCCCCTACAATTGCCTTGAGTATACCTTCATGCCCCCTACCACCGCCTTGAGTATACCCTTCATGCCCTCTATCACCGCATTGACTATACCCTTCACGCCCCCTACCACCGCCTTGACTATACCCTTCATGCCCTCTATCACCGCCTTGACTATACCTTTCAAGCCCCCTACCATCGCCTTGAGTATACCCTTCATGCCCCCTACCAACCCAATGACTTTACCCTTCAAGCCCCCTACCATCGCCTTGAAAACACCCTTTAAGCCCCCTACCATCGCCTTGACTATACCTTTCACGTCCCCAACCCAACCTGACTATACCCTTCAAGTCCCCTCCCACCGCCTTGAGTATACCCTTCATCATGCCCCTTACCACCGCCTTGAGTATACCCTTCACGCCCCCTACCACCGCATTGAGTATATCATTCAAGCCACTACCATCGCCTTGACTATACCCTTCAAGCCCCCTACCACCACCTTGAGTATACCCGTCACGCCCCCTACCACCGCCTTGACTATACCCTTCGCGCACCTCACAATCGCCTTGAGTATTCCCTTCAAGCCCCCTCCTACCACCTTGAGTATACCTTTCACGCCCCCTACCATCGCCTTGAGTATACCCTTCAAGCCCCTTACCACCGCCTTGAGTATACCCTTCATGTCCCCTCCTATCGCCTTGACTATACTCTTCATGCCCCTTTACCATCGCATTGACTATACCCTTTCAAGCCCCCTACCATCGCCTTGTGTATACCCTTCATGCCCTTTACCACCGCCTTGACTATATTTTTCATGCCCCCTACCATTGGCTTGACTATACCCTTCACGCCCCCTACCATCGCCTTGAGTATACCCTTCATGCCCCCTACCACTGCATTGACTATACCCTTCACGTCCCCAACCCAACCTGACTATACCCTTCAAGTCCCCTCCCACCGCCTTAAGTATACCCTTCATCATGCCCCCTACCACCGCCTTGAGTATACCCTTCACGCCCCCTACCACCGCATTGAGTATATCATTCAAGCCACTACCATCGCCTTGACTATACCCTTCAAGCCCCCTACTACCACCTTGAGTATACCCGTCACGCCCCCTACCACCGCCTTGACTATACCCTTAGCGCACCTCACAATCGCCTTGAGTATTCCCTTCAAGCCCCCTCCTACCACCTTGAGTATACCTTTCACGACCCCTATCATCACCTTGAGTATACCCTTCAAGCCCCTTACCACCGCTTTGAGTATACCCTTCATGTCCCCTCCCATTGCCTTGACTATACTCTTCATGCCCCTTTACCATCGCATTGACTATACCTTTCAAGCCCCCTACCATCGCCTTGTGTATACCCTTCATGCCCCCTACCACCGCATTGACTATATTTTTGATGCCCCCTACCATTGCCTTGACTATACCCTTCACGCCCCCTACCATCGCCTTGAGTATACCCTTCATGCCCCTACCACCGCATTGACTATACCCTTCACGCCCCCTACCATCGCCTTGAGTATACCCTTCATGCCCCCTACCACCGCCTTGACTATACCCTTCATGCCCCCTACCATTGCCTTGACTATACCCTTCACGCCCCTCTACCACAGCCTTGACTATACCCTTCACGCCCCCTACCATCGCCTTGAGTATACCCTTCATGCCCCCCTACCACCGCCTTAAGCTTACTCTTTGCGCCCCCTATCATCGCCTTCAGTATACCCTTCACGCCCCCTATCATCGCCTTAAGCTTACTCTTTACGCCCCATATTATCTCCTTCACAACACCCTTTACGCCCCCTATCATCGCCTTGACTATACCCTACAAGCCCCTTACCATCGCCTTGAGTATACCCTTCATGCCCCCTACCACTTCCTTAAGCATACTCTTTACGTCCCCTATCATCGTCTTCAGTCTACCTTCACGCCCCCTATCATCGCCTTCACTACACCCTTTACGCCCCGTGTAATCGCCTTCAGTATACCCCTCACGCTTTCTACCATCGCCTTAAACATACTCTTTACGCCCCCTATCACCGCCTTCAGTATACCCTTCACGCTTCCTACCATCGCCTTAAACATACTCTTTACGTCCCCTATCATCGCCTTCAGTATACCCTTCACGCTTCCTACCATCGCCTTAAACATACTCTTTACGCCCCCTATCAACGCCTTCATTATACCCTTCACGTCCCCTATTATCGTCTTAAGCAGTGTTCTATTCTCTAGCAACACCGAATGTGTTCTCTCAGCTTTTCTCCTGTTAGTATTTATGTCAAATAAATGCAATACTGGTGTCACTATAAAAAGTTATTATGTAAAATTGAATATCATTTTTACAGACGCAAAAAGAGTTAGAAAGGTAATTATTAGAGTAAACTTTCTTGTTTAACATGTATTGAACTTCCCAAAAAGGATTCAATATCTTATGTACATATTTTCTTAAATTTACTTATTTAAGTTATAAATACATCTATAAACCTGTTATTTTTTTATTTAATACAATCCTTGTTTCCAGCGGAACATTTTATAACAAAATTTAATTTTAAAGGTGTCCCTAATACGCAGACTTGTATAACCATTTGTGCCATGAATGATATTATACACTTGAGCATTTGTTAAATGAAAGATTATTTGACATAGATGATAAACTTTTATCCATGTGTTACGTTTAAACCATCAACCATTTTAATGATCCTCCCGTAAATATATTGAATAGCAAAGTTAAGATAGAAAAACACTAAAACTATTATACAGTACATTATGTAATTATGAACAAAATATATGTTCGTTATGAATCAAAGCTGTTTTCCATTTCATTTGACTACGTTTTAATATAGCAAGACATAAATTCACATAAGAACAAGCTTTATGTCATAAAGTTACGGATGTTTACAAACATGGAATCATTAAACTGATGTACGCCGTCAATAAAATGGAAGTCAAACACATATCTGAACGTCGAACATATTTCTTCAAATGAAATAACTTATCATCGCTAACATCCAGCCTGCTGTAAACAATTTCCACTGTTGTGTGACTGCTGCATGAAGACATTACCGCGCCTGTCCATTCACGCAGTGTTGTCATAATCCTGCGTTTGTATAATATTATTAAGTTTACATAGTTGTACTTTCCTCCAAAGTGGCATAACCAACATCTTAAGATTGTTCTTTTATAAAGAAAGAAGCACTTGCATGACACACATTTTGGTGGATTCTCATATCCTTCGAGGCATTTATGACAGCCGTCACCTCTCTTAAACGTGCAGTAATTAAACAATGCAAACTAGATACTTCGCTGACGAAAATTATCGTAAAATTTCCGATTCAGTTGTATGCATTCGACCATAACATACAAGCCGTTGTAAATACACTTTTGAATTGAACACATATCTTTTTATTTTAATGAAATCTGCTTTCAAAATAGAATAAAATAGCTATGAGTAGTTATAGTAGATGTATTGAAATATAGTGTTTATTAAGACGAGATAATCAAAAGCGTTGTTTTATATTTAAAGCAGTCACTCGTTAGGTCCCTGCGTATATTTAACGATAGTATGCCTCCCCTTGTTGGTGATATTACATATTAACCATTACGTAACTGATAATGATATTGAACTACCCCTTACACGAACTGCTTTATTTAAAAAATCTTGTATCCCGTCCTCGATCTCATTATGGAATTGTTTAGAAACTGATATTAGCCAATCAGCGTCTTACTCTGATCTTAGGGAGTGCCTGCTTTCTTCTTGCACGAATGTGATCCCTGGTTACCTTTTTCTTGGTAATTGATATGTATCAGTTATCCATGCTAAAATTGCAGCGAACTTGATAATGACATATTTCTTAATCCCTTGAGAATAACACAGAATATAACAGAACAGATATTTTATTTCAGACTTGTACATAAATACATCTTCGTAATAACATATTTACAGCTCCAAATATCTCGATAACTATTAAGTATATCAATTTCATTAATATTGATATATATATTAAATATGTATTTATGTTTTAAATATAAATGTCAAAATAATAAAACGAAATACTTTCAATCCAAAGTGCATCTAGAAGAAGAATAGAATGAACACGTTTATTAAACATTTAGATGATTATGATTCTTCCATTGCCAAATACATGTATATAGTTAAGCGTCACATTAAACATGTTATTTCTTATATTCAGAGAATGGTTTATATAATGCGCAAGTCCAATTAAAATGGTTTTCTCAATTGATTCAAGCAATTCAATAAGCTTCTGTTTTCAATGCAGTCGTTACCGAAGATATTTACTTTTCCGATCTATTTTTCAAGTTGTCCATGACAATATTAAAAGTGCAAAAAGGTTTCAAAATAAGTTATATTTGATTCCGTTAACGTTTGATAATGTTTCAAAATAAGTTATATTTGATTCCGTTAACGTTTGATAATGTTTCGAAATAAATTATATTAGATTCCGTTAACGTTCGATAATGTTTCGAAATAAGTTATATTAGATTCCGTTAACGTTTGATAATGTTTCGAAATATAGGGAACCCGTATAAGGTAATAAATAGCTAAACTAACATTATCTTTTTGAGGTCTTTCAATCTAGACTGTTTAAATATAATTAATTCTGGGATCACACTGTCGTCTACTTACTAACAATTCGTATTTTTCTCCTTTATATGTATTTCATTATTTAAAACTGCCATACTTTCTATGTTTTCTGTTAAGTTGTCAAGGGGTCGAAACTAATGTTTGAAGAAAACATTTGAATTAAATGTATATCACCTGGATTCTGAGCAAAATATCTTTTTGCCGACACAAATGTAAGATTTTTTTTATCACATAACTCAAATAATAGTATAAACCATTTACTTTCCAGGTCATTTTTTATAAGAAACGAGGAAATAATTGGTTTCAAAAGATTCTAAAAATAACATATATCTTTCGTATAACACGGCTTTATAAAGAAGGTCGGCATTTTACATACGAGAGTCGAGTTATACGAAACACACAGTGATTACACTAAATTATTATCAAAAATAGGTGTATTGCAATACTGCACTGGTAAGTTATGTAATAAACAAAAATAACCTTTACAAATGCTATATTGTAAACCGCATAAAATCCACTGAGAGATTTATATTGTCGGCCGACTTCGTAGACTTAAAACATATAAACCAATTTCAGAAATTCCCGGGATAAAATAGAACGTCGCATTGACAGAGTAGGGAGTGGGTACAAAAAGGTCATCTACAAAGGGTTTACAGATAGTTCATACACGGAGCCGATACTCTCACCGCCGTGGGCTGGGTTTCTTGGTCCAACAATACGCGGTGAGGTCGGGGACATGATCTACGTACATTTTAAAAACATGGCAAAACGCAGTAACTACAGCGTTCATCCGCACGGATTCCAGTATACAAAGGCTAACGAAGGTAATTTCTTGAACTAAATATTCACTTATTAAATTCTTCTGAAACTCATTTTGGGTAAATTTCAAATGCCTTTAATGGTTATGTTGGATTAAGGATTTTAAGTTGTATATGGCTACATAGTTCACCGACGTGTTATAGAATTGACACGCTTGAACAAGTTAAAATAAATATAATTATATAATTTCTGCATATATATTACAGAAACATATATGTTTGATAATACTTCAGCATAAAATACGTTAGATAAAAATACAACCATAATGTCTGCAAACATGTAGATAGTTTACGCCATCATCTTAGTATTAGACGAAATCCTATGCTTGGTTTTGCTTTGTAGTGCCTCCCAATTTTCTGGAAATAAATTATTGTTCAGCCAAATATAAATAAGTATATGGGGTTGATTCTAATTTTGAAGGAGCTATGTATATTGATGGCACAAACGGAGGAGACAAATATGATGATTCAGTACCCCCTGGTGGAGCTGTGACGTATGTATGGGATGTTTCACGCATCCACGCGCCAACCAAACAGGATGACAATTGTGTAGCGTGGGGCTACCATTCACATACAATGGCTGGCAGGGATATTAGTTCCGGTCTTACAGGGTTTGCTCTTACGTGCAGGAAAGGTAAAATTACCATTTAATCATTAATTTATTGTCATCCATTATTGACTTTTACCTGGGAAAATTTGACTGGGTTTAGTAGTCGCATTTCGAAGATTCAAAGGATAGATGTTTTATAAATAGAAACATCTTTCGAAAACCGAAGGAAATAGTTTCACATTATTCTAATTTAGCTTGGAAATACAGTGTATATACAAGATAGCTTGGAGATTAAACGGTACTTTGTGATCTTGTTATTGTAAATTAGATTAATTGCTTATTCTTTTCATTTATTTGATAAGTCAAGCGAATGAATACATCATCGACTCGAGGTTGAACTTTCTTAGAAATAGAGATTTAGCTTGGGGACTTTTTTGAAGAAATACACAATGTACATGAAGATTATCTTGGAGGCTGGAAATTCTTAAAACAATATTCAACTTGGAGATTGAACTTTTTGTTTGTAAGCAGTAACCCCTGTCATATCACTTTATATCAGTATGCTTATATAATGTTCCGTGCTACATCTGACACAAACTTTTTTATTTCTTTTCTGCTTGACCATTGTTTACCCAGTTTTCAGTACTAAGTACTTTGATTATTTTTATTAATTGTGTTTATGATAGAAATAGGACGCATATTACAACTAAATAGATCTATATTAAACCAATAAGATGTGATGGCGAAAAAAAATGGCAAAACAATGATGTAGCAAAAAATGTTTATAATTAAAAAGGTCAGTATATTACTAGAGAAAACAATGTTTTTTCTCTTTTTTTTTATTCATTCGATGCATGAATCAAAAGATGACATAGTCAATGTCTTTTCGGTCTTACAGCACTGACTTGATCTAGTTCATGACAGGTGCCGAGTCAGCGTGTATGTTTCTTTTCGGATGCAAGCTCCGCCCATAAATTGTGAATAAAAATATTTAAAAAGACCACACAGTTAGGGTTGTATACTAGACCACACAGTTAGGGTTGTATACAAGACCACACAGTTAGAGTTGTATACAAGACCACACAGTTAGGGTTGTATATAAAACCACGCAGCTAGGGTTGTATACAAGACCACACAGTTAGGGTTGTATACAAGACCACACAGCTAGGGTTGTATTCAAGACCACACAGTTAGGGTTGTATACAAGACCACACAATTAGGGTTGTATACAAGACCACAGAGCTAGGGTTGTATACGAGACCACAGAGCTAGGGTTGTATACAAGATTACACAGTTAGGGTTGGTTACAAGACCACACAGCTAGGGTTGTATACGAGACCACACAGCTAGGGTTGTTTACAATACCACACAGTTAGGGTTGTATACAAGAAAAAGAGCTTCATAACCGCCCAAACAGTTATCCCTCAGGAATGATTTTCCATCCGTACCTTATACCCATGAGCAAGTGGATGTCACAAAATTCTCAAGATGTGACAACATAAACAGTTTAGTAAAACCTCTAACTTTTACAGCCCGGCTAGTAAATATTTGTATGTGTATCTCCCTTGAATTTCAAATTTTTGGCAGTTAAACACTTTTTTCAAACTGCATATAACAAACACTTTTTTGATTTTTTTTTGTTTTTTCCAATAACATGGATTAACGATAAACTAGTAGTATGCAACATTGTAACACAATGCATTGATAACTGTAAAATTTTAGAAAATGGTTCTCTGATTTGAATCATATACTGAATTATATAAAAACCTGTCACAGAGACATCTTGCGGTTTTTGTATGGCAGTTGGGACGTAAACATCTCTGCTTGGTTTCACCATATCATGAAATCGTTCAACTCTCATCAGTTTCGCAACGCCTTGCTACCTGTTCTTTGGTTTAAAAACACATTAATACAGTTTCATTTAATTTCATTTCCGAAAGGAAAAAATATGAAAACATAAATTTGCACATGTCGGTACTTAGAATTCATAAAAATAATCATCGAGGGGACATCATGTTGTTGGTGAAGATAAAAGCAATATATTATAATTTCTACCTGTATTTTGCGTTTTGTTTAAAGGTGTGCTGTCTCCAGATGGTAGTCGGAAGGATGTTGATAGGGAATTGTTCCTATATGCTGATATCGCAAATGAAAATGAAAACTGGTATTTCAAAGACAGCTTACACAATTGTGGCGATCCCCGTGTCTGCAAACGACTTGAAGTAAGTCATTTGAAAAGAATTATCTAGTTTCTGACTTCGAATAGATTTAATATCACGTAATAGAACCATATAAACAGTATTTGCCAGCTACTATATACGTGGCATAAACATATTATATTGCTCTATCAAAACCAGGAAAACGTTTTAAAACGTCAGAACTCAATGTTTAAATAGACAAAAACGTCCGCAAAACAACACCTAGAACTTACCGAGTTCCGATAGACACTGTTATTTGTAGTCAATGGATCGAATGGGCCATTAATTCATTTTAGTGAAACGATGGTAAAACGTTTTATTTTCAAATGCTTTATTTTTAGATGTTTTATTTGTTTAATGTTTTATTTCTATATTTCTATTCGAGGCTTATATTCAAAACGAAATATGTTGAAACAAAAATATTTAACCTGAATGTCATAAACTGAGGTCCGGCTCAATCATTGAGGCATCAATTATTTTGAATTCTTTTAAACTTATTCGGATTTAGGAAATCATCGGATAACGACTGTACTTGTATTGTATATTAACTGGGTATAAATTTAAAACTCGACTCCTCGATGCCATACAACTTTATTTTATTCATAGTTCAACATTCGCTTGTGTGGAGCACGGTGTCCAGTTTTAAAGCGTCGGATCCCACGTTTGATGAGTCGTGGGTTGCGTCGTAGCTTGAACAACGTAGTGGTAGATTCTGTCCCCACCCGGTGTACTACATGTATATACCACCAGGTGTGTACTACATGTATATATCACTAGGTGTGTACTACATGTATAAACCACAAGGTGTACTACATGTATATACCACTAGGTGTACTACATGTATAAACCGCCAGGTGTGTACTACATTTATATATCACTAGGTGTACTACATGTATAAATCGCCAGGTGTGTACTACATGTATAAACCGCCAGGTGTGTACTACATGTATAAACCGCCAGGTGTACTACATGTATAAATCGCTAGGTGTGTACTACATGTATATACCGCCAGGTGTGTACTACATGTATAAACCGCCAGGTGTACTACATGTATAAACCACTAGGTGTGTACTACATGTATATACCGCTAGATGTGTACTACATGTATATACCGCCAGGTGTGTACTACATGTATATACCACTAGGTGTGTACTACATGTATAAACCGCCAGGTGTACTACATGTATATACCACTAGGTGTACTACATGTATAAACCGCCAGGTGTGTACTACATGTATATACCACTAGGTGTGTACTACATGTATATACCACCAGGTGTGTACTACATGTATAAACCGCCAGGTGTACTACATGTATATATCGCCAGGTGTACTACATGAATATACCACCAGGTGTGTGCTACATATATATATATATATATACCGCCAGTTGTACTACACGTATATACCACCAGGTGTACTACACGTATATACCGCCAGGTGTACTACACGTATATACCGCCAGGTGTACTACATGTATATACCACCAGGTGTACTACACGTATATACCGCCAGGTGTACTACATGTATATACCGCCAGTAACAAAGCATGTTTTATAGTTGTATATTGTCTAAATGTTTATTCAGCGATACGTTTATGTTTTTTAATATTGAATGCCATTTTCAAAGTTGGTTATTTCAACTTATGTTGTATCACAGCTTAGTTTGGATAATGCATAGTCCATGACGTAAGAACAAATGTAACTTATTATATTTCAGGATATTGGTGACCGAGACTTTATCGAGAGTAACGACATGTACCATATCAACGGCTACACGTACGGCAACCTTCCCGACTTCCAGGTGTGTGAAGGAGAGAATGTCGTATGGTACTTCATGTCCCTTAATCTGGGCATTCATACTATGCACATAAACGGACAGACCATGGTTGTGAATAAAAAACGGTAGAGAAAAAGTAGATTTTTATTACTTATACAGTTTAGAATACATTTGCAATATGACAATTGACTAGTGACTTCTCATTTCGTATTGTTTTATGTCCTTGTTACAGCAATGGTTAAATATAATATGTTATAATTAACATTCAAGAAATAGAAGTTGTTTTGTATGAACCTGCATGATAAATAAACTTACATATTCCACGTGCAAAGTATATGCACGCCAAAGGCGTAAACGTAAACTATGTAAGTTCATATCTAACGAATGTTCAACAAATAAAGTTAATTTCCTACTTTTATATCATTAACGTGCATGCGGTATCCTACATTTGTATTATTAATGTACATGTGGTATCCTACATTTATATCATTAACGTGCATGCAGCATCCTACATTTATATCATTAATGTGCATGTAGTGTCCTACATTTATATTATTGATGCACATGTGGTATCCTACATTTATATCATTGATGTGCATGCGGTATCCTACATTTATATTATTAACATGCATACGGCATCCTACATTTATATTATTAATGTACATGTGGTATCCTACATTTATATCATTAACGTGCATGCGGCATCCTACATTTATATCATTAACGTGCATGCGGTATCGTACATTTATATTATTAATGTACATGCGGTATCCTGCATTTATACCATTAACGTGCATGTTGAATCCTACATTTATATCATAAATGTGCATGTGGTGTTCTACATTTATATCATTAATGTACATGGCGGTATCCTACATTTATATCATTAATGTGCATGCGGTATCCTACATTTATATCATTAATGAATATATGATATCCTTCATTTATATTATTAACGTGCATGCGGTATCCTACATTTATATCATTAATGTGCATGCAGTATCCTACATTTATATCATTAATGGATATATGGTATTCTACATTTACATTATTAACGTGCATGCGGTATCCTACATTTATATTATTAATGGACATGTGGTTTCCTACATTTATATTATTAATGTGCATGTGGTATCCTACATTTATATGATTAACATGTATGTGCATGCGGTATTTTACATTACTATCATTAATGTGCATGTGGCATCCTACATTTATATCGACAATGTACATGTGGTGTCCTACATTTATATCATTAATGCACATGTAGTGTCCTACATTTATATCATTAATGCACATGTGGTATCCTACATTTATATCATTAATGTGCATGCGGTATCCTACATTTATATTATTAACGTGCATACGGCATCCTACATTTATATTATTAACGTACATGTGGTATCCTACATTTATATCATTAACGTGCAAGCGGCATCCTACTTTTATATCATTAACGTGCATGCGGTATCTTACATTTATATTATTAATGTACATGCGTTATTCTGCATTTATATCATTAACGTGCATGTTGTATCCTACATTTATATCATAAATGTGCATGTGGTGTTCTACATTTATATCATTAATGTACATGCGGTATCCTGCATTTATATCATTAATGTGCATGCGGTATCCTACATTTATATCATTAATGGATATATGGTATCCTACGCTTATATTATTAACGTGAATGCGGTATCCTACATTTATATTATTAATGGACATGTGGTTTCCTACATTTATATTATTAGGGTGCATGTGGTATCCTACATTTATATGATTAACATGTATGTGCATGCGGTATCTTACATTTATATCATTAATGTGCATGTGGTATCTTACATTTATATCATTAAAGTGCATGTGGTATCCTACATTGATATCATTAATATGCATGTGGTATCCTACGTTTATATTATTAACGTACATGCGGTATCCTACATTTATATTATTAATGGACATGTAGTATCATACATTTATATTATTAACGTGCATGTTGTATACTACATTTATATTATTATTGTGCTTGTGGTATCCTACATTTATACCATTAACTTGTATGTGCATGCGGTATCCTACATTTATATCATTAATGCACATGTAGTATCCTACATTTATATCATTAATGCACATGTGGTATCCTACGTTTATATCATTAATGTGCATGCGGTATCCTACATTTATATTATTAACGTGCATACGGCATCCTACATTTATATTATTAATGTACATGTGGTATCCTACATTTATATCATTAACGTGCATGTGGTATCCTACATTTATATCATTAACGTGCATGCGGTATCCTACATTTATATCATTAACGTGCATGTGGTATCCTACATTAATATCATTAATGTACATGTAGTATCCTACATTTTCTATTTATCAGCAACACAGTCGAATAAAATTGTTTTATCTGTGGTTAATACGCTGTTTTTATTGCGAATTACCGTATGTCCGATGCTAAAATTACCTTTAATGGTCATGCAATCATCTGTTCAAAATGAACTACGATAAAATTTCGTTATATAGGTATGTTGACTGACTAAACATAAGGTTTCTAATTGGAAGTTGTCAACATTCATTCAAATCTTACATAATTTATAACAGGGAAAGCATACACGATGTTGTCTCAACATTGATTTTTGAAAAGCATTACATGTTTTGGTGATGTTTAAGAAATATAAACATTGATAGGTTTCAAATTATATAAGTGAACTTGAAAATGTTTAAATGGTATTTAGATTATGTGAAAAGTTGGTAGATGCAACTAGAACACTATAAATCATGTTTTATAGTGTTCTTACTACAATAGTCAGTTAGGTATGTCCGCCGTGCCCTTATTCTGATAAACGATATATTGTGGATTTCTATTTTCTTTTTCTAAGTTTTAATACAGCTTAATAATTTATGTAGTTAATTGTAATTACGTACATATATATTGAAAACAACGATATTTATTGTGCACGTATCAATGTTTTCTTCCATCGGAAAAGGGGAGGAGTGGACCGACAAGGAATTAAATAAAAACAAAACCCAAATACACGGGAATAAAACACCAGAGTGGGAAGTAGACGAAGTTCGAGTATACGATATGTTAGCAAATATTTGCATTCCTGGGAATTGGAATTAGACAAACAATGCGTCTTATTTCACAGGGTGCTCCCGCCAGAGTTCTCCCACTGTTCGCCCCACCCACACACCAATGAGGTGTAATAATGTACAGACATTAAATGCAAAATGAGATGGGTCGGGCTACACTTTTTATATATATTACAGACATTTCCATCGATTCACAATAGTCGATTTTTCGAGGTTATGCATCATTATACTTTTTATCAGCTTCCAATGACTATATGTTTAGACTTGATCTTTACTTTAAAGGACGGATACAGTGACTGTCACATCAGCCAGTTTCTACTCTGGATACATGAAGCCTATCAATCCAGGACGGTGGTTGGTCTACTGCAGAAACCAATTACATTATGCACGTATGTATATGGTATGGTGTTTGAATTATTGACGATGTTGCTGGAAAGAAAGTTTTAGCTCTGGATATTTTTTATACACACTGCCCCATCCTATTTCTCAATTATAGTCGGAGGCGGTTACATAGTTAAAGTCAAAATAAAACTTTTCCAGTACAAGAGACATATTAAAATGTGATTGCTGTTTAGCTTTTAATGTAATATTGCAAAAACAATATTTCAAATCTTTTTTTTTTTCATACCTGATTAATTTCTGTCGCTCTCTTGTCGCATGTTTTATTTGCTATCTTTACGTTAAATCACTCGTGTGCTATATCTTTCTATCACTATGTTAAATCGCACATCAATATGTGACACAATTTTCAATCGTTTATAGCGATCGCGAGTACTTCTTCTACTAGAAACAGAATCAGAGACGTTCATCCCATCATATTTACTTGTCATGGTAGGTTCATAGATCTGGCGTAGTTTTATTTTCTAGCTAAGATTAGGCATGACGCATGTTTTGTACTATTCGAGCAGAGGTCAGAATATTACAGAGTAATTGATGACCGATACAAAGGAGAGAACATCATTTCTGATATAGCCCCTTACAATTTTTGTATGTGTTTTAGATATTTATTTTATGTTTATTCTTCTGTTTAGATGGCATGCAAGCATTCTTGGATGTCAAATACTGCCCGAAGATAAACTTCCAAATGCAAAGAGAGATGGAACCAATAGGAATGACTCGAAAATATTTTATTGCCATTGAGGAAGTTATTTGGGACTATGCACCAAACAGGAAACACATAATGGTGTAAGAATTGACCTTTAAATACTTAATAAACGTGGTATACATATATGCTGTAGTTCTCTTTCAGTTTGATAAGAAATGATATTCAAAACAAAGCTATAATGTTTTTTTGTCTTGCCGAATTTTAAAAATAAGATTTTTCGCCTCTAAATAAGATTTTAGTTAAAGGATTAGCTGTATTACAAGCAATATTTCTATGTAAATAATCAACAGTACCTTATAATAATAATAATAATAATAATAATAATAATAATAATAATAATAATAATAATAATAATAATAATGATAATAATATCTTGTAATTCATTTTATATTAAACATTCTTTATTACGTACGTTACAGATAATTAACATCACTTGATAATGCATAAATATATATAACATTCGCAAACGGATTTAACTACACTGTCTTTCATCAGTATTATTATTTTTATTTTATTTCTATTCGTATGTACATGTATTTTATACTATTTCAGTCCTTGATGATATTCTGCACGTAGTTGAGACGTAAATAACATGCTTAGAACAGTAACCATGCAGTAGTGAAATCATATACAAAAATGTTATACTAAAATGTCCATTAAAAATATCATTTCTTTTATATTGTTTTTGTGTGCCTTGTTCTCTGTAATCTTAAACAATTTCAATACTAATGAAATGATAAGATATAAAATACATACCTATCTAAAGTATGTAACTGACACACATTCGTTGAAATACATTCATTAGATTTAATATCGTTACAGATCTGAGGATACATTCCTACAACAAGGTAATCAGAGAATCGGATCTTCGTACAAAAAGGCGATCTATAGAGAGTACTTAGACGAAACGTTCATGATACCAAAACCACGAGGAATACATGAGCTGCACGAGGGACTGGCTGGACCACCAATCAAGGCAGAGGTGGGCGACAAAGTCATTGTTGTTTTTCTTAACAGAGCCTCACGAGCGTACTCATTCCTGGCAAATGGGGTATCAATTACTAAAGATTATGAGGGAGCGTTCTACAAACAAATCCCGCATGGTAGGTGCTTTAAACAATTCGGTAGACAGTGTATAGTGTTTTGATATATGTTTGTTTGATGGTGGGAGGAGGATGGGAACACTGTGCTTATTGTAACAACAGGGCTTAGTTTTACCAACATGTTCGTGCAGTTGCGTTGATAATGCATTGATAATGATGGCAGCATTTAAAGTTTATGAAAGAATTATCATGTTGTAGCTATATATACTTGTATTAAAGTAAAGTCAAAACTGCTGCCGTAAAACAATTTTAAACATTGCTTAACTAATAATATGATAATTCAGAGTTTACGGGCATGCCAGACTTCGAAAACACATATATTAACATTGCTAAACTAATAATACGATAATTCAGAGTTTACAGTCATACCAGACTTCGAAAACACATATATTAACGCAATGACAGTCATACCAGACTTCGAAAACACATATATTAACATTGCTAAACTAATCATACGATAATTCAGAGTTTACAGTCATACCAGACTTCGAAAACACATATATTAACGCAATTACAGTCATACCATACTTCGAAAACACATATATTAACGCAATTACTGTCATACCAGACTTCGAAAAAACATATATTAACATTGCTAAATCAATAATACGATAATTCAGAGTTTACAGTCATACCAGACTTCGAAAATACATATATTAACATTGCTAAACTAATCATACGATAATTCAGTGTTTACAGTCAAACCAGACTTCGGAAACACATATATTAACGCAATTACAGTCACACCAGACTTCGTAAACACATATATTAACATTGCTTAACTAATCATACGATAATTCAGAGTTTACAGTCATACCAGACGTCGAAAACACATATATTAACATTGCTTAACTAATACTACGATAATTCAGAGTTAACAGTCATACCAGACTTCGAAAACATATATATTAACATTGCTTA
This sequence comes from Panopea generosa, assembly GCA_029582155.1. Lineage (NCBI taxonomy): Eukaryota > Metazoa > Mollusca > Bivalvia > Adapedonta > Hiatellidae > Panopea > Panopea generosa. Next base: position 51,607,639 of record CM055897.1, read on the forward strand.
ACTAATCATACGATAATTCAGAGTTTACAGTCATACCAGACGTCGAAAACACATATACTAACATTGCTTAAATAATACTACGATAATTCAGAGTTTACAGTCATACCAGACTTCAAAAACACATATAATAACATTGCTAAACTAATCATACGATAATTCAGTGTTTACAGTCATGCCAAACTTCGAAAACACATATATTAACATTGCTTAACTAATACTACGATAATTCAGAGTTTACAGTCATACTAGAATTCGAAAACACATATATTAACATTGTTTAACTAATCACACGATGATTCAGTGTTTACAGTCATACCAGACTTCGAAAACACATATATTAACATTGCTTAACTAATCATACGATAATTCAGAGTTAACAGTCATATCAGACTTCGAAAACACATATTAACGAAACGACAGTCATACCAGACTTCGAAAACACATATATTAACATTGCTAAACTAATACTACGATAATTCAGAGTTTACAGTCATACCAGACTTCGAAAACACATATATTAACATTGCTTTACTAATCATACGATAATTCAGAGTTTACAGTCATATCAGACTTCGAAAACACATAATAACGCAATTACAGTCATACCAGACGTCGAAAACACATATATTAACATTGCTCAACTAATCATACGATAATTCAGTGTTTACAGTCATACCAGACTTCGAAAACACATATATTAACGCAATTACAGTCATACCAGACTTCGAAAACACATATATTAACATTGCTTAACTAATCATACGATAATTCAGAGTTTACAGTCATACCAGACGTCGAAAACACATATATTAACATTGCTTAACTAATACTACGATAATTCAGAGTTTACAGTCATACCAGACGTCAAAAACACATATATTAACATTACTTAACTAATACTACGATAATTCAGAGTTTACAGTCATACCAGCCTTCGAAAACACATATCTTAACATTGCTTAACTAATCATACGATAATTCAGTGTTTACAGTCATACCAGACTTCGAAAACACATATATTAACATTGTTAAACTAATCATACGATAATTCAGAGTTTACAGTCATACCAGACTTCGAAAACACATATTAACGCAATTACAGTCATACCAGACTTCGAAAACCATATATATTAACATTGCTAAACTAATCATACGATAATTCAGTGTTTACAGTCATACCAGACTTCGAAAACACATATATTAACATTACTTAACTAATACTACGATAATTCAGTGTTTACAGTCATACCAGACTTCGAAAACACATATATTAATGCAATTACAGTCATACTAGACTTCAAAAACACATATATTAACATTGCTAAACTAAACATACGATAATTCAGTGTTTACAGTCATACTAGACTTCGAAAACACATATATTAACGCAATTACAGTCATACTATACTTCGAAAACACATATATTAACGCAATTACAATCATACCAGACTTCGAAAACACATATATTAACATTGCTAAACTAATAATACGATAATTCAGAGATGACAGTCATACCAGACTTCGAAAATACATATAAACGCAATTACAGTCATACCAGACTACGAAAACACATATATTAACATTGCTAAACTAATCATACGATAATTCAGTGCTTACAGTCATACCAGACTTCGAAAACACATATATTAACATTGCTTAACTAATCATTCGATAATTCAGAGTTTACAGTCATATCAGACTTCGAAAACACATATTAACGAAACGACAGTCATACCAGACTTCGAAAACACATATATTAACATTGCTAAACTAATACTACGATAATTCAGAGTTTACAGTCATACCAGACTTCGAAAACACATATATTAACATTGCTTTACTAATCATACGATAATTCAGAGTTTACAGTCATATCAGACTTCGAAAACACATATTAACGCAATTACAGTCATACCAGACGTCGAAAACACATATATTAACATTGCTCAACTAATCATACGATAATTCAGTGTTTACAGTCATACCAGACTTCGAAAACACATATATTAACGCAATTACAGTCATACCAGACTTCGAAAACACATATATTAACATTGCTTAACTAATCATACGATAATTCAGAGTTTACAGTCATACCAGACGTCGAAAACACATATATTAACATTGCTTAACTAATACTACGATAATTCAGAGTTTACAGTCATACCAGACGTCAAAAACACATATATTAACATTGCTAAACTAATCATACGATAATTCAGTGTTTACAGTCATACCAGACTTCAAAAACACATATATTAACATTGCTAAACTAATCATACGATAATTCAGTGTTTACAGTCATACCAGATTTCGAAAACACATATATTAACAATACTTAACTAATACTACGATAATTCAGAGTTTACAGTCATACCAGCCTTCGAAAACACATATCTTAACATTGCTTAACTAATCATACGATAATTCAGTGTTTATAGTCATACCAGACTTCGAAAACACATATATTAACATTGCTAAACTAATCATACGATAATTCAGAGTTTACAGTCATACCAGACTTCGAAAACACATATTAACGCAATTACAGTCATACCAGACTTCGAAAACCATATATATTAACATTGCTAAACTAATCATACGATAATTCAGTGTTTACAGTCATACCAGACTTCGAAAACACATATATTAACATTACTTAACTAATACTAAGATAATTCAGTGTTTACAGTCATACCAGACTTCGAAAACACATATATTAATGCAATTACAGTCATACTAGACTTCAAAAACACATATATTAACATTGCTAAACTAATAATACGATAATTCAGAGATGACAGTCATACCAGACTTCGAAAATACATATAAACGCAATTACAGTCATACCAGACTACGAAAACACATATATTAACATTGCTAAACTAATCATACGATAATTCAGTGCTTACAGCCATACCAGACTTCGAAAACACATATATTAACGCAATAACAGTCATACCAGACTTCGAAAACACATATATTAACGCAATTACAATCATACCAGACTTCGAAAACACATATATTAACATTGCTAAACTAATAATACGATAATTCAGAGTTGACAGTCATACCAGACTTCGAAAATACATATAAACGCAATTACAGTCATACCAGACTTCGAAAACACATATATTAACATTGCTTAACTAATCATACGATAATTCAGAGTTTACAGTCATACCAGACTTCGAAAACACATATATTAACATTGCTTAACTAATACTACGATAATTCAGAGTTTACAGTCATACCAGACGTCGAAAACACATATATTAACATTGCTTAACTAATCATACGATAATTCACTGTTTACAGTCATACCAGACTTCGAAAACACATATATTAACATTGCTTAACTAATATTACGATAATTCAGAGTTTACAGTCATACCAGACTTCAAAAAACACATATATTAACATTGCTTAACTAATCATACGATTATTCAGTGTTTACAGTCATACCAGACTTCGAAAACACATATATTAACATTGCTAAACTAATCATACAATAATTCAGAGTTTACAGTCATATCAGACTTCGAAAACACATATTAACGCAATTACAGTCATACCAGACGTCGAAAACACATATATTAACATTGCTCAACTAATCATACGATAATTCAGTGTTTACAGTCATACCAGACTTCGAAAACACATATATTAACGCAATTACAGTCATACCAGACTTCGAAAACACATATATTAACATTGCTTAACTAATCATACGATAATTCAGAGTTTACAGTCATACCAGACGTCGAAAACACATATATTAACATTGCTTAACTAATACTACGATAATTCAGAGTTTACAGTCATACCAGACGTCAAAAACACATATATTAACATTACTTAACTAATACTACGATAATTCAGAGTTTACAGTCATACCAGCCTTCGAAAACACATATCTTAACATTGCTTAACTAATCATACGATAATTCAGTGTTTACAGTCATACCAGACTTCGAAAACACATATATTAACATTGTTAAACTAATCATACGATAATTCAGAGTTTACAGTCATACCAGACTTCGAAAACACATATTAACGCAATTACAGTCATACCAGACTTCGAAAACCATATATATTAACATTGCTAAACTAATCATACGATAATTCAGTGTTTACAGTCATACTAGACTTCGAAAACACATATATTAACATTACTTAACTAATACTACGATAATTCAGTGTTTACAGTCATACCAGACTTCGAAAACACATATATTAATGCAATTACAGTCATACTAGACTTCAAAAACACATATATTAACATTGCTAAACTAAACATACGATAATTCAGTGTTTACAGTCATACTAGACTTCGAAAACACATATATTAACGCAATTACAGTCATACTATACTTCGAAAACACATATATTAACGCAATTACATTCATACCAGACTTCGAAAACACATATATTAACATTGCTAAACTAATAATACGATAATTCAGAGATGACAGTCATACCAGACTTCGAAAATACATATAAACGCAATTACAGTCATACCAGACTACGAAAACACATATATTAACATTGCTAAACTAATCATACGATAATTCAGTGCTTACAGTCATACCAGACTTCGAAAACACATATATTAACATTGCTTAACTAATCATTCGATAATTCAGAGTTTACAGTCATATCAGACTTCGAAAACACATATTAACGAAACGACAGTCATACCAGACTTCGAAAACACATATATTAACATTGCTAAACTAATACTACGATAATTCAGAGTTTACAGTCATACCAGACTTCGAAAACACATATATTAACATTGCTTTACTAATCATACGATAATTCAGAGTTTACAGTCATATCAGACTTCGAAAACACATATTAACGCAATTACAGTCATACCAGACGTCGAAAACACATATATTAACATTGCTCAACTAATCATACGATAATTCAGTGTTTACAGTCATACCAGACTTCGAAAACACATATATTAACGCAATTACAGTCATACCAGACTTCGAAAACACATATATTAACATTGCTTAACTAATCATACGATAATTCAGAGTTTACAGTCATACCAGACGTCGAAAACACATATATTAACATTGCTTAACTAATACTACGATAATTCAGAGTTTACAGTCATACCAGACGTCAAAAACACATATATTAACATTGCTAAACTAATCATACGATAATTCAGTGTTTACAGTCATACCAGACTTCAAAAACACATATATTAACATTGCTAAACTAATCATACGATAATTCAGTGTTTACAGTCATACCAGATTTCGAAAACACATATATTAACAATACTTAACTAATACTACGATAATTCAGAGTTTACAGTCATACCAGCCTTCGAAAACACATATCTTAACATTGCTTAACTAATCATACGATAATTCAGTGTTTATAGTCATACCAGACTTCGAAAACACATATATTAACATTGCTAAACTAATCATACGATAATTCAGAGTTTACAGTCATACCAGACTTCGAAAACACATATTAACGCAATTACAGTCATACCAGACTTCGAAAACCATATATATTAACATTGCTAAACTAATCATACGATAATTCAGTGTTTACAGTCATACCAGACTTCGAAAACACATATATTAACATTACTTAACTAATACTAAGATAATTCAGTGTTTACAGTCATACCAGACTTCGAAAACACATATATTAATGCAATTACAGTCATACTAGACTTCAAAAACACATATATTAACATTGCTAAACTAATAATACGATAATTCAGAGATGACAGTCATACCAGACTTCGAAAATACATATAAACGCAATTACAGTCATACCAGACTACGAAAACACATATATTAACATTGCTAAACTAATCATACGATAATTCAGTGCTTACAGCCATACCAGACTTCGAAAACACATATATTAACGCAATAACAGTCATACCAGACTTCGAAAACACATATATTAACGCAATTACAATCATACCAGACTTCGAAAACACATATATTAACATTGCTAAACTAATAATACGATAATTCAGAGTTGACAGTCATACCAGACTTCGAAAATACATATAAACGCAATTACAGTCATACCAGACTTCGAAAACACATATATTAACATTGCTTAACTAATCATACGATAATTCAGAGTTTACAGTCATACCAGACTTCGAAAACACATATATTAACATTGCTTAACTAATACTACGATAATTCAGAGTTTACAATCATACCAGACGTCGAAAACACATATATTAACATTGCTTAACTAATCATACGATAATTCACTGTTTACAGTCATACCAGACTTCGAAAACACATATATTAACATTGCTTAACTAATATTACGATAATTCAGAGTTTACAGTCATACCAGACTTCAAAAAACACATATATTAACATTGCTTAACTAATCATACGATTATTCAGTGTTTACAGTCATACCAGACTTCGAAAACACATATATTAACATTGCTAAACTAATCATACGATAATTCAGAGTTTACAGTCATACCAGACTTCGAAAACACATATTAACGCAATTACAGTCATACCAGACTTCGAAAACACATATATTAACATTGCTTAACTAATACTACGATAATTCAGAGTTTACAGTCATACCAGACTTCGAAAACACATATATTAACATTGCTTAACTAATCATACGATGATTCAGTGTTTACAGTCATACCAGACTTCGAAAACACATATATTAACATTGCTTAACTAATACTACGATAATGCAGAGTTTATAGTCATACCAGACTTCAAAAAACACATATATTAACATTGCTTAACTAATCATACGATAATTCAGTGTTTACAGTCATACCAGACTTCGAAAACACATATATTAACATTGCTAAACTAATCATACCATAATTCAGTGTTAACAGTCATGCAAGACTTCGAAAACACATATTAACGCAATTACAGTCATACCAGACTTCGAAAACACATATATTAACATTGCTTAACTAATCATACGATGATTCAGTGTTTACAGTCATACCAGACTTCGAAAACACATATATTAACATTGCTTAACTAATACTACGATAATTCAGAGTTTACAGTCATACCAGACTTCGAAAACACATATATTAACATTGCTTAACTAATCATACGATAATTCTGAGTTTACAGTCATACCAGACTTGGAAAACACATATTAACGCAATTAGAGTCATACCAGACTTCTAAACCACATATATTAACATTGCTTAACTAATACTACGATAATTCAGTGTTTACAGTCATACCAGACTTCGAAAACACATATATTAACGCAATTACAGTCATACCAGACTTCGAAAACACATATATTAAAATTACTTAACTAATCATACGATGATTCAGTGTTTACAGTCATACCAGACTTCAAAAACACATATATTAACGCAAGTACAGTCATACCAGGCTTCGAAAACACATATGTTAACATTGCTTAACTAATACTACGATAATTCAGAGTTGACAGTCATACTAGACTTCGAAAACACAAACGCAATTACTGTCATACCAGACTTCGAAAACACATATATTAACATTGCTTAACTAATCATACGATGATTCAGTGTTTACCGTCATACCAGACTGCGAAAACACATATATTAACGCAATTACAGTCATACAAGACTTTGAAAACACATATATTAATATTGCTTAACTAATCATACGATGTTTCAGTGTTTACAGTCATACCAGACTTCGAAAACACATATATTAACATTGCTTAACTAGTACTACGATAATTCTGAGTTAACAGTCATACCAGACTTCGAAAGCACATATTTTAACATTGCTTAACTAATCATACGATAATTCAGAGTTTACAGTCATACCAGACTTCGAAAACACATATATTAATGCAATTACAGTCATACCATACTTCGAAAACACATATATTAACGCAATTACAGTCATACCAGACTTCGAAAACACATATATTAACATTGCTAAATTAATAATACGATAATTCAGAGTTTACAGTCATACCAGACTTCGAAAACACATATATTAACGCAATTACAGTCATACCAGACTTGGAAAACACATATATTAACATTGCTTAACTAATAATACGATAATTCAGTGTTTACAGTCATACCAGACTTCGAAAACACATATATTAACGCAAGTACAGTCATACCAGGCTTCGAAAACACATATATTAACATTGCTTAACTAATACTACGATAATTCAGAGTTGACAGTCATACTAGACTTCGAAAACACAAACGCAATTACTGTCATACCAGACTTCGAAAACACATATATTAATATTGCTGAACTAATAATACGATAATTCAGTGTTTACAGTCATACGATAATTCAGAGTTTACAGTCATACCAGACTTCGAAAACACATATATTAACGCAATTACAGTCATACCAGACTTCGAAAACACATATATTAACATTGCTTAACTAATAATACGATAATTTAGAGTTTACAGTCATACCAGACTTCGAAAACATATATTAACGAAATTACAGTCATACCAGACATCGAAAACACATACATTAGGGAAACAACAAGTCTGATGTCACAAGTGACGCTCATGTGATTGCATAAGATTTAAATATATATTACCGTTATAATGATTATATTAAGTAGCTTTTCTGAAACAATACTGAGTTATTATCATATCTTTGAAATAGATCAAGGCCCAAGTGGTGCAATAGTTCACCCTGGAGACGTTCGTGCGTATAAATTCGAAGTTCCTCAATGTAGCGCCCCAACAAAGTTTGACACCAACTGTATTACATACGTTTATCATTCCGCCGTAGATGTTCAAAGGGATATCTACACCGGTTTATTTGGACCATTGTTGGTGTGCAAACGAGGAGAATTGTCAATAAACAGATTGCAGGTAATTGCATGTATAACATTGAACTGTTGCTTTATACCACAATGAGACTTTGAATCAAACGTGCTGGTATAGTATACTCACTAAGGCATAGATACATAATATATTAAAGTAATAAAATAATGTGTATTAAAGAGATAGACTGCAATCACATTTTCAGCTAACTATATTCTGAAAATGATATATATCTACATGATGCAATTGTGAAATTAGAATCTTCTGTTATGTACACAGGCTCTCGATTTCTTTCTATTTTGCAAATGGAATGCTTAATGTTAATTATCGAAAATCGTCATACTCTATATAGTTTATTCATATAGCATAAAACGTGTAACGCATTTTGTATTTATATTGCATAAAGCGTATAACGTATATTTTATTCATAAAGTATAACAATGTAATGCATATTTTATTCATATAGCATAAAAGTGTAACGTATATTGTAATTATATGGCATAAAAAGTGTAGCACATTTGTATTTTCATTATTTTACCGGTTTGATAAATTCATTTAGTATTTTTAAAGATTTGTTATACATATTTTCAGTTTAAGATTGCAATACTGGAGATCATGGTTTTAATTGGTTGTGCGTTCATGGGTACAAATATTGATTGATGAGTAAAATTCGATTTCAGCATTACTACCTGTCCCTTTACAACTGCTATATGTGAATGTTTCATAGAATAATGTTTATTGACACTTCTAATATCCAGGTATACTTTATACTAACGTGGTGGCAAAATCAAATGTTATACAGGAAATCCATCACTTTGCAAAAGCGTTGTACTTTATAATGATTCTACAAAAAATTGTTATCTATACAAAGTTTAAAAAAGCAGGCTTTCATCGAATTGATTGGGTATGAAACTGGATAAAGGTTTGTTTTATTGGGGAAAAAAACATACTACATGATACCGTGCATAATAATGTCATAATCATATATACCGCGACTATGCACTAATTTGGATTGTGCTATGATCTACTGTGAATTTGACGTTTTTTCTGGTAAATGTGGCTTTATGGCGGTCCCTTTTCACGTAAATGAATGAACATCCGAAAAATATATACAGTTTCCAAAAATATATTGGGAGCATGCGATATTCAACGGAAGGCATTGTCTATGCTATTTTCTCTACTATGGTTATTTTCCTCAAAGAGTAAATAAGTGACCTGCATATGAAATGTATTATGATGCGCTGGAGAGCCGGTCAATACATTTCTGCTATTAATAAATCAGGTTATAGTTATAATATTTTGAGCACTTCAAATAGTCTTAAATGTGTAGAGTACCGTTATATATTATAGTGTAACAGTTATATGTAAATAGTTAAAATAGAAATTTGTTATCTTTACAATGGGGATAGTATGTTTTACATGCTAATAATGCAATTCACTAACTTGAAAGTATAAAACAATATATCTAAATGTATAAACATTTGAAAGCTGATATACACATCTTTGAGTGAGTATGCAATTGGAAATATTCGATTTAAATTAATACAAACTCTTATTTAAAGTTGACAGTTGTGTATAACTTCAAAACTTTAAAAATAGAAAAAAATTATCTAATTTAAACACTTGGAATACGATGCGTTTTATACTTATATACATACAATATGTATGGTATTTATGAACGATTAACTTTACTTTAATGAAACATTATAGTCCGTCCCAACTTGTATATTAGTATGCATTTTGTTTGAAAGGGCAGCCCAATGGTGTGACAACTGTCAACTAATAGTTTAAGTATATTTCTAACACCATAAACCTGTGCACTTTATTGTCAGTTGTATCATCTTTACCGTCAGGTGTGTCATTTTTATTGTAAGTATTGTCACTGTATATTGTCAAGTGTTCGTAGTTCCTTTGTTAGCGTAATGCTTATTCATGCAGTTTTATATAATGCGTATAACGTACACATGCACGTACACGTGTATCTAATAGGACTCAACACGTTGTATATAAAACATTGATTACATTTTTTTCACCGAAATTTCATTTTTAATAGTTAATGAATGGTATGTATTTTTGGAAACCGTATCATATTCTTTAGTCAAAATGCCAACAAACGTAACGATTGCCGTCCCTCCAAGTCTAGTGTCCGATACAACTATAAAGTAAGTGGTGTGTTCCCCTCAGCAACAGTTTATGATCAGCACTTACATGTGATACATAAACACCACTTTTGATTGATAATTACCGCCGTTTTACTGCACCTGACTAATTAAAAGTCGGTTATAGTCACCGGCTAACCATTTATGTCACCGAAATTGATATAAAATACTTAAAGTACTGCCCCAGTAAAGTGTTACAGGTAATCAACATTGTACATATGAAATAGTTGACCTCTATTTATATATTATTATCTTCTGTAAAGATATCACAGTAAAAATACCAAGAGTAAATGTGATAACTTTATATAGTTTGACATAAAACTGTCCGAATATACATAAATCGGCGTATGTATTTGACCAATACCGTATATACGTAGGAAGAATATACATTTTGCAATTAGATCGCTTCCTTTATCTAGACTGTGCATTTATGTTATAAATCATTGAAAACAAACCAATAAATAATTAAACAAGAGATATGAAATAGTGTTAATGTAAGTTGGGGTTAATTTTAACAAATTAATGTCATTCAATATTTGTTCTTTATTTTAATTTTACTCACTTATTTATTTAATTTTAATTTACTTTACAATGCATTTTTGGGGAGAGAGGTATTTTTATTTTCCTAGCAAATACATAACACAATTTATTTCACAAATGTATAGCAATTACACAAAGTAATAGTTGTATATGCAATTCATATATATAGTTAATGCCACATACAAGTCGTATATACATTCAGTGCTATACAATAATTGTAAATATATTCCGATCCAAGAAGTTAATCGCCATTATATTAGATTTAAATGATAATAAGTTGTAATACAGAAGGAGCGAAAAAAATCCACAAGAAATACAATATGAATATTTTACACAGAGTATGTACAATTTGTTCATATAACATTAAAATATTCGTATCGATTGCTCGCATGAGATGCTATTCTCGTATTAGTATAGCAATAGAAGGTAATACATTAGGATTCAACTGACTTTTTTATCAAAATAAACATAGTTAAAAGTTAACAAATGATACAAATGTAGATAATTATTGTTGGTTTTAGATAAATACGTATAATTTCTGTGAACACTGAATTTCACCACTTAATTTAAAGCCCCAAACATGGTCTAACAGTAAAACAGTTATAATAGCAGACAGCAAAATGTTTGTAAAACAATGCAGAAGGTTTACATTGTAACTGATACAGGAATGTTGACTTTGGGGTCAATATCACATCTCACTTTAGCATTAGGGATTACAGGGTTTTTAATTAATCATTATCAGGTAATTACTGCTTTATCAACGCTATTAAGTGATTAAATAATGTTGTTGACTGATATATAACTTATCGTTTATACTCGATAACTTTTTGAGAAACCCAACCTCTCTACCAAGTAAACAGTCGTGGCGCAATACTGTGAAGACTGCTTTATCTTCCAATGAATATTATCTTTGGTACAACAGAACAGAGAACGATGCAGATTTTGCTATATTTAAACGAGTCTATACTACTGTCAATACTGCTATAATCCACGCGGACTGATCTCAAGGTTGCCCATAAAATTGCGAAACTTTGGATTGAGGTTCCTCCAAGATAACCAACTGTATGTATCGCTTGCAGTTGTCTTTACACAAACCGCAATGTTCATATTATAGCCGGCCGCTCCTATACACAGGACCTAAAAATAAAATTTCTACTCGATATCACGAGCAATCTTAACTGGGATTTGAAAATTGAACTAGAAACGGACTGCTGGTTGGCATTTACATGTAAACTTATTGGTGCACCTATACGCACAACACTAGTCGGAGACGCAATGGTGATGTTCTACCTGCATGCATTTAAATTCGCATGCCAATGTATGCAGATAGTGACATGATTAGCTAAATGCAGTGGTATATTGCTCTAGTCTGAAGAGCAATATTGATGGAATAGTTATATTAATGGTAACATTAATGGTAGCAATGGTAACATACATAATCATGAAAAAACAAAAAGTATTACAACCTTTAAGAATAAACATTCTTTTTATGTATTGCATGTGGCCAGTAGCATCTGTTGTTGTAATTATTGGAAGAAGATTATGACTATACTAAGTATTATCAAACAAATGTTTTAATACTAGTTCTTTAATATTTGAAAGAATATTATATTTATTTATTAAGACACTTTTGTATGATGCGAATGGTGACATTAAATATAGGGGATCCCCAAAGATACCGGGAAATCCTACCTGTTTGTATGATCTTCAAGCATCATATTATAGCAAAGCAGGGATTCAAACCAGAGGAGAATTTTAGCGCTGCAAACATCTTTATACAGACTCTCATTGAATTCCGTACCGACTTACAGTTATATACAAAAGTGATTTCAAATATCTAAAGTAAATTTATATAAATAAAACAAGGGCAAATTATGTTAGGTTTTAAACCGACCGACAACTTAGTCAGATGTAATGATATCTTTCTAGAACGCTTGTCTCTTATAACTATGCCATGTTGTTTACTGGATTTGTTCCTTCTTTCAGAAAGGGGTTGACAGAGAATTCTTCTTAAACTGGATGGTGATTGATGAAAATCTGTCCTGGTACATCGATCAAAACATAAATGCATTTACAAGAAAACCATGGACGGTAAACAAAGAAGATGAACCATTTACGATCTCAAACCAAATCAGAGGTGGGTTTTACGGCTCCGTATAAATTTTTATAATTATGTTTTGTGAAATTTATCTACAATACATTAAACGTTTTATTACTATCATTGTTATAACAAGTAATTTCCCGTCTGACTAAAATATGATATTTTATTTAAAGTTCGCATTCTTGATATTATTAGATAAAGGATCGATGTAAAATAATACATGCACGTGCCGTAAAATATAACATTTGAAACTTAAAATGGAAAAAGGTACCTTTATTATACAAACTTTTTTTCAGCAATTAATGGACGTTCGTTCGGTACTTTGGAAGGCTTAAGTATGTGTCTGGGTGACACTGTGGCGTGGCACATGTACGGTCTTGGTGAAAGGTTTGATCACCATCATTTCAGTTTCGAAGGAAACAATTTCCAACACAACGGACGAAGAATTGATGCGGCATCGGTATTCCCGGGGACCTCTGAAACAGTTATGATGGTCCCTGACCAAGCCGGTAAGTGGTTTACTATATACAGGTATACAGTCAATTATTCATATCCATTTTCTCTTTTATCAATGGTTGTTCTGTCGTACACAACAACTCTATTAAGCGTCCTTTATATTATTGGTCATATAACTGTGTGGGGCGGTACTTCAGTAAATAAAGTGCTTGTCGCTCACCCCCAGTGACCTCTTGAGTCAACTACTTATTAATGGTTCTACTTTAGAAATGGACTCGAGAGCGATTAATGTAATCTCTTAGGTTACTTTGTAGTCCAGTCTTAATATCATTGATTGACAGTGTAAAATTCTAAAATGCCAATCTCATATTGCCAAGTACATCAAAGTACCCAACAGTGCATAAAATACTTGTTAGTTTAAAATTATTTCTTTCACTGAACGTTTATGAACATACATAGATAATGAATTACGTTTACTATAAGTGACAATATTGGTTTATACTATGAAGGTCGTTTAATGCTGCGTACGGGACAACTTGGATATGAATTTGAGGGAATGTACGTTTGGTATGACGTCATGGTGTGCACCAATCACAAGCATGGGCTGATTATGCCGCCGCGGATTATACCGAACATTGTAGGTGTGATTCGCCGGTATTATATCGCTGTGGTGGAAGGGAACTGGGATTACTGCCCAGTGAAAATAGATCCAATAACAGGAAGGAGTCTATGGAACCATGAATCGTAAGTGGTGAACAAAAATGTTTCTGTAAATGTCTTAATTAAGTTTGATATGGCTAAACACAATATTCCTATAACAGAAGATTAATATATATAGAATGTGTTATATCTATATTCATGTACCGGTAACTATATATAAAACTATTCAAAAGTAGTTACAAGGTAGACATTACTGATTAAATATATATAATTTATTTTTGCACAGGTGTCTGGATGTGTTATCATTTGTGAGAAATGCATGTTAGTCAACAAAGATTTGATAAACCTTGAAAAAATAATTTCCAATATGTTCGAGGTATTTATTACATAAGCGGAGCATAATTTAGATTCTCGTGTTAACTATATGTTGAATTAGGTGCGATACTGTCGTTGCAATTAAACTTAGTTCATACACAAATGTGTAAGTTTACTTCCTTCTAAAAATTAATGTTGTCCAACTTCCATATATCGAGTTTATTGTCGACGGGATACATTAGCTACAATACTTTTGGAAGGAGGGGATCGAAATTAATAGTTATTCATATATACGAGAAACACTGTCACATACTCATACATTACACTCTTAAATGATATAAACTTTCCATAACTGCATTATCCCCATGATGAGTTGCGTGCATGAGTTATTTTCCTTTTATTAATTCTATATGTAATCACCATCTTATTATTTCAAGTACAGTTCACTGAAGCAAACACAAAAGCCTATACAATACATTACGTTATTTCTGGCTCTTGTGAATCGCTGAGCCAATATGATAAGTTTGAAGATAGAATACTGATTAAGTCGGGAGTGAGGTGTCTTGCGTTCTGCGCATCCAAATTATCTTTTAAGCTATTATGCATAAACAAGGATTAATTTGTTTCAGAACCGGATTCCAGTATGTTCGAGATGATCCTGATTTTGTGGGAAGCATTTATTTCAAGGCCTTATTTAGAGAATTCACGGACAAATCGTTTAGAACGGTCAAGTCAAGAACAAAGGAGGTGGAACATCTTGGAATGCTAGGTCCTTTCGTCAAAGCCAATGTTGGTGATACTGTTGAAATCGTATTTAAGAATATGGCATCTCATGCATACAATTTTATACCACGAAACTTGGTATTCAGCGATGGTTCAGCGATATCTGATGCACTACCAACCATGCCCGGTCAGGTTCGAATGTATAGCTACACTGTGCCAAAACGATCTGGACCAAATGCTCACGAGCCGAACTGTGTGGGTTCAAGTTATTTTTCGAGAGTCCATCCACTTAATGATACCAACAGCGGGTTGTTTGGACCCATTGTCATATGTAAACCAGGGGTGTTGGATCTCCTTGGTAGAAGAACTGATCAAATAACAAAAGAATTTGCTCTTGCATTTGCTGTCATTGATGAGAACACAAGTAATTATAAAATGCACAATTTTAGATCACGAGCACCTGCTAGAAGCCCTGACAATTACACTGATGCTGCGTTTGTCGATAGTAATAGATATTATACTATCAATGGTTTGATTTACAGCAATGTTCGAGGTTTGAATTTGTACGAAGGGGAAAAATCAGCCTGGTATATATTCGGTGTCGGATCAACATTTGGCATTCACACGGCACATTTTCATGGACAATTATATCTACAAAGTACGTCTTTAGCTGTTAAGAGGGATGTCCTAGAAATATTCCCTGGAACTTATGATACAGTGGAAATGCTTGGATACAATCCGGGTACTTGGATCTTGCATTGTCACGTGAGCTTACATACGGCAAATGGCATGAAAGCAATGTATAAAGTTATACCTCGTCAAAGAGCACAAGGTAACTTTTGGCAAATTTTGCCCATACTGTATTTATTTAATAGATTTTCAAGCCTTAGAAATATTTACACATGCTGTAGCTTAACATATGTTTTTAATATAGAAACAACATTGTTCATTTGAATTATTTGAGAAAGAAAGAATAGTTCAGACTAATATTTACTTTTGAGCCAAAATATAATATTTAGTTCTTAACCTAACGATAATAATTCTTATATGAACACTTCAAACATTTTTAACCTTCAAAATTTCGTTTTCAGAAAATACAGATATCATGCCAACAGATATCCAATACTTACCTGATATGTTTGCATCTATTGGATTTCCAAAGGTTTGTATGTGTTTTTAAATTTAATACATTTTTTCGTTAAAAATCAATTTGTAACGTTTTCAGAAACGATTTGTAACATAATGATAACAAATTGCAATATTGTCCTATAGGTATTTAGTATGTCTAATTTCAAATGATGAAATTAGTGATATTTACAAATGGAATCTGAATTAAATGTTGAAAACCTTTAATAAACAGAACAGAACATTTTTTTTATTTTCGACGTAAGCACATACAGCTTGTCATACAAAAAACATACAGCTTGTCATACAAAAATACAATTAATCAATAAAGGAAAATGGCTCGGAAAAGGTAAATCATATGTACGAAATTAATAACCATAACAAGTATAAAACAAAGACACAGAAGAGACAACATATGTCACATCATTAGAACAGAAAGGTACTCAAGTCGTCACTGGAGAGCTTTAAACTTGATCAAGTTCCTCTCATTGCTGGTGTTGTGGTTTCGAGCACATTTCTATCCAAATGTAAGAAAGTGTGACAGTGTTTGTTTTTCTGGGGGGGGGGGGGGGGAGTGTTGAAGGTTTTTATACACATACACAGTGATCGTGTACTTGCATCTAATAACATATAATATGATCCTGCAGAGAAACTCAGCCTTTTCAGCATCTTATCATTCATATGTAACCGATAAGGGAAAAATCCTGATAACAATAGATTGGACGAGATGGTGCTATTTAATAAAAATATAAAATGTAGATATAAAAATACAAATACACATAAACTAAATATATAGATATATGACGAATTCGTATTTAATTGTTATCTTTAAACCCTATAAAGTGTCCGTCTGTTTTTTGTTGTAGATGCCTGAATATCAACTACACTGACCTGGAATGAAGTCTGAAACGTTCTAATACCTGTTGCACTTGTTAATGTAGAGGCTCTTTTGCACAAAAAATCACACTTTCTGTGTTATCAGGTGCGCTTGTTTCAGCTGAATATTTTTTATTTATATGTTAGTAGAAATTGAACGTTTTCTGTACATTTTTTATCAGGGATTCAGTTCTCATCTTTTAATAAAGAGTTATTACATTTGAAAATAGAATTGATTAAAAATAAATTTGCACTGAAAATATATTCTGACATGCCAAATTTAATGCAGAATTGGTCATCGTATATCTATAAGTAAAATTATTGAATGAAAACCAGATTGAATACTAGGACCTCCAGCACTATAAATAGTGACAATATAAACCATATGCAATACTAGGACCTACAACACGTAGCTTCCATCTCAGCCAAATATTTGGTATGAATGTCCATAAAATGTATCTTTGCCATATATCAAAATTTAACTTGAAAAAAGGTGTTTTATTCTGGCGATTCTATTAAATCTTGTTCTGATAATTTTATCAATATATTCAAAAAATCAATTAACACATCATCTGCTTTATGTCATATATAGTTAAGACATATTGGCAAAATAATATGGCTGGAAAAAGCTCCAAGAAGTAAATTCACAAAAGCAAAATATTCGTTGTCAATGTTCTTTTGTTTTCTTTTCAATCAGAATATTTATTGTAGTTTTTACTTGTTACATAATGTATTTGTTTTGTTATTCATAAAAATAGCTATATATGTATATTATTTGTTAAATAAACATTCCAAATTCATTTATTAACATGCTAGTATATGATTATCAGAAATGAAAGTGCTTAAACAATTCACACACATGTTTACAAACTTGATATTATTTTTCATAATGTATAAGTAGACAAGTTATGTCTGTAAGACATATTTCCCAGCATAATATGTAGCTTAGATTATCCACAAAGTAACGGAATAACAATACATAGCACAATAATTGTATTATATTTCAATTCAACATGCAAAGTGTACAATGAATGGTCAATGGTTTATACATTTCTTTTTCAAAATAATTAGTTTCTGATATACATGTATTAGATATTGAATAAACATAAAGATCATTCGTCATATTGGCTTATTAGTTATCGCTCAATTTTGAATGTTAACATTGTTTTCCTCTTTTTAAATAATGATTGATTTTGAATTTTAACATTGTTTTCCTCTGTTTAAATATTGATTGGTTTTGAATGTTCAATAATGTCCTCTTTCCTCCTTAGATGTTGGTTGCTTTTGAATGCTTACATTACATTTTCGTTCTTGAAATCTTTATGGATTTTTTTATTTTCCACTTTTGCTCATTCGATTTTGATTATATTTCTTTACGTATTGCGCATATTACCATAAAGTAGATCTATATCTATCACTCGACTACATGGGTGTTGATGATTTAAGTACGAATCTGTTTTATGTCCCCTTTAGTTTTTATTTGGTGATATTATTGCTACTTCTCGGTTCCAAATAGACTTGTACGCAAACATGCTCTCAGAATAAGCAAAATACGATCACATATTTTACTTTACATTTACTATTTATTCCGGACAATTAGCATAAGAGTAAAATTATTTGAAACGCCACCTGTGTTTTGTCAGTGAATGTAGTTATGATAAACCTATTTATGATTCATCGTTCATCCGTGTGCACTGCATCACACGCGTATTTGCACACTCTGTCATGATGACAGATAAGTTATTAAAAAAATAAGAAATAAAAAATTGTATAGAGCATTTTGTAATGGGGGGGGGGGGGGGGGGGGGGGGGGGGGATAGATATACATTGTGTGTGATGTATGTGTGTATATACTGTAGAATGAAATTTGAAAAGATGTAGTCGTGCACACGTCAGAAGCTACGGGATTTGTTGATTTGTATGTACAGTCAGTTAGTGATCACCTCTAATAAGCAATCACTTGTCTTAAACAGTCACATATTTTCTATTTACCATTCTTATTATTTTAGTTTTAATCAACATGTATTAAGCCATCTGCCGTAAGTGGTCAGTTTTCCTCTTTCCTTCGAGAGCTGCTTCAAACGGTTTGAGCGTATTTCTCTGTAGATTGGTGCTATAGTAAAGTGTATTTAGGATCATTTTTCCAGATATTATTGACTCTCATGAGAGCAGGGTTACGTTCCGCGAGAGGGCTGCTGCTGTATATGTTGTTATTTCTGGTACTTAGAGTTATGGAGCTGAATCCCTATACAATATAGACTACTGCTGTAGCCGATGCCAGGGATGAAGAAGGTTTTGTTATTTCTGGTATTTAGAGTTGTGGAGATGAATCCCTATACAATATAGATTACTGCTGTAGCTGATGCCAGGGATGAAGAAGGTGTTGTTATTTCTGGTACTTAGAGTTGTGGAGCTGAATCCCTGTACAATATAGACTACTGCTGTAGCATATGCCAGGGATGAGGGAGGTTTTGTTATTTCTGGTATTTAGAGTTGTGGAGATGAATCCCTATACAATATAGACTACTGCTGTAGCCGATGCCAGGGATGAGGAAGGTGTTGTTATTTCTGGTACTTAGAGTTGTAGAGCTGAATCCCTATACAATATAGATTACTGCTGTAGCATATGCCAGGGATGAGGGAGGTTTTGTTATTTCTGGTATTTAGAGTTGTGGAGCTGAATCCCTGTACAATATAGACTACTGCTGTAGTATATGCCAGGGATGAGGGAGGTTTTGTTATTTCTGGTATTTAGAGTTATGGAGCTGAATCCCTTCACACTATAGACTACTGCTGTAGCTGATGCCAGGGATGATGAAGGTGTTGTTATTTCTGGTACTTAGAGTTGTGGAGTTGAATCCCTGTACAATATAGACTACTGCTGTAGCATATGCCAGGGATGAGGGAGGTGTTATTATTTCTGGTATTTTGAGTTGTGGAGCTGAATCCCTGTACACTATAGACTACTGCTGTAGCCGATACCAGGGATGAGGGAGGTGTTGTTATTTCTGGTACTTAAAGTTATGGAGCTGAATCCCTGTACACTATAGACTACTGCTGTAGCCGATGCCAGGGATGAGGGAGGTGTTGTTATTTCTGGTATTTTGAGTTGTGGAGCTGAATCCCTGTACAATATAGACTACTGCTGTAGCCGATACCAGGGATGAGGGAGGTGTTGTTATTTCTGGTACTTAAAGTTATGGAGCTGAATCCCTGTACACTATAGACTACTGCTGTAGCCGATGCCAGGGATGAGGGAGGTGTTGTTATTTCTGGTACTTAAAGTTATGGATCTGAATCCCTGTACAATATAGACTACTGCTGTAGCTGATGCCAGGGATGAGGAAGGTGTTGTTATTTCTGGTATTTAGAGTTGTGGAGCTGAATCCCTGTACAATATAGATTACTGCTGTAGCTGATGCCAGGGATGAGGGAGGTGTTGTTATTTCTGGTACTTAGAGTTGTGGAGCTGAATTCGTAATGAATACTGGTGTAGCCGATGACAGGGATGAGGAATGTGTTGTTATGACTACTGCTGTAGCCGATGCCAGGGATGAGAAGGTGTTGTTATTTCTGGTATTTAGAGTTATCAAGCTGAATCCCTATAGACTACTGCTGTAGCCGATGCCAGGGATGAAGAAGGTGTTGCTGTACACTATAGACTACTGCTGTAGCCGATGCCAGAGATGAGGAAGGTGTTGCTGTACACTATAGACTACTGTTGTAGCAGATGCCAAGATAAGGAAGGTGTTGTTATGACTACTGCTGAAGCCGTTGCCAGGGATGAGGAAGGTGTTGTTATGACTACTGCTGTAGCCGATGCCAAGGATGAGGAAGGTGTTGTTATGACAACTGTTGTAGCCGATGCCAGGGATGAGAAGGTGTTGTTATTTCTGTTATTTAGAGTTATGGAGCTGAATCCCTATAGACTACTGCTCTAGCCGATGACAGGGATGGGGAAGGTGTTGTTATGACTACTGCTGTAGCCGATGACAGGGATTAGGAAGGTGTTGTTATGACTACTGCTGTAACCGATGACAGGGGTGAGGAAGGTGTTGTTATGACTACTGCTGTAGCCGATGCCAGGGATGAGGAAGGTGATGTTATATGACTACTACTGTAGCCGATGCCAGGGATGAGGAAGGTGATGTTATATGACTACTGCTGTAGCCGATGCCAGGGATGAGGAAGGTGATGTTATATGACTACTACTGTAGCCGATGCCAGGGATGAGGAAGGTGTTGCACTTAACTTTGGCCCTCATGAGCAAACTCAATAAAACCTAGTCTAGTTTATTTATTTTCTTGGTTGCGTTATCTAATTCCAAGTGATTAGTTTGGTAGATAACAACGATAGTAGGTATTTAAGATGTTTCTAAAGTTATTTCAATTGATGGGAGATAACTCTGACATTCACCTTGGACTCCGAACGCCGATCTTTTATTGTTGTGTATATAAATTCCTAAAAATGTCCTAATAAGATATTAAAAGTGTCCATTGCAATCTTTGAAATGTATTTTCTACTTAATATCATCTAGATGGTAATTTTGTGTAATACGTTTATAGCTGCACAAATAAGTGGTGTGTTCGAAATTTGGGCTTCCTGAGGTGATTGTATTTTATGTTGTCTATTAATTTCCTATTATTTTATTTGACAGTTTGTTAATTGTTGCCTCTTTATGTATGTATAAATACTACAATGCACATAACCCAATGACCTACTACAAACTGTTTTTATACCATGGTAATAAATTATTTTATATTATTCATTTTTGTTCTGGGTTTTGTTTTATTACATATTGAGTAAATATACGCTTGGCTAACCATCTTTATAACAAGCTTGCAAAATGAAAATGTTTTTTTACGACAAGTGTCGAATGATATGCACTTTTAAGATGAAAAATAACTCCTGACAGAAATTGCCTGTCAGCTGGGAAAGTCAATAGCTTATGGATGAATAAATAAATGAATGAATAAATAAATAAATAAATAAATAAATAAATAAATAAATAAATAAATAAATAAATAAATGAATGAATGAATGAATGAATGAATGAATGAATGAATGAATGAATGAATGAATGAATGAATAAATTGATGAATGAATGAATGATTGAATGAATGAATGAATGAATGAATGAATGAATGAATGAATGAATGAATGAATGAATGAATGAATGAATATTTGTTAAGTTTTTAATTAACACAAAAGGTTATATGACACCAAATGTTATGACATTTCCAAGCCCATTTCAAATATACAAAGACAATTCATTTTCACATATATTGAAGCAAAAGCTCATCTTAAAATGTACAAAGACAATACATTTACACATATATTGAAGCGCACATCTACAAATGCACAAAGACAATACATTTACACATATATTGAAGCGCACATCTACAAATGCACAAAGACAATACATTTACACATATATTGAAGCAAAAGCACATCTGCAAATGTACAAAGACAATACATTTACACAGATATTGAAGCGCACATCTACAAATGCACAAAGACAATACATTTACACATATATTGAAGCAAAAGCACATCTACAAATGTACAAAGACAATTCATTTACACATATATTGAAGCGCACTTCTACAAATGTACAAAAACAATACATTTACACATATATTGAAGCAAAGGCACATCTGCAAATGCACAAACACAATACATTTACACATATATTGAAGCAAAAGTACATCTACAAATGTATAAAAACAATACATTTACACATATATTGAAGCGCACATCTACAAATGTACAAAAACAATACATTTACACAAATATTGAAGCGCACATCTACAAATGTACAAAAACAATACATTTACACATATATTGAAGAAAAAGCACATCTACAAATGTACAAAAACAATACATTTACACATATATTGAAGCGCACATCTACAAATATACAAAAACAATACATTTACACATATATTGAAGCGCACATCTACAAATGTACAAAAACAATACATTTACACATATCTTGAAGCGCACATCTACAAATGTACAAAAACAATACATTTACACATATATTGAAGCGCACATCTACAAATGTACAAAGACAATACATTTGCACATATATTGAAGCAAAAGCACATTCACAAATGTACAAAGACAATACATTTACACATATGTTGAAGCGCACATCTACAAATGTACAAAAACAATACATTTACACATATATTGAAGCGCACATCTACAAATGTACAAAAACAATACATTTACACAAATATTGAAGCGCACATCTACAAATATACAAAAACAATACATTTACACATATATTGAAGCGCACATCTACAAATGTACAAAAACAATACATTTACACATATATTGAAGCAAAAGCACATCTACAAATGTACAAAAACAATACATTTACACATATCTTGAAGCGCACATCTACAAATGTACAAAAACAATACATTTACACATATATTGAAGCGCACATCTACAAATGTAGAAAAAAACAATACATTTACACATATATTGAAGCGCACATCTACAAATGTCACATATATTGAAGCGCACAAAGACAATACATTTGCACATATATTGAAGCAAAAGCACATTCACAAATGTACAAAGACAATACATTTACACATATGTTGAAGCGTACATCTACAGATGTATGAAGAAAAATCCAGTTGATACATAACGAGTTTAAGGGTATTCTTATACTCTATGCGTCACCTTACCCCATTCATGATGTCCCGGTGGCTTTGCTCTTGCAGTCAATCATGTAGCACCCTGAATCATTACAAGGGTTAGCCTATTAATAAAACATGGCAAAATACCAAATAGAAGTAGTATGCAGAAACCAGCATAACTATAAATTATAGTAAACATTTACAACTCGAAAACTATATTGTATCTGAAAATAATTAAGTGAAGTTTATTTCAAGAAATTGTGAAACATGATATTATTAACTAGCCAAATGGTTCATGTTCTCCCGTGCTATAGTAAGGCCTAAAAAAGGTTTGTTTCCTGTTACATGCCCAAAAAAATATGGGTCGGTAGGTAGGGATTTTTTTTTTTTTTTTTTTGTCGTTACCACACTCCTTTATTAAATGGAACATCAAAATGGATGAGTTTGTTAGTTTCTATTACATGATTATATATGTCATTTTGGGGGTAGTGGTGTGAAAGTAATATATCTTTTAAATAGTACTCAACTTCAGATATGAATCTGAAATCTGAAGTGGCTATAATAAACCGAGGAAGATGTTTGATATAGGCTATACTGTCTTTGCAAAAATTATACCTTGCACCGTTTCTGTGAGTCTATATTGTCTAGGCGTATGCAGTGATTATTTTATAATGAGATTACCAGCGTCTAAACGACACAGCGCGCCGGTGCGTAAGAATAACTTCGTTGTGAAAATCACCAAAAAGAGCGCGAAATCCGATGCCGATTTTTTGGACATAAAAACTTTTGAGTCGGCAGTTAAAATATAGGGTCGGTCGGGTAACCGGAAACAAACATCTTTTTTTTTTAGGCCTAACTAGCCAAATGGTTCATGTTCTTTAATCTCTCGTGCTATAATACCTAGCCAAGTGGTTCATGTTCTTTAATCTACCGTGATATAATAACTAGCCACATGGTTTATGTTCTTTAATCTCCCGTGCTATAATAACTAGCCAAGTGGTTCATGTTCTTTAATCTACCGTGCTATAATAACTAGCCACATGGTTCATGTTCTTTAATCTCCCGTGCTATAATAACTAGCCAAATGGTTCATGTTCTTTAATCTCCCGTGCTAAAATAATTTTTCAAATGGTTCATGTTCTTGAATTTCCCGTGCTATAATAACTATCCAAATGGTTCATGTTCTTTAATCTCCCGTGCTATAATAACTAGCCAAATGGTTCATGTTCTTTAATCTCCCGTGCTGTAATAACTAGCCAAATGGTTCATATTCTTTAATATCCCGTGCTATAATAACTAGCCACATGGTTCATGTTCTTTAATCTCCCGTGCTATAATAACTAGCCAAATGGTTCATGTTTTTTAATCTCCCGTGCTATAATAATTTTTCAAATGATTCATGTTCTTTAATCTCCCATGCTATAATAACTAGCAAAATGGTTCATGTTTTTTAATCTCCCGTGCTATAATAACTAGCCACATGGTTCATGTTCTTTAATCTCCCATGCCATAATAACTAGCCAAATGGTTCATGTTCTTTAATCTCCCGTGCTATAATAACTAGCCAAATGGTTCATGTTCTTTAATCTCCCGTGCCATAATAACTAGCCAAATGGTTCATGTTCTTTAATCTCCCGTGCCATAATAACTAGCCAAATGGTTCATGTTCTTTAATCTCCCGTGCTATAATAACTAGCCAAATAATTCATGTTCTTTAATCTCCCGTGCTATAATAACTAGCCACATGGTTCATGTTCTTTAATCTCCAGTGCAATAATAACTAGTTAAATTGTTCATGTTCTTTAATCTCCCGTGCTAGCCAAAATCGGCTAGTGACGTGACATAGCATACATGTGAATCAGAGATAGTGACTCAATGACATGACATATATGTTGCAACAGTTAATTCTGAGCATGTTGTCGTAAAACATTTGCCATGGTGTTTATGTAAACTACCACAATAACCAAGATTGGCGTTCAATTTACATTTACTGAACTCATCGCTAAAGATTAATTTCAAATATTCATGGGTGACGTTTCGCTTAATAAACCAAAAAAACAATGAAAAATATATTTTTTTTAAACATTTATTGACCCCGATGCTACTATTACCCGCCTCTTTGAGGGATTAGGTACACAGAATGTTGTGCCCCGCCGACACATGTGTTCATATTTCGTTTACCGAATCACTGACGAGCTGATAGAGAAAATCTTTGGAGCGCGTATTTCTTATATTTTAGGAAAAACAAGTTATTTATTGAATTTGATAAATACATGTAATACGATTACCTGTTAAGGGTACGCGAATCCATTTAATGTCGGCTAATTGAAATTTACTATTGAAGGTGACTTTACAATTTGTAACCATAGCTTGATGAATTTTGACATATTGCTAAATTTATAGTAATGATTTAATCACGGAATGCTAAATATGAACTAACATTAAATGGCTTCATACCGATCCATCATATAAACAGTGAATATCTTTTGTTTAGAAAAATGTGTACTATCATAATGAGTGTTGGTTAACCGCAGTGGGTTGGTGTCTTATAAATCTGTGTACTATCATAATGGGTGTTGGTTAACCGCAGTGGGTTGGTGTCTTATAAATCTGTGTACTATCATAATGGGTGTTGGTTAACCGCAGTGGGTTGGTGTCTTATACATCTGTGTACTATCATAATGAGTGTTGGTTAACCGCAGTGGGTTGGTGTCTTATAAATCTGTGTACTATCATAATGAGTGTTGGTTAAAGCTAGAGCCTGTATGAACCGTTCTCGAGTCCGCTTCCTAGATATAACTAGTACTGAGTGTTGTTTTATGAGAGGTATCTGGTCGAGCTGGTTATCAAACCCGCAACATCTTGCGTGAGCGATCAACTCTATATCCATTACACTACCGCCCCGCTATTGATTCATTAAACTATACAAAGTAAATGCCGAGACGTTTATTTAGTGGTCAATAACGGATAAAGATATATGATCAGAAAACAGCTCCAATTCATGTATTGGTTAATGACGTGGAGCTCTTGGGAGCTTGGGTTCGATCACACGTACCATCGTCAGCCGTCGTGAGATATTTTCTCCACAGGAAAACGTCGGGCGAAGCGTATATCAGTTGTAATAATTGTTCCAAACATCGGTCTATAACTACCAGTAGATGTTGTAAAATGAAGTGTGAACGTATGCTTGCTAGCCATGTATTTTCATTGATTTCAATACAGAGGACAAATATCAAATTATTAGTAGAGCGCGTGTTCCAGTGGTAGAGCCATCGAATCTAAAATCGGAAGGTCGAGGGTTCGATCATCCGTCATAGCTATGTGTGGTGTCCTTGAGCATGCTTAGTACTGACTTTCATAAGTTGTAATAACTTGTTTCATAAACGAAGTAAAATAAATAAGTTTAATCCAAATATCATCAAATTATGTAAGTAGGCATGTGTGTGTATGCTGTGCAAAAGTATAGTTACTAGACATTATGTCACATTAATGGTGAAATGTGTAATAAACAATAGACAGTTATAAGCGACATGTGCTTTCATCTTGATCGTCCACGACGCTTGCTTTTCTAAATGACAAACGTCTGGACATTTTGTTGTTTAAAAAGAAATGTATCTGGATGGTTTGATTGACTGATTTAAACAACTGGCCTACTTCGATGATTTCCATAATATTTCAAATTCATTTAAATGTTACTTCAGTATCCATATTTATCAGATATTTTCTTTTTGACTATCTTGAATAAGATAACTGCAATAACTTTCGACGTTTTTTTTTTTAAAAAAAGTATTTAAGCATAACCTTTGCGGCGATGTCTTTGTCAAAGCCAATCAGATCTAACTTCCAGATTTAAACTAAAGATTGGCGACTTTTATATACAAACGCACATATACATTGTTTTTTTTCGTTTCAACAAATAAACCTTATTTTATATCACTTTTAATTCATCATCCGGCGTTGTCGGCATAGCTCGTACAAACTATTAATTTATCATCCGGCGTTATCGGTATAACTCGTACATACAATTCCGAATAACTTTCCGGAAACATTTAAATAAATGTAAATTTTCACATGACACTATTTCTGAAACGTGCATATCTACATGATTTAAATTAAAGAGTGCCGGGCCCGATTAGCGCAGTCGGTTACGCGTATGACTATCAATCCAGGGGTCGTGAGTTCGAATCCTCGCTCGGCAACAGTCTCCGTGATGAATGATATACGACATTGTGTCTCATTATCATTCGTCTCTCACCGCTGATTCAAGTGGGAAATATATCAGTTACTTATGGACATGGGGTGTGCTCGAGTACTGGTAACCAGGAAATAGTGGTTAGGTTAACTGATCGTCTGTTAGCCCTCGATGGCATTAAAATGACGCTTAATTTTCAATCAATCAATCAAATTAAAGAAGAAGAATGAGAATAAGAAAAAGAAAAAGAAGAAGAAGCTACCGTTCGAAAATATAAACTGTTAGTATTATTTAAATATGACGATTTAAGTTACAATGTTTGAAGATTTAAGTTACAATGTTTGAAGAATAAAACAGCTATGTCCATATGCTGATTTTAATACGTGCATATGTATAGAAAATGTTTTGTGGTTATCATCATTTGCATGCGTCCCTTTATTAAATAAGAGATGGAACCACAAATCTCACATATGTGGTCACATACTACATGAGCTGTCAAATATATTGTTTCCAAATGACTCCGCTAGTTTTATAAAAAAAATGTTAATTTCTTTAAAAAAAGAAGCTTCAGATAGTTGTATTTTAAAACAAATATGTTAAGCGGGGCAATATTGTAGTGGATGGAATACCTGTCGCTCAAGCCAGAGGTTGCGGGTTCGATTACCTGATGCGGGCTCGAGAGCGATTTCAGCTTTCCTGGTAATAAAGCTTAAATAGATATGTTCAAGTGTTTCTATGGTGTAGTTGTAAAGACTGGTTTGGTGCGTGAACATCTTCTGTGGTGAAAGTTGTAAAGACTAGTTTGGTGCGTGCACATCTTCTGTGGCAATAGTTGTAAAGACTGGTTTGGTGCGTGAACATCTTCTTTGGTGATAGTTGTAAAGACTGGTTTGGTGCGTGCACATCTTCTATGGTGATAGTTGTAAAGACTGGTTTGGTGCGTGCACATCTTCTGTGGTGATAGTTGTAAAGACTGGTTTGGTGCCTGCACATCTTCTGTGGTGATAGTTGTAAAGACTGGTTTGGTGCGTGAACATCTTTGTGGTGATAGTTGTAAAGACTGGTTTGGTTCGTGCACATCTTCTATGGTAATAGTTGTAAAGACTGGTTTGGTACGTGCACATCTTCTATGGTGATAGTTGTAAAGATTGGTTTGGTGCGTGAACATCTTCTGTGATGAAAGCTTAAATAGATATGTTCAAGTGTTTCTGTGGTGTAGTTGTAAAGACTGGTTTGGTGCGTGAACATCTTCTGTGGTGAAACCTTAAATAGATATGTTCTAGTGTTTCTGTGGTGATAGTTGTAAAGACTGGTTTGGTGCGTGAACACGAGTGCAATGATTTTCATCAATTTCGAATCAACAGTATGATATCCGCCAAAGTACGATGTTAAGTGTTGTTTACATATGCATTCTGACCATCAACCAAGAAAATGCCCCTGTAGGGCGGTCTTCGTGTCATAAGTTATGCATTTTATTATAATTGATGTGTTTATTTTTAGCTTATAATATCAGTATGCAAGTCGCCAAAGTTCAGAGTAGAACAATACATAACTTTCTTATAGATTTCAAAAGTGCTCATTATCATACAAAACATATACATGTACATACAGTTGTGATGTTAACAAAAACATAGTTGTAGATCACAATGACGGATCTACTTTTTAAACCAACAGGCATACGCCCCAACCTCCACCCACTTAGTTCCCATATTTTATTAAAATCCACTATATTTAAACTGAAAAACATATGTGACCGTTTAGAATTTGTGTTGCGCCCCTCTAAGTCCGCGCCCTCTAATGGTTATAAACAAAATAAAACATAATAATACAAACAGTAATATTTCGTCAAGCAATATGTGTATATCAATAATGATTAAGATACTTTAGATGGACAGTGATAAATCCAATAATAACGTGATTTGCCTTTTAATTCAAGAGTCGGCGTTTCGGAATGTTTACTTGTTCAATCATTCATATAATACAATTTAATTAGCATGCATATACATACCATTGTGTGGCAATAAACCACGTGAAAAATATATATACCATTTGACAGATCGTTTAAAAAATCGGCAGCTCTTGGTAGGATGCGTGAACGGATCGCAGTATGATCTCCGCTTAGACTTGATAGGATCAATCAGAACTGAATACCGTCTGAATACACTTTTTGGAAAATGGCTGGAGTTATCTGTATTGTCATTCAGAGCATATGTCTTTTAATACTGTTTGTACCGGAAGTACATTCGACCGGAATAACTCGGCACTACTTTCTGGCTGCAGTTGAACTTGATTGGAACTATGCACCGACTGGGATGAACATGTTCAATAATGACTACAGGTTGGTGGAGGATTTCTAGTAATATATGTGTTTACCTTTTTTTATTAAAGAGCGAGAGTGAGAAAGAGAGAAACGATAATAAAATTACACAGCACATAATGTTTCAATAAATGGTTCAATAAGTATATAAATTATATGATTGGATCTGCCGAAAAAGGCCAACCGGTAATATCAATCAACGTTACATGTTGCAAATGTAGTGTGTTTTTTTCTGAGGGGGGAGGGGTTAAGTAAGGTTCAATCTAAACAAATCGATTTGCGCAATATGTCCTCATGTTTTGACATATTTACATGGGCAACTCTTCGGGAGAAGAGAAAATATAATTATACATCACCACTGCATTTTTTCTCGTACAACTAGTTTAAGATAGAATGGAGTAAACCTCGAGTCTGTATACCATTATTTTCATTCATAATATTTTTATGTAGACAAGAAACTTAAATCATGGTAATTATTATAGAAACGTTTTTGTTCCGAATATTTTCTAAAACAATAAATTTGTGCGTTTTCAAAAGATGTCGATGATACAACATTAGAACTATATTTTTCTTTATACATTAGTCACGTACATGTATTTTTTTTATTACATCACGCTGATTCGAAAAATTGAAAGACAATACGCGACATGTATGGCCATCTTTGTCAGAAACTAAAATATGTATTTAAACTTTAACAGTTCTATCGGTATAATAGAAAAATATAAGTTTATCTCATTTTGTTTTGTTGTAAAATATTGTTAATAAGACTTTTAAAAACTAACATGTTTTATACAAAAATGATAATATTATCTTAATTACGAACATTCAGATTGAAGATATAAATACCCATATGGGCGTTTATGTATAAAAATGAGATTTTGGTTGATTCAAACCAACATTACGCTCGATATCAACTTGGGGAGTATGGGTGCCGGGGAACACACCGTGTCAATATATGCCATCTCGCAGAAACTTTTCGTCTTGCATGATAATATAATGCCCAACTTTATAATATTTTGAAATAAGGTTACTTGAATGTGTAGTTAATGTAATTAGTTATGTAACAGATAGTGTATAATGTATACGGTAAACTCATACCAACTGGGAATATCGCATGGTGCTTTGTTTGTGGCAGTTATAATGTGCCAAACAGATGAATATTTTGTTTAGTTCAGTCACGTGTAAATACATGTGAAACGTATAAATTTATCACGTGTGGCAGTTAATTAGGCAATTAACAATCAGTACAAATATAATATTTATACGATATAATAATAATAAATCTGTAACGTTATCTGTTTGTATTTTTTGCTTGGTACGTATGCATGTAGCCTTGTGTGATTACAGCATAGATAGGGAGCATTTCAAAAATTTGGGGGCAATTTGTTATACTTATTTTACACAAGAAAGTTGTCGTGATTTGTATGTGTTTTACCATTGTACATGAATGCCTACACGTGTGAGTGTGTACATCCAGAGACGGGATATGTGTATGCATGTGAGCGAGTGTATGCGTGCGTGCGTGCATGTGCGTGCGCGCGCGAATATTTGTTTTTGTATTCTTGCCTATATGTTTGCCTTACTGTAAATATGTTTATACACGTTGTTTACAAGCATGCATGTGGTGTTTGCGTGTATGTATATATGAGTCCGTATGCGTAATTGTGTGTGAGTGTACGTGAGTCTTTGTGTGTGTATATATAAGTCAACTTTTCTTTGATGAATGTTCAGTATAAATTCCTTGTGTAAATATATTTAAGTTTATTTTTATATTATAACGCTTACGTAATATTCGCTTCATTTGAAAACGGAAATCGCTCCAACTCATATATGATACTACTATTCTCAAATTTTATATACTTGTGCTATTTATTTGTTTTTGTTATTTTGCTCTTCTCTTTGCTCATATACTTTTTTCTATGTGTCGTCTTGGTGTGTGCGGGCCTGGTGTCCATGTTGACAGTGAGGTAGTATCGATGGTAGCCTTAAGTATTTCATTTTTGTTGTTGTTGTTACTCCCAAATGGAGGGCTACTATTGGTCAATTTCGTGGTGGCATTACAATAGTAGCAAGCGGAAAAGTTCACATGAAAGCATCCATATCAATGCTCTATCTATTATTGATACTGGGGCAACTCTGTTACAAATGCCAACATAATCTACATTTAGTACTACGTGAATTTGTTCAAAATATAGAATTTATGTTTATTTTACTTTTGATTTTGTTAGAAGCTTGGGACATTGAAACAAACCCAGGTCCTGGCAATGAATCTCATAGTTTGTCCTTTTTTCATTGCA
Organism: Panopea generosa; assembly: GCA_029582155.1. Taxonomy (NCBI): domain Eukaryota; kingdom Metazoa; phylum Mollusca; class Bivalvia; order Adapedonta; family Hiatellidae; genus Panopea; species Panopea generosa. Next base: position 51,640,877 of record CM055897.1, read on the forward strand.
ATATTAGAAGTATAAGAAATAAGATTGATTATATATTAGACACTCTTTTAGATTTTGATATTTTATCATTTACTGAAACGCACTTAAATACACACGTCTCTAATGAGTTATTGAAACTTAGTTATAAATTTGATGAACCTTACTGCAAATATAGAACAAATCATGGTGGGGGTATTTTGATATATTTAGCAAAGAATATAATTCATTCAAGAGTTTCAAATTTGGAAACATTTTGTAATGAATCTATCTGGGTTAAGGTTAAATCGGGACAAGAAAAATTTCTATTAGGCGTATTTTATAGCCCTAAAACAACTGATGCAGACTTCTTTAACAGCCTTAATAATAATATCGAAAAAGCTTATGAAATGTCCAAGAATTTAATTTTACTTGGAGATCTTAATGCATATTTGCTTAACAATAACTTTCTTAATTTAAAGAATGTACTTTACCAAAACTCTTTAATGAACGTTATTACTGAACAAACGAGAAATAATGCTATACTTGATCCAGTAATCATCCCTTACGATTTATCTTATCTGAATGCAGGTACTATCCGTGTACCTCCTGATATTAGTGATCATAAAGCTACTTTCATTATTTTACCTTTTTTATATTGTACTGATTATACTTATGAAAGATCAGTATGGCTCTATGATAAAACTAACTTTGAGTTGTTAAAAAATAAAATAGAAAATTTTGATTGGCAGTGTCTGTCAAACTGTAATTTAAATACAGCATGTGAGTTGTTTACAGAATCTTTTATGAAAATAAAAAGGAATGTATACCATTTAAAATTATAACTGTACGTCCTGATGATCAACCATGGTTTGATTCAAAATTAAGGAAACTTTGTCGTATAAGAGATATACTTAAATCTATTGCAGCAAAATCGGGCAAATCAAAAGACTGAAATAAATATAAAAAATCGAAATAAAGTTAATAACCATAAAAATATACCAAAGAACATTTCTTAAATAATTTAAAGTTAACACTTAACGATTTACAAACAAATGACAAAAGAAGTTTTTTGAAAATTATTCGCTATTTTGTCAAAGGAAATAATTCGTCATCAAGTATACCTCCTTTAAATGATTTCATTAATGCTAATATTTTACATATAACAAATCAGAATAAAGCTGACTGCTTTAATGATTATTTTGCTTCAATATCCACTGTGAACGATACTGGTGTTGTTTTACCTGATATTGTATACAAAACTAATAATTCCCTTTCACATTTTATAATAACTGAGGTTGATATATCTGAACTTATTGGTATTATACCAGTAAATAAGGCCTGTGGTCATGATATGATCAGTCACAGAATGCTGAAATCTGTGTCGAAAGCTATTTCAAAACCACTTTCAATTTTATTTAACCGTTCTTTAAGTGAAGGTATATATCCCGATTTGTGGAAGATTGCAAATGTCACTCCTATTTTTAAAAAGGGAGACAAGTCATTGGTGTCAACTTACAGACCTGTGTCTTTACTTAGTTGTGTCGGAAAACTTTTTGAAAGGCTTATCTTTAAGAATATGTATAACTTTTTTCTTGATAATAATTTGATTACCAGTTTAAATACAAGTCAGGTTTTTGCCAAATCACTCTACTACCTATCAACTAGTAGACATATATCATCACATTTGGCAAACCGTTGATAACAAACAGTATTCATGTATGGTATTTTGTGACATATCGAAGGCTTTTGACAGAGTCTGGCATAAGGGTTTACTATTTACACTACAGGAAAACGGTATTAATGGTCAACTTTAAGAATGGGTTTCTGATTACTTAACAAATCGATCCCAACGGGTAGTTTTTCAGGGTACATATTCTAATTTAAAATCCCTTAATGCAGGAGTGCCTCAAGGATCCGTTCTTGGACCTTTATTATTCTTAATTTATGTTAATGATATAGCTAACAATTTACTCAGATTGACACGTTTGTATGCTGACGACAGTTCATTATACTATTCAGCCTCATCAGTAAGTGATATTGAAGGTTTAATTAATCATGATCTTTTAATAATATCCCAGTGGGCTAAACAATGGCTAGTAGTAAATTTCAACCCTAACAAAACCGAAGCTATGTTTTTTTATTTAAGAGATAACAATTACTTACCTTATATAACAGTAAATAACGTAGAAATTCAATTTGTAGAATCTCATAAACATCTAGGTGTAACTTTAAGTAAAGACGGAAAATGGACCGATCATGTTGATAATATTTTAAAATCTGCTTCAAAAACGATAGGTATAATGCGTCGCCTTAAATACTCACTCGGTCGAAATCCCTCAATCAAATATACTTTTCGTATGTTCGACCAATTCTTGAAAATTCCTCTCTAGTCTGGAACAATTGCACTGATCAAACATCGAATTCACTCGATAAATTACAAAATGAAGCTGCTCGTATAGTCACTAGCTTAACCAGATCAGTATATATTGAAAGTTTATATATAGAATGTGGATGGGAAACTCTTTCTTATCGCAGAACATTACAGCCATATTACTTTATGTATAAGGTTAGCAAAAATATGGCTCCATTTTACATAGTTGATTTGTTTCCACCAACTGTTAATGAAAAAACAACATACAATTCAAGAGACATCACTATACCGTTTTCAAGAACTGAAATCATGAGAAATTCATGTATACCTTCCTCAATTATATTATGGAACCACTTAGATAACAACTTTAAGTCTGCCGCTTCTTTGACTGCGTTTAAACACTCCACGAGAAAACAAAATATTATGACAATACCTCAACACTTTTATTATGGAAATAGAAAATTTTCAGTTATATTAGCAAGATTAAAAAATAATTGCAGTAATTTAAATAATGACTTGTTCCGTAACCATATTAGAACCGATTCTTATTGTCCACTTTGTGGTAATATTGAAGATGCTGAGCATTATTTTTTCAAATGCACAACGTACAGAACCCAAAGATTAACATTGTTTAACTCGACAAGATCATTTCACCCTCTAAGTACACATCGCCTTCTATATGGAGATGAAAGACTATCTCATGTTAGCAATATTATTATAGTCAAAGCGGTACAATACTATATCAAAGAAACTAAACGCTTTGCATAATCCCATTTATGTTTTTCTGTCTTGTAATTAACTGTACTATATTACTCTGATATTGTGAATTATTTAACTATTTTGCCCATTGTATATAAATGTTAAGGTGCATAGAACACCAAAGTTTTGTTTTTATTTTTGTGCTTTCTTATTTACTAATCTGATTTTCTCACTGGGGTGCTACCGAAATGTGAACACAGGACGCATGCGTATGGACGACATAAAGAAGAAATGATATATGTTTGTTTTACTATGTATTACTTTCTTTCCTACCTTTTCTTATTCTCAAATTATTGGTTAAGAAATATGTTTTAAAATATGTCATTTTGATATTTAATGTAAACATTGTAAAAAATGTAGGGGACGGGCGGAACCTAATGTTGAAAGAACTTGTGGCCCAACCCTATTTCATGTTGAAATAAAATATGTTTAAACTAAACTACAATCGCAGACGATATTTCCCAGCGGCGGCTACAAGGTAACATTTAAATAAAACATCATATAACCCAATAAAAAAACAGAAAAGAAACTAAAGATATATAACACTTTATTTCCAGAACTCAAGGCTTAATAAATAATGTATTTTTATTAAGGCTATTAGATACAACTGTCTTAAAATTTTCAACAACTCTGCAACAACGGTTGGTTTATTGTTAAACTGACGAAATATTTTGAGGTAAAAAAGTTAAAAACCCGCCTTTAATCTCCCGATTTGGACAAATAAAAAAGCGATACTTCAAGGAAATACCTACACAGTGTAAAAGCTGACGTCATTGTAAAGGTTTCGTCTATACGAATGTTTAAATGTGTCAACATTTAAGAAGGTCATATAAATCCACGTTTGTGTCTGAATTTAAACGACGTTTACGTGTAAGGCTTGTGTATTTACATTGTCTCACGATCGTCATTCGCATATATATATAAGGGGCATTAAATAAATTCTATCATTAATTATCTTCCGTAGAAACAATGTTGCGTAAGAACATGAAAAACTCGTTCAATTGTTTGTGAATGTTTATTCAATACACCTGGGAATTCTCAATTAAATCCGATGAGACTTGACCAAGATGTTCGATGTTGAATTATACACACTCAAGTACAGTGGCTATATTTCACTGAAGAAAAATTAAAAATAAGAGCTTAGTAATACATTTAAATCCGAGTTTCTTTGCAGTTATCGCCAAAAGAGATTAATTCTGATTTGTGTCGTATACATGATAGTTCTACCGTGACATGAAGAACAGTTTTTCGTTGAGTTAATAAATTTAAGGGGAGTCAGCATAGCCTGCAAAAAGATAACCGCCAAGGTAGACCTGTTGTTGCAGCAACAAAATAAAACATTTGTGCTGTTAGAGCTATGGTAGAAGCAGGTGGATGGTATACTGTTTCCCAAACAGCTTATAGTCTAGGCATTTAGAAGGCACCGTACATCATATTCTTGACTAACTGTTTAAAAAGAAGATTTTTGCTAGGTGGATCACCCACTTGCTGACACCTGACCAAAAGGTCAAGCGTTTAGATTGTGCTAAAAAAACTTCTGGGAAAAAAATGTTTACAGGGGATGAAACTTGGGTTTATTAATTTGAGCCCCAACCTGCATTAATAACAAACAATGGCTTGGTAAAAATCAGGCTAGGCTGATAGTCATAGCAAAGAAGACATGAAGCGCCAAGAATGTTTTATATGCCATTTTCTTCAATTCAAGAGGTCCTGTTGTAAAACTTCCTTGCAAAGAGGGTAGAACAATTAAAGGCAAGTTTTACAAAGATAAAGAACTGAAATCTGTAAAAAAGTTTTATCAAAATAAACGCCCAAGTACAGCTTATTCATAACAATGCTTCTGCCCACAAAAGTAAAAGTGTACAATCTTTCTTAGAACAAGAAAATGTTATTCAGGTTGAACACCCCCGTATTCCCCTGACTGAAGCCTCTGTGACTTTTTCCTACTTCCCATGCTAAAAAATTGCTCGCAGGTAAACGCTATGCTACCAGAAGAGCAATTGGGTCTGCACTTTTTCAGTGTCTGAACAGTATATCAAGGGGAGACTACTTTGTGGCATACAGGTCGTGGACAGCAAGACTTCAAAAGTGTGTATCTGTGCAGAGGGAATACTTTGAAGGGTTGGCCTGAAAAAGATCCCATTCCTGTGAAAATTAATAAATATTTGAAGACCAGTGACAGAATATATTGAATGCTTCTCGTATTATTAATTGAGGTCTGACGTTTTGTTGGCACACCTGCTTTTAGCTGACAACATTGATAATATAGTTGGTTGCTGTTATGTATATACTGGTTTCTGTTGTTGTTAAAGTTTTAAAAAAACATACTGGCGAGGCTGCATTTATAATACAGTCATCCCTAACTCTTATTTGAGAAATGCATACTTTTGTTGCTGTGTTGTTTATTTTGGGAGAGAGAAAGTATCCACTGATCAGTGGTCTAGTGGTAGAGAGTTCACTTCATATGCAGAATGTTGTCGGGTCTATCCCCGGTCGGGTCATATCTAAAACATGAAAAAATGGTACAAGAAACTTACTCGCTTGGCGCTCAGCATTTAGAGAATAATTCTAGGTCAGGTCGACCGGTTGTTATCATAATATGACTGGATGTGGTTACATACCATGTGTCTGCGGCATGGTTCTCCAATATGGCATGGAATTTATGCTAAAAGGGCACATACGTTCTTATACTTATACTTTTTTCACAGGGTATTTTTTAATGATATTCTTCAATATTAATACACAACAAACCTTTATTTTATATGATATAGAGCAAAAAAGTAGAACACGTACGTTCATTTATTAAGAGGAAAAAGAAACGCAGAGTAAATTTCAGAGACAGATGAAAGTATTGTACGTGGTATTTAGTTTTAAAATATGTCATTAATGACTTTATTAACATGATCATTATTACTGACAAAACCATTAATGGAAAACCTTCACATGCATACACTTAAACTGTAAATAGTGCATGCAGTAGTTTGACAATTTGGCCATAAAATTCCCCCGGCGCTTCAGCATCCTTCCAACATTTAGTCAAACCTTGTTACCAAGTTTTGTATAGATCAGTTCATTATAATCGTGTTTCAATAACTTGATATTACTCGTAATGTTATCGATGCTGAATAAAATAATTCTTAAATAATTTAATTATCGACCCAGATGGTATTGGATATTAATTTATTAAAATAGCTTTACAATTAAAACGAAACATTCAAAAATGACAATAACATTTTGTCTCATTTTATGTATTTTTCTCTTTATGCTGATGTGATATCAAACCCCAATCATAAATGTGTCAGATGTTCATGGGCGTGTGTCGACGTCTGTATTCAACAAGTAAAACAGCAGTATGATATAACAGGGCATCTACAATAGTTAAAGAACATTATACATCAGTAGTTGTAATTAATCATTGCATTTACTCAACAAAATAAGTTAAGGACCTTTTATTTCCAATAGATGTTAAACTGAAATGATTTTTTTCTTTAAATATTTTATTTCTCATTATACACATACACGTATGAAAATAAGTTAGTTTATGTAGAATGTAAAAAAAGGGTAGTTATGTTAAAGAGAAGAAGAAATGTAACACTCTAAGTATGTTGACGTCATTAATTTAGTTGTAATTTTTCCGTTATGTTATCCAAGTTTTTCTTTTGCCGTTGCAATTATTCCCTCTATATTTCCTATGTGTTTTAAATATTTTATAAAATCAATAAACATGGGAATTGTTTTTGCATACTTTTTTTTTTGGAAATGAAATATTTAGCATAAAACAATATAGTATTTAACAAATTTGAATTACTGCTCCATTTAGTACATTCAAGAGATATTACCATATAATTCAACCATATTGTTTACTGCTTCTCGTTAAGATATACTTCAACATGTGTCAAAAAAGCTCTAGAAAATCGACATTCCCAAAAGCGATGTATATTTGTTTCAACATTCATAGCACAGAATTCACATTAACTTGTATTACATATGTTGCATTTATACAGGAATTGGCTGTTAGGTATAATTCGCATTATATATTTGTATTGAAAAGCGCGTAATTTTGTATCTATTAGTGATCTGAAAGGTACGGTGTGTACAACTTTCCAGTTAATGTTCGTATGTTGTAATATGAGGTTTGATTATCATATTATTTTGTGTGTTTTTAGTTGTCTATTGTATAAACGTTTATTTGGACTGTTAAGGTTTCGGATTTGTTGCAATAAATTCGTTTCTTCATTATTATCAGCTTTATTGTTTGATTTCAGGTTTTGTTTCCACACCGTTGTGATGCTTTCAAATAAAGTATAATATGTTAAAAAATCTGATTTTTTAAGTATGTACTTAGCTTTAACATATTGGAAGGTATAGAATGTTTTTTGTCTATCATCAAATACTTGTTTGATGTACTTGGTACCTTTTGAAAGCCATTCTTTATAAAATAAAGTTTTGTTTTTGTTTTTTATGTACGAGTTGTTCCATAATATCTGGTTGTTTAATGCTTCTGGATTATTTTCAAAGTTTATCTTTGACCAAGATTGTAATATTTCTAATAAAAATATGGGAATCTGGTGATTTTATGTTTTAGTATATTCATTTTCATTTGAATTACATTGAAATATTAATTGTCCCCCTAATTTATCTAGTTTGTTAATGTATATATGTTTCCAATTCCCATCATTTTCATTATCTATTATTCTTTTAACCCATCCCGTTTTAATTGCTTTTATAAACATATTTACATCGATCTTTTTCAGACCCCCATTTTCGTAGTCTTGTATTATTGTTTTTTCGACTAATTTTGTCAGGTTTACCATCCCATAAATAATCGTATATACTTTTATTGATTAAACTAATTAATTCTGTATTTGGATTTTCTAGGACTGTAAGAGGGTATATACGTTTTGGTAATGCAAATGTTTTGATAACAGTTATATTTCCAATAATTGATAGATTATATCTCTTCGATCTTTTTAAACAGTTTGAAAACTCTTGTATGTTTTATATTAAATTTAATTCATGATATTTGCTTCTGTAGTTTGAAAAAAAAAAACAATTCCCAATGTAGATGAACATTCTGATGTCCATATAATTTTTTTTGTACCAAATGTTTCAGTAGAGTTTTTTAAAGATCCCGATCTTAATAAATAGCTTTTTTGTTGTTTAATTTTAACCTGATATTCTACTAAAATCATTTAGTCTTTTTATCAGAGATGTAAACGTTTTATATGACCCATCGATCATAAAAGTGACATCATCTGCAAATGCTGTAATTTTAATTTCCCTATTATATATGTTTATGTATTTTATATTTTAGACTTATATAGTATTTCTATAATTAGTATAAATAAATATGGTGACAGTGGACATCCTTGTCGTACTCCTCTATTTATGTCGAAAAACTCGGACATGTGTCCGTTATTAACTACACAACTTTGTGCATCGTTATAAAACAGTTTAATCCAATTTATTAAAGAATAACCAAAATTAAAATATTCAAGAGCTTTAAAAATAAAATCATGATCTATACTATCGAATGCTATCGGCAAAAAATATAAGATCTGGTTTGTCTTCATTGAAATGATATTGTCATAGATTTTAAAAACAAATTTAGAGCTGATCCGATACATATGCCAAAGGAATGCTAATACAACTATTGGCAATATATAAAAAAAAAAACAATACTAACCTTAAAAATATATATTATATTTACACTTATTATCAAAAATAAATGCATATTTAAAAAATAACATTTTTTAACCACAAAATTTTATTGTTCTTATCTATCGATTTAAAACTTAACCATGTTTTATTCAACATCCAGCTTAATTGTAAAAACTGTTTTTACAACACCCTCTTGAACTTGGCCATCCTCCGATTATCAAAAATCACTCAAGTAAAACGCCTACAATTAGGTGTGAAAAAAAAGGATATTTTGCTTTAAAATCCTCTTAAGCATAAGATTATTTTACAATTGATCATATAATCAATTTACTACTCCAAAACAAGAAAACTATTTTGGGGTTAAAATGCTTCTTTAACAAAATTTAAAATACAATGTTTTTAAAAACATTTATAAAGAAATCTCTAAAACTAAGTTAACATCGCAAGTTTCAGAAAACCGTTTTCAGTAACCTTTTTTATGTTTGTCTACAGAACAGTTTTATATTTGAGTTTAGTAGAATTTATGTAGGGTGTCTTTCTCAAGTTATATTTTGGAGTATACATCTCGCTAACTGCTTTATGTAGTTTTTATTACAAGGTTTTTATAACAAGGCAACAGAGCACATCCGCCAACTAGATGTTTTGTTATATATTTTTGCTTGTAATTGAAGAAATATGTTTTGACATAAATTCACGTATTTAGAAACATGTTATTGCAGATGGGTTATGCTAAATATACACGAATTACAACAAATTTAAATCAATGAACTTAATTGACCATGCCTTTGGTGTAATGAACTACTACTCTTGTATACAGATGTCCACAAAGACACGCATCTAAAATACAATAACGTTCTTTAGCTATATATGTAGTTAACATTAAACGTATGTTCTTAATATCCGACAACAAATATATTAACAATATTCCGGACAATCAAAATTTGACGTGATACAATGATTATACCGGACAACCAAATATATATTACGTGATAGGTTCATACACTCAAATATGTTCTGTGCACTGAACAATCAAGTTTGTGGCATAATACATCTCATATCTGCTTTTAAATTATTCGACTATATTAGGTGAAGGTCATCACGTACTCAAACGGAAACAAAAATAATGTGACGCAACAATGACACTCATGCTAAGATATAAACAATTGAAATAAATCATAATCAGTTTTTTCTAAGTTATATATTTATGACAAGCTACATTTCAATATATTAATGGATTTATGGGATCTTGGAGATAAAAAAAAACAAGCGAGAGAAAACATTTGATTTTCTCAAAAGTACACAATTTTCAATTTATTTTCTTGAAGACATTTTACAGATACAGATATTACTTTATGCGTACTCAGTTTTGCACGATTTTAGCAATTTTCTAGCTAGTCTAGAGGTGTACCTATTCTGTTAAACAATACTTTTCAATTGTAAGTACATTCCGTGGAAACAGATCAAAAAGGTAATACAGTTATTTTAAATATTACTTTATGCAATAAAACAATAACAACATTGATGTCCACATCCCCAATCTAAACAACAACAAAAAAAAAAAAAAAACGATTCTGTTTGATGATACTCTTATTGATACTATTCTAGCAACTGATTTTTGAACATCATGGCTGGAGACTTTAATGTAGCTTTGGATCCTGATACAGACTGTCTGAATTAATATAAATATCACAAATGCTCAAAAAAGCATCCATGATTTGTTTATTGAATGTAATTTGACAGACTGTTGGCGTAATCAACATTACGAAGAAAAGAAGTTCACATGGTTTAAAACAAACTTTCAAAAGAAAGCAAGACTTAATTCTTTTTTAATTTCAACATGCTTAAGCATGGATATTGATACTGTATATATAAAACCAGGACATAGAACTGACCATTCGTTCTTATTTGCTTATTACTAGAATTTGGAAATTTTGAAAACGTAAAAATATATTCATGTGGAAAGTCAACAAGTCATTTTTAAAAGAACTTAACTACGTAGATAAAAAATAATAACTGCAATAAATCTCGCAAACCTAAAATATGTGAAAGAAACATTTCATAACGACATAAATAATATTCCAAACGAGGCTTTACAATGACATTTAAGTGAACAGTTTTTTCTAGAAGTATTATTATTTGAAATACGAGGAGTAACTATTTCTCTTCCTTCTTATATAAAACGACAACAAGATCCAAGGGAAGCGATCATATACAATGAAGTTGAGTACCCAGAAAAATAAATCGCACAAAACCATACTTTAATAGAATAAAAAAGGAATTAATAGATATATGCAAAAAGAAGAATTAAGGAAATTATAACGGGCAAAGTGGGCGCAAGAAGGAGAAATGAACTCTAAATATTTTTGCAATTTAGAAAATAGGAATTATACATCTAAATTAATGTTACAACTTCAGGTTTTTACTGGTCATATTTTAAACAAGTTGGCTACTTTTAAAAAACACCCAATAGTTATGTCTTATAAAGGAGGTATCAATTACAAATTGGAATCAGAAGGGGGAAGACATTTAATATGGATATAGTTTTATTTACGGAATATAACATCATTTAAGTTTGATATAAAATGTTAATATTCATTTGCAATATAATTTTAACAGAACATAATAAATTGAGTATGATAACAAATGTGAAGTTTTTAATCTGATGGCACATAAGAGTAATTAGACATTATGATAATGGCATATAATGGTGAATTATAAAACAATAGAGCTCGCAGTTTGCGTGAACTTTATGAGCAAACTTCTTCCAGCATAGTATTGCAAACAAACTTCTATAGAACAGAACAGAACAGAACATATATTTTATTAAACTTAAGCATTACAGCTCATCGTCATACATATATACAAAATCAATACATACGTTGAAATAAGGTGGTATATGAATACCGTTTCATTAAGTTGATAGTTTGTGAGAGTGTTATCTTGGTATTTATAAACAATCATACAAAATTATTTTAAGCATAAACTCAATACAAATTTAAATTACAATAAATACAATGTATTCTACATTAAAACAGTTAAACGAGAATCCCTGAGTTTGAAACCCTTAATACAATAAGTTGCAAGTTTGTTTAAAATCGATTTGTTGTCAATATTAAGAAGGTTAATAAATTTAAACATGCTTGGATGAGTTGAATAATATTTAGGTATATATAATTTTCTCAGATCATTATAAAATGGGCAAATTAGTATGAAATGGTATTCGTCTTCGATGTCATTTAAGTCACAACATTAACATTTTCTTTGGTCTCTTGCAATTTTTTGATGTCGTCCTGTTTCTATAGCTAGTTTATGTGATGATAATCGTATTTTAGCTATAGTGTTTCTATATTTTACATTTTCTAAACATAAATAAGTAGAAGGCTCAAATGTCTGTTTTAAATGTCTGTATATATATAAAGATGTACATGTGACCATACATTCCCTCCAATTTGCAATGTATATATCTCTAAGCCTAGTCCGTAATAATGGTATGAAACAGTTAATATTGACTGATTCGGGAAACATCCAAACGTCTGCATAACCTGCATTATGTAAAATCGATCGAACTTTAAAGGCCCAATTTTGAACATTGTGATTTTCATCAATTTCCCTTCTTTGACTATGTATTATTGACCGTAGAATACAATTATCTTGCTTATTCCCATGTAATTTAATAAAGTAATTAACAATTCTGAGATATCTTCCTATATAAAGTGGAAATCGACCTAACTCAGAATATAGAGATAAAGAATTTGTAGATAATTTTACATTAAGGACCCATTTGCAAAACTTTCTATGAATACGTTCAATGTTGTCTAGTTTTGCGAAACCCCATACTTCACAACTATAATTTAAAACTGATAAAACATATGCATCAAACAGATTAAACATTATATGGTATGGAACTTCCATATTTTTTGTTATATCAAAAAGCGAACTCATAGCTCTAAATGCTTTACCTGAAAGCATATTTGTTGCATGAATAATAGACCTCCCACTTGACATAACCATTCCTAAATAGTTAAAAGTACTAACAATTTCTATCTCCTTTCCATCATATAACCATTTATCATCAGCACTTAATACCCCACCTTTACGGAACACTACTATTTTTGTTTTATTAACATTAACCGTTAAGTTTCTTTTTTTACAATAGGAATATAAATTATTTAAAGATTTCTGGAGTCCATCTCTTGTCTCCGACATAATTACGGCATCGTCCGCAAACAACAACAGATATATTGATAACTGTTCAACAGAAATACCAACATTAACATTCTGTTGGAGATGCATTTCGATATCATTCAGAAAAAGAGAAAAAAAAATCGGAGAAGTGGTCTCCCCTTGCAATAATCCAATGTTACACTCGAATACATCTGATAGACTGTTCAGGTGTTTTACACACAATTTGACCTCGTTATACATAGAACGAATTAGTGCAAAAAGTTTGCCGTCAATACCTGATTTGATCAGTTTAAACCACAAGCAATTACGATTTAGTAAATCATATGCTTTTAAATAATCCACGAAGCAACAGTACAATTTCTTCTTATTAAATAAATGCTATTCAATATAAATATTGCATCCACGGTACTATAATTAGGTTTAAAACCAAATTGCGAGTCCGTTAGAATGTCATTTTGTGAAGACCATTTTTTAAACGCTCATTTAATATAACGGTAAAAAGCTTTGCAAAGCAGCTTATTAATGTTATTCCCCTGTAATTATTTGGGTCCGATGATTCTCCTCGTTTATATAGTGGTATAATAACGCCAGTAGACCATGACAATGGAAATGTTTGAGTATTTAAAATATGATTAAATAGTATTTCCAAAGAATGCGCTATGACTTGTATATTTTCCTTGAAATGTTCATATAAAATATTATCAAATGAACAAGCTTTATTAGTACCTAGCAGTTTGGAAGCTGCAGTTATTTCTGAAATAGAAATTGGAATATCTAATTCACTAAAAGTACTATCACCATCAATATTGGCTTGGAAATTATTTTAAAAATCTGTACATGCTTCATTTTCTTCCAACTCTGAATTTGATGCTAAATTTTTAAAATGTGAGTAAAAATCATTTTTTGAAATATTTTCGCCCTAAGGTTGTGAAGGTTTTGTTTTAAATATTTTCCAAAATTCTCGCGCGCTTTTCCTTCTCATATCGTTCATCTTTTTACTTAAATCCCTATTAAAATTATTTTTTATCTTACGACAGCAATATTTATAATCCCGTTTTGCTTCATAAATATTTAATCTATTATTTTCAGTTTTATTTAAATTAAATTCGTAAACTGCGTTTTTATAAATATATTTTTTTTGTTTACAATTCATTATTATACCATTTTTGTTTGTTTTCATCCTTGCACATAAAATAATGGTGTTTAAATTTTGAAGTTTGTTTAAAATACTTGTTTCCTCTTACAGTCAAAAATTCAGTAAAAATATTAACCAAAACATCAACGTTACTGCCAACGGAAATCTCGGTTGTTAACGTCTGTTCGAGAGTTTGAATATCGTCCGTGATATCGTTTAAAAAATCTAATTTATGTTTATCATCCCATCTATAAAACGTTCTTGTAGTATTTTTTGTATACTGTAAATTTGTCATTGTGTTGAAGGAAAATGCTATTGGTGCATGATTTGAAAAACTATTGAAATCAAGTACTTCAAAGTCGGACAAATGATTAAAATTTTCATAGGAAGTCAATAGATAATCGACTGTACTCACTCCATTATAAGTCATGCATGTTAGTTTACCTACATTCTTATCGTTGTATAACCGTCCGTTAACAATACGTATATTGGTCGACTTGCAAAGATCAAGTAAACAATCACCAAAACGATTTGAGCTAAAATCACATGTAGTCCGGTGTAATGGGGTGTCAGTGTCATATACGTCATCGTCGTCAAGGATACGATCATTGTCAATAAAATCTTTTTTACGGCCAACCCGTGAATTGGTGTCCCCTGTTACATAAATAGCGCCCTTATCTTTAAAAATATTAATATCATTTTCAATTTGTCTAAAAATGTCAATATCATAAATAGTATGGATAGGTGAACTTTCTGGAGCTATATACACAACAGCTAAATAAATATCACTTTCAATATGGAAAAACGTTTTATCAAATTCTAACCAAACCAAACAATCGACATCATTTTTAATTAATTTTACACCTTTTCTTATGCTATCTTTTATATAAATAATAACACCGCCACTCGAGCGCTTTGCTCTCCTATGTTGATATTTACGGTAAGAATGAATTGGATTACTATACCCATTTAAATCAATATTAGTGTTTGTTTGACCAAGTTTCACTTAAACAAATTACGTCATATTTAGATAAAATATTCACAAACTCTTCACAAGATCTTTTTGCTACTGAAAGTCCTTCAATGTTCCAAGATAAACACGTTAAAACACTCTCACATGAGTCCTAGTTTAAATGCCATCTGTACAAATGGTTATCAATGTACAGTTTATCAATGTTTATGAACGCTTCGTGCCCGTCTTGCTTAGCCTTCTTCATGACCGGTACCAACTTCCGGCGGATGTCGACTATTTCCTTCGGAAATTGCTCCCCAATACCATACTGGATCCCTTTCAGTTCCTTGGCTGATTTTCGAACACGCTCTCTATCTGGGTAATAGGCGAATTTGGCAACGATGGGTCTTATCTTTTCATTAGAGAAGGCACCGATCCTGTGCGCGCGGTGGAGTTTGATTTCCGCTTCCGCATTTACAAGCTTCAATTCATGTTCAATAAATTTTAGGATTTTTGTTTCACAGTTTTCGCCTTTTTCTTCTGGAAGTTTATAAAACATCAGGTTGTCGCGCATACTGCGACATTTTAAGTCTGTAATATCCGACTTATAACTTTCCTCCCTCTGTCGTTGTTCTTGTTCATATTTTTTCATGCTTTTCACCAAATCTTCTACTTGTTGTTGTTTTTTGCTCACATTGTCAATTATGCTAGCGTCAAAAGTACGGCTATTTTCAATGTCCTGCATTTTTCTCTCCATGTTGTTGATCTCTGATCCATATTGTCCAATCTAACCGTTATAGCACTCACGCTTGACTGAATAGTATCTAACGTAGACAACTTTCTATCCACGGAGTCTATCCGTTGAAATAACATAGTCATGATATCGTTGTTGAGTAGCGAATTATTTGTCGGCGTTGGTGTTGATGTATACTGATAAAAATTTGGAGACGCTGAATTCATAGCCATATTTTGATTATAATTATAACTTGGTTGGCGGGGGCATTGGAGTCATAGGATGTGATATATTGAACGATTGACTTGCCTGTTGATGACCAAAGCTCTCATTATGCCCATTATTTGTAACTGGTAAAACCGGTTGTTGACTTGAACTCGCGCCATTTGTAGCCATTTTTTCCTTGTCCTTTCTCACTTTTGATTTGGGTTCAACTTTGGTTTGCCCAGGCGATTCCTTCTTTTTCCTTTTCTTTGACATGAAGATGCATTCACTGATCACACTTAATCCCTTTTAGATAAAATCCATCTTTTAAAACTCAGTTAAAATTGGTAAAACTATATTTTTTTCAAAAGTTTACCACCATTTTTCACGCATGCGCAAAGTAGTTATATATCTAGATTACGCTCTTTCTTGACTTACCATGTTGCTTTATGAACAAAAAACAATGGCGTCTGTGAGGGTTTCGCTTTTTACGTCTGGTTGTTGGCCTAAAGCTAGGTTGTGCGCAAAAATAACTACGCGCAGGGTACCAAATAAATTTGGCAAAGTAGTTATATATATAGATTACGCTCTTTCTTGACTTACCATGTTGCTTTATGAACAAAAAACAATGGCGTCTGTGAGGGTATCGCTTTTTACGTCTGGTAGTTGGCCTAAAGCTAGGTTGTGCGCAAAAATAACTACGCGTAGGGTACCAAATAAATTTTGGGTTATGCGTTCCAACAACACGGCAGTTCAGAGTACTTTCCTTGCGGGTTTCACCCTTCAAAAATACGGAGGTTGCATCTGGTCTTTATCCTTGGGGCAACAGGTGCACAATAAATATTACACGCGCAGGGTACCAAATCATTAAATAATCTTTTGCGGGTTTCACCTTACAAAAACATGGACGTTTAATTTGAACTAAATCTGTATCAGTTCGTTTAAAAACGTATTGTTTTAAAATATCTGTAAAATGTTATGTTAATAAAACATTATTTTAAATAAAAATAAAAATGTTATGTTAATAAAACATTATTTTAAATAAAAATAAAAATGTTATGTTAATAAAACATTATTTTAAATAGCAGTGGCGTAGCTGCCTTTACGCTATAACGCCCGGGCTTGTACATATTTTTGCGTGCGCATCATTATATTTTCTGAAAATACCCCTCAGAACGCAGGAAATGCAATCTGAAAGTCTTTTTTCTGCTGGGACATGCCCACAGACCCCGCAAGATCCTGTTGGGCTCTCACATCATTTTAGGGTCAGCTACGCCACTGAATAGCAAAGGCCATCTCCACATGGCGAACGCTCGTGCGACCTTACCAAAAACACAGGATGAAATACTTAAGGAAGCAAAACAGTTGTATGGAAAATTATATTCTTCTATTAAAATTAATAGTATAAACTTATATGATATTATTTCATATTTAAATAAACCAAAAACTAAAATAATAAAACATTAATTGAGAGCCCCATTACGTACGAGAAAATGCTAACCTTTTTAAAAAAATATGCCGAATGAGAAAAAAGCCCAGGATTTGACGGATTTACGGGAGAATTTTACAAGAACTCTTTTGGAAAGAGATAAATTCACAAAGATAACACGCATTTTACGTTCAAAGAAAATATATCTAGACATATTTAATTCAATGTGACCATCCATGTCAAATTTTGGCGCATGTGGCCCGGACTTCACTACAAGACACATCAACAGAAAACAGTATCCCTTACGATAATTTTTCGAAACTATTTAAACTGACTAAAGTTTGCAAATTGGTATACATTAAAAAAAACAATGCATTAAGGTGAGAGGCACCAATTTGTAGTTTAAACCATTGTTTCTCTAACGAGATATCATTAATTGATGATATGATGTTATGAATACAAATGGTAATTTCTGCTCTATGATAGATTTTATAAATAGATACAACATAAATACAAGTTTCATAGAATATGAAGGACTTCTAGCGACTGTTAAAATATAGTTATTTAAACTTCCAATTGAACATTTAGCCTGTAGTGCAGCGGTCCCAAACTGCCCTCTATCAATTTCAATAATTACCGAAAAATTAAAAGGACGTATCAATCTATCAGTCTTCTATACCCCTCTTTCTGCTACTATATGGGAAAATAAATTGGATATAAGAACCATCTGGTTGGGACAAAATTGTATAGCCTAACAAATTATGCAAATTTATGCAACAGAGAAATAAAAACAATTCAACACATTTTATTGATTGTAACATTTCTAAACAATTTATTCGTGCTTGATGAACCATATTAGTGAAAAATGTATAGATATTAATCTAAATAATATAGGACGAACTAAATACAGATATTTTGTTCGGAAATAAGAATCGTGGCAAAATTTGGAATAAAATCCTATTAGTAACTGAGAAATGTATTAATAATCTAAAACTTAAAACAGTTAAACCTACACTTGACAACTTTAAAATATGTAGTAATATAATTATATGACTTAAGTTCATTAAAAGGAAACTAATATCAATTGACCAAATAAAACTAAGCGGAAACACAGTCTTTTAATTTTTAAAAACAAAAATCTGTAATCACTTTCTAGCGAAACGGCTCTGTTAAAATTAATATTTTTGTTGATTGTAGAACATTCAATGAGAGGTTGCTACCAGGAAAGGCGCGTATCGGCAGGATTTACAAAAAAGCAATATTCCGACAATTTACAGACGCCACATTTTCAGTTGAAGTTGTACAGCCATCTTGGAACGGAATGAACGGACCGATCATTGCAGGGGAAGTTGGTGACGTCGTACTTGTACATTTCAAAAACATGGCATCCCAAAAGTATTCTATTCATGTTCATGGATTTGGATATGACAAAAACTCCGAAGGTTAAGTTGGACATACTTAATGATTTAAAAAATTAAAATACCAAATTGTTTAGTCGGAATACTTGTAGAATAATTTCCCAAAAATTGTTTATATACCAGTATTGAATTGCACAAGGGATAGTAAACACTCCCAAATGGCGCAAATGTCCATTATGTAAATATACAACTTGTTCAGCAGGACGCGTAACATGCTAAGAGATAAATCTACCACCACAGTCAATACTAATTAAAAGTAGTATAACATAACCATACAACAGAGATGACACCAGCGATCACTGCCTTGAAACGGTCAATCGATAACTTGTCACTGGAGAGCTTTCACCTGGTTTAAGGTTGCGCTCAATCTCGTTTTCCCTGTACAGTTAGTATCTTCTAAATAGTATTGTTTTCGAAACATTAATTACAAAAGAAGTAAACGCAGTATTTTTAAAATATATATATATATATATATAACGCTTATATTGGGGAGATATATTATTAATCGTACTGAAGGTATGCATGTAAATTTGGAAATAATTACCATCTACTTTGTCTCGGTATAATTCCAATAAAAATATAAATAGTTCAGTACCCTCACTTTGTTATCCTTTGGGTTCATGGAGTCGTTCAGTATGGCTGTTTTAGCCGTCCTTTGAATTGCTTGTATGACCAATTATGGCTATATATTTAAAGGGTTTCAGCAAATGACCCTCGAATCCTGGTGTGCTGGTAGATTTTAGCAAACATCGGGTCGAGGCTGAAAGTCATTGATTCTGAATGTATGGCCAAACAATGCCAATGGTGTTGCCTAAAATGTTTTAAAGGTTGTCATGAAACTATTGATCTTTGATTATTGCAGGTGCACGATATAATGATGGAATACCTTACGAGATTGACGACGCCGTGCCTCCTGGCGGTGTCTATGTTTATCAGTGGGATATGAGGAAAGACTTCCAACCGACGTTTGATGATGACAACTGTCTTGTCTGGCCTTATCACGCTGGTATTTCAGACCATGGAATCAAGGCTGGCCTTATTGGGTTCGGGCTTACTTGTAAACCAGGTATGAACATAACGTATGTTGTTTTTTTATGAAACAGCATAACAGTTTGTAATATGTAATCATTTCGTTCGCCTTGGAACGGTCAATACAAAACCACCACCTTGGAAGTTAAACCTGGTTTGCGGAAACATCAAACCTTGATCTTCCTTTGTCGTTTCATCGTAAAACGAAACAGTATCAATAAAATAACATTTACTTGCTGAAGCATATAGTTTAAAACATTGTGTAAATATACTCTCCAAGAATATGAATATGAAAAACAAGTGATAATACACGCCAACATATATGATTTTCATTAATGCATTTCATTTCAGGTGTTCTCCTCCCCAATGGTAGACGCAGTGACGTCGACAGAGAGATATGGGTGTATGCCGACCGTATGGACGAAACATTAAGCCCCTATATAAATTTTAATATGCAACGTTGTGGATCACCAAAGATGTGTAATTTTCTGAAAATGATAAAGGATAAACAATTTACGAAAAGCAATACAATTTCCCATGTCAATGGTTTCTCTTTCGGAAACACACCAGGTAAAAAATACTTTAATTGTTGTATAAACATAGACTCTGTGATTAAAATAATATTGAAAAATGACAATTTTTGTACATTTCACTTTGAATATAACGTATACTTTTATATATATATTATACTGTTGTGTTTTATATTTTCATGTGGCATGTATAATTGAGTTAGTCGGTATTGGGTGTATGGTTGACATTTTTTTCCTTTTATGCATAATAAATTACTAAAAATATTTCAAACCGTAACATGTGTATTTATTGTTGATGAAGCCGAGACTTTTATTACACGTTTATTGAAATAAGGATGTTTAATGCTTCAAACTTCGTGCATGTACGACAGTATATCATTTAGAATGTACACGTTTGGAGGTTACTTCAGGTAGATGTAAAACTTCAATAGTTCCGTCCCAGTCTGTAGAACGGACCCAGCTTTCCCGTTTCGGTCCTTTTGATAGCAATGTTGGGAAAGCCACATTTGAGCACGTTGATTGGTCAGTTGCTAAAACTGAAAGATTGAATGATGTCACGTTTTAGTAGGCGTTTAATTTCTATGAAATGTGGGACATGCATAGAATTCTCTGCATTTTCATTGCAGGTTAATATACCTAATTCGGGATATATAAGGTTTTCGGATAGACGAGTTCCGTCCTTATCAGATGAACATAGGTGTAAGCTCACTATTGATTCTATAATATATATATATAGCAGTTTGCGGGCTTGTTATTCAAAGAGAAATCCAAATTAAATAAGTGAAACTTACATTTTATTGTTTATCAACCTCTGTACTGTCAAAATATGATGAAAAAAGTAGGGGTCATGTGTCATATAAGAGTTTTTATCTGTTCAGTGCCTATAAGGAGCCCTTAATTTATTTACATGTAGACTGACCTCTTATTTAGTAAATACTATCAATGTGCAATACAACTGCCAAGATTTAGGCATTACCATTTTCTGTATGGTCATTATATATAGAGGCACGAGATATCGACCGACATGCAATTTTGATGTGTTTCATTCATTTTACCATATAAAATGTTTAAACCTGAATTTAATTATTTTTTTATTACAAAAGTGTCTCATGACAAATTGAAGACATTATCTTACCAAAATACATTATTCAATACTGTATCAATGCTAAGATAATGCACATTTCATTCATTTAAAATATAAAAAAAATGTAATTTTTCATGAAATTTCAAAAGTGAAAAGTTTTGTTTTTTTTTTTACTTACAATTAATATTTATGAAAATCGAACGCACCTCAATCAAGTCTGTCTTATAGGTGAGCCCACCATTGATTGTTGTTCTTTATTGTATAGTAAAAAACATTATTTTGCAGGCTTGTCATTCATAGAGAGACCCAGTGAAAAATTGAAACTTGCATTTTATTGTTTGTTAACATCTGCACTACAAAAATATAACGATAAAAATAGGGGTCATGTGCCATATAAGAGATTTTTTCTGTTCAATGTGCATACTGTTGACAAAGTGAAAGTAGACTTCCGAAATCAGGTATTCATACCCCAATTTCAAACCATCATTTCTTTTACTAAGTTCACAATTCAAACGCAAAATGTTCAAATTACATCAATAATGCCATTCAAATAAACAAAAGAGCATTACAATAAGGAACATGCATTTTTACAGAAGAAGAAACAAGAATTAACTGTAACCGCCATTATTCTCATTTCTTGTTTCCAATGGTGGTATTATGCTACAAGGCCAGTGAAGAAATGTCGTACGAATTGCTAATATTGATCACACACAATAGCTTAGGGGGGAATCTGATTCTGTAAGTTTCCCATTTAAGTGAAGACGACTAAGCACAGTAAAATTAAAAATTGCTTCAAAGTAATCTGTGTTTCCGAATCGCAATCGAAACAACGTCCTTAAAATGGTTACCTGATGCGTTGAGCGCATATGTGGAAAGCCCCGGCTTTGATATTAGCCTGGGGTAGGGTATTTTCTTCTGTATGTTACTAGCGTCTTTATTAAGATTATCATCTACATCTACATATAATTATTCTTTACATTATTTATATTTACAAGGGGATAACCCCAGTAACTCCTTCTGTATGTTTCTAACGGTGTATTATGACTATTCTCTGCATTGTTTGTATTGGCAAAGGAGATAACTCGTGTAACTTCTGTGTGTTTCTAGTGTCTGTATTATGATTATTCTCTGCAATATTTTTGATTTTGCAAGGGAGTAACGCGTGTTATTTTTTCTGTTTGTTTCTAGAGTTTCCTGTGTATTGTTTTTATTTACAAGGGGGATAACTCGTGTAACTTCTTCTGTATGTTTCAGCGTCTTTATTATGAATAGTCTTTGCATTGTTTCCTTGTACAAGGGAGATAACTCGTGTAACTGTTTCTGTATGCTTCTAGCGTATTTACTATGATAACTATATTGTATTTGTATTTGTCTCGTTGTTGGTGTTGTGCGCTATTAATATTTCAGCTTCGTTTTTTTGAAAATATATTTTCTTATTTTTAACGGAAATAATAACAAAGTGTATATCAGCAGCCTTTTGAAAGAGTTTTATATTCAGCACAACAATGTCAAATTATCGCCAAGTAAATGTGTATATTATGTATAAGACTGACGACATCAAATATGTTTTTTCTTCTGTGTTTCGATACAGATTTCCACGTATGTTCTGGAGAACGAGTTGTTTTCTATATGATGTCCTTATTTGACGCATTTTTAACCATACACATAAATGGACAGACGTTGATGCAAAGACGTCAAAGGTAACATCTAAAGTTTAGTGAAAATACACCATCGACCTGTCACTTTTGTTCTTATTAATGTATGTATATGAATGTAGGATACATACTTGTAACATTATGAATATCCAGTATGGAACTAGATTAAGTGTAAAGGTAACAGTAACTGTGAACCACGTGTTTCTGAGGTGAGCATAATGAAAAGACGTAAATACTTTTGAACTTCAATGGTTTTCTACACAGTTCATGTTAAATGCAGTTTTCAAATTTTCAAAAGACCAAAAACCTATTTAAAAAATCCGTTTTGAAAATGTTAAAATTCTATGCCGGCATCTGTTTAAACATTCTCAAGTGTCGCAATTGAAAACAAGCACTGAAAACGGCCTATTTTACCCCGCTGTCTCTTATCAAATTAATCCATGGACAATGCATAGGATTTTAGCGCACTAACCGAGTTCTCCTATGAACATGTGACATGTGTGCTTCAGGCTTAATACTAATAGTTGTGTTGTTGATATAATTTATCATGTTGGAATTATTTACATATATGCCGAGCATGATCCATGGTTTCAACTTTGCAAAGTAAACGAAATTCGTTCGTTTATCTTGCCATTTTATAATCTTACTTTTTTCTGAACACGAGAATAATGAATACTGTTAACAACAAAGATGTCTCAACACATTCATGTATTTGCTTTTTTCTAAATACTAGTAATCAGCTAGCCGTATATGTTAGAGCAAAAAACGATTGGGGTATTGATTCACGCGAACTGTCCATATAGTTCTAGATTGACCATTTTGGTTGGAATGACAATACAATCGATATCTTTGAACATTCGTTGCAAAATTAAGATGAAATCAATATGTTGCTTAATTTTAGCTTTATTTATTTTAAATCTCCATTGAAATAGTCGCACATGTATGTTACTGCTAACTTTCAATCGGACTATATATTCAGACTTACAATATGAACCTCAGTTTTTACTAGCAGTTTGTCGCCAGCACATTTATCTGACAAAACTACTGTTAAACACTTTTTATCAGCGAGAACTTTATTTTCGCTATTATAGGCGAGTTTCATCCCTGGCGAATTCAAAGATTTTGCTAAAAATGCAATCATGTTTACTATCCGAATGTGTTTCCAAAATCGTGTCAGTCCAACAAAGACATATTTCAATTTATAAATTCTATTAAGATATAATGTGATAGGTTCACCGGAAAATACATGTCATAAAGATTATAAACCATTTTCAGTATTTTTGTGTTACTTCTAAATGTAAAAAACACATTTTTGTTCGTAAACGTAATTTTAAACCGGAAGTCTATATATTTATCTAGGTGGCACAAAAATTCAAATCTGTTTAATTCACTAGTTTACGCTTGTCATTAAACGGGATAAGTGTATGGTGTTAAATATAATTTTGAAATATACCGGAATATGGAAATTCTTGCATTGTCTTAATTATGTTGTTTTTTTTATAATCATGAATAAATTAGTTTATGTCATTTTGCTGGGTACATTCAGGTAAAAAGTATGTAAAATTGTCAACAGTTGCTTTTCAAACTAGGTGACTTTGAACCATTATAAATATTTTATACGAATAGAGTTGAAGATAAAGAGATTAACTGACTTGTATATGACTTGCCGCGGCGTAGGCATTTGTTAGCACGCAAGTATGTAACACGTTCAAAGATCTATCCTGTAAGAAGAATGTACATGATAAAATATCAACCTATTTATCTGATCAGTTTAAAAAAAATATTACTAATTACTACAAGTTGTTTTACTTCGGTTTGTAGAAAGCTCATGTAAACTGGTGTATATTAATTTGTTTGGCCAAATATTGATTTCAGAATGTCTTGTATAATGGTAGCCCCAGGAATGGCCGAGTCAGCGTACATGGTACCAGCGTATCCTGGTCGTTGGTTGATGAGCAGTAAGGTTGAGACAGACTTCAATGGTAGGTGGGTTTATATACAGCATTTATCCTAAATTACTATTTTCTTTCTGCTCTGGATTCTGCAAATTAATCGGGGTATCTTCGTATAATAGCAGTTAATTTGCGTTTTCTATAAATGCGCATTTGTGTGGTTTACAGCATACACTAGTGCATGATGTCGCAGTTATAAAAATATGTCTTTATTTACATTATCTCGTTTTATGGGTGGGGGGGGGCGACCTTCAGAATTAAACATTTGCTGACTTTTTCATTAGATTTTGTCAATATAAATATAAATAATTGCTGACTATGGCATAAGTTTATGTCAATATAAACAGTTCTTGAACTCTAAATGTTTTATAATTGTACAAAATAAATGTTATTAAGGCATACACATAAGACAAATTCGTCTCATATTTTCTGGTGAACGACGTGTATTTTGAGATTTCAAAGGATTATATAATATTCAGCTTTATTTTTTAATATATATTTCAAACAATATTTGATAACAGTTCAGCAAACTGATACTATCGCGAGCAAAGTAATCATGAAGCCATCATATTAAGCTATTTTACTTAGTTATAACCGTCAGAGCGGACTGGGCCGTCATTAGCCATAACAATATAACTTTATCACATGCTGTCGAGTATCGAGGCATCATTAATAATCACCTTAGGTACAACACAAATCATCAGCACCAAGTTATACTGGTAGATTTTTTGTGGCTTCCAGTCTTCCTCCAACTGACCACAATATTAACGCTTTTATCCATGCCATTGAGAGTAGTTTGTGGAAGTTGTGAAGCTTGTATTTTAGCGATGTAATATAAATAATGTTTATATAGTATTAACCGTTTTATACTCTTGTTCCAGGAGGAATATTGGCGTATGTATCTGTAAACCAGTGTAAGAAAACAACGCCATTCAAAATGCCCAGTAGGAAGGGTGCATTCAGACGATACTTCTTGGCAATAGAAGAACTTCTGTGGAACTATTTTCCAACCAAAAAGTATATGCATCATCAAGGGTAAATTTCCTGTTAAAATATTCAATACCACAGCTAAGTTTCAAAATGTGTATTATTTTTAAAAATACAACAAGATATTTAGGGGGAAACAACTGATATGCATTGTGTTGAAATAGCCATCTAAACATATACATTTCTGACGTAACGCCTTCACGTGTCACGCCACTATAATATTTCCCTTAGGGCTCCATTGTAACATTAATGTTCAAAACACAGTGAAAAAACAACAGCATGTGTCTGGGCTCAAATTCCTCACTGGTTCAAACCCTGCAATTATAAAGATCAGGTTGTTTTTTTAAATGCAATGGTTTTGTGATATAAGAGAATAATATGTCCACTTTCCGCCAACGATGTGATTCTAATCATCAGTTCTAAAATGACACAGAGTTACCTAAAAATCTGGTATCAGCATCAAATTTTCAGTGGTGATTTCTAAAATACTGACACTTCAACATATAGTAGAAGAAAATAATCACTGCAATATAAAGCTCCGAAAAGAAAGAAGAAAATAGAACGAAAGTTTTATTTCTTAATCTTTTATCTGTAGGTCGAGAATATTGAAGAGAAAATGAGCCTGTTGTTGTGTCATTTATGTGTCCATGAGTGTTGAACATTGTACGATAAAAGAGATATAGCGATATGTTATGACGTCAGATATAACACAAATAAAATATGAAATCAACAGGAATTAGAATCTGAAACTATTTCGTGTGATAATATCTGGCGACTGCTAGGTGTTTTCATCTCATCATTCATCAATTATCCTTATCTCATTTTAGTTGATAGCATTATGTTGCAGGCACGTTGGGAAGTTTCTTAATAGCAGACCAGATAGAATCGGTTCCGTTTACAAGAAAGCACTATTCAGAGAGTACGTAGACCTGAACTTCAACATCTTGAAACCCCATCCTGGGCTTGCTGGGCCACCTATCAAGGCTTCTGTCGGGGACAATGTGGAAGTAGTAGTTCTCAACAGGGCAAGCAGACCTTATTCATTCCTTGCAAATGGTGTGGAACTCGTGAAGTCAGAAGAAGGGGCAATTTACAAAAATAGTAGAAAAAGTAAGTGTTCATTCAGCTCATGCGAACTAAAGTAATGATTGTTCAATTTGTTTCATTTATTAATTGAGCACAGCAATAATTTCTCACATACGTCATTTATTCTTTGGCCTCAACTAAACGAAAGCAATGCTTTCCCAGATATATTTATTTCATTATTTCGTTCACATGCGAACGAAAGCAATTATTGCTCAAATATATTTTATATATTCGTTGAACTCGTGCAAGCGAAGCAATGGATTTTCACTTCATTTATTATTTGTCCACTTTTATTTGACCTAATGTGAACGAACAAAAACAATGC
Organism: Panopea generosa; assembly: GCA_029582155.1. NCBI lineage: Eukaryota > Metazoa > Mollusca > Bivalvia > Adapedonta > Hiatellidae > Panopea > Panopea generosa. The sequence goes on from CM055897.1 coordinate 51,668,330, forward strand.
TTCCCTAAGCATATTTATCTGTTATTTGACCACATGTGAGCGAAATCAATGCTTTCCCAAATATGTTTTATTAATTATTTGACACATTCGAACGTAAGCAATAATTTATCACATAGGCCAATAAGTTATATATGTGTTATTGCAGTTAGTTCTATATTATTTTGAATGCATTATAAATTAGTCGGTTAACGAAAAATATGATATGGTTTGCTTTGTTTGTCAGTCCACCAAGTACAGAACAAAGTATCTTTTCCTTAAAAAATTTAATATCAAATACTGTTTAATTTCACATTCTCCTCTCCCAGGACTGCTTCTAAACTGCTAACGGATTACATTCTCACCATTCTTTATCTTAGGCAAGAAAGTCACTGGTGCAGTGGTACTTCCTGGAACAGTGCGGGTGTACAGGTTTCAGGTTACGCCCAACTGTGGTCCGACACAGCATGATCCCGATTGTTTAACCAGCACCTACCACTCAAGTGTGGACTACATCCGCGACGTCCACTCTGGATTGTTTGGTCCATTGCTTATATGTAAACCAGGAACTCTTGACAAAATAGGCAACCAGGTTAATGTTCTATAAATTAATTTATATTCTACAATAGAATTTGCTTAACCTTTGAAAGTTTCTTAACATGGCCTTTTGGAAGCCAGAACACTGCAATAAGAAAATATATACAGTCTTTGTTTTATTTCGTATATTCAGTCATATTTGTAATTGAGTAGAGTACAAAAGGTTATACGTATATGCACGGCAACACCGTGAGCTTTGTCAGTAATTAGTTTGTAATTTCTACTTATACTAATTTACAGGTTCTGTACAGCCGAGAATTCTTCGTCAACTGGATGATAGTGGACGAGAACAAGTCCTGGTATATAAACAAAAATATCCAGCTGTTCACCAAACTTGGCAAACCGATGCCTGGTATTAAGGCAGATAAGCGATTCATTAAATCCAACAAAATAAATGGTATTATGCTTTTGTCCTGTTGTGTTTCCGTGTTATATTTGCATGTTGTTATGTCGATTACATTTTATTACATATGTCTTTAATTGTTTTGCGAGACGCTATCTTTGTAAAAATGTGTTTTTTTGAAGAAAAGTATATTATAAAGATAAATTTACGAAATTCAAGGGGTTTAGCTGTTGTTTCAACCTGGGATATACACAATATATTTTATGACTTGTCTGTTTGTTTATTGTTTTTTCCTCCAACAACCAATCGCATGTGGCATAATAATCATTGTTTCAAATATAAGCATTCATGTTTAAATACATTGACAAAATAAATACTGAAGAATAGATGACGGAACATATAGCAGGGGCGTTGAATTTGGAAATATATAATATAAAGTTGCGTTGTGAGAATGCATCCAATATAAAGAGTCTAATATATGTTTTGAGAGTTTGTTAACAAGCCGTAAACGGCATATTTATGGCAAAATGGTATTCTAAAGGGATGCTATTCAATAACCTATGTTGTATCTCATGTAGAATTTCGTGATCGATATTGACCAAATAATAAAATGCATAAAAGTAGACATGTATGTTAATGGTTTTCTTATACATATAATGGAGTAACTTTTATAGTAAAATTCTATAGGATCTACTTTTTTATGATTCAATAATCCAGAGAAAATATTTATATGACGCGTATAGGTATAGGTTAGTCTTGTTTTATTGGATACATGTAAGTTACCAGGTTCATACAGAATAATCATTTATAAAAGAAATGGCGTTATGTTTATGTATATGCATTTCTTATCTATTGATGTAAATGGACTTCATCGTTTAAGTTATTTTATAAATTATTTAATGTCTGTTTTACCCTTAGCCATTAATGGTCGTGCATTTGGATCCCTGAACGAGTTCGCTATGTGTCTGGGAGACAGAGTCACGTGGCATATGTACGGTTTTGGTGACGACAGTGGTATACACCAGTGCACCTTTGACGGCAACAATATGTTTGTGAAAGGCAAGCGGATTGATGTCGTCTCCGTGTTTCCAGGAATGGGTAGGACGGTTACCATGATTCCGGATTTCGTAGGTTAGTGCTGTACACAATCTATACCGGACTGGCATCCATCTGTAGTGTTTATGTTCCCGGCGATTATCATTAAGGTGCACCACTTAACGTAAATAGCTGAGATACAAAAACTGCGGGTGTATTTATCTGAGATGTGGTTGTATTAATCTGAAACGCTGTTGTATTTATCTGAGATGTGGTTGTATTAATCTGAAACTCTGTTGTATTTATCTGAGATGTGGTGGTATTAATCTGAAACTCTGTTGTATTTATCTTCGATGCAGTTGTATTAATCTCATACGCTGTTGTATTTATCTGAGATGTGGTTGTATTAATGTAAAACGTTGTTGTATTTATCTGAGATGTGGTTGTATTAATGTAAAACTCCGTTGTATTTATCTGAGATGTGGTTATATTAATCTGAAACGTTGTTGTATTTATCTGAGAAGTGGTGGTACTTTTTAAACGTTGTTGTATTTATTTGAGATGTGGTTCTATTAATGTGAAACTCTGTTGTATTCATCTGAGATGTGGTGGTATTAATCTGAAACTCTGTTGTATTTATCTGAGATGTGTTTGTATTAATCTGAAACTCTGGTGTATTTATCTGAGATGTGGTGGTATTAATCTGAAACTCTGTTGTATTTATCTTAGATGTGGTTGTATTAATCTGAAACTATGTTGTATTTATCTGAGATGCGGTTGTATAAATTTGAAACTATGTTGTATTAATCAGAGATGCTGTTGTATTAATTTGAAACGTTGTTGTATTTATCTGAGATGCAGTTGTATTAATGTGAAACTCTGTTTTGTTTATCTGAAATGTGGTTGTATTAATCTAAAACTCTGTTGTATTTATCTGAGATGTGGTTGTATTTATCTAAGATGTTGTTATATTAATCTGAAACGTTGTTGTATTTATCTAAGTTGTGGTGGTATTAATCTTAAACTCTGTTGTATTTATCTGAGATGTGGTTGTATTTATCTAAAACTATGTTGTATTTATCTGAGATGTGGTTGTATTAATCTGAAACTATGTTGTTTTAATCAGAGATGCTGTTGTATTAATTTAAAACGTTGTTGTGTTTATCTCAGATGCAGTTGTATTAATTTGAAACGTTGTTGTATTTATCTAAGATGTTGTTATATTAATCTGGAACGTTGTGTATTTATCTTAGATGTGGTTGTATTAATCTGAAACTCTGTTGTATTTATCTGAGATGTGGTTGAATTAATCTGAAATTATGTTGTATTTATCTGAGATGTGGTTATATTAATCTGAAACGTTGTTGTGTATATCTGAGATGTGGTTGTATAAATCTGAAACTATGTTGTATTTATCTTAGATGTGGTTGTACTACTCTGAAACGTTGTTGTATTTATCTGAGATGTGGTTATATTAATCTGAAACGTTGTTGTATTTATTTGAGATGTGGTTGTATTAATCTGAAACTCTGGTGTATTTATCTCAGATGCGATTGTTTTAATTTGAAACTATATTGTATATATCTCAGATGTGGTTGTATTACTCTGAAACGTTGTTGTATTTATCTGAGATGTGGTTATATTAATCTGAAACGTTAGTGTTTTTATCTGAGATGCAGTTGTATTAATCAGAAACTATTTTGTATTTATCTGAGATGCGGTTGTATTAATCTGAAACTGTGTTGTATTTATCTGAGATGTGGTCGTATTTATCTGAGATGTGGTTGTATTAATCTGAAACTATGTTGTACTTATCTGAGATGTGGTTGTGTTAATCTGAAACTCTGTTGTATTTATCTAAATGTGGTTGTATTATTTTAAAACTATGTTGTACTTATCTGTATTTATCTGAGAAGTGGTTATATTTATCTGAGATGTGGTTGTATTTATCTGAGACGTAGCTGTTATTTATCAGAGATGTGGTTATATGTGTGTGTGTGTGTGTGTGTGTGTGTGTGTGTGTGCGTGCGTGCGTGCGATCGTGTCAAGTCGTGTTTTAAACCCCAAACATTTACCAAATATTTGTAAGAGGAAACTATGAAATTACAACGCTACACTGGGCTGATGGTGAATTATAACGCTACACTAGGTTGATGGTCAGTTACAACGCTACACTGGGCTGATGGTGAATTACAACGCTTCACTAGGCTGATGGTGAATTACAACGCTACACTAGGCTGATGGTGAATTACAAAGCTACACTAGGCCGATGGTGAATTACAACGCTACACTAGGCTGATGGTGAATTACAACGCTACACTAGGCTGATGGTGAATTACAGCGGTACACTTGGCTGATGGTGAATTAGCACAGATCCAAGTGTATAGAGTGCATCTCCCACGAATTTCAAGTTGTTTGCAGTTAAACCTTTTTTCAAACTGCATATAACAAACATTTTTTGGAAAATATTTTTTTGCCAATTAAATGTATTAACAATAATCTAGCTAATAGACTGCAACATTACAACAAAACAATGCATTGATGAATGTGACATTTTGAAAAAGGATATTCTGATTTGAATCATAATTTTTTTTTATACTGAATTATATAAAACCTGCCCCAAAGCCAACATGTTGCTTTTATATGGCAGTTCGAGCTTTAAAGTGTTTTATGTTCTTTTGAAATTATTACATCAATTTTGAAGAAATTGGTGTGAAATGATCTTAATTTCTATACAAAATTTCAAACCATGTGGCCGTTCTCGCTTCAAATTCATTAATACTGATCAGCGACCTTTGCACATATATATTTACTAAACGCATTTGTAAGAGTAAACGGTGGTTTTAATCAAACTTTTTGACATACCGATAGATGTATAAGACAATGCATATTTCATGAACATCAGTAAAATAAATTACAAATGACAGCATGAAGTACGTACTTTTGACAAGCTGAGTTGTTCCACCGTCTGGAAAAAATACTGTCTGTTCAAAAAACACACGTGCCAGGCAGTTATTTTAGCATTTTATTATTAGCATTCACTTACTATTTCCGATCGACTGTGAACAAATTCTTAAAGTCATGCGCGAAGCATTCATGTGAAGGACCTAAATGAATTATATTGGATTTCAAATCCGAAAATACGTAACAATAAACGATATGTGAAACGTAGTCTTGAAATCAAAACGGATCCACGGTGTGACGCACGTGCTGCTTGTCGACACTTACCTCGTCATCCGAACTGTTTCCAATATGATCCAAATTCAACACCACAGCATGTAAAGCAATGTGGCAGAATGAATCGAAATCAAAATTAATTGAGACAAGGACTCATTGATACGTCCCAAAATGCAGATGTAATTTTAAGGGGAATACTATATAAGTATAACTTGGGCGCGAAGGCCAAGCTAGGAAATTTGTTTTTTTTACTCAATATGAGTATATATAAGCACAATAATATTCTGGGAAAATGACAAATCTGATTTATAAAATATAAAAATGGGATACTGCTTTAAGATATGATAATGGATTATATTACACCGAAAAAATTAAAAACGTAACACTCAAATAAACTGATGTAAACATATTTCGAACAAATCAATTTCATCGACAGAAATCCAGTATAATAAATCAATCATTTTACGGTGTCATACGTAAATTTAGTTTGAATTCAAAGGTAAAAACATATATACTAGTGTTCCATCCGTTCTAAGCAGATAACCATAGATGTGAAAAATCCATATTTAATATCAGTACACCCACTGTCAGTCTGAATACATGCCGCATAATTTAGGCAATCACGTTTCACTTTACATTTACCTAAAAAATGCATTTAGAAACTAACTAGATTTATGTGATATTGTTTTTCAGTCATCTTTGACCCATTTAAAAATATTTCATCGATTTTTTCAATGTAAATTATTTTCTCGCAATCCGCATGTGCATAAAGTCAGGTATACGTCATGGTTCTATGAATTTGGTTCTTCAAATCTAGTTAAATATAGATGATATACGAGAGAAATTGATAAGACCTAATAAAGAACTAATTGAATTATAAACATGTTATGTAGTTAAAGTCTTCTTTTTCTACGGTTAACCACGTTTTCTTCCATTCAAGATTTCTTCAAGTATAAACAATACATGACTTTTTGACAGGTCGCCTGAAGCTGTACACACAACACCAGAACAACTATCATAACGGTATGTTTGCCTATTTGACAGGTCGCCTGATGCTGTACACACAACACCAGAACAACTATCATAACGGTATGTTTGCCTATTACCATGTCAGACAATGTAAGAAAACATCTCCATTAGCCATACTGCCCCCACAACCAATTCCGCCGCCAACGGGTCTGGTTAGAAGATACCACATAGGGGCTTTACCGATAGAATGGGATTACTGTCCCACGCTGACTGACTTAATATCCATGAAGAGACTGGACACTCCGAAAAGGTTTGTGTTTTATTATAAAGTGATTTGGGAAAATAATGAGAAATTATTTTTTCATATCAACATTATTGCTTTACAGATATCTTTTTAAAAGATTCACCACAATTTAATTTTATTTTTGTAACTTTGGAGTGCTCATCAAACTACTGTTTAAAAAAACACCACTTGTCCGTGTTTGCGCCAACCAATTATAATACACTTGTATCGAAATGGTTGCTCTTAGATCAATATGTTTTGTCCATAATACCGTTACAATTTTAGTAATTTTAGTCAGCCTTGATAGTTCATATAATTAACAGCACGAGTATTTTAGTTAGCTATTTGACATACCATGTTTATGTGCACGTGAAAAAAAACAACAGGCCAGATCATTTTCAGGATATGATATAGAGCTGTTATCTGTATATAGGATAGCCTGTTTTATTACCTCCCTTTATCTAAACTTGAGATATATTTCAAGTAAAACGTTTTGGTTATAATCATTATACTTGATCAAATGAAATTAATTATAATACTCCACAGAAAATAATAATAATCAAGAATATAGTGAGCTATCCCATTAGGTTAACATATCTACATTTTCTTAAATGACTTAGTATTTTACTCTTTCTGTAATTTGAAATAATAATCTAAAATTAAATATTGTGATATCACATTATAACAATGTTACAATGTGTTTCCCAAAAATAACACCTTGATTTTTAAGGATTTATAAAAGTTTATCGTATCACTTTTTGAAAGAAAATAAGTATATTAAAGGCATATTATCTATGTAATAATTAAATTTAATTATTTTCCAGCATGGGTTTCGATTTCGTACGACATGATGGCCCGTTTATTGGTCCTCGTTACACTAAAGCTGTTTTCAGACAATTCTTGGACGATTCGTTTAACATTAAACAAAAGCGTGGTCCAGAAGAGCTGCATTTGGGATTGATGGGTCCGTTTGTACGGGCGAGTGTGGGCGATACTATAGAAATCGTTCTGAAGAACGACTTGCCATTTCCTATCTCCTTCAGTCCACGTAACATAGTGCCAGTTGGTGCTTCTGTGGTTAAAGTCACTCTTCCAGGAACGACAATGTTGTATAGGTTTTATGTTCCACAGCGTTCAGGGCCCGCTAAACATGGCCCTCATTGTGTCGGATATACGTACTCGTCACGGGCACTGGCGAGAAAGGACATAGATAGTGGCTTATATGGTCCTCTGGTAATTTGCAGGGCGGGTTTATTGGATCCCGTCGTCAATAGAAGGTCCGATGGTGTGAAAGAACGAGCTGTGTCATTTGTAACTGTCCATGAAATGCACAGTCACTTTTATATGAAAAATAAACTTCGAGCTCCAATGCCTCTTCCATCTGAGATCGAGGATCATGGCAATAATGACCACAGCCCGAATTCATTCATGCCGGGTCATGGAAACATAATGAATATGAAACCAAAATCTGAGAAATTGATGGAAAAGTTTAAACACAGTAACATGTACCACACAATCAATGGATTAATATATGGGAACATAAGAGGTTTTATTTCTACGCAGAATGAACCCGTCGCTTGGTACCTTTCTTCACATGGTGGCCATCACGGTATACATACCGTTCATTTTCACGGAAACCTATTTTTAAAAATAGATAATAAGATTTCTACGCGAGGCGACGTTTTAGACGTATACCCTGGTATCTATAAAACTGTGGAAACGGTATTTAGAAATCCTGGTTCTTGGAAATTACATTGCCATGTAATAAAGCACGCAATGCACGGGATGAAAGCACGTTATACGGTACTTCCAAATGGTAAGCGTATGGTACCTTTCGATCCTAATACATAAAAACGTGCGAAGAGTTCAGTCTCACATTTTACTTCTTATAGTAACTTATCGTTTGAGAATAAAAAGTATACAATAAACAAGCGTATTGATATTTGCGAGACCACATACGTATATTACAGGTGTATATTACAGGTGCGAGCCAACCACTGAGTTTTGTTGCTTATTCTATAGTAAATAAAAAGGATTGTAGGCTTGTCATTCATAGAGAGAAACCCAAATGAAATAAGTGAAACTTAAAATTTTATTGTTTATCAACCTCTGCATTACCAAAATAGGATAGAAAAATTGGGACCATGTGCCATCCAAGAGTTTTTTTTCTGTTCAGTGTATACAGCATTTAGTTTTCTAAATTCACAATTCAAACATGAAATTGCTTTCAAAATGTTCAAATGCATTTTTAAAAAAGAAAAGGACAAGGATTATTTATAACCGCCATTATTCGACTATCCCATTGAAGCCTTTAAAGAACCCTTAAATATTTTACACGCATCAAGATCTGTTTTTCAGTGCATACTATCAATTTGCAGCAATCCTGCCAGTGTTTCAAGCATTAAATAGTGAAACTTTTGTCAGAATACCATTTTTTGCATGGTCATATATACAGGAGCGAGATGTTGACATACTTGCAATTTGGATGTGTTTCACCAATTTTACCTAAACAATTTGTTTAACTTAAATCCAAATAAACTTTTAAACCAAAACAGTCTCATGACACACTCAAGACAATATCTTACCGAAATACATTATTCAATACTGTGTAAAGTTTCAATCATTTAAAACAAAAATATCTTCAAAAACCTCATTGTAAATATGCATATATATGCTTTATTTAAGGCATAAACATGCCAAAATGTGATTTTTATTACGGCAATATCTCCAATTTGACATTTAATACCATAAGAGTTGTACAATGAGGTTATCTGCCTAGAGTTTATATTTTGGAAAATCACCCCCTTCTCAATGAAGTCTCTATTATAGGATTAAGCCCACCATTGAATTTTGTTCTTTATGCCTTAGTTAAAAAAAAAGTTTTGCAGGCTTGTCATTCATAGTGAAACCCAAATGAAAGAAGTGGGACTTACATTTTATTGTTTGGCAACATTTGCACTACTAAAATATGATGAGAAAAGTAGGGGTCATTTGTCATCCAAGATATTAGTTTTGTTCAGTGTATACACGGTTGACCAAGTGAAAGTAGACTTCCGAAATCATTTATTCATACCCCGATTTCCAAACATCATTTTTTTTTCAAAACTCGAACATGACATTGCTTTCAAAATGCTAAAATACATCGATAATGTCATTCAATGATTATTTATAACCGCAATTATGCGCCTACTCCACGGAAGCATTTCCTGTTTGCAATGACAATGCCTACATGTTTCCCTATCTAGCTTATAAAACCAACGACTTATATAATTCTCAATGATAATGTCATACCGGACACACAAAATTAATACAAATGTAAAATAAGTGGAGTTGATAAAATAATAAGTTCTTATTCGCAGTAATTAGAGGAACGTTCTAGGACTTGTCGACGAGGTGCCATTATCACGCAACTGGACGGAGTACGTGTATCAAGACTTGTGGCATATAAGATTCCTAAAACTAAACAACGTATACAATATATACAGACGTGTAAAACAAAGCAAAACTAACCAACGTAAACAATGCACAACGAAGTATAAAACAAAACTGAAACAACTCATACAATACGTAGAGAAGTGTGAAACAAAACTGAAATAACGTAAACATGCATAAAGAAGTGTAAAATAAAACTAAAACTAAAAAGCGTTCATAATACAAAATGAAGTGTAAAATAAAACTAAACAACGTAAACAATGCATAGAGAAGTGTAAAACAAAAAAAAATTTAAACAATGTTAACAATACATAGAAAAGTGTGAAACAAAACTAAAACAACTCATACAATACGTAGAGAAATGTGAAACAAAACTGGAAGGACGTAAACATACATAAAGAAGTGTAAAACAAAACTTAAACTAAAAGGCGTACATAATACAAAATGAAGTGTAAAATAAAACTAAACAACGTAGACAATGCATAGAGAAGTGTAAAACAAAAATGAAATTTAAACAACGTTAACAATACATAGAGAAGTGTGAAACAAAGCTAAAACAACTCATACAATACGTAGAGAAGTGTGAAACAAAACTGAAAGAACGTAAACAATACAAAGGGAAGTGTGAAACGACAATAAAACAACTCATACAATACGTAGAGAAGTAAGAAGCAAAACTGAAAGAAGGTAAACATACATAAAGAAATGTAAAACAAAACTGAAATTAAAAAGTGTATATGATACAAAATGAAGTGTAAAATAAAACTAAACAACGTAAACAATGCATAGATAAATGTGAAACAAAACTAAAATTTAAACAATGTTAAACAATACATAGAGAAGTGTGAAACAAAACTAAAACAACTCAAACAATACGTAGAGAAGTGTGAAACAAAACTGAAAGAACGTAAATAATACATAGAGAAGTGTGAAACAAAACGCATGCATAACAAAGAGAAATGTAAAAGAAACTAGGGTGAGGCACATTTTATTTAAAACGTACAATTTTAGTTTTGGATTTTTCAAAATGTTCTCCCGAAGAATAGATACTACTATCACATTAACAGGCACTTTGTTTCAAGCACCGCGATTGATCTCCGTGTAGAGTATCGATCAATACGGTAACAAGAACAGTTGGATACCAGCAAACGGGACACTGTCCACCACTCCACTTGCTCAACCAGGTAAATATGAACATATTCACTAATAACAATTTTGTCAAGTGAATATCGGATGGGATAATCTATGCCAGTTAATGTGAAAACAAATACGCCTACATCATGTCTGTTTTACAATGTGTGTGTATATATGTTAGAGATCCACCACAAGGCATGTACATAAATTAGTAATAAATTATTAATTTACAGACATGTTTAATTTATACTAATGGGAAATGCTGGCATTTTTTAAATAAAGGGAGGCAACTGTTAATTTTCTATATAATGTATACTAGCGTGCGTTGCTGTTTATCGGATAAGTCCTAGTGAGGACTGCGAAACTTGGCTTGTGGTAATGGCGACACAGTGAACGTAAAACCAAGGTCAACCCTCGCGCAACTGTGTAGTCTGATCCGAGTCTTACCTGCTCCGCTATCAGAAACTGTATATAGAGAGCCTCTACGATGGTATCTAGCATCGCCGAACAGTATAGACCCGGTTGTGCGCGGTCTCATATGTGCATACACTATGTTATATTGTCTCAAATTGCCAAAAACCCAGTTTTCGCAGAATGTGCCTAATATATATTTAAAAAGTTTGATCTTGCAATATTAAAACGCTGCATTCTATTGGCTCAAAACGCAAATTAAAGCAAGTTAAGGGTTTTGCAATGGACATATTATTGAATCCACACAGTTTGTGAACTATCTAGGTCTTACTAGATATATTTTTTTGTCAGGTGAAATAATTGTAAACAGTATTGTAAGGTAAATTACTGTCTTAAATTTATGTACAGACAAGCCAGGTTCTTAGATTTTAAAACTAGATAATATTTATGTTCTGCTCTGATACAATGTAATTTGGACTTTCCAAGTTCTTCTATGTACTATGTACTATGTTCTAAGCTTAAACACAGGCTTCAGAAACAAACTCCAAATATGTCAAAATAAAATGGTTAGACTCATTAATGGTATGTGACCTAGAGAAAGGGTCAGCAATAGTGGTCTTACTGATATGTCTTTATTGAATGTAGAAAACAGAAATAAACAATTGCGTCTTAACCATGTTTTCAAAATTGTAAATGGCAAGTGTCTTTCATATATGAAAGAAGACTTTGTTTTTGTTAAATATGTGCACTCTTATTCCACTGGGGCAAATATATAATTCTAATGTACCCAAATACTATGGGAAAGAGAATGTAACCTATTATTACAGTGCAATCAATGAATGGAATGTATTGCCTGCTGGTATTAAGAAATTTGATAAAATACGTCACTTTAAAAGTTCTGTCAAGACCCACTTTTTTGACAGAGCTAGAAAAACATAGTTTATTTATTGCACTTGTTGACTCGATATGTTCAATGTTTAAACTGTAACATTTTTATACTAATATTGTGATAATAATACCATATTTATAAACGTCAAATTTATCATGGAAACATTCCATTGAGTAACTTTTAATTCCAAAGTCTTCAATTTTATCTTATGTTTATTTAAATTGATTACAATTTTTGTAGTGTATATTCTTAGTTAGTTTTATACCAAGAGCTCATTGGAAATAAGCCTTCGGGCTTTATGGGCAATCCAAGGTTATTACACACTATGATGTTTGTCCAATGTTGCATTATTAAATACTTCTTTGAGATTTTCACTCATTTTCATTCAGTTACCATAGTTTCTATATTATGATCAGTTACTGTTTTACTTTGGATTCTGCAAAAACAATCCTTGGCTTCGGTCGACGGAGTATACTGTACCCCAGGCTACTTGGAGAATTAGGGATAGAAGTACATGTAATGAATACATCATGCTGATATTACATGTAGCTATAGGGGTAAACTAAAATTAGTACTGCAAGTAAAGATGATGATGATGATGATGATGTTGATGATGTTAGCAGGAGTGGAGAATTATGGGTAGTATATATGTAATAATTATATCATGCTGATTTTACATGTAGCTGTAGTGGGGAATGAGTATTACTACAGCAATTACAGATGATGATGATAATTATGTTAGCTTTCGTGAAGAATTATGGGTAGTAGTATATGTAATGCTTATATCATGCTAATGTTACGTGTAGCTATAGTGGTAAAGTACAATAAGTACTGCAAGTAAAGATGATGATGACGATGTTGGTGATGTTAGCAGGAGTGGAGAAATAGGGTTGCAGTAAATGTAATGATTATATCATGCTGATGTTACGTGTAACTATAGGGGTAAAGTAGAGTTAGTACTGCAAGTAGAGATGATGAAGATGATGTTAGTTTGAGTGGTGAATTAGGGGTAGTAGTATATGTAATTATTATATCATGCTGATGTTACATGAAGCTGTTGGGGGGAATTTGTATTAAAACTGCACGTAGAGATGATGATGATGATGATGTTAGCTGGCGTGGATAATTAAGGGTAGTAGTACATGTAATGATTATATCATGATAATGTTACATTTAGCTGTAGTGGGGAATTAGTATTAGTACTGCAAGTAAAAATGATGTTGATGATGTTAGCTGGATTCGGGGATTAGGGGTCGTAGTTTATGTAATGATTATATCATGCTGATGTTACATGTAGCTGTAGTGGGGAATTAGTATTAGTACTGCAAGTAGAGATGATGTTGATGATGTTAGCTGGAGTGGGGGGTTAGGGGTGGTAGTATATGAAATGATTATATCATGCTGATGTTACATTTAGCTGTAGTGGGGAATTAGTATTAGTACTGCAAGTAGAGATGATATTGATGATGTTAGCTGGATTCGGGGATTAGGGGTGGTAGTTTATGTAATGATTATATCATGCTGATGTTACATGAAGCTGTAGTTGGGAATTAGTATTAGTACTGCAAGTAGAGATGATGTTGATGATGTTAGCTGGAGTGGGAGGTTAGGGGTGGTAGTATATGAAATGATTATATCATGCTGATGTTACATTTAGCTGTAGTGGGGAATTAGTATTAGTACTGCAAGTAGAGATGATGTTGATGATGTTAGCTGGATTCGGGGATTAGGGGTGGTAGTTTATGTAATGATTATATCATGCTGATGTTACATGAAGCTGTAGTTGGGAATTAGTATTAGTACTGCAAGTAGAGATGATGTTGATGATGTTAGCTGGATTCGGGGATTAGGGGTGGTAGTTTATGTAATGATTATATCATGCTGATGTTACATGAAGCTGTAGTGGGGAATTAGTATTAGTACTGCAAGTAAAAATGATGTTGATGATGTTAGCTGGATTCGGGGATTAGGGGTGGTAGTTTATGTAATGATTATATCATGCTGATGTTACATGAAGCTGTAGTTGGGAATTAGTATTAGTACTGCAAGTAGAGATGATGTTGATGATGTTAGCTGGAGTGGGGGGTTAGGGGTGGTAGTATATGAAATGATTATATCATGCTGATGTTACATTTAGCTGTAGTGGGGAATTAGTATTAGTACTGCAAGTAGAGATGATGTTGATATGTTAGCTGGAGTGGGGGGTTAGGGGTGGTAGTATATGAAATGATTATATCATGCTGATGTTACATGAAGCTGTAGTGGGGAGTTAGTATTAGTACTGCAAGTACAGATGATGTTGATGATGTTAGCTGGATTCGGGGATTAGGGGTGGTAGTTTATGTAATGATTATATCATGCTGATGTTACATGAAGCTGTAGTTGGGAATTAGTATTAGTACTGCAAGTAGAGATGATGTTGATGATGTTAGCTGGATTCGGGGATTAGGGGTGGTAGTTTATGTAATGATTATATCATGCTGATGTTACATGTAGCTGTAGTGGGGAATTAGTATTAGTACTGCAAGTAAAAATGATGTTGATGATGTTAGCTGGATTCGGGGATTAGGGGTGGTAGTATATGAAATGATTATATCATGCTGATGTTACATTTAGCTGTAGTGGGGAGTTAGTATTAGTTCTGCAGTAAGAGGTGGTGATGATGATGTTAGCTGCAGTGGGGAATTATGGGTAGTAGTAGTAGTATAATTTATGTAATGATTATACCATGCTGATGTTACATGTAGCTGTAGTGGGGAATTAGTATTAGTTCTGCAGTAAGAGATGGTGATGATGATGATGATGATGTTAGTTGGAATGGATAATTAGGGGCAGTAGTACATGTATGATTATATCATGCTGATGTTACATGTAGCTGTAGTGGGGAATTAGTATTAGTTCTGCAGTAAGAGATGGGAAGATGATGATGATGATGATGATGTTATCTGGAATGGAGAGTTAAGGGTAGTAGTACATGTAATGATTGTAGCATGCTGATGTTACATGTAGCTATAGTGGGAATTAGTATTAGTACTGCAAATAGAGATGATGTTGATGATGTTAGCTGGAGTGGAAAATTAGGGATAGTAGTACATGTATATGTAATGATTATATCATGCTGATGTTACATGTAGCTGTAGTGGGGAATTAGTATTAGTTTAACAGTAAGAGATGGTGATGATGATGATGATGATGACGTTAGCTGGAATGGTGAATTAAGGGTAGTAGTACATGTAATGATTATATCATGCTGATGTTACATGTAGCTTGAGTGGGGAATAAGTATTAGTTCTGCAAGTAGAGATTATGTTGATGATGTTAGCTGGAGTGGGGAATTAGGGTAGTAGTATATGAAATGATTATATCATGCTGATGTTACATGTAGCTTTAGTGGGGAATTAGTAATAGTACTGCACATAGAGATGATGATGATGATGATGTTAGCTGCAGTGGAGAGTTATGGGAAATAGTAATAGTAGTAGTAGTAGAAGTAGTAGTAGTAGTAGTAGTAGTAGTAGTAGTAGTAGTATATGTAATGATTATATCATGCTGATGTTTCATGTAGCTATAGTGGGAATCTGTATTAGTACTGCACATAGAGACGATGATGATGATGTTAGCTGGAGTGGAACATTAAGGATAGTAGTACATATCATGCTGATGTTACATGTAGCTTTAGTTGGGAATTAGTATTAGTTCTGCAAGTAGAGATGATGTTGATGATGTGTACTGGAGTGGGGAATTATGGGTAGTAGTACATGTATGATTATATCATGCTGATGTTACATGTAGCTGTAGTGGGGAATTAGTATTAGTTCTGCAGTAAGAGATGGTGATAATGATGATGATTATGTTAAGGGTAGTAGTACATGTAATGATTATATCATGCTGATGTTACATGTAGCTTATAGTGGGAATTAGTATTAGTACTGCAAGTAGAGATGATGTTGATGATGATGATGATGATGATGATGATGTTCGCTGGAATGGAAAATTAGGGATAGTAGTACATATCATGCTGATGTTACATGTAGCTTTAGTTGGGAATTAGTATTAGTTCTGCAAGTAGAGATGATGTTGATGATGTGTACTGGAGTGGGGAATTAGGGATAGTAGTATATGTAATGATTATATCATGCTGATGTTACATGAAGCAGTTGTGGGGAATTTGTATTAGTACTGCGCCTAATGATGATGATAATGATGTTAGCTGGAGTGGAGTATTAGGGATAGTAGTACATGTAATGATTATATCATGCTGATGTTACCTGTAGCTGTAGTTGGGAATTAGTATAAGTTCTGCAGTAAGAGATGATGATGATGTTAGCTGGAGTGGAGAATTAGGGGCAGTTGTACATGTAATGGTTATATCATGCTGAAGTTACCTGTAGCTGCAGTGGGGAATTAGTATTAGTACTGCAAGTAGAGATGATGATGATGATGATGATGATGATGATGTTAGCTGGAGTGGAGACTAAAGGAAGTAGTAGTACATGTAATGATTATAACATACTGAAGTTACCTGTAGCTGCAGTGGGGAATTAGTATTAATACTGCAAGTCGAAATGATGATGATGATGATGATGTTAGCTGGAGTGGAGAATAAAGGAAGCAGTAGTACATGTAATGATTATACCATGCTGATGTTACCTGTAGCTGCAGTGGGGAATTAGTATAAGTACTGCAAGTAGAGATTATGATGATGATGTTAGCTGGAGTGGAGAATAAGGGGTAGTAGTATATGTAATTGTTATATCATGCTGATGTTACATGTAGCTGCAGTGGGAAATTAGTATTTGTACAGCAGTTAGAGATGATTATGATGATGTTAGCCGGAGTGGAAAATTATGAGTTATAGCATATATAATGATTGTAACATGTAGCTGTAGTGGGGGAATTAGTATTAGTACTACAAGTAGAAATGATGATGATGATGTTAGCTGGAGTGGAGAATTAGTGGTAGTAGTATATGTCATGATTATATCATGCTGGTGTTACATGTAGCTGCAGTTGGGGAATTGGTATTAGTACTGCAAGTAGAGAGGATAATGATTATGTTGATGAGTTTAGCTGGAGTGGGGAATTAGTGGGTAGTAGTAAATGTAAGGATTATATCATGCTGATGTTACATGTAGCTGTAGTGGGGAATTAGTATTAATACTGCAGTTAAAGATTATGCTGATGATGGGATGATGTTAATGTTAGCTGGAGTTGGGAATTGTGATAAGTAATATATGTGATTTAGTACCAACACTATTAGTATCAGTACTGTTAAGGAAAGGAAGTTGTTCAATGACAATTTGATCCTGGCCAAGACTCTTACCAATTTGATATATGTAGGGGTAGAATCAGTACTGCTGATTATGGAAGTTTTTCAATGACAATTTGATCCTAGCCAAGACTCTAACCGATTTGATATCTGTAGGGGTAGAATCAGTACTGCTGATAATGGATGTTGTTCAATGACAACAATGTGATCCTGGCCAAGACTCTAACCAATTTGATATATGTAGGGGTAGAATCAGTACTGCTGATTGTGGAAGTTGTTCAATGACAACAATGTGATCCTGGCCAAGACTCTAACCAATTTGAAATATGTAGGGGTAGAATCAGTACTGCTGATAATGGAAGTTGTTCAATGACAACAATGTGATCCTGGCCAAGAATCTAACGAATTCGATATATGTAAGGGTACATACCATGTGTCTGCATTATGATACTCCATTGTGACAGCACTTAGAATACTGTCTGAAGTAGACACTATCTCAATTTGACAGAACAAAATATGAAAGTGACGCTAAACACCATACAACAACAACAATTGTTATTATGAAAAATGATGGCATCGGTATAACAACGCATTGCTAAAACTGATACAAGATGAGGTGAAATCAACCAGTGACGTTCTTTTGATCTGTTTGTATCATCACATCTTGAGATATTTTATGATGCCTTCTCACTCTGATACATACTGCGCGCACTTTCAACTGATAGAAAATGACATGCAACAAACAAAACGTGGCAAGGTACAATTTATGGACAGAGCCAATGCCTCTAAAAATTAATCTACACGCTGGCTCGGCACCCGTTACGTACTAGGTCAAGTTAGTGCTTGAAGAATGAAATGGCATTGTATTTTTATTAAAAGTAAAATTCTGAGACTCCCACCAATTTCGCTAGAAAAAATATATAATTTTTAGCAATACTAAAAATTAACTAGTGAAGTTTCACACATTTTCAACTGATCTACCTTCTTTTGTACATGTGGTGCTCATGTTATGTGGTGGTGAGCCACACTGTCCCAGGGTATCACATTTTATTGCTGGGAGATACAAAAAAGGATGTCTAACAGTATCTAGTATATGTATACTGAAAGGTGATTGGTATATTTCGTATCATACAGAATCCAGTTGATCTCTCCAATATTCAATTAAAATTAGTATTATAGAAAAATGAACTTTACTTTTGAACCACATGAGTAAAGAAAATGAGAACACATGAAACACAAGTATAAACACGGACTTTTGTGAACCATGAATTAAATTACCATTTTCAATATAATAGTTCATGCACGAGCGCATGCGCACACATAACACAATCACATACACAGTTGTTCCCATATTCCCATATTTTGAACTCTCAAACCTTAGGTTAAAGTTTTTGCTTAGCTTGATGTTTTAGCACTATGAAATAAGTTTTGCAACCTCGTATAGTAATATTTTATATTTACCAGCTACTCATGTTACAATACACATTCTATTTCACAATACACAGGGGAGGGAACTCATCCACAGGGGAAGGAACTCATCCACAATGATATTGGAGTAAAAGATAAAATGTGGAGTCCTAGGAAAAATACACGCTCAAATATTGACGCTGTCACCAAAAAGACATTATTGTTTTTACCTTTAAAGTAATATGATATTGGTATATCTTTGTTTTGATTGGCAAAAGATTAAAGAAGTTATTGCTGTAAAACAAAGCTTTATGTAGCATAGAAGAGTTTACCTTAATTAAAATAACCAAATATATGCTATACATAATGAATGATAATACTCATTGTTACGCTGATAATCTGATTAACATGTACCCATGTGTCCAAACCGTATAATTTTGTATTTCAACCAAACTTCACTGCTGAAAGTATGTTTTGACATATCTTAAAAATGCACAGGTAAATGTTGTTTCAACAGCTATCTGAATTTTCAATAAGTTCAATTTACATGTATTTGGGGCTTTTGTCCACCTCCTAAAGTTCACCAAGGGGCTTTTGTCCAACTTTTAAAATTCACCATTGGGCTTTTGTCCACCTTCTAAAATCGACCAAGGGGCTTTTGTCCAATTTCTAAAATCGACCAAGGGGTCTTTGTCCAATTTCTAAAATGTACCAAAGGGCTTGTCCATGTGTACATATTTTGACCAAGGGGCTTTTGTCCAAGGGGGTTTTGTCCTACATTCCTTCTGGATAGTCTCCTTACCACAAATTAGATCATGTTCACTTAATTTGTATTACCATTTACTAACTTTGTATTATATATGTTTTCAGCTGCCAGGAAATACATTTGACCTTTAGCCCGTTTTAAATAATGTGACCTTAGTGATCAGCATGATTCTTATGTATAGTAGGCCATCCAAAAAGCAAAATGACCCTTATTTTAACTTTTGATGGCAATTTTTAGTAGAATTGTTTCAGTACCATAACACCATTCCCCAAGATGTATAGCATCGTGTGATGGTGGATGCCACTCATGAAATTGCGTTTTAAGGTCATGGGTGAGGTAAAAGGTCAATCAGGTGCAAAAATTAACAAAACGGTAGTGTATATAAGTTATTGTTACTAATAATATAATTATGTTGCTTTATATATTTTTTCTGTAATGCCATGTTGTTAATAGTCTAATGAAACAATGAAGGGGACAATGAAGCATCTATTTAAAGGATAATGAAGCATACATCTGTCGTTCTGTTCGTACTTATACCAGCTTAAAGTTCAATAAGTGCATTTAAATTTTGGACATTTACAGTATTTTTTGTTTAATTGCAAATATACGATTTATTATTAACCTTAAATATTATACCTGTCTTTGAAAATACAATACTAAAACTAACTTTTATTAAAAAAAGTTGCGTGTAAGCTTGAATGTCCGTATGTTCTACACAAGAGGATAATACACTGATGCACTTTTTTATCATAAATTATTTTCCAATTGAAATGAGATTCCAGTAGAAATAATAATTACGAAAATATAATATTGTGTACCTTAGATTAAAATTAAATGTAAAGAAAGACAGATTATGTTATGATGTAATCAAATTACCTTAAATGTACATAAAATTAGTAAAATTTGTCTCCAATATATAAAGATGCCATACAAAGTATCTGAGATTCGTAGAATATTATTTGTTTCCTCCAGTATTGACAGTTTTGATCGTGACACTTGACAAGATTGAAACACTTTATGGCATAAAAAAAGTTATAGTGCATTCACTTCCGAAAACAAAATTAATAAACTCAGTGTAAAACTCATACCTCCTAGACCCTCTACTAGTAGTGTTGAAAAATGTTCCTTTCCGTTCAACATCTTGAGACAAATAAATCCACTGATTGGAGTTGTTGTATTCTATTTCAGACGGAAGATGTAAAACTGTTTCATTGTGTAAGAATGATCTTTTTAAGAATATGTATTGCGGGTGTAAATGACCTTATTGCGTCCGAAGTAAAATGCAATCTTAAATGTCTGTCTAAGTTTATAAGACAAATTGTGAAGTATGAGGATAGTATCAAAGATGGTACAGTAATAACAAAATTATGATTTTAACTGGAATAGGTTTAAGCTCATGTGGGACATGTGTATGTAATTGGTGGTGATTGGAGTAACCATTCTAAGAGGAAGCATGTATTTAATCAGTCCATCGAAGCAAATATTTTTTTAAGCTTGGAAATTTCCAAATATCTTGCTAAAGCATATCAAAGGTTACATTCTGAGGCTTGTGCCTCTGATTTCGGGTCATATACTGATTCATCTGATACTGATTCAAGTATTCTATATGAAAGTACACTTCTACAGGAAAGTGTAGACTGTTGCTCAACAAATACGAGGTGAGATGGGCATGCTTCCCTTTAGGAAGTAATAGACATTGATTATGTAGACAAGGTAATTCCTGAAAGGTTCTTTCTCTGTCTCGCCTGCTATTTGGTCGTATGTCGATTATTCTAGACAGCAATGCTGAAGTCAGAAACTATGCGGAAAAATGTAAAGTTTATACAAAAACAGAAGCTATAGTATTTGGTGTATCTAATGGCATACAAAATCTCAAGAAAAATGTTGGCCTTGGACATGCTCTTCATAAGGCAACTCGTTCTGAAATGATAGTCAGTATTTTTCATGCTGTCAACAACACTATTGAAATAAATATGATCCGCAGAGTTGACAATTTAGTTGCAAATAGTCTTGAGAGGCATATCAAAAATGAATATGATCTGTTTACGTTCATGAAAATATAAGAAATCATACATTTACCAATTACTCCTGTGATAATTTTGATGTCCTAGAAACAATGTTAGATGAAATAAACATACATGTATTTCTAAGCACAATATGGTGGTCAATCGCTAGAGAAAATCATGTGGATACTAATACCAGACTTGTTTCAGCTGATACTATGAAAACTATCCAGTTAGATAAAGTAGTGTTACCGCATGATGGTAAGCCATATCCAATACATGGACCTTATGACATAAATGGAAGTAGTTGGTACACAAACAGTAACGAAACACGTTGAACAGAATATATTCAGAATATTTGAATGGATTTTAGGAAGAAGGTCAAAATGATGTGCAAACAGTTCTGACATGAAGAGCTTACAATGAATTAAACAGTCCAGATAATCTGTCAATGACCACTATGGGACTGCGTCCAATATTCCAAGCCTATGTAGATGAATTGAACACATTTACAATTGTTATCAACATATTTGAAGCAATTTCAAGTCATATTGGTTAAGCAACACCGTTATCACAGGAGATCAGCCACTCTATTATAAAAAGAAATAACTTGTATGAGGCAATCAAGACCAATTCAAGAATGCCATTTTCAGACTAGGGGTTTACATTGATGTTTTAATTTTCTGAAGGCAACTTGGCAGTATGTATAATAGGTTGGTTTAGATGATGTGTGAATTGAGGCAGGCATATATCCACCAAACACAACCGAAAACATTTTAGGACGAAAGGCATACTGCAGAGCCGTGAAGCCTATAAAGCATTATGGAGACTGCATTGATGTATCTTCATATCATGTTGGGCTCATGTAATTATTGCTGCTAAGCTTAATTCTTTTGATAATGTCGTTAAAATATTGCTGATGCATTCTCTATAAAAATGAAAAGGGTTCCAAGAGGATATACAGAAAGCAATTGAACAGATGAATTAAGACAAAACGCTCGAGTAGTTTAATTGCTCATTACAGGGAGTTTGGTGAATTGTGCACGGATGTGTTTTGGATGACGTGCATAAGCATGGTTGAAATTTTGTTAGACTTCATCAGAGCAAAAAAGAGGGCGCCTGGGAACTCCGTCAAGGGGCTTTTGCTGTTATGTTACTATGGTTGACAGTCTAGAACCATTGGAATTATTCTCAGTGTTGAACTTTTTACTAGATGATATGAAGAATTTCGAAAAGACAGCCCCATATGTGTATCAGGAATTTAAGATGGAATTTTACAGTCAAAAGAAGCAACAATTACTAAACACTGACCAAGCAACAAGATTGATGAACAAGATTTTTATAATGAACCATGGGAAAATAGGAATCACACAAAATGACCAAGCCAGAAACAAAATCTGTGTCACTTTGGCAACTCAATCGGATGTGTCAGAGAAGTCACTACAAGGAGAATGTGATGTAGAGGAAGACCCACCTACACCAGTTATGACTATCTGCCTTCATGAATTGATCTTGTTCAAGTTTTGATCAAACAGATGGATACTTCTGACATTTTCTGAGTATGGTCCTTTGAAGAAAAAAAACCACACCCATTTGCCTAGATGTTTGATGTTCTAAACAAGCAGAAAGTTCAGGTTTTTAAAGATGACAGAAAACTACTTCATAGTCTTTTAAATATTTAAACGTTTAAACATATTTTTGTCTGCTGCAAATGCTAGCAGAAGTGTAGAAATTGGTTCTGTTCTGAAACACAAGTTGTCCCTGGTACCTCTGCCACTTGCTAGGGTTGTATGGTCTAGAAACTTTACCACAAAGACGGAAATTTTGAATGTCTTGGAAAGTGATCCTAACTTGATGACCTTCCCAATTCTTTGCTGCTACGGTATATAATCATTGATGGTCACGTTATGATTTAGGCTTTTGGAATGCATGCTATCCGAATACATGTAGTTTCTTTATGCATCTTAATAAATGTCCTTATTATGTAGCAACTTATAAACTAGTATACTAGTGTATATTAAAACGACTACAAATCATTAGCTTTCTTTGTTGGGCAATATTAGAGATTATTAACTATTTCTTAATCGCTATTAATTTTGTCCGACCTCTGTTGTGACCTCATGAAGCTATTTTCTACAGTTTTAATATACTTAATTTATCATACGTTTGTTTATGTATTCACTTCATTTAATAAAAAAAAAAATGCCTGTTTTTATATACTGGAATCTTGCATTTCACAAAAAATTCAAAATTAATCAATTTCGCACACTTTTGACCTTTGACCTTAATTTGACCTCAGTTTGAAACACAGTTTTTAACATATATTATTCATATTGCTAGTAGTGGCTTACAACAAACATATTTCTATAGTTTTCAGTTAAATAAATAAATAATTATTTTAACAAGAAAGTGTTCTACAATCTATATATCAATAACTGCACCCAGTTGACCTTTGACCTAATTTTGAGATTATGAGGTGATTTCATGAGTGGCATCCACCCTCACAGGTTTGTATACATACCAAGGAAGACATTAAGCAAGAAAGCCAAATTCTACTCAAATTTGCCATCAAAAGTTTTTTCCCTGTGTTTGATTGGCCTACTAGTATTGCTATGTTGATTTCTTTAAATAACTGATTCACAGCCACAACACACATTCACTTGAATGCGTGTAAATCACGGAATTGTATCTGTTTCTCTGTGGTTTGCTGTAAAATTGATTGAATGATTGGATATTAAGTGTCATTTTATGCCATCGAGGGCTAACAGACGATCAGTTAACATTATCACTATTTCCTGGTATCCTGAAAGGTTAACAAGTACTCGAGCAAACCCCCATCTCCGCAAGTAACTGCTTACTTTCTCACTTGAATCAGCAGGAGAGACGAATGATAATGAGACACAATGTCGTATATCAATCATCACGGAGACTGTTGCCGGGCGGGGTTTCGAACCCACGACCCCTGGATTGATAGTCTGACGTGTTACCGACTGAGCTAATAGGGCCCGGATTGCTGTAAGAAAGATCACATCCCGTCCTTCACAAAGAATTCTCTAGTTGTGATAATTTCTGCATTCTTGTCCCAATTTAGTCATCAAGATATTAGACCAAACGTGTTTTACATATTTTAGTAAGATCAATGAATTGTTTTCAATTTGAGGGCAAAAGAACCATATTGATGAAACAGCTTGATATACTATTTAGATTTCTGATGCCGTGTCATAACGACAGTAAACATATCCACCAGATTTCTTCAGTTTTGAATCTATTTTGGTCTACTTTTGTCTTGAACAAGTTTTTTACAAGTTAATTACTCTTAACTGTATAATATGACCGAGATCATGTGTTTAGGTGGGTCATGAGCAATATCAGATCTTTAGATTGGAGCAAGAAGAACAGAAAACAGTCCATGTTGTAAAACCTGTGGTAAATCAATATTTCTTCGAAATTCACTTTTAATAAATGTACATTATGTTTTTTACCTACTACACACATTACACACTGCTTGTTTGACAGTGTTCTATGTTGATTGATATACTATAAAGTTACTTTTCATACTCTACATAAACATAACGTTGTGTTTCCTGACATGCTCATATTTGCTAAATACAACGATCAACACCATGTATAATACGTGCGCTAGAAGATCGCCAGCATTGATATCAAATATTGGCAATAGGTACCCTTTCTTTTCTCTCTCAGAACATATCGATGTATTGACACCAGACAATAAATAAGGGCATTCGATTTATTCTTTTTCAAAATAATAGCCAACCTTCTTAAACATGTACTAGTAGTAAAGGGACATGTCCTTCTTACCACAGACAAAGTATTTCCTTCGTTTTAAGGACGAGAGAAACATAATATAGGGACATGTCCTTGTTACCATAGAGAGATTACAAGCACATGTCCCTATATTAAGTTTTTCTCATCCTTAGAAAGAAGGATATAATCTCTGTGGTAACAAGGATATGTTCCAATATTAAATTTCTCTCGTCCGTAGAAAGAAGGAAATAATCTCTCTGTGATAACAAGGACATGTCCCAATATCAATCCAGGGGTCGTAAGTTCAAATCCCCGCACGGCAACAGTCTCTGTGATGATTGATATTTGACATTGTGTCTCATTATCATTCGTCTCTCACCACTGATTGAGAGGTCTCATGT
This sequence comes from Panopea generosa, assembly GCA_029582155.1. Taxonomy (NCBI): domain Eukaryota; kingdom Metazoa; phylum Mollusca; class Bivalvia; order Adapedonta; family Hiatellidae; genus Panopea; species Panopea generosa. The sequence continues at coordinate 51,694,187 of CM055897.1, forward strand.
AGGCTAGTCATCTATTCTTACACTGTGTTGACCTCTCTATCTCTATGATCGTGTTTCATCGATGAACCATCAAGCGTCCAGTTACTTTTGAAAGGGGGGAAACAATATTTTGACCCAGAAAGGGAATGATCATTAAAATTGATATAGAAGGCCTATTCACATCTAACATAAATAATATTTTCAGAAATCGTCACCGTGTTATTCTTGATATACTGGTAGATGTAAGTACATGTATACATTTAAAATTGCTCAATAAATGCATGTTGTACTCATATGTAGTTGAAAAATACAACTGGATGTATTGATATAGTGATATGTGGACGTTTCAATATTGTAAACGATACGCCTTACACGTACGAATAACTAAAGATAAAATAGGAATGCGTCCATGGGACACAGATGTCCCTGCTATGTAGTTACATTGTAGCTATCGATAAAGCCAAATATCAAGTTTCATCAAAATCGGTCCATCAATAAAGATTTTAGAGGTCGGAAACCGTCAGCCAATCAGAATGCCAATTCCATCCATTGTGGAACAAGACCTGGGTCTTGTTGATATAAAGCCAAATATAAATTTTCGTCAAAAATCGATCCATAAATAAAGACTTTAGAGGTCGGAAACTATCAGCCAATCAGAGCCTAGAACACCTAATAAATATGCAGGGATTTTGACGGAAATCTAACTTGAGCTGTAGTTTATCATACATCTTTCTACCAAATATGCTTCTCTTCTGCTTCTGCCGGATAATGGCCACCATCAACTTGTTGATTACTATGCCATGATTATCGGGTGCGCATTTATATACAAATTTAAACAAGTTGGCTGCTTTTAAAAAGCATCAAATGGTTAGGTCTTATAAACGATGTGGCAATTAATGTGAATGAATGTGTAAGTTTGGTTCCTTGTACAGAGTACTAAATACACGGGTGATACCAAATCCCGACATGGTTCCGGCTGACACAGCGAATTCCCGGCTGCAGGTGTGCCTGATAGTAACTTTGATGTTTAAATGTACAGATCTCAATCATTATGTATTGCCATGTGCATATTTAGAAAAAAAAAACTTACCTTATATATTGTCTAACGTACTTACTGCTATGTTCTATACAATTTACTACTATGATAATAATATATTTTAAAATAATTCGTATCCATATTTTAAATTAATTTGTGGATATATCATTTTTAAAAAACAACAGTTAAAAATTACTGTTTTTTCCAAAACTTTCGGAGATATATCTAATTCTAACGACGTGCTGAAAACATGTCACACCGGTAAACTCTGTTGTGTCGAATAAAATAAATAACTGTAGCTGTTTAATTTTGTTATTATTTTCAATGTTATGGGTTCAGCATTTTATAATAATTGAGTAAATACATCGTTATTTGAAAATTATTTACATTAACTCGGTAGGAATCTGTCAGAAACGGCGATAAATTGTCAAAAAAGAAAAGTTTCAAGACCTCATTTACGCAAGGAATTTTAGAAAATTCCTTCATTTAAGGCATTATCATTTTTTTCCTGATTAAATATGCAACGAACAATTGTGATCTCAATTAGTGCATTAAAACGTCAAAATCAATTATTACACACATCGCATTTGAATTTTCCTCTTGGCCGGAAAGTGGTCGGAACATGACTACGTTTTAATATCAATAGCAGTTTGTACATTCCCATGATGCACTGTTTAGAAAAATGATGGCGACCTCCATGTGGCGAATGCCGTGTTTTTAACACGTGATCGTGACGTTTCAATATAGCAGCGCCCAGAGTCAATTTCTTGACTCGCCCTTATATAAGGTTCGGCTGCTCATGCGACCTAACTAAAAATAGAAGAAAAAAGTTAAAATCATTGGGCTTAGCTAGTAAGCCTAATATTCCCGGATCAATGAAGCTTTGAAGGCCTCTAGTGATGGAGCAGTCACTGTACCGAGTGGAAGAGCGTTCCAAGCTCTGATGATATGTGGGAAGGAGGAATATTTACGGTAGTCACTAGCACTAGATGGAATTAAGTAGCCTTTAGAGTGTGAATTCCTTGTACGTTTTGGTTGTGTAAGACGTCCTTATTTTTTGACTGCTACAAGATGGTTATCGATTTTGTAGAAAAGTGAAAGTCTGGCGTCTTGCCTTCTTTGTTGTAAGGATCTCCATCCTGGATCATGTCTATGCCACTGGAGTGGTTTCCCTGTCTGTTCATTACGTATCGAGCACTTGTCCTTTGTATCATTTCAATTTTATCAATTTCCTTTTGATGGCAAGGGTCCCATACTGGACTAGCATACTCAATTAATGGTCTTACTAATGATTTGTATGCGCTTTGGCACCGATGTTGAGATAACATTTCAAGAATCTTATTGTTCTGTTTGCTTTAGTGCAAATGTTATTGATGTGTGCATTCCAGCTAAGGTTTGGTGTAAATGTGCATCCGAGATATTTGGCACTGTCCACAGTCTAGAATATGTCCATGAAGGCTGTAGGATGTTTTGATGATTTTATTTTTCCTGCTGATGGTGAGAACGTTGCATTTGTCAGGGTAAAATGCACGAGTTCCGATTCCCGACCATTTAAAGGGATTTTCCGAAAACGTTCTTACCAATATTGAAGATATAAATTGACTAAAAAGAATTATTAAATTTGAAAATAACAAAACATATTTAGTTATTCCAGTTGGTTTCCCAGACTACAAGTTTATCTAGATCTCTCTGAAGGTCGTTCGAGTCCCTATCTGATGAAATGGTGAGATATGCAATGGTGTCATCAGCAAATAGACAGATTTGATTCCCTCTCGCATATCATTAATGTTGAATAAGAAAAGTGAAGGCCCAAGGACTAATCCTTGGGGCACCCCGGATTCTACATCAACGTGGGCTGAGCTCTCTCCATCAACTACGACTGATTGCGTACGATCTGATAGGAAACTAGCAATCCAGTTGTTGACTTTCCCTTGAATTCCGTAGTGTCTAAGTTTGTGTAATAAAAGACTGTGGCTAATTTTGTCGAATGCCTTGGAGAAGTCCATGATGAGGATATCAGTCTGCTTACCAGCACTCATATTGGTAGTGATGTCGTCTACGAATCCAACTAGCCGAGTCTCTTATTTTGCGAAAACCATGTTGAAGAGGATATAGTATATGTTGCTTGTCAGCATGACACATGATGTGACTGGCAACTATATATATTCTCCATCAATTTGCAGCAACAACAGGTAAGAGATACGAGACGATAGTTCTCTGCTTTGTATCGCTCACCTTTTTGTAGACCGGGTTCACATTGGCACTTCTCCAATCTGGTGGTACTTCCCCAGTTTCTAGTGATGTTGAAAAGATTATGTTGAGTATGAGGGCTATTTCCTTTGAAAGCTCTTCGTGTACTTTTGGTTTGATGTTGTCCGGACCAGCTGCCTTGTTGGGATTGATATTGTCTAGTAGTTATTCAATTCCTTTTTCTGTTATGTGTATGTCATCTGCAGTTTGGTAGGTTCCTTTCATGTGGCATTGTTTATTAAACTCTTTGCTGGTGAAATGTTTATTAATAGAGAAAGCGAATTGGAATTGTTGGTTCAAAATAGCTTGGTCGACGGGGTCTGCATGCAGTATGCCATTACTACGTGGAGGCGATAATCCTCCACTATCCGTCTTTTTGCGTTTAATATATGTCCAGAAACACTTCATGCTGTTGTATTCATTTTTGTCATCTTCTGCTGGAGTTACGATGTTATCTGTATTTCCATAGGCTCGTCTTAGTTCTCGTTGAACAAATCGCTTAACCTCTTTGAATTTTGTTGTTAGTTTGTAAACTCTTTGCTTGTGAAATGTTTTTTAATAGAGAAAGCGAATTGGAATTGTTGGTTCAAAATAGCTTGGTCGACGGGGTCTGCATGCAGTATGCCATTACTACGTGGAGGCGATAATCCTCCACTATCCGTCTTTTTGCGTTTAATATATGTCCAGAAACGCTTCATGCTGTTGTATTCATTTTTGTCATCTTCTGCTGGAGTTACGATGTTATCTGTATTTCCATAGGCTCGTCTTAGTTCTCGTTGAACAAATCGCTTAACCTCTTTGAATTTTGTTGTTAGTTTGTAATCTGCTGATTTCTTTTTCTTCTTGTAGAGTCTATCTCGACGGTGTACCAATTTTCTAATGGATGGAGTGAGCCAGGGGAGACTGTCTCTTTGTCTTGCTGTTTTGTGTGGCACATGTGACTTAATGCTATGGTCAAGATCTTTGAAGATTGTCCATAGTTCTTCGGTTTGACCACCTGTTGATGCAAGCTTTCTGATCTTGTGGATGATCTCCTTGATTTCAGACCTGATATTGTCACATTTTGCTTTTTTGTAAAGAGGAATGTTTTGATGTCCAGTTCGGAGTAGACAATATCATGATCAGACACACCAAGAATTACTTTTATCTGTGGGAAGCGCGAAAGGTTGTTGGTATCAGGTCTAGTGTGTTCCGACCTCTTGTAGGTTCATCAACTAGCTGTTCCAGTCCGTGGTCGTCAAGGATGTCAGCAAATTTATAATGGATACCAGGATAGGCTGTATCTGGTTACAGGGTTTTGGTACTCCAATTCCACCCAGGCAGAATGAAATCGCGCCCTTCCCCCCACCCGCGACTACTATGGTTGCATTGTTGGAGCTGCGAGCTCTGTCAAGACTGATTGCAAGATTGTCAATACTCTGCTCATTTGATGTTTTTGGGTTGTAGTATGATGCAAGGTCCCCACAAGTTGGATTCTTGCCCAAATGATTTCACAGTCTGATTCAAACTCTGGGATAGATGAGCTGAGGTGTTCAATTTTGATGGCTATAAGCACACCACCCCCATTCATATTTATATGTCTTTGCGATAGATCTTGTAACTTGGTGGGAAAATTTGGTTGTTAGTAATTGACGAGTCAATCATGGGCTGCTTTCAGCACCATTAAAAAGCAAACACGTTTAATGCTGGTTCCCTAAAATTATCGGTACTGCACGCTTATATGAGGTTGAGCCAGTGTTCAGGAAAATTTGTTAGCTAACGTTATCAAATGTTTAACCGAACTGAACGCAGCCCAGGTTTCTGTTCCTAGAATGATATCTGGATCAGTACTTTCGATGAGGTTTTTAATTAGATCTTGTTTCAATTTTACAGACTGAAAGTTCACTGATCACATTATGGCCCAGGCACGCTCCTAGCCATATTTCTGCAAAAATCAAAATGGAGTTGACCCACTTGTTCCTTTAAAAACCTAAAATGGCAGTGATGACATGTGAATCTCCATTGATGTATGGCTAGTACTTACTAAGGTACGAGTTTGTGGAAAATAAAATAACCACATTTTTGAATATTTGTCATAAAAGTACAAATCTGATTGAGATCCAATACATGCAGTGGCTGCTGAGTTCTAGAATTTCTAAGTCAAACAAAAGCCATAATTTGCAAAAAAAATCAGGCAAGAATTATCTCACTTGATTAATTTAGTTGGTTTCATGACTACAAAGCCATACATAAGTTTCAATAAAATAAATCGAGTTGTGGTTGTGATATGGCCTTGATGGTACTTGCATGCAAAACTTTAACCACAATTTCTTAAGTCAAACAAGGGCAATAATTTTACATCATAGTTACCCTACTTAGTTATTGTAGTAGGTCTGTTGACTGGGAAGGTTTGTGTAAAGTTTCAATTAAATACATCGAGTGGTTGGTGAGATATGGACTTGATGGTACTTGCATGCAAAACTTTAACCAGAATTCTAAGTCACAGAAGGGCAATTATCTGCATTATATACAAGCAAGAGTTATCGAACTTAGTTACTGTAGTAGGGTTGGTGACTTGGAAGACTTGTGTAAAGTTTCAATCAAATACATTGAGTGGTTGGTGAGATATGGACTTGATGGTACTTGCAAGCAGAATTTTAACCAGAAGTCATACAAGGGCAATAATTTGCATTATATTCATGCAAGAGTTATAACTTATTTATTGTAATAGGTTTGATGGCTGGAAAGTCATATGTAATGTTTCAAGTCAATGGTTACTGAGATAGGGACTTGCATGCACAACTTTAATCAAGGTGTGACGCTGATGTTAACCAAGTTTTTTAAGTCAAACAAAGGCAATAATTTACATTATATTCTTGAAAGATTTATTTAACTTAGTTATTGTAGTATGTTTGATGACTGGGAAGTTTATAGTTTCAAGTCAATACATGCAGTGGTTACTGAGATAGAGACTTGCATGAACAACTTCAACCAAGGTGTGACACCGAGGGCCAGTGATTAGAATAACTCTTTTCCTTTGAAAAGTCAAGCTAAAAAATATTGCTTTTTTTTATATTGACATTTTTGCATGATTCTGAAGCACAAACAACACATAAAGGAAAAAATAAACAGTTTATTCACCTTGATTGTTAACCAGATCCCTATTTATCCTAAAAGACTTACAATAAATTTGAGCTTTTGGTATACAACATTCAACACACAAATTGTAAAACTAGACCTGATCAGGCTATCAATATTGCCTGACTTGCCCTAGATTCTAAACATATTTATGGATGGAAGCCAAAAATAGAAGAAAACATACAGTATGAGATAATTAAATAATAAGTTATCAGATCTTGGTCTGTTAGCACCATGGTGCACCTGCAGCTTATAAGGCCAGTATGCCCAAGCAGATTACAAGACAAAAACAGCATAACTGAATTTTCACCAAAAAAAAAAAATATTTGTAAATGATATTTCGATTAAAACTGAATAATTCATTCTTTACATGGTTCAACTTATTCATTGTTACATGAAATTATTTTCATACCATTTCTGTATTATTTTGAACAAATTCTAAAGATTATTTATTATTTATTCTGATAATTTAAATTTTGACAGTTTTTCCATTGTTTTATTATTCAACAATACATATTTATGATTATTTTCAGTGCACTACCTATAATATTCTGCTTGTAAACACAGAATTTGACATACTATACCAATCACTTATGTGTGCAAGCTTGTAAACACAGAAATTGACATACTATACCAACCACTTCTGTGTGCATGCTTGTAAACACAGAAATCGACAATACTGTAACCACCACTTCTGTGTGCACGCTTGTAAACACAGAAATTGATATACTATACCAACCACTTCTGTGTGCGTGCTTGCAAACACAGAAATTGACTTACTGTAACCACCACTTCTGTGTGCAAGCTTGTAAACACAGAAATTGTCATACTATACCACCCACTTCTGTGTGCAAGCTTGTAAACACAGAAATTGACATACTGTACCAATCACTTATGTGTGCAAGCTTGTAAACACAGAAATTGACATACTATACCAACCACTTCTGTGTGCAAGCTTGTAAACACAGAAATTGACTTACTGTAACCATCACTTCTGTGTGCAAGCTTGTAAACACAGAAATTGACATACTATACCAACCACTTCTGTGTGCACACTTGTAAACACAGAAATTGACATGCTATATCAACCACTTCAGTGTGCAAGCTTGTAAACACAGAAATACCAACCACTTCTGTGTGCATGCTTGTAAACACAGAAATTGACATACTGTACCCACCACTTATGTGTGCAAGCTTGTAAACACAGAAATTGACATACTGTACCCACCACTTCTGTGTGCACGCTTGTAAACACAGAAATTGACATACTGTACCAACCACTTCCGTGTGTACACTTGCAAACAAAGAAATATCAACCACTTCTGTGTGCAGGCTTGTAAAAACACAGCAATTGACATACTGTACCCACCATTTCTGTGTGCATGCTTGTAAACACAAACTGACATACTATACCAACCACTTTTGTGTGCATGCGTGTAAACACAGAAATTGACTTACTGTAACCACCATTTCTGTGTGCATGCTGGCAAACACAGAAACTGACATACTATACCAACCACTTTTGTGTGCACCCTTGTAAACACAGAAATTGAAATACTGTACAAACCACTTCCGTGTGCACGCTTTTAAAAACACAGAAATTGACATACTGTTCCAACCACTTCCGTGTGCAAGCTTTTAAACACAGAAATACCAACCACTTCTATGTGCATGCTTGTAAACATAGAAATTGACATACTGTACCCGGCACTTCTGTGTGCACACTTGTAAACACAGAAATACCAACCACTTCTGTGTGCAGGCATGTTAACACAGAAATTGACATACTGTACCAACCACTTCTGTGTGCACACTTGTAAACACAGAAATTGACATACTGTATCCACCACTTATGTATGCACGCTTGTAAACACAGAAATACCAACCACTTCTGTGTGCAGGCTTGTAAACACAGAAATTGACATACTGTACCCACCACTTCTGTGTGCATGCTTGTAAACATAGAAATTGACATACTGTACCCACCACTTCTGTGTGTACACTTGTAAACACAGAAATTGACATACTGTACCAACCACTTCTGTGTGCACGCTTGTAAACACAGAAATTGTCATACTATACCAACCACTTCTGTGTGCATGCCTGTAAACACAGAAATTGACATACTATACCAACCACTTCTGTGTGCACGCTTGTAAACACAGAAATTGACATACTATATCAACCACTTCCGTGTGCAAGCTTGTAAACACAGAAATACTAACCACTTCTGTGTGCTTGCTTGTAAACACAGAAATTGACATACTGTACCCACCACTTATGTGTGCAAGCTTGTAAACACAGAAATTGACAAACTGTACCACCACTTCTGTGTGCACGCTTGTAAACACAGAAACTGACATACTGTACCAACCACTTCCGTGTGTACACTTGCAAACAAAGAAATATCAACCACTTCTGTGTGCAGGCTTGTAAACACAGAAATTGTCATACTGTACCAACCATTTCTGTGTGCATGCTTGTAAACACAGAAATTGACATACTATACCAACCACTTCTGTGTGCACCCTTGTAAACACAGAAATTGAAATACTGTACCAACCACTTCCGTTTGCACGCTTGTAAACACAGAAATTGACATACTGTACCAACCACTTCCGTGTGCAAGCTTGTAAACACAGAAATACCAACCACTTCTGTGTGCATGCTTGTAAACATAGAAATTGACATACTGTACCTGCCACTTCTGTGTGCACACTTGTAAACACAATAATACCAACCACTTCTGTGTGCACGCTTGTAAACACAGAAATTGACAAACTGTACCCACCACTTCTGTATGCACGCTTGTAAGCACAGAAATACCAACCACTTCTGTGTGCAGGCTTGTAAACACAGAAATTGACATACTGTACCCACCACTTCTGTGCGCACACTTGTAAACACAGAAATTGTCATACTGTACCAACCACTTGTGTGTGCACGCCTGTAAACACAGAAATTGACATACTATACCAACCACTTCTGTGTGCACGTTTGTAAACACAGAAATTGACATTCTATACCAACCACTTCTGTGTGCACGCTTGTAAACACAGAAATTGACATACTGTACCAACCACTTCAGTGTGCACTGAATTAAATGAAAATGAAACTAACATTTGTTCTCACAATAATCAAAATACTTAGTATGAAGATTTGATACAAGTACTATAGTGAAGTTGATAATTTGACAGATCAATAATATACACATAACATTACTGTAAGTCTTATCTAAATTAACTGATATTACATACATTGCATAAATAAATAAACCCAGGAAATCAACAAAACTCAACCAGTCATTTTTTTAGGCTATTTACCAAGCTTTTATATTAAGAGAATTCTATGGAATAAAATAGCATCAAAAAGAGATGCAATACATATCATGATATGTGTCTATTCATTTTTAATGAATGAGATATCTGCACATAAGCAAAGGTCAAAGTTTATCAATTATCCGCAGAACTATGTCAAGGTTATCCATAGTAAAACTGAATGGTTCTGAGTAGTTCCATGTACAGAAGGTCGACATGATAATAAACTTTTACAAAATATCATTTTTATATTTTTTTTTTTATAAAAAAGCAACAACTTGATTTCCTAGACATAAAATAGAAAAAGATAAAGATTACATAATAATATATATTTCACCATACAAGAGCACTAGAATTATAATTGAGTATCAATAACAATTACTACACAATCAATGTCAATTAGGATTTTTCACCTGATATTTCACATTCATACATTCTTCATGGTGACAAAAGTTAAAAAAAAAAACAAGAATTTTAAGTACATTTTAATGCAATACCATTGATAAAGGCAGATCACCATTTCCAAAAATGCATAATGGTAAATGACATGCATGTTAGAAAAATTTGTTTTAAAGCTAAATAAAAATGATTTTAAACAGAAAAAGACTTGCATTCAAAAGAATTATGCAATTTCTATACAGCATTCAACATAGTCTTAAAAGCAAACATTTTGAACTAAGTGGTGATCTTGAGAATGTTTTTTTCATGTACTTGCATTTTACTGTTGCTCTGCTTCTGCAGACAAAGCATATAAAGGTTGTAAGAACTCGTTTCACAATCAATGAAACAAAAATACAAGGAAAAACCAGCAGCTTTTGAAAAATCAAGGGACATAACTGTGTCTAGTCAGATCTGAAAGCTTTAAGAGCTCATTTAATATTTAGTGGCAATAACATATTGACACAATGTCATAAGAAATGTGATGAAGGTCTTAAACAAACAATCATGTAGTGGAAATAAAGTGACTTTGGTTCTCACCATCTCTCGCAACGGTGGTGCGGATGATTAATACAATTTACACACATCACAATGTTTTATTTAATCTTCCTGAATGATAAACTATGGAGTATTTGGCTACATAGCATCTCCATGTTAACTTGCTGGAATGAACACAGAACATCCCTTTGAAATAATAATGAAATATTCCATATTAACAACATTTTAGGAAGTTACAGTTTAAATATCCTCTTTATAATGAGACATGGGCTAGTAGTTTTGAAAGATGTCAATCAATGAAACAACACATAACATACCTTCGAAGACACAAACAAAATGGTCTTGTGCTATACACGTTCATGTATATTGACACGTTAACATTACAGAACAGATATTTCAAAATAGCAAACACAAAAACAGTGTACAAATAATAAAACAGTATATATAAAAGTGATACATGTATATACATTTCATTCAAATGCATTTTCTCTCATATTTAACCTCTAACATAATAATATAAGATCCATGAATAAAAGATTTCCAGAAAATGTCTTTGTATAATCTTTTTATTTCAGCTAGATATTTTTCTTAATTTTAGTACCAGTATATAATTCCAATACAGTATTTCTGGACATAATTGGAAAGTTTTAACTTTGTAATGTAATTACTGATGACATCATCATTTCTAAGGCAACATACATATTGTCGTACTAGGACATCCCTGAAATCACTCCTTTAGTGTTGTAAAAAAATTATTTTCAACACCATCTTCAAGACAGTCTACATAATTTTGTCACTGTGTAACCATGCAACAATGACCTGTGTGTACCAATGACAGGGGAACTTTCATAATATTCAAGTGACATCTATCTGTAGGTAGATTTTATACAAAATTGAAGCTACCATTTTTGTGGGAAGCAAACAGAAATCATCGCTAGTTAAGTTTGGGCAGGGTAATAAGCATATGTTTGTTCTATCATTGCAACTTTCTCAAGAACAGCACAGTATTTCATTGAATTCCACGGGGTTGTTTTAATTGTGGACTACAAAATGAAAGTCAAATATAACTTTGTCCAGTGGTAGGGCATTGGACCCATGATTGGAGGGTCGTGGGTTCAATCATGTCACAATAACAACATGTACATGTGATAGATGAAAGAATGTTTCATCTGACCCATACTTTTTCCAATTAAGTATATTGCTTCTGAAGATACAATACATTTATAATAAGAGTTTCGGGATTTAACTATTGAGTTAAAATAACATTTCAGTCTTTAAGCATTAATTTGACAGGTGCCGAGCCAGCATTTAGGTTTAGGCAAGCTAGGCCCATAGCCACGTGTGTACCTTATCATGCAATGTGTTAATGAAAGCTAACATGGTTTTCTCCCTCTGCTCAATAATTGTTGCCTCAGATGACATGACCCTAGTTAAAAATCATTTACTGTATATAGTATTTGCTCATTATTGGGTTTTCATCTGCACAAACTAGGCACTGACCGAACCTGTTACACAGTTATGCTGCCATATATGTTCAATGGTAGTCTTGTACCAAGATTTTAGACACTTTGAATAAAGCTGATTTTTTATTTTTTAATTGTGAAATCATTTTCTGTTCGTTAAAATGGACATGTAAACAATCTCAAGTAAACAAATCAACTGTTCGATGGTTGATAAATTAACAGGTTGTGATGGAACAAGCAGACATGCATTAAAACAAGTACCCATGTACGATGTTTATAAGAATGTTGTCTTAGCAATGTTGATGTAATGAATGATAATGTTTCAAAATTACTGTTTTTACCAATTAATTGTGGTAGGAACATAATACTAATATGAAGTCAAATACTAGTATATGAAAAACTTAACTGAAATAAAAAAAAAGTTATATATAGAAACATTCTTAAAAGGTTTAGACTCGCTGTATTTTTCATGTGATGCCAAATATGTCGATTCCTGAATATAGAGTCAAACCAGTCTTAAGCAACCAGTCAAGGGCAGGAGCAAAAGTAACCTTTTAAGACAGGCTGTTGCTTAACACAGTTTAATTTTCTCTAAAACCATATTAATGGGAAACAACAAATGTGACTGTTTAAGACAAATGGCTGCTTAATAGGTGACTGCTTACACAGGTTTGACTGTACTTTGTTAAAAATCAACATACATACACTTAGTCTTGTACTTCTTTCAGACAATTTAAAAAATTAAGCAAAATATTATAAGTATAAGAATAAATCATCGATATATGATTGCGAGAAACAGTAGCCCCCCAAACACCAGTGCTCCAGATAAGCTGCGTATTTCAATCAAATGAATTCATGGAAAATGCAAACAATTTTCTTTTTAAGTGTACCCAAATAAATTTCCTTTGATGCAAATCATTGTTAATGCAATATGTATCCAAACAGCTGTTTCACATTTCCTGTATTTCGATAAACAGGCAACAGCCAGATAAACGGGTTCCCGGTTATTACGGTTTGTGACTCACAAGCTCTTAGTAGAGTGGAAGTAGAGAAAAGTATCATACAGGAGTTTGCATATTTTTTGTAGGTAATAATGAAAGCATCTTGATGACCAAGATCACACCCTTTGACAAAATGTCAGTGACAATGAAAATCTCAGCTCGCAAAGGAACAACCTGTTCTAACCCAAATCAAAGTAAAAATTTTAGTTTAATTTTGCCCTTGACACCAATTTCTTCTATAAGTAGTTTTAAAACATGTCATTTAAAATTGTCAACAACGAATTAGACCAGAAACTCTGAGTTGCAAGCAGCTTCATTTGTGCAATAAGAAACTAGATTGCTCAGTCGCATTTGCTACTGTGCATTTAATATAGAATAGTTTAATCAAGATAAGGCATTTGAATTACTTCCATTGAGACAATTCTCCATATTTCACTCAGTTACTGTAAACTTACAATTAAATCTTTGACTTTAAGATTTCACTCAATTATTTTAATTTTGAAGAGTTTTCACCCTATTCAGTCAAGTTTTATCTGGGGCACTGCAACACCCTCAAATATCACAGTTTTGATAGGAACCCAGACCGAGTCTTGGAGCCCTTGTACTAGATATCCATCCCCAACTGCATACCAATGAAAGATTCTTCTGACTTGTATAATATTTAACCCTCAATCTTAGCTGGCATTGTGATACAAAAGATGTCCTTATTAGTCTGGTTGTTGACCTCCTGCCACTTTATAACCAACGACATCTGAAAAAAAAAAAAGATCAAATAACAAATCATTTTGATATTAAAAAGATAAAAGACATTTAAAATTAATAAGTGTTAGTCTGGTCAAAGAAGTATATAAAGAAGGATAGAAAACAAGCATCTTTTGACTAAATGTTGATAGAATAGCACGAGAATGATTAATCATTTGCCAAACTGGTCATTTAAGATTGGAATCTAGTTTATTGTATAAAAAATGTACATTGTATATTATCTCTAATGTTTTATTATGCTTTGATCGTGCTGCCAAAGTGTGTTTAATTAAAACATTGCCATTTGAGATAATTTCAAACAGTTTTACAAATAAATATAACTTCCAATAGACATCAATTTCAATAATCTGAACATAAATTGCTGGAAATTATGTCATTTTGTTGGACAATTCACCCTGTAACATTGATTTATGTGCGTATTCCTGTGGTGAATAAAAGTGGAGATAATTGAAATTAAGAGGTGCATAAACATGTAAGCTTTTACAAAATCTCAGCAAGTTGTTTTTTCATTCCCTTAAGCTTGATCAATATCAAATTTTCTTGGAGAAACCCCCCCAGATATGTTCATATTTTGACCCGTGGTGAAAAATATATGTAATTAGGATATGTCAAAATATGCATATACTAAGCACACCAAACCTCAGCTAATAAAATCTATTTTTTAAATGTGATAAATAATTTTCATCAACAATACAAAAATATCACCTTCCCCACCCTCAAAAAATAAATATAATTTGAAAGTAATTTGTCTAGTTATAATAACTTATTTCACAATCAAAGTAAATTTTTTAAATAAGTTTTTAAGTAAAAGTTAAAAATAGGGGAAGATTTATTCAAACTATCATCAGGCCATCCTTAAACAAGAAATGTCACTCTGATAAGTGTCGCATGCCTCTCAAATGGTCTGAAAATAACAATATAGTTTATAATAGGTAGCGATGTATCCATGAATATCAAGAGTCATGGACTGACGTTTCAGACTAGCTACACAATTTCATGTTGTTGTTAACATTAAAAAGTGACCTTGACCTTCGTGTAAGCATGACCTTTACATCTCATGTTAAGGTCTTGGTATTTCTACAGGTAAATGCTTGTGACACATCATCATGACATGTTGATCACTTGTGTCAAGCTATTTTAAAATCCTTCCAAGTAAAACAAAGTTACAGACCAGACATGCAATATCAAACAAAATGGAAGTTTGTCCATGACTGTTGAGTTAAGGTTCTGGGTCTTAACGTGACACTTAATCATGTCATGTTGATCAATTGATAAACTGAGCCAAGTGTTTTTGAAATTTATCTGTGTATGATAAATTTACAGACTGGGCTTGAATCTCAAACAGACTCCAAGTGTTGTCGAACAAGCTCAAAGTGTGACCTTGATCTTTGAGGTACGGATTTGGGTCTTACGTACGACACATAGTCATGTCATTTTGATCAATTGAGGTAAGTTAAAGACAAAGTTACAGACCAGACACGAAATATCAAACAAATTGAAAATGTGACCTTCACCTTTGAGGAAAGGTTCCACTTCATCATGTCATGTTGATCAACTGAGCCAAGTGTTTTTGAAATTTATCAATAGGGGACAAAGTTACAAGCTGGAGAGGTAAGTGATCTTGAGACGGCACCTTAGACCACTTGGCCACGGATGACCCTTCTAAGTTTTAAATTATGACCGTCTCTAAATTTTTATATTATTTCATGAAGTTAACAGGATGACATGTGTAACACACATTTTATACGTACTGACAAAGGTGACATTTCAGTGATCGCAATTGTAAGTTAAAAGTTGCAACATCAAAATTACACCCATTACATTTTGAGTAAATGGTATAAATTGATAATTACCCAGTGGCAACTTGAAATTTACACACATTGAAGTTAGAAAATATTGATTTCAAAATGTCATTCAAGTGAATGGAGTTTGTAATGGCAAATGTGAAAAAATACAATAGAGCAATGAAGAACCAATAATTGAGTGTTTTTTTGTCTTGCTTGTTTGACTGGCATAAAAACACAGCTAAACTAGATCGAAAATGTTTAACGAGTTGCTGACTCTGGCTCAAAATTTCTTTGCGCCACTTTTTTATATACTGCGCGCTTTAAGAAGTATAATCTTGATACAAGCAGTATTTACATAGGTTAACTACTCTTGTCTCTAGATAACATTTTTTAGCATATTGGGATGATGTGTAAAAGGAAACAATAAACAAAGACACATTTAAATGTACATTTTTATTTGTTATAAATTAAAAACAAATTTATTTTGATTTTCATTTCTATTCTTTTTCTCATAAAAGATAAAAAAAAGCAAATTTAACAACAGTTAAAAATACAATAAAACCAATAAAACCATGGAAAAAAACCTTAAATCCGGTTTAAATCCCCGAAAAAGTGGTTCAGAATTATTTTAGAGTGAATGAAATAATCGACATAGGATGAAAAAAAGCTGAAAATCTGTATGAAATTACTAGTCTGCGTACTGGAATATCCGAATTTATGGTCATTGTACTCTTCACTTTAAATCACTTGGACGCTTGCTCTTTTCAACGTGGAACAATGAGCTTTCAGCGTACACAGACTAACCGCATTTTCCGACGTTTTGGAATGTTTTAATCGGCAGACGGCATTTTTACTAGTATTAAACAGCAAATATGGGGAGGTATTTGTTCAACCAAAAGTGATTAAGTGGTCACCCAAGATATAAACAATGGGTTAAAGAGTCCAAAGGTAATAAACACTTCCCTAATTGTTGACTGTGTAACAAAATAATTGATCAGGGAAAGATGGGTGAATACGCACTCAAATCGCATATACGTTTTGTTTTTTAATTTTTCAGAAAAATAGGTGGGGGGCGTTTATTAGAGTGGGGGCGTTTATAAGGGAATATACGGTATCCTTAATATTAATACAAGATAATGCCCGGGATTTTGTTTCAAGTTTACCACTCCAATTTATATACTGATTTTGTCACCTGTTGGTAGATTTGACATATCAAACCATTCAGATTTTATTTATCAATGATAATGAGATGGTTTTTATCCATTTTAACAATTATTATATTTTTTAAAACATTTATAGTTTTTTTTCTGACATACTCCCTTTAAAGGAGCCATATTACATAAAATTTAATGTTTGGAGTGAAAATGCAATCCCAAAAGACAAGAAATATTGTGAACAAATTTGAAATGAATCAGACAATGTTGAGTTCTTGAGTAGACGTTAAAATGCAGACAAATTGGTGACTTGAAAAGCTCCAATTCACAAAACAGTAATACTAACAAAACCAGACCAATTCTAGAACTAATATAATGAAGTATCTGAAAGTTCAAGATAATGCAATAAAAGTGCAATCAATGGTATTTAAAACTGAAACTGACACTTACCGAAGGGTAAATTTTTTTTACTTCTATCGTTGTATTGAATGTGTATTGTTTGTTAGAAATCAAGGGGCATTTTGGGTTCATTCCTGAACAGCCATCTGTAGTAACAGGAAAAGGCACAGGTATCGACCCTATTATACCATGACATTCTGACCGTGATTGTGTAACAGCCACACCTAGAAATGAAAATAATAAAAAACACTTAAAATGTCTACAAAAATTATGAAAGCTATAGTGAACACAACTTCAAATAAGGCAAAATTTGATGATTCAAGGACCATTAATAACTAGTATCAAATTTGGTATGTTCAAGAACTTGTACAAGATATTGTGGTTATATAACTACTATTTATGTTTGGTGAAGATCCAATAAAGGATGCCACTGCTAAAGTGCACATAAAAAGAGGGCCAATATGGCCCTATATAGCTCACCTGACTGACCTTGAGTCACCCAACTTGAGTAGATTAAATAATACATGTACATTCAAAATTCCAGAAAAACGAGAAGGGCGAGTAGTTAGAATTTTCATTTGTTTTGAAGATGTAACTGATGCGTAGAAGAGTTCAAACTTCAAGTCTTGGTAGAGGTTCACCCATGCTAAATGTCAGGGAAACTACATCGAAATCAGGTCAGTAGATTCTGAAAAGACGGGTTTTAAAGTTTTTACTATAGCTGCCTATATAGTAAACTAGCACCTCACTGTGGCGGTCATGTTTTTTAACAAAAACAACGGCTTGAACAAACTTGGTAAAAGGTCACTCAAGGAACATTTCTGCAAAATTGTTTTAATATTAATACAGTGGTTTCTCACAAGAAGATTTTTTAAGTTTTTACTATAGCTTATATAGTAAACTAGCCCCACCCCCTGGCAGCCATGTTATTTGACGAATCAATACGGTTTGAACAAACTTGGTGAAGGGTCCTCCAAGGAACATTTCTGTGAAATTATTTTAATATCGAGCCAGTAGTTTCTGACAAGAAGATTTTGTAAATTTTTACTAATTAAACTTGCCCCGCCCCCTGGTGGCCATGTTTTTTGACGAATCAAGATGGCTTGAACAAACTTGGTAAAGGGTTGCCCAAAGAACATTTCCGTGAAATTATTTCAAAATCAAGCCAGTAGTTTCTGACAAGAAGATTTTTTAAGTTTTTACTAATTAAACTTGCCCCGTCCCCTGGCAGTCATGTTTTTTGACGAATCAAGATGACTTGAACAAACTTGGTATAGGGTTACCCGAGGAACATTTCTGTGAAGTTTATTCGAAATTAGCCCAGTGGTTTCTGACTAGAAGATTTTTTATGGTTTTACTAATCAAACTTGTCCCACCCCCTGGCGGCCATGTTTTTTGATGAATCAAGATGGCTTGAACAAACTTGGTAGAGGGTCATTCAAGGAACATTTCTGTGAAGTAATATCAAAATTGGCCAAGTGGTTTCTGACAAGAAGATTTTTTGAGTTTTTACTATAGCTTATATAGTAAACTAACCCCGCCCACTGGTGGCCATGTTTTTTGACGAATCAAGATGCCTTGAACAAACTTGGTAGAGGGTCACCCAAGGAACATTTCTGTGAAATCATTTTAAAATCGAGCCAGTAGTTCCTGACAAGAAGATTTTTTAAGTTTTTACTAATTAAACTTGTCCCGACCCCTGGCAGCCATGTTTTTTGACGAATCAAGATGGCTTGAATAAACTTGGTAGATGGTCACCCAAGGAACATTTCTGTGAAGTTATATCAAAATTGGCCCAGTGGTTTCTGACGAGATGATTTTTTAAGTTTTTACTATTGCTTATATAGTTAACTCACTCCGCCCCCCCTGGCGGCCATGTTTTTTGAAGAATCAAGATGGCTTGAACAAACTTGGTAGAGGGTCACCCAAGGAGGAATAGTTCTGTGAAATTATTTCAAAATCGAGCCAGTAGCTTCTGACAAGAAGATTTTTATGTTTTTACTAATTAAACTTGTCCTGCCCCCTGGCAGCCATGTTTTATACGAATCAAGATGGCTTGAATAAACTTGGCAGAGGGTCACCAAAGGAACATTTCTGTGAAGTTATATCAAGAAGTTGTTAGAAGCTAAAAGTTAATGACGGACGACAGACGACGGACGACAGACAACGGACACCAGGCGATCACAAAAGCTCACCTGTGAGCCTTTGGCTCAGGTGAGCTAATAAAAGGTTTACAAACGGACAACAGTTGATCAGAACAGATTATATGCAGAGTTGTGGTTGTTGTCTCTATGCATTCCATTGATTATGATGAGTATGCATGTGAAGTTTCATTCATATCCAAAGTATATTGTATTACTTTATATATTACAAATTAGCAAACGGGTTGGGCCACAAATTCTAACAACATTAATTAAAGCCAAGATATTGATCAAGATGAAATACAATACATTTAACATAGTTGAAGTAAATATACATTTAAGAACTATTTGATGAAAGTTAATAATGATGGAGTAACAATTTGGAAAGGAGTACGATCAACAGTATCTTTGCCAATCAAATAAAACTATATTTACAAGAGGGTGAAATAAGCATGAAGCACGAAAGAAAAAGAGTCATTCATTTTGATGATAAGAACATTGCATAAAATAATGTTCAACATCTTCTCTTTTACCCACACAACTCACCGGTTGAAACAAGTTTTAAGTGATACAGTCATGTAACAATCAAAGTTTATTGCATCTGTTTCATATACGTGCATGAAGTAATGATAAAAGCCTATTCCCAGTTAGATAATAACTACTTACTAGTTACTTTGAAAGGTTTTAAAATATGATTTTTAATGAGATATTTGAACAATGTAAGAGTTTCTGCGTTACATATATATTCCGGTACGATATTCCACAAAAAGACACATGATAATGCCCCAGCACATACCGCCACCAAAACAAAGAGCTTGTTGAAGACCTACACATGGGAAACTCTACACCATCCTCCCTACAGTCCTGACCTTGCTGCCAGTGACTTTTATTTGTTTCCAGAATTAAAAAAAATGCTTGCTGGGAACAAATATACCAACAGTGTAATTGATTGGGGCTGTAAATCAGTACCTTCGACATAGGCCTAAATGTTGGTTCACTGCGGGAATCATGAAACTCCTACACCGCCGGAACAAGTGTATAATGAAAGAAGGAGAATACTTTGAGAAGGAGTAAAATAGAAATTTAAAAAAAATTGAGCCACAAATCAGTACTGAGGGTTGTCTGCCTAGATGATGACCATCCCTCATACATAAACTTTATTATATAACTTTATTGTCCGGATATCGAATATTAGAAATAGGGACTCAAAAACTTTATAGTTATCAGTTTATTTTCCATACATAGAAGTTTTTCATCCAACAATAACATAAAAAACAAGAAATGTGTCCAATAAGTACACAGATGCCCCTACTGACAATATACGCTTGTTCAGGTGATTTGAGTAGATGCAGATGAAAACTGTAAGGAGTTGAGGCCACAAGGTACATCTAAATAATGAAATATTATTAAGTCAGAAAAAGGGGGCATAACTTCTTCAATCATGTGGGCAGAAAATCCTGACGATATGCGCTTGTTCCGATGATGTATAGCAAATTTAATTAGAATCAGATGAAAACTGTAGGAGTTGAAGCCACAAGGTGCATATGTATATGAAATATTTTAAGTCAGAAAAATGGGGCATAACTCCTTAAATAATAATCTTGTCTGAAACTCCTAATGATATGCACTTGTTCCAATGATGGTGATAATATATAACAAGTTTGATTAAAATCAGCTGAAAACTGTGGAAGGAGTTGAGGCCACAAGGTACATATATGTATATATGAAATATCTGGAAGTCAGATAAAGGGGGCATAACTCCTTAAATAATTATCTTGTCACAAAATCCTGATGACACGCACTTGTTCCAATAATGGTGATGATATATAGCAAGTTTGATTAAAATCTGATGAAAACTGTAGGAGTTGAGGCCACAAGGTACATATGTATATATGAAATATTTTTAAGTCAGAAATTGGGGGCATAACTCCTTAAATAATAATCTTGTCTGAAACTCCTGATGATATGCACTTGTTCCAATGATGGTGATAATATATAACAAGTTTGATTAAAATCAGCTGAAAACTGTGGAAGGAGTTGAGGCCACAAGGTACATATGTATATATGAAATATTTGGAAGTCAGATAAAGGGGGCATAAC
This sequence comes from Panopea generosa, assembly GCA_029582155.1. Taxonomy (NCBI): domain Eukaryota; kingdom Metazoa; phylum Mollusca; class Bivalvia; order Adapedonta; family Hiatellidae; genus Panopea; species Panopea generosa. The sequence continues at coordinate 51,715,629 of CM055897.1, forward strand.
TCCTTAAATAATAATCTTGTCGGAAACTCCTGATGATATTCACTTGTTCCAATGATGGTGATGATATATAAGTCACCTTGGAAACTTTTATTATGTTTTCAGTCCCATAGAAATTGGCCAGGGATTCCATTGCTTCCTTAATTTAATTGTCAAATGAAAATTGTACTGTTACGGGCTCAAACACATGTGCCATGCTCCCAAGAATTTGGGTGCTTTCCTTCACAAACCTATGTTTAATGTTATTTGAAATATTTGTAATATAATCAAACATCACAGTCTCAAACTGTAAGTCTATGTGCTTGCCATAGTTCTTCAGTTCTTCACCCTTGTATGAAGCTTTGTACTCTGTTAATTCAATAGTTTGTTTCATCTCAACCAAGCAATCACCATCACTTAAATTCATATATCCTCTAATTTTCCAAATGTGCTTTCCACTACTGGTGGTATCCCAACTGAATAGCAAATCAAGTGTTTCTGGAGGTGACTGCTAAGGGCAGCCAATTCACTGTGGATATCAAACATGAATACAATCAATAGTGCCACTTTGTAGTTAGGGCTATTCCATTTAAACAAACAACCCACCCATGGAAGGCACTTTGAAATTGGACCCTCCCCCTTTATATTTTTAATTCATTTTATCAGACCCCCCATTTTGAAAAACCCTCCCACCTTAGAAGTTTATTATTTTGCCGTCCATGGGTGGGATGTATGTTTAAATGGAACAGCCCTTACAAAAATACTTGTGTATGACCTTGGCAGTGGCATTTTTGTCATTTTCAAACTTTGTCAGTGTTGCAAAAACTGACCCCATATTACATGTATACCGCATTCTTCAAGCCGGGCCAGCGGATAGAATGTGGCTCCTTTACTCATTTATTTCCACAAATTCCAACCATGGAAACGAATTTTTCACAAGATATAACTTTTTATTTATCCCAATAAAGTGCTCCAAGAATAGGATAGCCTGATGCCGGGCTTGTCAAATCTGGATCAGGGCCTGTGTCTTTTTCAAAGTTACTTGCCCATCGAGCTTGTCTTAAAAAAATCGAACAAGCGAGTTTTCACAATACATAGGTCTGTAAATAGCTCTATTCTATATGACACACATGCCAAACTGTTGCTTATAGACCGTAACTAATCAGTAGAAACAATAACGATCCCCGCTGTGTTTATCACATCACATGCCTGATATTGCGGCTTTAAAAAAACCTCTCAGGCATATTCAATAATCTATTTTTATTCCTCTAATGTGATTGGTGGGTCGCTTTGAATATAATTCAATCTATTTTTAACAACCGCTATGATTGGTCGGATATCTACGACCAAGGTACACGCATCTTACCACGCACCTGAGCAAAGATTAAAGATAAATGATGACGTAATTTATTTTTCGTATATAAGTGTATATTGATAGGGTTTTTATGAAAATGAAAGTTAAAAACATATAAGATATAAAATAAAAATATTACAGCTTATTTTCACATTTATTTTCGTAACCAATATCGACGCAGTAATGTTTTATATTCGCTATTATTTTTTTATTATTGGTTCAATATCATTTATTTTTTGGCTATAAGTGAATACTAATAGCGTCTTCTTAAAAGGCAAAGATAAAATTAATTTAAATTAAAATAAAAAAAATATGCCTTCTTTTCCCTAATTTTTCTTACTTTCACTATTTAAGCCTACTGATTTGCGGATGTCCCTCAAATCCTCCATTATGAAGAGCACAAATATATTATGTCTCTTCGCCAAAATGGTGACAATTTGTAAAATCTGATTATGTTTTTGCAGATAATTCTCGATCGACCGCGTTATGTATAATGTCAGCGGTCGGGTCTGGTAATTTTATAAATATTTCATAGAATTACAATAATTGTAACTGTATGTATGCAAATTTTCTTCTACGAATTTAACTTAAGTTGATATTTAAATTGAGTTAACAGTAAAGAAAAATGTGGGTGGGATATTATATAATAAACTTATTGCTTTTTGGTTTTGTAGTTTCAGCATATAATTTTCTTTTGCAATCATATCATGATTTATATATAGTAATGAAAACAACAATTAAGATAAATTCTGTTTTTTTTTTTAAATATTTGAAATATAGTTGACTAGTTGCACTTTTCTAGATATTTGAAGGCTATAATAGACTGTATTTATTAATCATAATGCCAAGTTCTCTTGGATGGATTGAATAGCTTTGTAGGCTTGAAATTGCAATTATTGTATGGGTAGTTCTCAGTTATTCAGCAATTCAGTACCATGGAACTTTGATTATAATTTGTAATAAAAATAAAGCTTATTTGACATGTTTGTTGTGTTAATACTTTTAGATATGATCTGAATGAATAGTAAAGATAGTTTTATGGAGATATGGTCAGAAAGAAAAAAATTACAACATTTTTAAATTAAAAAATGCCAGTTTTGACAGGGTCCATTTTGGGACATTTTACCATCAGTATATACAATTAAGTTGTATTGTTACTTTCCGATGGATTATAAAGTCATTATTTATGGTAACTGTAAAACCATAAATAAAATTAAAATATAAGCATCTCTAAAAGACTAAAATGCCGATAAAAAGTTGATTTTAATAGAAATTAAATTCTGCGTATGGACGTTACGGTGTCGGTCAATTTTTGTATGAAACTCTGGCATCTATTTTTAGACAATACAAGTATGGACAACATCATTTGCATGTGGGGGTGTTAGGTTGTTTGTTTAAAGTTACCTTGTAAAGTAGAGTGATATACAGGATTTCACAATAAAAAAATATCACCGAACTTTCCTCAATGTATAAATGTCGGTCAATTTGTAACATCCAAAACGAATCGTCGTAAATTATCAATTTTATGATCGTATCATATCTAACACCCCTCAATGGATAAATAAACGTGTCCAAAAACGCGTCATCAGTTTGTGTGTACACAACTTTACCACCAGCAGGGAGAATATAGAGGTAAGTGTTGTCGGTCAATCAAAAAGTCAGAGTAACGTCCAGAACATTTCAATACTCTATTGATAAAACATCTAAAGTGAATCAATGTACTATTGTGATGATTGCAAACAATAAAAAATGAATGTTAATCGAAAGAAAAGACGGAAATTGCTGTATTGACGCAGCTAGCGGTCCGTGTTATGTCTGTAAATCAAATGTGTATATGGACGTTATACCTTGACATTTTATCGTGTTTTGGATGTTACTATTTGACATGGTCAACTTGTCTATACCAAATGTCCTACGCTTTAATGTAATTAATAACCACAGGGCTAGAATTTAATTTTTTTGTGCACTGGCAATTTTGGCCAGTGCCTAAAATTTCAACTGGCCAAATTTGAAACCAACTAGCCAAACCAACTTTCGCAGAAACTTGTAGTCCTAAATGTCTAAATAAACCCAAAATTAATTGTTTCAAAGCCTGCATGTTATTTAATATGCATTATTAGTTTTTTTTAATTTATAGACAATGGTATCAAGGTTATTATATATGTAAAGGTACAATTCAAAGCAGTACTTTACAAAACAAAATATTTAAAAAAATAAAATTGTCTTTGTTATTTATTATACTACAATAAATAAATGCATACAATGATATATCATAAATAAACACTTTTAACTAAACCAAAATATGAATCATGGATTCAACAATAACAAGTGTACAGAGAGGCTGAGATTGAGACATACAAACATTTCTATTTATAGAATTAATATAGCCAATGGCCTTTCGTTTTAAAATAAGATCTAGATCTAGCCAAGGACAATTGTTTAACATGAGTAAATGTTGTGATATCATAGTAATATAGTTTAATTATTATTGATGATCTGTCGATCGCGGTGGTTTCTACAACTGACACACCATTTTGTCATTGACAAGTTTATAACCCAGTGTGATATTGAGCTGTCACTCCCATTTCATTACAGTATTAACGGAAGGATTATTTCTCTTTTTTCTTTTTGGGACTCGCTTTCAATCGCCGGTTAAATGGAGAAAAAGATGTTATTTTATCAGCCATTTTAACAGCTGACAAAATATGTAAACAATAAATTTGACGGGTATCAACTTTACTTTTATTTGATAGAGTGCGCGATCGATCAAACTAGACGCAGTCTACTCATTATGTTGTTGACGGGTTTTAACTTTCCTTCCGTTTTGCAAAATGAACTTGAGATCAAAAACAATTGGACGCAGTCTACACATATATATATAAATATTTAATACATGTCATTGACAATAGTGCTACTAGGGGGTAATTTGGCGCGAGAAGCAAAAGAAATTTGGTAAAATTGACAAGAACTCATTATTTTTACCAGGATAATACTTGTTTGTTTTCAAAAATCAATAAAATGAATAAAATAAATAGTTTTCTCAACTTGAAATCCACTCGCAAAAAAATGCCAGCTTAAGTAATTTCAACTCGCATTTTCAAAATACAGCTCGCATTTTGCGAGTGGCGAGTGCTTAAATTCGAGCCCTGAACCATGATGTATACCCCAGTATTTGATATCATACCATTTTCTCTGTAAATGAACACAGCAATTCTAGTTTGTCTATTCTGTCACCAAATATCTCCTTCGTCGTGTTTTGGACGTTACGTTTGCGGACGTTAGGTAATGTTGTGGATGTGACATTGACATTTGTTTCTACTTGAATGTGTAACATCCAAAACTGATTTTATATTATCTCTAATTGAAATAATATGAGAGACAAGAAGATTAACAATTAATTATCCTTTTTTTGGTAGAAATTGAGTTGACCCAAGTATGAGTTTGCCAGTACTCCCGATAAATAAGAAATATTATCAATTCATGGATGTTTTCTTTGTTATGGATGTTACATTTGACACAAGAATTTTGGAACAAACAATTATGTGTTAAAGTCTGAAACATAAATTACTAATTAATTGATCTAAGTTTACAAAATATCCTTTAGAATGTTATTCTCATGTTAACAGTTTAATTTTTAAAAATTTAATTGTAAATAATAATGCTTAGTACCAGTATTAATGATATAAAATATATATATATTAAAAACAATAACTACAAACGATACTAATTTTGTTCTCTTAATTACTTTTAAGAAAATCTCATGCCCATAATTATGTTGCTTTATCATTTAATTTAAATAAATACAGACAAAAAATAACTACAAATTTATCAAGAAACATTTTTTTATGTCCAGGTTGATCAATGGCCATGGGTTTGTTAATTAAAACCATTTCCTCGAGTGTGGAGATCTTTGGCAGCTCTAGGAGACCAGGCACAGTGATCTTTGAGGATATTGTGAGTGTTATCTCCTCTCCAGATTTGTCTACGAGTGGACTTAGGAGATTCTTCTATGTATTCAAAGGTAAGAACAGTGCCAATACAATTTATATCAGTTTAGATAAAATAAAAGTAAATTGCCTTCTTACTCTCTCCCAGTAGGATTAATATACTAATTATTTATTTTTATAGCGCTATAATTTTGTTATATGTGTACAAATAAACTTTTTGACTGTATAAAATACTTAATAATAATATAAAAACTTTCATTTGTGTATTTTCAGACCTTTGAGATGTCTCAGGAAGTTGTGAAGATGCCATTTTAATAGCAACAAAAGATTCTTTAGGGATCAAAAGAAGAAAAAACTTATATATTATTCACCGACATATATGGATATAGTTGATTATTCTTCCAATAAATTTTAATTGCCATTTGTCAGAAGAGACTTGTATACTTTGTCAATACCTTTTCTGGTTGGGGGTCTCATTTATATACTGGAGATATACTAAGTGCTGCTAGTCTAGTTCACAAAGTTTTGGAAAGCACTGTAATAATACAGTGAGCAGATAGTGGCTTTAAGTGATTTTCTATACTAGTTGGTTGGTGGGGCTCATAAACTTTATTTATAGTATATACTACTAGCAGCCTAGTACACAGATGTTGGGTAATCCTTCTTATAATACAGTTGGCACATGTAGATAAATACTAGAAGTAAGACAACATAATTTATTTATTTCAATATTACTAATATAACCCTTTAATATTACTAGTAGTTGTTCAGTAGTTAGCAGTGAAACGAGTTCAAACCACTAAAGTACAAGTTTAAATATGTATACTAGGATAAAATGTTATAACACATGGCCAAGTGTGATGAGATGTACACAATTAACATCAATATAACAACAATTATAAAACAATACAGAAGTAATCTTGTAATTTGTGTATGTTGTGGACGTTATTTTTAAGTTGTGGACGTTACATATTTGCATATTTGTCAATTGTCAAAGAGTAACGTCCATATGAATTGTGACAAACTATTCTGATATATGTATGTCAGTTTGAAGTTAATATGAAAAATCACAAGGATATGTTCTCTAATTGAAAGTTTTGAGTACTATTTCAGTTTGTTCGGATATAGATAGCAACACGCTGAACTTTTATCATATAAATTTTGAGTAACATCCACAACTACAAAATACATATAATTACTTTCGTTCTGGTTATATTTGATTTTTTCTATAATTATTATTTCATAGGTATTCTCCAGTCTTATCTAATAATCATAAGTTATTGTATTGAAATCACCCATTAAATGCATAAACTATTGTCAATAAATAAAATGTAACGTCCAAAACCTTGAGGTTACCATACATAAATTTTGATTTACATGATTTACTTGTCACAAACTATCTTTTTATTATTAAAATCATACAGAGGAATGTTTAAACTACATTTTAACACCAAAATATTTACTCTAAGTTATAATTTAATAAATCCATCATTGTGTCTGGAAATTTGCTGAATAACTGAGAACTACCCGTATGTTATGACAGTTAGCAATCATTAGCGAAGAGAATGATATTTAAAATAATGTTTTAAATAAACTCCTGCTCCCACACTGCCACAGAACAGAAGTGTAAAAAAAGAACAAAGATTAAATACAACATAATAAGTTGGCCATACTGATAAAAACGTAGTCAGTACTCCCTGAAATTCTCTCACTTCTCCTGATCTTATTCAAACACTAAAACTTGTGATTTACACATGCATAATGTTAAGGGGAGCTAACCCTACATAAAAATTAATACATTTAAGTCTATGTGTGTTTAAATCTTTCATATTATACCGCAAAGTGTATTGGTAATAAAAATCTGAGCAAGTGAACCTTTGATCAGGGCATGTTGTTTTTCAGCCAGGGAAAGTAGTTTTTTTCAACCTTCTTGCCCTGGGCTAGTCCCCAATTTTTTTTTCTTGAAGCACTGCGGGCCAGGCATTCCTTTGCGTTTCACTTAAATGCACTTGAAATGCTGAGTAGAACTGACAGAGGGCTATTTAAAGCCATATGGCCCTTTTTTTGACAAAAAACTCTAATAAAGAGAAAAAAATGGCAAAATTAATCAACCTGCAGAAACTTTCTACATTCTATTGCCATTTCTCTACGAGCATCTCAACTGCACTATTTACAGAAAAAAAGAAGTTAATGCAATGAAAATTCAGAAAATGTAATCGCGCTTGTTCAGGTCAGTTACAACCATTGCATTTTCCATAGACTTACATTATAACGTTTGACCTAATTTTCACTATCTCTATCATGTGCGGACCAAGAAGTCCTATTTCATATTAAAGTACTATCCTAGTCTCAAAATAAAACGTCACTTTTTATCATTTTTTGCCCCCTGAAGTTGAGTACCCTCACTTTCAGCATGAAAAAAAGTAAATTTCACCAATTTTACTTTCCATACAGTTTCCTTAACCCTTTGCTCCATAAGCATTTTCTTGGACTCTTCCAAATTGAAAGCATTAATTCACCACGTATCAGCAATGGGTGATTTATGTTTATATTAACTGACAGAGTGGAAAACAGTGCAGGAAGTGTTCAGATTGCTCGTTACTTGCAATCTGAACTCTTCCTACACTGTTTTCAAAGGCCTTCTGTGATTGGTGCGGGAAAACGCGTATCTATGGCGCAAAGGGTTATTAAAATGAATTAAGTCAGTCAGAAACATAATTTTATTTTTTTATTGACACAAACATAATAAACTTATATTCTGTTGTGATCATTTGCCAGTTTGACATTTTCATCCAACCAGAATTAAGCTTACTATAAAAATATATGCCCTGAACATTTTTTTTCAGCTCATCCCAATGGTAGTAGCCAGAGGTGTGTATCGGGTGTTAAATGAAACGTCCAATTGATTACAATGCAATGCATTTTTTAGACCTACGATGCATCAATACGATTGTCAGATATCGTGCATCGCAATTTCATTCTTGATGAAACATAAAAAACTTGCTCATAAAAACTAACAAACAAAAAAGAATGTTTTTTTTAAAAAAAGCAAGATATTTTAGAATATAAACTGGCTAACCCCCGCAACGGATATTAAGGACATCATCTCCTTCCCATCAGGTACTATCCCACTATGTTTATTTCATCGCTATCGCAGTTATGCAATGCAATAAGTTCTGTTGTTCTCTGTTAAAAAAGATACTTTTAAGTTGCATATGAACATAGTTATTACATATTTATACACCTTATTAAACAAGCATTGTGGTTGCATAAGCTACAGTTTAAAAATCAGTATCATGATGTGCATTGTATCGCAACTTAAATATTGCAATATGCATCGACTTTTATTTTCACCAGCAATATGTATCGCAATATTCATCATTCTGAAAATGAAGTATTGCAATACACATCGGAGATGAGAAAAATGCCATGCACAGCTTTAGTGGTAGCTGACGTAAAATAATTTACTTATGGAAATTTGATAAACTGTTTTCGAGGATTGTTTACATTTGGTTACGCACGTTATTTAAAGCCATTGCGTGAAAGTTGAAAGCGTTGCATATTTGATACTCATCATAATTAATTTCTTTGCATAGTTAGCAATTTTTATTGAGTGAAATACATCTGGGGCACTGTACACATTATAAAAATTTAAAAACAGACGAAAAACCAGCTGAACTTTGCTAAAATAAGAATGGCCAACAGACTACACGCCTGCAGGTTTATAAGTCCTGGTGTACAAGTTGGTGTATTTTTACCTGGAATGAAATGAATCTCCAGACTTGCTGATGTGCCCTTCTTTAATGTTGCAATATTTTTTCCTGGGTCATTGTTCACAATCACAGACACAACTTTGCCAGAAAATTTACTTGGACCTGAAATACACAACACGACTTACTGGAAACAGCGCATGTATATCATTTCATGTCATTTGCAAATAATCAACCTGCACAAAGTAACCGCTTTAATCCTACAACATATAGGTTAGATAACAGTTTTCAGCGATGCAAAGGTCAAAGAGAGAAGGATAGAGAGAAATACAGAAAGATTAATAATTGCAAAATTATATGCTCTCTGATAAGAACCCCAAAGCACAGGCAACTGGTCACAATCTTTTTTTTTTTATTAGTCTATACAGAAGGGTCCTCTGTGGTAGTTGTTTGCAGAAGGATGGTGGTTCTACTCAGATTCAATTTGAGGCCTTCCTCCACCAATAAAAGTGTATATGCCATACATAACCTGATATGTGTTGAAAATAACATTAATTAAACACCATTAAAAAATATATAACAAGAGGACGTTCTACTGGTTCATAGTGACCACAGCTCTTTTTAAATCTCATAATATTAACCTTCTTTGGGGGTTGTCTTAACCCCTTATGGATAAATACTTCCACCACATTGTTACTAAACAAAGAAATTAATTACTATGAAAAAGAAATACTACATATATTCCCATACAATTCATCTGTAAAAAAAATATAGTCCCGGTATTAGCTATGAGCAGACAATGCTTCAGATTTTAAATACAAGTTTTTTTGTACACATGGACCCAAAAACGAAAATAAAAATCAGTTTTCTCCATAACACTCTTATGTAATTTTATACAGTAAAAGTCAAAGGGCAATCAAGAGTTATGGTTCTTGTCTCTATGAGTTTCCTAAATGTTGTTGAACACAATGTGAAGTTCCATTCGTATCCAATGATAAGTGGATGAAATATGTACTTGCTCAAACATTCTAAGTCCAAAAAGGCCATAATTCTGTCAAAATGCAATCAGAGTTATGGTTCCTGTGTCTGTGAGTTCCATTGATGATGCTGAAAGCACATGTAAAGTTTCATTCATATTCAAATAGTGGTTGCATAGATATCTTACCTGATTAAAAACTCTAACCTGAAAAAATAACACTGATGCTGGGGCGAGTACAATAGACCCCTCATTGTATGAACTCATCACTGTCGAGCTAAAAATGTTTAAAAGTCACAAAATATTGGTGTAAATAATAGCCTTCCCCCAACCCCCTAAAACTTACTAAAAATGCACCATTGGTATAACATTTGCCAGGGAGAACCCAATCTCCCCACACCAGCGACAAGTCACACCATCTTCCACATTTTCACACATGCCTTCAAGGCTTGGGTTTGAGACTAGATGGAGGTTTACTTTTACAGACTCAAAGTGTTGTCAAACAAACTCAAAGTGTGACCTTGACAGACCTTTCAGGTACACGTGTGGGTCTCACATGCGACACATCATCATGTCATACTGATGAATTGGCATAATGGAATGAACGAATAGGGTTTTATGGCGTACCAACACATAGGTTATTTGACACCAACAGGAAGGAAGATTCCAGGTTCACCTTACATGTACAAAAAATAACAAATTAACATACAGATTAAAAACAAAACATCAACAAATGAATATGCAGAATGAACCTAGTACCTTGATACCTGCAGAACTGCTGAGTTTCAGCAAATTCTATCGTATTACTCAAATTGTTGCTTCCTACGACATGCATGAGCTACAGTGATTCCATTCTTGCCATCACTCATATGGCTCCCTGGAACCACACAGGTGTCGATAATTTAACCATACTAGTGAACATGACAAAAAATTATAAAATAAACACAACACCTATTTGAAGTATTCCTACTCCTCTGCAGTTATTAACAGTGATTCTATTCTTAGGGCTGCATAAAAAGAGAAATTTATTCCATGTTATCATTTGTTTTTAATTTTCAACATGAAATAATATAGATCTACTACACCTAGTTTATTAAAGTCAATATTTCATTGAGAAATATTCACTTTACACTTTGGGTTAATGTTACTGTGTTGCTAATTAAATCATCTACCGGTAATTTAGAAATAGTATTTAGACAAGCCATGAAAATCTACTTATCTCTCTTAAAATCTGCATGGCATTGCACCATTGTTAATTGTGAACCCTTACTAGATCTTATTCCAGAAATCAATTTTTACTTATCATGGGAAGCCTCGTTTCCGAGGGAGGTTTTCAGGCATTTGAATAACTTATAATATAGAAGTTCAGTGAGATATTTTACGTGCACTGGGCCTCTTCTTGTATACAGGACTGACTGTTTTAAATCCTCACCAAAGAATTGCCTGCTTTCACAGTACCTTGCCCTAATAAGGCATTGTGGGGGTGTGTTTGAAAACCCCAATGGGAGTAGAACCAAGGACCTCTTGTCTATACAGTATCTAGTAATAGCACTGATCTAGTAGATCTATATGACTACAGGTAAAATACTTTTTCCCTGTGCTCACATCAGCACTGATCTCCATAAAAAGCACAAAACATTGGTGTTAAAAAAACGGAACCTTGACAATCCGGCCCCACTCCAAAACGGCCATGGAGAATCCGGCCCCTGGACAATCCGGCCCCATTTAGCATGGTCAATCCGGCCCCACTTTTTATTTATATTTTATATAGCAATAACAGTGTTAATTATTATATTGTTACATACATAACAATTATTATTTACATAAAATATATGATGCAGTTATTAATCATTAAAATATTCATGAAATTAACATGGTAGTGTTAAACTTGATAATTTGTGTCGCACATTGTAATAACAGCTATATGGGTTTTTTAATGTTTAAACAATTCAGTTAACGTTTTTTAAAAATTAAAGGTAAACTTGATTACTCGGGTTGTGCATTGTGCAAACTGTGCTGCATTCTATTTTAATCGAAGAAGTAGACGATAATTTTTGTGTTTTTCTTTATCTTTTTCTTGTAAATATCTTTGATTTTAATGAGAGAGAGAGAGAGAGAGAGAGAGAGAGAGAGAGAGAGAGAGGGGGAGGGAGGGAGAGAGAGAGAGAGCAAGCGACGTATATAATTATAGTCATTTCATTTTCTATAGCCATTCTTATTAAATTGAATTATAAATCATAAGTGTGTTTTGTCCAATTTAATCTACCAAAACAGTTACTTTCATTAACAATCATTGATTATTATATATGTACCGTTACCAGTCATTATTTCAATAACAATCCCGCAGTAATTATTATGTGCATTTCAAATTATATAATAACTATTCAGTATATTACTTTTTTATTTAGAAATACCAAAAAATAAATGCTATAATTTATAAAATAAAATGGGGCCGGATTGACCATGCTAAATGGGCCCGGATTAACCAAGGACGTTTTTTCTAGGGGCCGAATTGGTAGCGGGGCCGGATTTGCGTGGGGCCGGATTGTCCATAACTCAAAAAAACCAATAATTTTATCATCAAAAGCTTGCTAGAATGCAGTATTTGGTTATTTAGATAATCCGTGGGAGGTCCCTATAATAACAAACATTCCTTTTGCGGAAGAGCGAATTCCCAAAAAAAAATCGCTAAGATATACAGTAATGTACAGTATACTTACAAGGTTTAAAAAGTGTTCCTTCTACAGTTACTGCAGTAAAGACAACAGCGATAAATATAAACTGTAATACAAAATTAACACCCATGTTTTCAACAAACTGACTCCAGGTCTAGGTTACAAATAATCGCGTGATATATCGCCTGATTCTTGGATCGGTACCCTGCAGGCGATAGTCTGTAGTACGGACCCACCTCTCCCGATTGGGTCCGTTAAATGTCAATGCTGGGAAAGCCACATTTGAGCACGTTGATTGGTCAATTGCTTCAATTGGAGTTTGAATGACGTCACAGTTTAGTTAGTGTTCAATAGTCTGGTTTTCTACCATACGAATAAAGGGTTGATTTTTCGCGTTAGGGCAGGAAACCAGACCATTTCTGGGTAATCAGGAAGCAAACTCCACGGACTGGTTCACTCTACTTCAAGGTACTGTTAATCAGGAAGGAAGAGGCTATTCCTTTATCAAGTAAGAGGCTAATTATCAAGAAGGTTCACATTCGGAACACCTCGTTCAATTCTCCGAATCAAATAGTGCGAGCAGTGCCCGAGGAGTTCCTCGGGATGAGCTTCCGGTTTTCGTGCAATACTCGTTGCATTATCGATTCTCGTTGTGGTTCGTGAGTTTCAGCTGATATATAAACTAGATTTTGCGTTAATTCTGTTTGAGAACGTCCTCGTATAGCCATTACAGTAGATTTTATACTCATCTAGATCGGGCGGACGCTTGCAGAATATCCCTAGCTTAGCTGGATGATCATGATTCATTTTCCACACAGAACCAGTCTGATGTGATTGATCCTTCCTGTTATCTACTTCCGTGTAATAGTAAATGCTTTCGAGTTTGAGATTGACTTTTATTATTGTTGCAACTATCCTCCAACATAATGAGACACTTCATGAGGCACATACCCACCACTAACCAGATCGAGCCGTCGTTTACTCAGGCCATGAATCATCTGATGACATTACTCAGCACTTCAGCACAGACTTTTTGTATTCCACATCCTTACCTTACCTTCACGAGTCTGTTTGTATATATAATTGCATTAGGCACATCCGTGGCCAGCCACTTTCAACTCCTGTACCGTGTAACAGAAGATACCGTAAGCTCATTCTTCTACTCATCAGCGGCATAGAACCAAATCGAAGCCCATCAACAACATTCCCATGTGGCGTTTGCTCAGTTGAAGATTTTGGTGCTAGGTCCGTAGCATGCGACACCTGTGATAGATGGATCCACAAGTCTTGTGTAGGCATGTTGACGGCTGACTTTGATGCATTGGCAAACACATCGCTTCCATGGTATTGTCCTGATTGTGGCACACCTAACCATTCATCGGTCATCTATGATGTTCCGGATACAGACAGCAGTAGTGTTGGCAGCATTTATTCTAGCTTGAGTGAAGGCGAACCAACTACCCCTGACATTTCAAACTCTACATCAGAAATGAGTCAAAGCTTTACAAACTCAACTTTTAGCTCGGTAGGCAGCCCAGAAGCTTGATCCTTGCTGAAACCTATTCTCCAATTTGGTACCAAACCAAAGACAAAGCGAGCACTACGAATATTGACCGTTAACTTCCAGAGTGTACGCAAGAAGGGAAGGAATATCAATGTTTTAGTTGAAACAACAAGGCCGGACATTATACTAGGAATAGAAACCTGGCTATCAGATGACATCGCATCTCCATACTTATTTGATCCGTTGCTTGGTTTTAAAGTTAACCGTCGAGATAGGCTAAATAACCCCCATGGCAGAGTGCTCCTAGCAGTAAAAGACGATAATGAAGTGTTAGATGTTGAGACACACAAGCAACTTGAACTTATCTCTGGCACCGTCAAAATAGGTAAGAAGAGAATGGTCCTCACATCATACTACCGTCCTCCGGATAAAGTTGATGACAGGTCAGCACCGAATTCACAAGACTCAAAAATAAATACAAGAAGGCTATATTCATCATTGGAGGAGATTTCATTATTCCAGACATTGATTGGTCAAGAAACACCATTTCAAAGGCACCTCATATATACCCTCAACGTGTGAGCCAGGCATTCCTTGATATTGCCATGGATATGAGCCTTGAACAGCTTATAGATTTCCCAACTAGACTACAGAACACGCTTGATCTTGTCTTCACAAGCCACCAAAGTTTCAAGATACGATGCAAATCATTACCACCAATAGGACTAAAGAGTGACCATGACATTGTTCTCCTTGACACAGCTCATCAACCCCAACGACTCCGACTTCCTCATAGAAAGATACATTTATGGAAGAAGGCCAACATAGAAGGCATCAAACAACATATGACGCAGTACAGTCAGACGTTTACCGACACAACCTTTCAATCTATTGAATGTATGTGGGCATCATTCAAGGCAGCCATCGCATCATCTTTAGAACAATATATCCCTACTAAAATGTCCTGCACACGACAGACACACCCTTGGGTCACCACCAAGCTGCGTAGGATGATGAGAAGGAAGCAGAGAGCCCACTGGAGGGCCAAAAAGACTGGAAACTCTAAGACATGGGAAAGATACAAGATTCTACAAGTAGCAGTCCAGAAAGAGACCAGAACAGCTGAGAAGTCCTACATTCAAGACATCATTAGCGATGATCTGAGGAAGAGCCCCAAGCGTTTCTGGTCGTATATAAAGAGTAAGAGGCAAGAGACAGAAGGTGTATCTCCCCTCATCAATAAGGACGGATTCCTTCAGAGTGAAAGCTCAAGAAAAGCGGACATCCTCAATGACCAATTTCAGTCAGTTTATACCAAAGAAGACACTACCAGTATTCCAGACAAGGGCCCAAGCCCTCACCCAACTATGATGGGACTCAAGATCCGCCCAACCGGAGTCGCAAAGCTTCTTGGTAACCTTAAACCACACAAGGCAGCCGGTCCCGATTGTATACCAACATTTATATTACGAGTAGCTGCTGAGGAACTGTCACCTGTACTATCCATACTATTTCAGTTATCAATCGACTCTGGAGATGTACCGTCTGATTGGAGGAGCGCAAACATTGTACCTCTTTACAAGAAAGGTGATAGACATCATGTGTCTAACTACAGACCTGTCTCACTCACATCAGTTACTTTCAAGATACTGGAGCATATTGTCCACAGAAACATAATGCAGCATTTCACCCGGCACACTATCTTTTGTGACAACCAGCATGATTTCTACGCCAAACGCTCCTGTGAAACTCAGCTGATCACCACTCTCCAGGGAATCACTTGTCAACTACGAACAGGAAAAGACCAAGTTGATGTTGTACTCCTAGATTTTTCTAAGGCTTTCAACAAGGTCCCCATCAACGCCTGCTACACAAACTAGAGTTTTACTGAGTACGAGGCAGCACCCTTCGCTGGATACAGTCTTTCCTCAGCTACAGAAAGCAACGTGTGACACTAGAAGGAATCAGCTCATCAGAAGCAGATGTTGTTTCAGGTGTACCCTAGGGAATGGTACTAGGACCTCTCCTCTTCCTGGCATTTATTAACAACTTCCCTGAATCTACAACATCAGAGACACGTCTCTTTGCAGATGACGGTCTACTTTACCGTCATATCAAGGACTCTGATGATGCCCTGAAGCTACAGCAGGACTTAGATACCTTACAGGAATGGGAGGATAGATGGCAAATGAAGTTTCATCCAGAGAAGTGTCATTAGGTCATTAGGATTTGCACCAACAAGAGGTTCAAGCAATATACAAATTACATGCTGCATGGCCATATTTTAGAAGCAGTCGACAGTGCCAAGTATCATGGTGTCTCCATCAGCGAAGATCTCTCACCAAAGACCCATGTTGACAACATGTCGTCCAAGGCTTCAAAGACTGGAATTTCTTCGTCAAAACCTGCATAACTGCACTAAAGAGGTATGCGAATCCCCACCTAACCTCTGACATTAACCGACTGGAACAGGTTCAAAGACGGGCAGCTCGCTTTGTAATGCGCAACTACTGGGAGAGGATCCCAGGATGTGTGTCCAACATGATAACCAATCTAGGATGGGATTCACTAGCACATAGAAGGAGAACCCAGAGACTTACAATACTCTACAAAATCCAAGGAGGCTTGGTAGATGTCGATCCAGGACCACTACTCGGGCACAACTACATGCGTACCAGAGGAGGTCACCGATTCTACCAACCAACTGCATCCCAGAGAGTGTACAAGTACTCCTTCTATCCGAGGACCATACAGGAATGGAACAGGCTTCCCACAGCAATCATCGATCATCCCACCATCGAAGACTTCAAGGTTGCCCTAGTCGCAGTCCCAGCAACCTTTTTGTTGGTCCATAGGAGTTAGCCGTCGTGTATATGATTTTAATTGTAATATATCGGGCGCTTTTAATTGTAAATAAGCTAGAGGAGGATGGCTGTTTCACCCCCCTAACCAGGTCAACTTTACAGTCTAAGAAGACTCCTGACCTTTAACTGGAAGATGAAGATGATTTCCGAATGGAAGGTTCTTTATCACTGTGTATGATCAATATTTTTTCATATTCACAATATCTCTGCTGCGAATATGAATAACCAAAACCTCCATTTTTGAAGAGTATTGAAACTTCTTGACGAATCCAGCAAATGCCAGAATATATATGTAAATATTTTTCTACATTGTGAAGGAGTAATAATATTTAGACATTGATTTTCACTCAGAGTTCTGTAAATATCATAATTATGTGACTTAAAATTTTGTTTTATCAGTGGGAGTTTGTTATTTTTAGGTTTGTATGGGTACAGTATTATCTGTTATAGATCTGTTTGTGGGTGGGGTGCATTTTAATGCTGTGTATTATTTCAATGTTTTTGCTTTTAAACTCTAATAATGGCCGTGCCATATACATGTTTGTGTGTGTGTGGAGGAGGGCTATCAATATTTGTAATGAAGGGATGTAAGTTATAGATTTACATTGTTTGTGGTGCAATACTTCGTATTCCCCTAGCACCCAATTGTTTGTGGTGCAATATTTCGTATTCCCCTAGCACCCAAATTCTTTAACACAATTTTGCAAAAGCTTACTTTCCTCTAAGTCATTTTTTTTTTTGCATATCTTTTCTCATTTAACCCTTGTATACCTAATACTGCGACATACCTATTACTGCGAATGCCCGTATAATTACAATATCCCAGACATGTGCAAAGCACCAACTTCCATTAGCATCGGCTTTTGTTTACATTTCATACCAGCAACTGTTTATTACTCAGCAGACTTAAGTAACTTTATTACTGTTTATTATTGATGCCATTATTTACATGGTTGGCAAGACTGCGGTAATAGGTATGACCAGTATAATGCCTGAAAAGAAACCTACTAAATATGATGACTTGATAAATTTTATACAAGTTTTGCTTGTGAAATATATTTCAATGAGTGCCTTACACAGTGCTTGAAAATATGTTGAAGGTGTTTACATGCTCTTACCCCAGCACTTGCATTCCTTCCTGTGGATAACCCTGCACATACCAGTCATTGCACACACAATTATGACCTGACTAATACAACTTAAACAAGACCTAATGATATTAATATCCCTGCATTGATTAAGTCAGCATCACAAAATCAGTGTCATGCATATAGATCTACATTTGGTGTTAGTAATATATGTATATGCAAAATATCAAATAATTGGCCAGAAAACTGAAATAGTTTGCTCCACAAGAATAGCAGTGTGCTTATTGTAATACAATGCAAGGGACTCATACACTGGTAAGCTTTGATTTCCCTAAATATTATATGTGGAGCACATTAGTCTGATTAGATAAGACGGTCAGTTTTTTTATTATTTGGATCTGCTGTCCATACCATAACGCTGTCTCGAGAGATGCAAAATGAAAATCTTTAAAAGGCTTCTTAGAGGCGTGCAATATGTCACACTAGGAGCACATGATCCATTAAACCCTGGAATGGAGGGCCATGGATCCCTAGTCATGTATACATGTGTGATATCCTTGAGCAAGATGTTTAATCTGCATATTGATACATAGTACTAGTTCTACCCAGGAACACTTCAGTATTTGTTTAAGTTGTAAGAACTTGTTTCAGAATCAATGTAAAATAAAAAGGTATTAAAAAAACTTAAACAAAATAATATTTTCATAAAACAATATTTTAAATACTTTTTTTTTTACTTTCATTGACCAATTGATATTATGATGTGTAACTGATATTATTTTAAAAATATACATAGGATAATAATCTTTGTTCATTTCAGACAGAGTAGGACTTGCGTATTGCAGTCTCAGCAAACGTTTACTCTTCGAAAAAAATGACTGATTGTTTGTATTTATATTTATTCAAGAGTTATTTAAAACATCAAATGTTGTTCTTTAACTTCTGTGTATCAATATCAATTGTAGTTTTGATTGTAGAAATTGTAAATACAGAAAAGAGGTAATACTTGGTTAACTTAACACTGGAAGTCTATCAGGGAGGAAGTCTTTGTAGTACAAGAAAGTACAAACTCCTCCAAGGAGTGAGATGTCAGTTCAAGTCTGACCTTGGACAAATTGATAGGCTTCCATTACTTTTTCATAAAAGGCTTTCAATTGTGCAATGATGTGGACTTTGGTTTAAATATTTGGTATGAAATGTGGCTTATTTATACAATTAAGACAAACATTAAGCAAATTTTAACTTATAATTTTTTTAAACCCTATTTAGTTTCCATTCAGTAAGGCAGATTGAAATAAAAATAAAGAATATTTAAATACTTGCATACAGTCATTCAGTCTGTATGTCAACTATATATATATATATATATATATATATATATATATATATAGAAACTGCATTTCATTTCTCTATGAAAATCAATTGAATTTGGGTAGTGCTAAAAGTACCAGTTTGCATTTCATTGGCACCATGATGTTAGTTTGCTTTTAGCTTTAAGGACATTACATTTCATGGGATGCTTACTGTAGCCTAGATAGCCATGAAGATGTGCACATCTGTGCTTATGCAACAGGACTGTGAACAAAGTCACTGTTCAAACAATGACATTAAATTGGTAGCTAAATACTTCTGTTTTTTTTAATATAAAAAAATAACATCATAATTATTCTTTTGTCTTAAATAATTTGAAAATACATTGTAAATTATACAAGAATGGAAAGTACAATTCTGAGTTTTCATCAAAAGATGAAAAATATTCTTTAGTTTAGTTCAGACTTCAGACATTAATCTAGCCTGTTTTTCATCACTGGATCGAACCCAAAATTATGCTACCATTCCTGAAATAAACACAAACTTACTTACTAATATAAGCATTTTTCACTATCCTCATTTCATTAATTCAAAACTGATATACAATACGTAGTATGAAGCCTCCAACAGATATCCTTAGTTGGGATTGAACCAACATCTTCCATCTTAAAGACAGATGTACTTCATTGTACTATAAGGATGCATTTTGAAGCTACATTTAACTTACACTGTACATAATTATGATAGTTCAAATTCCTGTTTTATTTTTAAGTCTTAGAGTAATTCTAGCTTAAAAATGTTTGCTTTTAAATATCAATTTTGTAAAAAAGTAAACTGTCGCCATTAAGCAAACTTGAATAAACCCACAATCGGAAAACTTGTATTCAATAATTTTACACTCTTTTTACTGGGACACACATACACATACAGGTATGAAGAGGTACATAGGTATGAGGAGAAGGAAACTAACCGCGACACACATAAACTCCTTGTACATAGGTATGAGGAGAGGGAATCTTACCCGGACACACATACACTCCTCATACACATACACTCCTCATACATAGGTACAAGGATTGGGACACTTACCATGACACATATACACTCCTCATACATAGGTACGGGGAGAGGGAAACTTACCTTGACACACATACACTCATCATACATTGGTACAAGGAGAGGGAAACTTACCTTGACACACATACAATCCTTGTACATTGGTATCTTACCGACACATACACTCCTCATACATTGGTACGAGGAGAGGGAATCTTACTCTGACACACATACACTCCTCATACATTGGTACGAGGAGAGAGAATCTCACCTTGACACACATACACTCCTCATACATAGGTGTGAGGAGAGGGAATCTTACCTTGACGCACACATTCCTCATACATTGGTAAGAGGAGTGGGAATCTTACCCATACACTTTTCAGGCACAGGTTTCAGTTGAGTGAAACTTACTTTGACACACATACACTCTTAATACACAGGTGTCAGGTGAGTAAAACCTACCTTAACACACATACACTCTCCATACACAGGTGGTACCAGGTGAGTAAAACTTACCTTGACACACATACACTCTTCATACACAGGTGTCAGTGAGTAAAAATTACCTTGACACATATACACTCTTCATACACAGGTGTCAGGTGAGTAAACCTTACCTTGACACACATACACTCTTCATACACAGGTGTCAGTTGAGTAAAACTTACCTTGACACACAAACACTCTTCAAACACAGGGGTCAGGTGAATAAAACTTACCTTGACACACCTACACTCTTCATACGCAGGTGTCAGGTGAGTGAAACTTACCTTGACACACATAAACTTTTCATACACAGGTGTCAGGTGAGTGAAACTTACATTGACACACATACACTCTTCATACACAGATGTCAGGTGAATGAAACTTAACTTGACACACATACACTCTTCATACACAGGTATCAGGTGAATGAAACTTAACTTGGCACACATACACTCTTCATACACAGATGTCAGGTGAATGAAACTTAACATGACACACATACACTCTTCATACACAGATGTCAGGTGAGTGAAACTTAACTTGACACACATACACTCTTCATACACAGGTGTCAGGTGAGTGAAACTTAACTTGACACACATACACTCTTTATGCACAGGTGTCAGGTGAGTGAAACTTAACATGACACACATACACTCTTCATACACAGATGTCAAGTGAATGAAACTTAACTTGACACACATACACTCTTCATACACAGGTACCAGGTGAGTGAAACTTACTTTGGGACACATACACTCTTCATACACAGATGTCAGGTGAATGAAACTTAACTTGACACACATACACTCTTCATGCACGGGTGTCAGGTGAATGAAACTTAACATGACACACATACACTCTTCATACACAGGTGTCAGGTGAATGAAACTTAACTTGACACACATACACTCTTCATGCACAGATGTCAGGTGAATGAAACTTAACTTGACACATATACACTCTTCATACACAGATGTCAGGTGAATGAAACTTAACTTGACACACATACACATTTCATACACAGATGTCAGGTGAATGAAACTTAACATGACACACATACACTCTTCATGCACAGATGTCAGGTGAATGAAACTTAACTTGACACACATACACTCTTCATGCACAGATGCCAGGTGAATGAAACTTAACATGACACACATACACTCTTCATACACAGGTGTCAGGTGAATGAAACTTAACTTGACACACATACACTCTTCATAAACAGATGTCAGGTGAATGAAACTTAACTTGACACACATACACTCTTCATACACAGGTACCAGGTGAGTGAAACTTACCTTGGGACACATACACTCTTCATACACAGGTGTCAGGTGAGTGAAACTTAACTTGACACACATACACTCTTTATGCACAGGTGTCAGGTGAGTGAAACTTAACATGACACACATACACTCTTCATACACAGATGTCAAGTGAATGAAACTTAACTTGACACACATACACTCTTCATACACAGGTACCAGGTGAGTGAAACTTACTTTGGGACACATACACTCTTCATACACAGATGTCAGGTGAATGAAACTTAACTTGACACACATACACTCTTCATGCACGGGTGTCAGGTGAATGAAACTTAACATGACACACATACACTCTTCATACACAGGTGTCAGGTGAATGAAACTTAACTTGACACACATACACTCTTCATGCACAGATGTCAGGTGAATGAAACTTAACTTGACACATATACACTCTTCATACACAGATGTCAGGTGAATGAAACTTAACTTGACACACATACACATTTCATACACAGATGTCAGGTGAATGAAACTTAACATGACACACATACACTCTTCATGCACAGATGTCAGGTGAATGAAACTTAACTTGACACACATACACTCTTCATGCACAGATGCCAGGTGAATGAAACTTAACATGACACACATACACTCTTCATACACAGGTGTCAGGTGAATGAAACTTAACTTGACACACATACACTCTTCATAAACAGATGTCAGGTGAATGAAACTTAACTTGACACACATACACTCTTCATACACAGGTACCAGGTGAGTGAAACTTACCTTGGGACACATACACTCTTCATACACAGATGTCAGGTGAATGAAACTTAACTTGACACACATACACTCTTTATGCACTGGTGTCAGGTGAATGAAACTTAACTTGACACACATACACTCTTCATACACAGGTGTCAGGTGAATGAAACTTAACTTGACACATATACACCAGGGCTAGAATTTAATTTTTTTGTGCACTGGCAATTTTGGCCAGTGCCTAAAATTTCAACTGGCCAAATTTGAAACCAACTAGCCAAACCAACTTTCGCAGAAACTTGTAGTCCTAAATGTCTAAATAAACCCAAAATTAATTGTTTCAAAGCCTGCATGTTATTTAATATGCATTATTAGTTTTTTTTAATTTATAGACAATGGTATCAAGGTTATTATATATGTAAAGGTACAATTCAAAGCAGTACTTTACAAAACAAAATATTTAAAAAAATAAAATTGTCTTTGTTATTTATTATACTACAATAAATAAATGCATACAATGATATATCATAAATAAACACTTTTAACTAAACCAAAATATGAATCATGGATTCAACAATAACAAGTGTACAGAGAGGCTGAGATTGAGACATACAAACATTTCTATTTATAGAATTAATATAGCCAATGGCCTTTCGTTTTAAAATAAGATCTAGATCTAGCCAAGGACAATTGTTTAACATGAGTAAATGTTGTGATATCATAGTAATATAGTTTAATTATTATTGATGATCTGTCGATCGCGGTGGTTTCTACAATTGACCCACCATTTTGTCATTGACAAGTTTATAACCCAGTGTGATATTGAGCTGTCACTCCCATTTCATTACAGTATTAACGGAAGGATTATTTCTCTTTTTTCTTTTTGGGACTCGCTTTCAATCGCCGGTTAAATGGAGAAAAAGATGTTATTTTATCAGCCATTTTAACAGCTGACAAAATATGTAAACAATAAATTTGACGGGTATCAACTTTACTTTTATTTGATAGAGTGCGCGATCGATCAAACTAGACGCAGTCTACTCATTATGTTGTTGACGGGTTTTAACTTTCCTTCCGTTTTGCAAAATGAACTTGAGATCAAAAACAATTGGACGCAGTCTACACATATATATATAAATATTTAATACATGTCATTGACAATAGTGCTACTAGGGGGTAATTTGGCGCGAGAAGCAAAAGAAATTTGGTAAAATTGACAAGAACTCATTATTTTTACCAGGATAATACTTGTTTGTTTTCAAAAATCAATAAAATGAATAAAAT
Source organism: Panopea generosa (assembly GCA_029582155.1). Lineage (NCBI taxonomy): Eukaryota > Metazoa > Mollusca > Bivalvia > Adapedonta > Hiatellidae > Panopea > Panopea generosa. The sequence goes on from CM055897.1 coordinate 51,739,908, forward strand.
AAATAGTTTTCTCAACTTGAAATCCACTCGCAAAAAAATGCCAGCTTAAGTAATTTCAACTCGCATTTTCAAAATACAGCTCGCATTTTGCGAGTGGCGAGTGCTTAAATTCGAGCCCTGATACACTCTTCATGCACAGATGTCAGGTGAATGAAACTTAACTTGACACATATACACTCTTCATGCACAGATGTCAGGTGAATGAAACTTAACTAGACACATATACACTCTTCATACACAGGTGTCAGGTGAGTGAAACGTAACTTGACACATATACACTCTTCATACACAGATGTAAGGCGAATGAAACTGAACTTGGCACACAAACACTCTTCATACACAGGTGTCAGGCGAGTGAAACTTTACATGACACAAATACACTCTTCAAACAGATGTGGCAGGCGAGTGAAACTTAACTTGACACACATACACTCTTCATTCACAGGTGTCAGGTGAGTGAAACTTAACTTGACACACATACACTCTTCAAACACAGGAGTCAGGTGAGTGAAACTTAACATGACACACATACACTTTTCATGCACAGGTGTCAGGTGAGTGAAACTTACCTTGGCACACATACACTCTTCATACACAGATGTCAGGTGAATAAAACTTAACTTGACATACATACACTTTTCATACACAGGTGTCAGGTGAATGAAACTTAACTTGACACATATACACTCTTCATACACAGATGTAAGGCGAATGAAACTGAACTTGGCACACATACACTCTTCATACACAGGTGTCAGGCGAGTGAAACTTTACATGACACAAATACACTCTTCATACACATGTGTCAGGCGAGTGAAACTTAACATGACACACATACACTCTTCATACACAGGTGTCAGTTGAGTGAAACTTAACTTGACACACATACACTCTTCATTCACAGGTGTCAGGTGAGTGAAACTTAACTTGACACACATACACTCTTCAAACACAGGAGTCAGGTGAGTGAAACTTAACATGACACACATACACTTTTCATGCACAGGTGTCAGGTGATGGAAACTTACCTTGGCACACATACACTCTTCATACACAGATGTCAGGTGAATAAAACTTAACTTGACATACATACACTTTTCATACACAGATGTCAGGTGAGTGAAACTTAACATGACACACATACACTCTCCATACACAGATGTCAGGTGAATGAAACTTAACTTGAATAAACCCACAATGGGAAAACTTGTATTCAATAATTTTACACTCTTTTTACTTGGACACACATACACATACAGGTATGAAGAGGTACATAGGTATAAGGAGAAGGAAACTTACCGCGACACACATAAACTCCTTGTACATAGGTATGAGGAGAGGGAATCTTACCCGGACACACATACACTCCTCATACAAAGGTATGAGGAGAAGGACACTTACCATGACACATATACACTCCTCATACATAGGTACGGGGAGAGGGAAACTTACTTTGACACACATACACTCATCATACATTGGTACAAGGAGAGGGAAACTTACCTTGACACACATACAATCCTTGTACATTGGTATCTTACCGAAACATACACTCCTCATACATTGGTACGAGGAGAGGGAATCTTACTCTGACACACATACACTCCTCATACATTGGTACGAGGAGAGAGAATCTCACCTTGACACACATACACTCCTCATACATAGGTGTGAGGAGACGGAATCTTACCTTGACGCACACATTCCTCATACATTGGTAAGAGGAGTGGGAATCTTACCCATACACTTTTCATGCACAGGTTTCAGTTGAGTGAAACTTACTTTGACACACATACACTCTTAATACACAGGTGTCAGGTGAGTAAAACCTACCTTAACACACATACACTCTCCATACACAGGTGGTACCAGGTGAGTAAAACTTACCTTGACACACATACACTCTTCATACACAGGTGTCAGGTGAGTAAAAATTACCTTGACACACATACACTCTTCATACACAGGTGTCAGGTGAGTACACATTACCTTGACACACATACACTCTTCATACACAGGTGTCAAGTGAGTGAAACTTACCTTGGGACACATACACTCTTCATACACAGATGTCAGGTGCATAAAACTTACCTTGAAACACCTACACTCTTCATGCACGGGTGCCAGGTGAATGAAACTTAACTTGACACACATACACTCTTCATACACAGGTGTCAGGTGAATGAAACTTAACTTGACACATATACACTCTTCATGCACAGATGTCAGGTGAATGAAACTAAACTTGACACACATACACTCTTTATACACAGATTTATGGCGAATGAAACTGAACTTGGCACACATACACTCTTCATATACAGGTGTCAGACGAGTGAAACTTAACATGACACAAATACACTCTTCATACATATGTGTCAGGTGAGTGAAACTTAACATGACACACATACACTCTTCATACACAGGTGTCAGTTGAGTGAAACTTAACTTGACACACATACACTCTTCATTCACAGGTGTCAGGTGAGTGAAACTTAACTTGACACACATACACTCTTCAAACACAGGAGTCAGGTGAGTGAAACTTGACATGACACACATACACTTTTCAAGCACAGGTGTCAGGTGAGTGAGACTTACCTTGGCACACATACACTCTTCATACACAGATGTCAGGTGAATAAAACTTAACTTGACATACATACACTTTTCATACACAGATGTCAGGTGAGTGAAACTTAACATGACACGCATACACTCTCCATACACAGATGTCAGGTGAATGAAACTTAACTTGGCACACATACACTCTTCATACACAGGAGTCAGGTGAATGAAACTTAACTTGACACATATACACTCTTCATACACAGGTACCAGGTGAGTGAAACTTAACTTGACACACATACACTCTTCATACACAGGTGTCAGATGAGTGAAACTTAACATGACACACATACACTTTTCATGCACAGGTGTCAGGTGAGTGAAACTTACCTTGGCACACATACACTCTTCATACACAGATGTCAGGTGAATGAAACTTAACTTGACACATATACATTTTTCATACACAGATGTCAGGTGATTGAAACTTAACATGACACACATACACTCTTCATACACAGATGTCAGGTGAATGAAACCTAACTTGACACACATACACTCTTCAAACACAGATGTCAGGTGAGTGAAACTTAACTTGACACACATACACTCTTCATACACAGGTGTCAGGTCAATGAAACTTAACTTGACACATATACACTCTTCATACGCAGATGTCAGGTGAATGAAACTTAACTTGACACACATACATTCTTCATACACAGATGTCAGGTGAGTGAAACTTAACATGGCACACATACACTCTTCATACACAGATGTCAGGTGAATGAAACTTAAGTTGGCACACATACACTCTTCATACACAGGTGTCAAGTGAATGAAACTTAACTTGGTACACATACACTCTTCATACACAGGTGTCAGGTGAGTGAAACTTAACTTGACACACATACACTCTTCATATACAGATGTCAGGTGAATGAAACTTAACATGACACACATACACTCTTCATACACAGCTGTCAGGTGAATGAAACTTAACTTGACACACATACACTCTTCATATACAGCTGTCAGGTGAATGAAACTTAATATGACACACATACACTCTTCATACACAGGTGTCAGGTGAATGAAACTTACCTTGACACACATACACTCTTCATACACAGGTGTCAGGTGAGTAAACCTTACCTTGACACACATACACTCTTCATACACAGGTGTCAGGTGAGTGAAACTTACCTTGACACACATACACTCTTCATACACAGGTGTCAAGTGAGTAAAACTTACCTTGACCCACATACACTCTTCATACACAGGTGTCAGGTGAGTGAAACATACACTCTTCATACACAGGTACCAGGTAAGTTTAACTTACCTTGGCACACATACACATACATCAACATTATTAACTAAATATATATTTAAATTATACCTGGATAATATCTTCAAGTGCCTGATTAGGACTAACTTCAACTAGTTGCTGATAGTTGCTGAATTGGTGCTACCTTGAATCACAAGTAAATACCTTGAATCACAAGTAAATACTTAAGGTGCAAATAAAATACATCACCCGCTACTGTTTTTGTATGGTTAAGTTAAGTATTTGACCACATTGTGACATTGCTGATAAATTTTGGTGTTGTTAAACAGACATTTGATCATTGACTTTTAATTAAAACCTTTTCATTAATCATTGGTGACTGCAAGTCTAGTAACACATGCTGTCTCAATTAGGTGAATATTTGTATCAAGCTATATCAAATTAGTTTAAGGGATTTAGATCATTTGAATTGGAGCAGTCAGCAGACACTATGCTAATTTGAACTTTAAACTGTATGACCTAGACTTGATCTTATACTTGAAAGGAAACACAGTTTTGTAAGCTGCTATTCTTATATCAATACAACAGAAGATAAAAACTGAGAAAAATGTTTATAAGAAATATATTTTTTTAATCATACCTGGATGACTTCCCGACAGTGCTAACTACCAGTACATGGTCAGTTGGCACTACCTGTAATAGGTGCAAATATTTATATTTGTGAAACAACTGCTTCTTTAAGGAGGAATATACCTTTTAAATTATTTTCGAAATCAGTGGAATATTTGGTATGTAATGAAACTAGAAGTAATTTCCAATTTGAATAGGCTTTTCTTTCTGCGGTAAATATAACACTTCTTTACCTATGACGTCGTAAACATGGCCATGTTTGGTCTTTTTGACGTCCCGATTTATAGCAGCAAAATCGTGTATTTGTCGACCTCAGTCAAGTTATACTGAATGTACAGAATCGAAACACATATCACCACATACACATTCAACGGATATATGAATTTACATATGCAATAATAACGACGAACGCCAAATTCTGAAAATATTAGCGAAAAACGGAAATTATTATTTTCTCGATTTTTTCGAAAAAAATGCTTCAAATCAAAATTACCGAAAAACAAACCATCGATTTTGGATTATTTTTATTTGATTTATAACAATATGCTTCACAGTGATTGTGAGATTTTTAGAACAATTGACAAACTAGATTTTTTTTTTTTTTTAATTATTTAATCCCACACTACGTCAAAAAAGACGTCAACATATTGCATAATTCTACACATTTTCCACAAGATTTTCGGCAGTTGATTAAGGTTAAATTATTTTCTAAATAAGTGGTTCAATTAGTATTTTATGAAACTAGAAGAAATTTCCAATGTGAATATGTATTTTTTGCAGCGGTCAATAGAAAATATATTTATATGTGACGTCGTAAACATGGCAAAGTTCAGCCTTTTTGACGTCCCAATGTAGCAGCAAAATCGCGTATTTTTTCGACCTCAGTTGAGTATTCCTAATATACAGAATAGAATCATATATCACCATGTACACAGACACTAACAATCAGCTTCCGAAACAGTTGGGTCTACTCTGCTGCTGTCTGTACAACTGATATGTAAAGTAAATTATAAGCTTTATTTAAATGTAGACATTGTTTTAAGAAATACTTGTAATAAGATGAGTTCGAACATGTATATTAAGTAAATAAAACGTTATAAATGCCTTTATTTTTATATCTTTTTTCATTATTTCTCTGTGATCTGTAACACCCCCTATTATGTCACAAAAAAGAATAGAAGGATTTGAACAAAAATAAAATGATTAACTGTTCTGTTGTGTTCTAGACAATGGACACTTATATGAGTACACATGGTAAGGCACAAATATTTATGGAACCCGACATTATACAGACGGTTTGTATCCCTTCTAAATCACTTTCAAATAGAGATGTTATTTAGCCTTAATCTTCAGAAATGTTAACACAGGTCAGATGTGAATGAAATGATTTACAGCAGACCCTTTCCCCCCTCCCCACACCCCTGAGAATTTGTAAATACATTCAGTTATCAGATCATAAAACACAGTTTAACCAGTATAGAAATACATATGCCTAATGATATAAAAACTTAATTTGCAAATTATGAACTACTTAAATCAATAATTAAATATTGTATTTTGACCTTTACATTAATTAAACTGTCAACAAATTTAAATTAACAGATGTAGTCAGACTTATATCTCAATTATTATCCGAGGTAGCCATGTAATCTCTATGTACGCTAGTGTTGCTGTAAAATAGGACGTGCTCCTAACCTCGTTCTGGTGTAGATATGCATATTCATGAGACAATATTAAGTATGGTCCATTCCATATAAAAGACATTATTATTACCGAAAGCATTAACATTTTATGTTTACTGTCTAGTGCGGGAAAGCCTAGATGTGATCCGTGCAATCCCCGAAAGGAACCATGATTTTTGTCGTGTTTATCCAGGCGCTTGCACCCATTTTCGAAGATTATTGTTAGAGGGAAGTAGCTTTAATTTCGCAGGAAATGCGGCAGCGCTAATCATAGTAGCATGATGCCCTTCCTGCAATTCGGTAATGTTCAAGAAGCCTACGAAGCACTGAGAGAATTTGAAGTTAAAACAACAACAAAATTTTCAGTGTGTAAAGCCACAAAAAAAATTATTTAATTAATTCTTATGTCTAACCCATCTTCCCACTTACATTTTGACCATGTTAATTTATTCTTATATCTAACCCATCTTCCCACTTACATTTTGACCATCTTAATTAATTCTTATATTTAACCCATCATCCCACTTACATTTTGACCATGTTGATTAATTCTTATGTCTAACCCTAACCCATCTTCCCACTTACATTTTGACCATGTTAATTAATTCTTATGTCTAACCCATCATCCCAATTACATTTTGACCATGTTAATTAATTCTTATGTCTAACCCATATTCCCACTTACATTTTGACCATGTTAATTTATTCTTATATCTAACCCATCTTCCCACTTACCTTTTGAAGATGGATCACTAGTTCTTTATATATTGCTCTACAACCCTTTCTATCTTTAGCAAAGGTCAACACTGGGAGTGGACATACATGGTTCTGGCAATTACTGGCTAAGTGTTGACACTAAAATATTTATGTATTGTTTTACTGAAGCTATAAGCCCTTCCAATTTAAAAAAAAATTGTATTGATATTATACTCGTTGATGGATTCTCTAATGGTATACAAATTGCCATTGTTATTCGTTAAGTAATTTATAACTGATATACCTTTAGAAAACCAATAAAAAAAGCTCGAGCTTCCGACCATAAGATTAGGGTTGTACCCAGTGTAAAACTTTGTTTACCAGACCATGTGGTAGGTTTGATGAACACTTTGTATATAACATGAATATATATTTCAAAAAATGAATTTTATCAATGTGATTGTTAATAAAATCTGAACTAGAGTATAGACGGGTACATTGTTTTAAAAATGTCCAAATATTTTTGTTAGTTGTAAACAAACGTCTTATCCATGTTAGTTTTAGATAGGAAATAAATAAGTGTAAATCAATCATTTTTAAACCTCCTTTCAAGTGTTTCACTTTACCAGGCTTCCCTTTCTTTAAGAGTTGTTTCTCTTTGACAACTAAGTTAAATATATATTAAACTGGCAAATGGCATTTTTATTTATGAACACTGCACATATTGTAGTTTTTAACTGTCAGTTTTACAAGAAAACTCTAAAATTTAATCATGAAATGTACTCACTTATTATTTATAGTGAAAGATGACAGCGTAGTTGGTTGTGGCTTTTGATATTGCGACAACATAGTCAGAGTATGCATGGTATTCAAAGCGAATCCTACCAACGTAGGTCTACCGCAGTGGAAATGTGATCTGCCGAAGACAATACAGCGATTCTGTTTGACAACATACAAGAAAAAAAACAATTCGAGCAATAGGATTTGTCGCAGACACAGACTACGGAAATCACGCAAGCAGACCTGAATGCAGCGATTGGAGACTTTTTAAGAATTTTAAAATGCTACTTTAAAATGAACCCTTCGACAAAGGCGTTTTAGTGGAAGACGTAGAATCACGAGAACATCTTCCACTTAAAGATGTAATGACAGCATGCATCAAACAACTGAAATATCGTGATTCTTGCAATACTAGAAAAGAAGGGGCATGATGTGAAAAGCATTAAAATGAAATGGGTGATCACGATTCCTGCAAATTGGACGGACGCAGCAAAACATTTTATGAGACAATGCGCCGAAAACAGCGGTATTTCTAAAGAAGAGCTTCAGCTTGTTCTTGAACCAGACGCTACGTCAGTATATTGTCTCCATCTGTCAAAAGAGGAAAGACAAGCTATTGGTCATTTGTGTCATATCGGCGACAAGTTTGTGTTGGCTGACCTTGGGGCGGTACTGTTGATATCACGGCACTGCTTGTTGATGCAGACGGAACGCTTGTACAGTTATCTGCCACAGACGGCGCCAATATCGGTGGGAAATATTTCAGACCAAGTTCAGCAGATACACTTACAGCATTTCTGGACGTGTATCTTTCATTAAAGGCGTTCACTCTAAAGATAAAAAGGTCTGTATTGAAGGGAATGAATACTGCGACAAAATATTTGATATTCACCTGAGAAAAGGATTGGAGATTCGAGTTAATGAGCTGTTTAAGATACGCACCTGTGCAAGAGAAACAGGTGGACATGGAGATTAAGATATTTATTTCTGCGGAAACGCCATCTTACGTGGACGACAAAAACTGTAAACATATGGCAACTGTTAGGTAATACTGTCGAGCCAAAATAAAGAACAAGTCGACCTTTCAATGTTATATGGTGGAAATGAAATTCGCTATAAAGTCGTTGAAAAAAAAACACAGGAAAGCAAGTCTTCACAGAAATATATTTTGAAAGCATTTCAAATTTTGAAAACTTATTAAAAGAACGTTGCGCGTTGCTTTAGTATATGTTTAAGACTGATGCATATGTTTTGATCAATGGTACACTCCCTTAGAACAAGAGTCGTGACTTCGTTTCTGAGTCTTTCCATCAACAATTCCGTATCTTGCACTTTCGCCGAAAATTAACATTTCTTCTTAGGCGTCAACCACACCACCCTGTCCAAACGCTTCTGGAGGAGACGATGGAGGTAACGTTGGATGGCGGTGGGATTCGCTATCAGCGGTAAGAAAACTAACATTTTAACTATTGTTGATAATTTTCGGGAAATCTGAGTCGAGCAAGTTGATGCCGTAACATTTCTAATCACTCGGCAGCAACCGAATCTGTACAGACTTTAGCCGTTTTCTTGATCATTCGGGAAATACAAGGAATTATCTGTGTATATATTGGAACGAGTGTTTTACGTGGGTTATCCAGAAGTTCGTGGACAAATCTCATATTATGAACATGACAAGTCTAATTTATTTGGAGATTTACATGCATTTTATTTAATCTAACTGCAAACTGTATGCAAGAAAACGGCTACAGTCTGTACTGGTTCGGAGTGATTAGAAATGTTACGGCATCATCTTGCTCGACTAAGACTTTCCAAAATTATCAACAAAAGTTAAAAAAGATAGTTTTCTTACCGCTGATCGCAAATCCAACCGTCATTCAACGTTATCCCACCGCCATCTAACGTTACCTCCATCGCCTCCTCTAGAAACATTTGGACACGATGCATACGAGTAAATGGAACTGGATACGACCATAACCAGTATCAGAAGCATGCAAGAATTTCATTAAATTATGAAAATAATACCCAGAATTAATTCAATAGCAAATAAAAAATACTTGAAACATACACTGCACATTTTATTCATTATTGCAAGGTTATGGCGTAACCAGGCGAAACAATATAACGTTTTCCATGTTTTCATGTTGTATGAGTTTGGAATGTATAAATTGAAGAATGTAACTGGCAACGTCCTATGTGTAGGATAGAAATAAATAAAATATTTTCCGGGCAAATGTATTACTATAATGTGTATTCATTACATAGTTTTGGGTAACAATACTGTTTATTATATAATGCTGCTTAATATTCAAATTTTCAAAAACATACTAGTTTTAGACCTATAAAAAATTGTTTCATAATATATAATGTAAACTAATACAAAATGGGTATCAATGGAGCGGCGGCAAAGTATAGATTTTGATTTTGTCACTTATATTCAGATATAGTTTTTGTGAAATGTTTTATAAACAAAATGCATAAAAACGTTACAAATTGAATGTAAGTATATTTTACATAACAGATACAATATAGCCATAAGCCTTAGTAATTAACAGACGGCAAACAGTCTGATTACATCAACGTTACGTAAAAAACGGGGAAGCGGAATTCGTTCTTCACGTAAGATGACATAAAATATCATTACAAGACGCTTATATTACATGTGGTTGATTACATTACTCCCGAAGCACATTCGGAGATGGTGTAAATATAATACCGATTCCGTATGAAATGAAAGAGATATAAGTAATAACATTATAGGAGTAGTGTATATTTCTTAGATGTGATCATATTTACATTAATCATACAACATGCATTGTGACGTTGATATTCATAATACCGCATAGACTACAGGACATTTATAGCAGACATGTTGCACGGATATTGAATCAGGACATGTTTACATTGTTATCAATACTCGAAATATGTGTATAAAAAAATAATTACGTGAACACGACTTATATCATAGCAAAGTGGATACAACTAACATCATTACTGTCATTTAATTGTGAAGTGAGAACTATTATCGTCACTGTTATTTTGTAATAAACATTGTGTATTAACAATTCGTAGTGAATAAGAATATGAAGAAACAATCAGTATTAAGTTTGGTATCATAACAACAACATACATTATCTAGTTTAAAAGGATCAAACATTACACACCAGAATAGTATTGTAAAGCACAGATCTGCTTACAAGAGATACATTAATTGATTATCCATCAATTAAGTGAATTCATATTGGTTGGTATATTAGTGTAATACCAATGTTGTATTTACTTTACACAATTGTAAAACAATTACTTTATCACTTTAGCAAGGAAATGAATCCATGGTTTGAATCATGTTGTGGGGTGTAAACAACAAGGTGCAGATTCTTGTGGAATAAATTTAAAATAATCGTGTTATGTCATATAGCAATGTATAGATCGTATTTCGGAGAGGTAGTATTACCAATTCGAATACACGATACGACAAATCCGTTGTGTTACTGACCATAACCCTAACCCTCCCCCAAGTATTAGCATATTTAAATAGATATTATTTTGACAATGCGGGGTCAGTGTATATATTGGGGGAAATGTTTTAGTCAATTTTAAAATTTAGAAAATTCCTGATATTCTTGTTTTAAACCTCATTTTCAGTAATAAAAGCGTGTTTTTTTTTATTCTTTAATGTATTTAGTATGATTATATATTTCTACAATACCCTGTGTGTTGTTCTTCATTATGTTCCATTCCGTTCCTTAAATTACCAATAGCACTTATTGACTTATATAAACGTCGTGAGATTCAAATAGGAACAAACTGCAGAGAGTTTTGAGGTGAAATGTGAGTGGCTATGTCAGTGCAGACTATTGTGTATCAGGTTAGATCTCATGATTGTCTTAGAACCACTACTACGCAGATACATACAGCTAATATTCTGGCTAACATTGATCTTGGTCAGTTTTATAAGTACATGATATGAGGGTTGGCAGCTAATATATTGCGTGGGGATCAAAACTGTGATTATTTTAATGGCATTAAATTACAATACAATCAACAAATGTTCCCACATTCCTGTTATTCATATCATGTACAATCATGGTTAGAATTCAATAACGTTCATAACATTGCTCATGTTATATATTGCATCCAGTGCTAACTTTATTATCAATCTGAGAAAAATCACTCGCCTTGGGGATCAAACCCACAATCTCTAAAACACACAGTGCCGATTATATCCGGAAAGCGGACCCGAGAGCGGTTCAAATATGCTTTAAGCTTTGGTCGCAATCGGGCCAAAATAAATTAGTATTTGAATCGAACTGTGTTCAGCGGTGAAAAGTAATAGATCTTGAAACAGCGCCTTAGATCACTCGGCCGCAAATGTTTGCCTATAGATTGTTTATTGTTTCAAACTGGGAAAGACATAATAACATAATCTGGCCTGTTTGGTTATCCAATATTGGAATACAATTTATTCGAATAATAAAAAAAATAATAATAACAACAATGTCTTTATTAAGAGAGGGTAAACCGGAACAGTATATGTATATTAAACGAGTACAGGTAATAAGCCGTTACTGCTGCGTTTGCGACGTTGGTTCACAAGGCAGGCATTATCTAGCCAGTTTACACCAAGGCTGTATACATTTTCAGTCATACAAGGGCGTGCAATATAGCCCGGTTGACTGTGATGCTTCTTATAATATTTTTGTTACGACACTCATCTAAAACTCGTTGTTTTCGATCAAGCATACTGTGCTTTTAATTCTGTCTAAATTCATCACTAAACACGACAAAGAGGAGCAATCCAGCGTTCACCCGTAAACCATTTTGGTGCCTTTTGCTACTGACTGTTTCCAATACGGTTACACCTGTTGATAATTCTTATACATACTTCTTTTGAAAATAAATGGAGCTATTATACGCACTAGCCCTAGCGTCAGTGTAAGTTTTTAGGATTAAGTATTTGGACATGCTGATATATCTCAGTAACCACTACATCAAATGCATTTGCTATCATATTTGATGACTCAATAGATTAAGTTGGGAATTTAGCCAGAATCATGACCATTTTATACTTAGAGGATTCCGCTAAAGTTTTAAGACATGCTGATATATCTCAGTAACCATTACCAATATATCAATGAAAGTCGATGCATCTATTCACTATCCCAAGGGATCAAGTGCGATAACTCAATTGTGACTATAGGAAAATGTTCAAAAGACACCAAATAAAAACTATAGACCTATCTCTAGCTTGCCAAGCCTTTCATTTTTTTTTCGGAAAGGCATATGTGTGTTCATCTTAAAATATACTTGGAAAACATTTGACTCATACAAGATCAGCAGTCATCGATGATTGGATATGGTCAGCTACCACCATTGCGTTTTCCATAGACTTACATTATAACGTTTGACCAAATTTTCAGTATTTCTATCATTCGCGAACCAAAAAGTCCTATATTATATTAAAGTACTGTCCTACACTCAAATTAAAATGTCCCCAAGATGGGGTCAAAAGTTTTTACTTTTTACCACTTTTTGCCCCCCTGAAGTTGGGTACCCCCACCTTCAGCATGAAAAAAAAGGTAAGTTTCACCAATTTTACTTTCCATGCAGTTTCCTTGATAAAATGAATTTAGTCAGTCACAGAAACATAATTCTGATTTTTTATTGACACAAACATAATAAACTTATATTTTATTGTGATCATTTGCCAGTTTAACATTTTCATCCAACCAGAATTAAGCTTACTATAAAAATATATGCCCTGAATATCAGCCATTAACGAACTAGTTAATTGGGGCACTTTTGTAAGACTTAACAAAAACGTACGAACGTGTCGGTCACAAAAACTGGTGGATAAAACGAAAAACTGACCAAAAAATTATACACTGATTCTAATCTTATTTATTTAACGGATGGCAACTACCAATTATGTTCTACTTCATAAATGACCTCCCACTGCAAACTAACTCTGCAGATACAAACATGTTTGCCGATGACACTACATTATCTACAAAAGGTTCAAAATTAAACAGTATTCGAGATGCCCTCAAAACGATATTGACAATGTAGAAAAGTAGTAGCTCAAATATTATAAATGCTGCAAACACTTAAGCCATAGTTATCTCATCATCCAAGAAACAACAAATAACCAATTAAATGACGTAAAATTTCAGATTCAGAATGAAGACATTGATTTAACTAACTGTGAAAAAATTCTTGGTGTGCACAAAAACAATACATTAAACTAGAAAATTCAGGTTGAAAACGTTATTAAAAATATAATTCTTTTTTTAAATGCATATACTGCCACATTGAGAATATTGTTGTATCATTTTGGGGCTACTGTAAGTCAGAACTTTTATACAGTATCTTAAAATTCTATAAACGTGCAATGTGAATAAACCTAACAAAAACTTTGCCTTAAATTTCCATCTGCAGACTCATTTTGGCTGGATGATATTCCAGGAAGGAAAACAATATCAAAAGGCTACTCTTGTTTTCAAATCTCTGAACAATCTGACACCAGCTATCTTCAGAACAAGTTCTGTTTCGGAAGTGACGTACGTGGCATTAATTTAATGTCAGGCGACCAAAGCCATTTGTATATTCCGAAGCCTAATCTTGAAATATATCGAAAAACGATTTCATTTTCAGTGCAAATATTTGGAACTTACTTCCTGGTTCTGTTAAAAAAGTGTACCATTTTAGTCTTCATAATTTTAATGTATGCACATGATATATATAATATGAAGGCACTCATGAAATATCAAGCATGTTGAACTGTGTGACTGACCTCTTGAAAGTCTTTATTACTGTTTCTACAATCACCACCAGCATGCTCTTCTTTCCAATGATGTCTCTTTGAAGTTTCCTACCTTAATTATTCTTAGATCTTTGATTCTGTTACTGAGTTAAGTAATTGCATGTCGACAACAAGTTACATTGGTTCTTTCAAAATCATTTATCTCAATAATTCTTCAGTTCCCCAATTCTATTTGCCTTTCAATTCGTTTCAAATCTGTCGCAAAAACATTCATTTAATATTGAAGTATGTTTCTTTTTCGGCTCAGATAAAGAATTTTCCTTCTTCGACATTGGAATGTGAATCTGAAAACCGGGTCCATTTTGCTACTTCTGCTGTCACTCGCATCTTCTGCATGTATGTAATGTATATACTGGGCATCGGTGGCAGCTCGAGGCGGCCATACACGACATTGAGTTTGTGATTGTGTGTTATATACATCGTTACATTGAATAGTTCCAAAAATGTATGTTTTCAAATGTACATTTTTGTATGTTGACTTTGAATGTTCCTATTGGCCATATATTTTTCTTATATTTGTGATCTAAGATATTAAATTTGCATTCCATTTGTGAACAGATCACGATTAATAGGTGCCAGTGTAACATCAACTTTTGACCCCGTTGAAAATTGAACCCAAGGGTCATTTTTCAATGTTGAAAATGGATCACTCATCCGTTGAAAAGTGACCCATGGGGTCATTTTTTAAAGGGGTCAAAATTTAATGTTACAGGAGCTTCGTTCGATAAAACAATAGTAACCATTGTTATATTTAAGCATAAAATCTACATCATTAGTTGTTTAGCGGTTGTCTGTGTGTGGTTGTCACTCTATATAATAACGATTAAAACTATCGATAACAAGAAAGAGATCTCCCCCAAATCCAGTTCACGTCTCCGCTGCCTCGCTGAGATGTGATTATATGTGACCTGCCCAGTATGAGTGTAAATAAAAAAAAACACTGAGGTGCGCTCATCAACATTTGTATGCCATTTTTCAACCAATTGTGGCTTGCGATCGTCAGCTTGGGTCTCAGCGAGGTGCTGAGGCAGCAGATATTCACAGTATCCGATACTGGATTGTCGATTGTTATTGATACATGGTGTGTAGTGTATATGGGATATATATCCAGGAATTACTTTATGCTTCCTGACTTATTGTTTAAATATTGATATTTGCTCAAAACGGATACTAAGTGTCTTTATGTATATTTACTATCGAGATGTAAAGATTCAAAGCGTGCCTATGTACATTTTGCATACTATAAAAGTGGTGACCGCTTTGCTTTTTTCTTATTTGTTGCTTATTTAACAAAGAAAAACTGGTGCAAACCCTGATGCATTAAAAAATCGAAACTAGCAGAGCAAATGTTTAAGTTTGTCAGTTCCATGCTGAGATTCACATATTGATAATGTTGGCCTTCAACGCGACATGGGCTTCTGCTACTGTTAACCATATTTTACACCGTTAATGTGTGTTTGTCAGGTTAAAATTGCCGCTTCGGGTCCGAATAGTTCAGTCGGTAGGGTGTCCGAATATCAATCTAGGGGTTGTGAGTTCAAATCCCCGCCTGGTCACAGTCGTTATGATTGATATACGATCTTGTGTCTCATTGTCATCCGTCTCTCAAACTGATTTTTAAAGTGACAAGTTATCAGTTATTGGCGTAGATGGGTGTGCTTGACTACTGGTTAACCTTCCGGGATCCCAGGAAAGAGTGGTTAGGTTAACTAATCGTCGTTTAGCCCTCAGTAGCGTAAACATTACTTTGAATATTGAAACAAGATAAACTACCGCTGACATATTACCTGTGTTATTGATATGTGTCGAATTTAAACAATTACTTTACTACATGAAACTGTTGTTATTATTTATGTAGACATTGAAGTTTGATTTTCTTTAATCAGTATACATTTCTGTATGTTTTTTTTAAATATTTACTTAGCTATGTTAATGTTGATGTCGTTTTAATACATATGTAGTTTTGTAACCAAATTTCATCAGATTTCTTTTATCACGTTTTTTACACTAATGCTTTTGATTTTTGTTTAGATACATAAGTTTGATTATTCGACAGTCAAGTTTTCCAGTTTTTAGTATTGTGTACGTGATCAACCCATATCTATGGAAAGTTAGATCAGTCAGTACATGAATACATGATACGTCGGAACTAGCTTACTATATAACAGTATAACCTTGGAACAACCACACCATTGAACATGTGTTTGTGTTTTTTATATGGGTAGATAGGTGGATCTGGCTATTTTTCAATTATTTTTGCCAGATTTTTATTTTTATTGTCATTTTAAACAAAAAATGGACAGACTTCGTGAAAAAAAGCAATGCCTTCGAAGTCAATAAAAAAAATGTGAGTGACTGCAATTTGAGTGTGTAGGTAGAAGCACAGCAAACAAACATTTTTAAGTACGGCCTTGTTTTGTTACAAAGGTTATGTAACATGTTCAAGATTATGTTTACATTCTTTAGAAATTGAGTTCGATAGTTTTAATGAATCGACAGAAAAACGCGTCAATGTATATAATGTAAGGGAATTTGGACTTGCTTCTGAGTACCATTAATCTATCTGTCTATCTTCAAACTTTGCCGCACACCTTTACAGGCATAAACGGACAGCTGCACATCGTGTTGGTAGAATATAAGTAAAGCATAATAAGACATGGGTAAAAATAGTGTAAAAGGTGTTAAAACAGATCTACAAGATAAAAGAACAAAACGCTCATGGTTTGGTGTGATGTAGCTGGCTAACTGCAAGCTTGAATGATTCGAAGTCTTGCAGCAAAACATGTGCCGGTAGCGAGTTTCACTGTACATAATAAGTGGGAAAAAGGAATATTGGTAAGAGTCAACCCTGGTGTATATATAACCTGAAATGTGTTGAAAACGGCCATTCAACCCTATTGTGGTTCTGTTTGAAAGACATGGAGTGACAATTCCTTGATACCAAAGTAATGAGGTATAGATATAGCGACCAACTCATGCACACATTCATAAAGAAGGCATAAGCGCACATCAGCCCGACGATGGTCTAAGGTTTTCCAACCTAGGCTACCTAACATGTCAAATGGGAATGTTCATCCGTAGTCCAGCGTGCTGCGCGTCTCTGAACTCTTTCAAGCTTGTCAATATTTGACTTTGTTTGTGTGAGGGTCAAAAATAGTGCTTGGACCTACTAAGGTTTTGTATAGGCACACTCTCTGATCTTGGGGTTGGGGCTTTATCTTAATGTTTCTCTTGACAAAACCAGGAACTGTTGGCCTTTCATTAAGCATGTTGTTTCTGCCCAGGTGCTTGACTAGATTTGAAACTACAATGTGCTCATGTACCTTACAAAGGATACATGTGAGAGAAATCGGGCGGTAGTTAGCCGCAACTGACCTGTCTCTGGTCTCGAACAGTGGTGTCACATTTGCTGTATTCCAATCTTTTGATGCTTGGCCCTGTTCCAATTATTGCTGAAATATTGCCTTTAAGATTGGTACAATCTCTAATCTTAATTCCTTCAGCACTAATGGTTTCATGATCGGCCAGCAGCTTTGTTCGAGTCTCTTTATGACCCCATTAGTGGGTATATTTATATCAGGCATGGAAGTATTGTTACCTGGTTGTGTCGGTAAGCTATCATTATCTATTGGGTTTCGTGCAGAAAACACTGACTGAAACATTTATGTAATGTTGTCCTAGAAATGTTAGTATTAACACATAGGCGCCGAAACATATTTAAGTCATATAACAGCATAGCATATAGTAAATAAATTTAACTTCTTTTATGTCGATTAAAAAGAAAAGTATGTGGTTTAAACTTTCAAAATATGTTGTCAGTATGCTACGTGTACATTGTACATATGACCAATAATCATATTGCTTTTAATTGATAATGCTTGTGTAATTTATCAAATGTACTCACTCATCCAAGAGGTAGGGCATAAGTTTTTCTAGATCTCTTAAAAACAGTAAGAACACATTATTCTGTCCTATGATAATGTTTGCGATAGTGATCACGATATCGATAGCGGTAACGATAATAACAATAGATGTATTACTACTACTACTACTACTGCTACTGCTGCTGCCGCTGCTGCTACTACTAATACTAATACTACTAATACTAATACTAATACTACTAATACTACTACTACTACTACTACTATTACTACTACTACTACTTCTAATAATAATAATAATAATAATATTAATTATTGACATTTTTGTAAAGATCTAATTGGAAAGATTCGTGTTTTGGGTTTTATTTTGATATCTTTCAAATAAATCAATGAATAAATAACTGTGCAATTAAACCAGTAACTGAATTACCTAGTGCATACATAGAAACAATGACCTAATAGAACTAGGGGCAAATCAATTTGATAACATGTAAATTAGGTCTATATGGTCCAGGTCTTTCAATAGAAAAATGCCCATACAGTATATGTCTACATGTGAACTAACTCATCAGTCTGTTTCATTATATAGATATCAATGGGCGTATTTGATGTCTATTTCAGGTAATAAACACCACAACTCAATATACATTGCGTGAAAGCAATTAAAGTTACACTGTATTTTCGCCAACTGTGATTCAAGCGCCTGTGACTCAATACAATACACAATTGGCAAGGTGAAGGTCACATGATGCGAGGCTGTAAAAACATGGCGGAGTTGCAATTCGAAGCTCCATTAGCCACTTTTGAAACAGAGGAATGGAACGATTTTAACGACTTTCAAACTGCTGTAAATACGGATCCGAACAAAACTGAGGATTGTGATAAAGATACGAGTGAAAAACCAGACACATCTTCGTCAGATAACTTTGGAGTGGGAGAAACTTTCTCAGGTTCTTTGCAGGATCTGGTTCATACTCTCGACGAAAAAATAACAAAATGTTTTTGTAATTATGACGATAAAGTGGAACATTTTGCCCCAGTACAAATAAGAAAAGAGGAAGAACTGACGACGGATTGTCCGTAAGTATTACATTTAACAGAAATGCACATTCTTTATCAGAAATCGCTGTTCTAACATCGGTGTCAAAGTAGTTACCCCACCCACAAGTTACTTTATTGGTGTACCGGCTAAAAGGCAGGGCTCATATTTTTGGCGTTGGGTATATCAAATTCATAATGATCTATGTTTACTCTAACTGACATTAAACACTTTCCCTGAATGATAAAACTGGAACCTTTTATTTGTTTATGTTGATAAATGTTACAACAGTCTTGGTGATGATTGAGATACCACATTGTGTCTCATTATCATTTGTCTCACCGCTGATTCAAGTGGGAAAGTTATCAGTTACTTTGGAGATGGGTGTGCTCGAGTACTGGTAAACCTTTCAGGATCCCAGGAGACAGTGGTTAGGTTAACTGATCATCTGTTAGCCCTCAATGGCATAAAATGATACTAAATATTCAATAAATGTTATACATCACATAATTGTTTATATTTATATAAATGTTACAGATCTCATGGTCCAATGTCCTAGACAAGTGGAAAATCAGGCAGAACAAGTGACCATGTAGAAATGCTTTCTCTTGGGCAATACTTTAAATTTTTGTGTACACACGTAGAGATTAATTAGCACTGGCCTGTAAATCACCAACTCATATTACTTATCATGCAATTATTTGCTGGCCCTGCCAGGGGTATTCAGTGGGGCATGTTTTGCTGTATTTATAGCATACAGTGTTGTAGCATACAGTGTTGTTGCCACGACCGTGTAACATATTGAGTGAATGAATCAAACCCACCAGGGCTGTACAAATTTTTTTTTTAGTCACTTGTCCGGGACAAGTGACTTTTAAAAAGCCACTTGTCCTGAACAAAAAGCAACTTGTCCAGGTTTTTAAATACATTTAAAAATGCATACCAGTCTAACGCATAATAAAGATGCTTATGCATTATTTTCAACCTGGACAGTTTCAGATGTTAACTTTTTCTTCTTGCAATATGTAGACAGTTTTAAATGTGTTTCAAATTCAATAAATACAATATCAATTACTTTTTTTGTTTTATTTATTCATCATTAAGACTACTGTCTAAAAGCATAGGCTTTTTTTAGCAACATAGCATCATGATGTAGTTAAAAATCCAATTAATAAATATACTATGATATTCTGATATTTACATTATGTATCACACTTCTTTGCGAGTGTGTCCGTTATTCACTTAATAAATTAACATTATTATAGCTATTTACACTATACAGCTGAGCACATTTCTCTAGGATAGAAAGTTCTTCAAAAGTTTTAAAACTTTATAACTTTGGTTATTGAAGTGTTTAATTTTACAGCTGAACAGTCATTTCACTAAAAGCTCTAACTATAACCTGAAGCTATTTCCGGATACTTGTTCACTAAAAGCTCTTACTATGACCTGGAGCTATATCCTGACACTTGTTCACTTAAAGCTATAACTATAACCTGGAGTTATATCCTGACACTTGTTCAGTTCCATGGTTCTTGTTTGCTGTTTTGTGGCCACTGATGTGTCGACCACCCTTGCCACATGACATCCAGTGAGATCTTGCCTGATCTGGATCAAAGTCAGTCAATGAAAAATTTGGGACTAGCCCAGGGAAAGCAGGTTGAAAAAATCTACTTGCCCTAGCTGAAAAATAACTTGCCCTGATCAACGGTTTACATGCCCAGACTTTTATTTACATTACACCT
The DNA here is from genome assembly GCA_029582155.1 of Panopea generosa. Classification (NCBI taxonomy): domain Eukaryota; kingdom Metazoa; phylum Mollusca; class Bivalvia; order Adapedonta; family Hiatellidae; genus Panopea; species Panopea generosa. Next base: position 51,761,043 of record CM055897.1, read on the forward strand.
TGCGGTATAAAATGAAATATGTAAACATAGACTTAGGTGTATTAATTTTATGTAGGGTTAGCTCCCCTTAACATTATGCATGTGACTGTCTAAATCACAAGTTTTAGAGTTTGAATAAGACAGGGAGAAGTGAGAGAATTTCAGGGAGAACTGACTACATCTCTATCAGTATGCCCAACTTATTATATTGTATTTAATCTTTGTTCTTTATTGACTATCATTTCTGTTCTGTCAACTCTGTGGCAGTGTGGGAGCAGGAGTTTATTTTAAACATTATTTTAAATATCTTTCTCTTCTTTTCTTACTATTGCTGTCATGACATACAGTAATGGCAATGTCAAGCCTACAAAGCTATGCAATCTATCCAAGAGAACTTGGCAATTTGATAAATAAATGCAATCTATGTCAGACTTGGACTATCTAGAAAGTTTAACTAGTCATCTATATAAATTCAAATATTAAAAAAAAAAACACATAATTGATCTTAACTGTTGTTTTCAATACTATATTTAAATTATGCCAACGAAAATTATATGCTGAAACTACACAACCAAAAAGCAATAAATGTTTACTATAATACCCCACCCACATTTTTCTTTATCGTAAACTCATTCTAAATATCAACTTTCACATTTTCACAGAAGAAAATTTATATACATACAGTTCCAATTTTTGTAAATCTATCAAATATTTATAAAATTACCAGAACCTTACGCTGACATTATACATAATGCGATCGATCATGAATTATTTGCAAAAACATAATCAGATTTTAAAAATCACCGGTTTGGCAAAGGGAGATAATTTTATACTCTTCATAATTGAGAATTTGAGAGACACCCGCGAATTATGTCATCATCTTTTTTTTTTAATCTCTGCTCAGGTAGGTGGTAAGAAACGTTGATATCCAACCAATCAGAGCAGTTATTAAAAATAGATTAATTTATAGTCAAAGCTATCCACCAATAACATTAGAGGAATAAAAATAGATAGTTGAATATGCATGAGGTTTTCCAAAGTCGCATTATTGGGCATGTGGTGTGATAAACACTTTGGGGGTTAATTGTTTATATTGATCAGTTATGGTCTATAAACAACAGTTTGACCGGTGTCGTATCGAATAGAGATATTTGCAGACCCGTGTATTGTGAAAACTAGCTTGTCTGATTTTTTAAGACAAGTCCGATGGGCAAGTAACTTTGAAAGGACTAAATTTTTGTAAAATGTCACTTGCCAGGGACTTAAAAATTTTAAAAGGTCACTTGTCCGTAGCCATTTTCTACTTGTCCGGGACGTCGGGCTATGGTATTTGTACAGCCCTGCCCACAAAGAATAAAGCTACTTATCAAGTAAAACTCATTGGTTTACTTTTAGTTCACTTAAACTTCAAGCTTATGTGATATCTTGTGGTCATTATTTGTCTGTCAAGTCTGTCCTATGATGTTATTCTGTTTTAAAGTTAGTCACCTCTGGAGAAATGAAATATCTTAGGCTCATTATATCAGCATCTTGTTCAGGCTGTTCAATTTATGTCCCTGGGACAAATATGGCCCCACCCCACAGGCATATATATTTTTTTCTTTAAAACTTTCAAAACGTACAACGCCTGAAGCTTTGACAGAGTGCCAGATAAGATCAGGGCTCGAATTTAAGCACTCGCCACTCGCAAAATGCGAGCTGTATTTTGAAAATGCGAGTTGAAATTACTTAAGCTGGCATTTTTTTGCGAGTGGATTTCAAGTTGAGAAAATTACTTATTGTATTCATTTTATTGATTTTTGAAAATAAACAAGTATTATCCTGGTAAAAATAACGAGTTCATGTCAATTTTACCCAATTCTTTTGCCCTCTCGCGCCAAATTACCCCCTAGCAGCACGATTGTCAATGACATTAAATATTTATATGAGAAAACTGCGTCCAATTGTTTTTGATCTCGAGTTCATTCTGCAAAAAGGAAGTAAAGTTAAAACCCGTCAACAACATAATGAGTACATAATTGATATGATATCACAACATTTGTTATTGTTGAATCCATGATTCATATCTTTGTTTAGTTAAAAGTGTTTATTTATGATATATCAGTGTATGCATTTATTTATGGTAGTATAATAAATAACAAAGACAATTTTATTTTTTGAAAAATTTTGTTTTGTAAAGTACTGCTTTGAAATTGAAATACCTTAACATATATAATAACCTTGATACCATTGTCTATGAAATAAATACAAGCTAATCATGCATATTAAATAACATGCAGGTTTTGAAACAATTAATTTGGGGTTTATTTAGACATTTAGGACAAAATTGGTTTGGCTAGTTGGTTTCAAATTTGGCCAGTTGAAATTTTAGGCACTGGCCAACATTGCCAGTGCGCAAAAAAGTTAAATTCTAGCCCTGTAAGATGTGTATATGACGCAATAAAAAATTGGTTCAACCTGCTTCAGTGATTATTTAATTGTAACGGTAATCCAGTCTGTGTAATTAATAAACAATGTTGCTAAGATGCTTGATTTATCATTGTACATGAAATTAAAACATGGCCGGGTTCCCGGCAGCCCAGCCATATTCCGGCAGCAGGGAAAATGCATAATATATACACTCGGGTCCCGTTATAACGCGGATCTTGGGGTCCACAAAACGAAACCGCGTTATAAGCGGACCGCGTTATAGCGATAATTACCTCGAAAAAAAATCGATGTCGGTTTTTCATACCTATCGTGCTGTTATACTATGAATGGTATTGTTTGCATTGTAATATGATACAACGCGTATTTAGTTACAACAGATACACTTAGATATGTATAAAATTAATACAAAAAAAGAAAAGAAAGAAAAACGTTTTCGTGTTTTGATAAAATTGGCAGCCATTTCCGTTTAACCCGGAAGGAGAAAAAACGGTGTCTATATAAAAAATCTCGCTTCAATTTAAACTCAACGCTGTTAGTATAAAAATATTAAAAATATAAATCTGAAGTATTAACAACAATTAAATAGTAAAAATAAGTTTGTGTTTATGATCCGGTAAGATACCCGCGATATATTAATACCTGTCAACCGCTTCGTTGCTTGATCACGTGATCACTCGATAATAACAAAGTTTGCATATGGCTTCCGTGTTTGGCGCGTGTCAGCATTTATTGAAGCACTCGGGATTATTACAAACTGTTAATTGTCAATGCTGGCATGAATCAATCCCTTAAACAATCCTTTAAACCACCATGAGGTAATGGTTATAACAGTTTGTTATAATCAAGGCTAATTGGTGAGTAGAAGATGAGCGATTATCAAATCAAAACATGGCGACGATCTATTGTTTGATTGCCATTCCCGCATATTTTCAAGTTTTGTATCACGACCTTTCCCCCCCGCCGAAAAATTGGGAGCCAAGCAAAAACCGCGTTATAACGGAATTCGCGTTATATCGGACCGCGTTATAACGGGACCGCAGTGTATGATGTTTGTAATTGTAAAATCTTACGGTGTTTAAATGTAACTATCTCAATCATTATGCATTGCTATTTACATAATTGATAAGAAAATATCATGGGGGGCTGGGGGGGGGGGAGGCTGGGGGGGGGGGGGGAACAAAATATAGGTATTGAAATTTACCAGGCAAACTTAGCTGGAATTTGTCTTTTCCTTGCAGTGGGAACAAGGCCGAGTTTTAGTATCTACCCCATTGTTTTGACTTGAAAGGAAGCATCTATAAATTGACATGTGATTGTCAACAAATAAACTGTAATCGTGATGCAAAAAAACAACAAAACTAAATTAAGTTTTTTTTCTCACAAATAATATGATTTTTTTTCCTGCTAAGTTCATGGTCAGGATTATGTCACAGTACAATGTCTTGTTCCAATTCTTCTAGAGCATTGGTATGCCATTTATTTTTTAATATTTCTAACTGTCAAGGGTTTTGGAGATCTGGGGAACATGGCCAATTATTTTTAGAGATCTGGAGAGCATTGGCCATTACTTTCAGAGATCCAGAGTTCAATGTCCTAATTTTATAGATCTGGGGAAAACACTTTTGGGGAACTATGGCAAATACTTTTGGTGATCTGGGGGACAATGGCCATTACTTTAAGAGATCCAGGGAACAGGGACCCCCCTTCTTGGAGGGCCTCATTTAGCTTCTCAGCAATGGTCTGTAAGAAATCCAAAGATTTGGCAGTAAAAAACTTGTATAAGATGAAAGGCAAAATGGAAAGTTTGATGTCCATTTGAGCAGCTAGACAGTTATAGTACCTCCCCACCCATTGTATGCTGCAGCTTAACACAGGTTTGGTTGTATATCATATGTGCAATACTTATCAATGTTCTGAAAAACTCAAGAATACTCATCTACTCTGATTTTGATGAGTATTTACTCATCGGCTTAAAAAATTATCTGGGTCTCTGATATTTTTCATGCAGTATCACCTAATTATTTTACTCTTAATTTTGTTCAAGCCTTGACCCTAGTGTCAAAATTGGCCCTGGGCTCTGGGACTTATCAGTTGTACATAGGGAATTTTCATTTAAAGATCTTGTCCTCAAGAAGGCGGGACCTGGTTAGCTCAATCGGTAGCGCATCTGACTGCCAATCCAGGGGTCATGATCCAATCCCCATTCGGCAACAGTCTCTGTGATGATTGATATACAACATTGTGTCTCATTGTCTTCATTTCTTACCTCTGATTCAAGTGAGGAAGTTATCAGTTACTTACAGAGATGGGTGTGCTTGAGTACTGGTTAACCTTCCAGGATCCCAGGAAAGAGTGGTTAGGTTAACTGATATTCTATTAGCCGTTGATGTCATAAAAATGACACTAATCGATCAATCAGTTAATCAATCTCCTCAAGAATCAATCAGTCATAATTGTTCATATTTGATATGAATAAACCCTTTATTATTCAAGAAACCTACCGTATTCTCCCATTTAAATGCTCCCACTCCCAATTTAGGTCCAAAGTATTTTTAAAAAAATATGTGAAAATCAGTGATTAGTAAAATGAAAACTAATTATAATGTTTGTTTATAAAACAATTATAAAACACAATATTGTTTGTAAAAAAAACTCTTCAAAAAAGAATTGTTCCCCCTCCCCCACCCATTTGGAAATATTCATGGAGAAAAAAAGTAAAGATGTGCCCTACCCATTTTCACATACATGTATGTACTATTTCATTGTCATAATTCACATAATTTCAGGGCTCATGCTGTCGGTGGCCAATGGCGCCAAATGCGATAAAAAAATCAAAGTGGCGCATGTTTTTTCAGTTTGGCGAAAGTAAATGGCGCCAACAAAATATGCCAATATTTTAGCTATATGGCCATGATTTGTTCATAAAGTTACTCTACATTGTCCTTAACTTTCGATCATAAAGTGTGTCTCCATGGATACCACCTGTCCGATAGCTGGCGGATATGAACCGCTGAACCGTGAATCACCTATGCGGTCGTTTATGACACTTAATTGTGTTTTCCTAATCTGTTTATGTTGTTCGTATCTCAAGGTGGTATGGTTTTATGATTAGTGGTAACAACAGTGTTTTAACTTATACAAAGTTAAGGCACAGATAAGTCTGTATTCTGTTTCTTGAGGTCCCGAAAAGTTTAAACTTTACAATATTCGCTCCAAGATAAACATATATTTTTTTTTGTGAATTAGGAAACTTTGGTCAAGTGTTTTTTATTATGTGCATTTTCCCTAATTTCAATCAATTTAATACCACAAATGAAATGATCCAACTATTTTGAAAAGATAGCCACCAGAGAAATATAACAGAATTTTCGCTGATAGGAAGATGTAATTTAGTCAAGATTCAACCATTTATTTGGTATTGATGGCGCATGCGCAATTTGAAAATGAATATGCACACTCTAAATTTTACAGCAAGTGATTGCTTACTTTGTTTATGACGATGTAACTTTTCTGACCAAACACTGAAAATTTGTTCAAGATAATATCACGGACATTTCAAAAGTAAATAAAACAAATATTTAGGAAATAAGTTTGTCTCAATATCTTATGAGAAAACATCAAAGCATTAATGAATGAAAACACAGTTAAAATGGTTTATTTGCGTATACAAAAGCATTTCCTCCTTTGTTTTGTTTCATCAAATTGCCAAGATGTTGGGTTGCACTAAAAGTCTGCACCTTTATTTTCTGAGTGCGGCTCCGTTAATGATTATTGCAATAACGGGACATTTTAGGGTTTTACTAAGAATTTACTGTGAAAGTGTGTTTTTTAAATTAATAATAACTTTAAATGACACAAAAGATAAAAAATATATTATTCAACAAAATTTTAGAAATATAATTAATTTTTGTCAATAACATTGTTAAGGATACAATTAAAAATATATTTATATTTATTTTAAGGTAATATTCTTCTTTAGAAATCTACATTTCCAAATGAGATATTATAGTACTGAGTGGACAAAAAAATCCACCTAAATCTAAAAAGAGATACAGATTGAAACTTAGCAAATGAAGCCAAGTTGGCTCCAAAATCTTAAATTTGGCTCTAACTTTTCTCAGTTGGCGAATGTGTTGGCGACAAGATTTTTTCAGCAAGAGTAGGCCCTCTATTTATGCAAATGATATTCACGATGCAGTTTATTTTTGATATTGCATAGATCAGGGACAGATAAAATAACCTACCGGTAATAAGGAATAAATGCAGAAACATGCATATTTTCAATACAAAGACTTATTTTCAGTTGTCGTAATCCTTGTAATGTGGCGGCAATTGCCATTACTAAAATTTAAAGCATTCCCCCATTTTTGTACAGTGGGCTAATTAAATACACTATTCTTTTAATGAAATAGGTGCATTGATCCCGATTTCCCACTGTTTGTTGAAAACAGAAAAATATGAGATCAAAACATTTGATTATTGGTACTGGTGATTTAAAAAAACAGACAGTCCATTACAACACAAATTTTTAATGAAACAATTATGTCAGCAATGAAAAGTTATGGAAAGTAAAAATCAGAAAACATACAGAATATACAGTGCTTATTTTGGGTTTTAGAGGAATGGTGGCAAGTCCTTTCCATAGGGCAAAAATAGCATCGTAATGACAAAAATAATGGGGGTGGGTATGGTCATCGAAAGTATGTATGTTTAAAACAGTTTACAGGTCAACGTCTGTTCTTCATTGTTTTTAACTGTTAAACTGGCATTTAATCGCATTAAAAATATTCAAAATGTTTTTGGGAGGGGAAAGGGTTGACTTCGGCTCCAAAAACAGTAAAAAAAACAACACTGATATACATTGATGGGATAACTTCCAAAAGCCCACGAAATATGCACAACTAGAGTAAAATTATGTTCAATTTGTTCCTAGAATAGTGTTCATTATTTTAATTAAACATGAAGATCACTTAGTCTTAATATTTACATTTGAAAAAATTAAAGGAGATCAGCTGCATGTGGTATAAATTTTATTTGGTAGAATTATATTGTACAGCAAACTAAACATTTATATTAAGTTTCTGTTCTACCTTGGTTTTTGCTTGGAACTATTTGCCCTCAACACTATTTTTGTCCTACAGTGCTCCGTAAATGGTTTCTAATATCCATAAAATTAAGTTCTGACATACAAAAAAATCTATGAAAGGCGATGAAAATTTATGAAAATGTTTGTCATTCATAAAATTAATATGCTGTTCATTTCTTTATAAAATAAACATCTTTAGTTACTGGTTATATTGCTTTCAAAGAGATAATGTGCAAGTAAAAGGTAATAATATTTGCAACAAATTGCAAAATGCAAAATATAGTATAAGAATTTACTTACCCAAGAAGAAAATGATGTGTATTGGTAAAGGACAAACAATCAATATTTTGATTTTGGCCTTAGTGGTTAAACTTCACACATTCATATCATTTTGTACAAACATTTCCATGCTTTAGTCTCTAAACAAAAGAGAGGAAGCATGTAGTTGCTGCTTCGTCCATGCGTGCGTCCCCAAGTTCTTGTCCAGACTATTTCTCTACAACCTCTGGTTGGAATTTTATAAAAATTGCTAGGATGCATCATTACCAAATGCAGATACGCATATTGTCTTTGTGTTCTGGTTCACTGATTTTTCACAGAGTTATGGCCCTTTGATTCTGTCTGTGACCAAATTCTTGTCTGCGCTATTTCTCTGCAACCCCATGTTGGAATTTTATGAAACTTGCTAGGATGCATCATAATGACCTATTTCAAAGTATGTTGTACAATGTATTATATCACGAAATAAAAAATAATGTATTGACTTCACTTTAGAACTTTCACAGTTACTTCCCTACATCTATATCATTACCATATGGTACAGAGTCAAACACTCACTTTGGTGAGCATCCATCAGTTCCACCGATTTTTTCTTGTTTGTTTAGCTCTGGTTTGATTTTTTAAAATTTATTTTGATTTTCAGTAATAGGTATTGATTCTGTAAACTGATCACCATCATGTTAAAAAGATTACACTGACCTTGACCTAATTAATGGACTTAATAATAAATAATCACCTGCATTAAAAAGTTTTTCGCAAAACACAAGCTTTGATAGAAACATTTTTTTGCACCCAAATCACCCCCAAATAATGACAGTGACATGACACAGGCAAACTGCCATTCCTGTTGATTCACATGTAAAGTATGCCAAAGCATTTGCATTGATCAATACTAAATATGGATTGCCATGGATTTACCACCACAGGATAATTCATTATTTAGAATGATGAATAATCCGACTTCCCCAGCTCTGGAAAGTGTTTGTTATCTAAATAGTCTGTTCTAGAAAAGTGATATATGAAGAGCTTATACAGATATAAGAGGCTCTTGTAATTCTTACATAAGAGGGTAAATTACTTTCAGAAGATAAAGGTGGGAGTAAACAGGTTATATAGGTGTAGGTTTATGGCCCATTACAATCAATAAAGTAAAGTTTCAGAGTTTCTATTAGGCCATAATAAATTACTTGCTAGATTGTCATCCCCGCCTGCCCCCTAATTTTCATGCCACCCTGACCCTTTTTATTTTCATAAAAAAAAATACATAAAAATATAAAAAAAATAATTAAATCCTCCCCCACCCTCCCCCTTTTTTAGAAAAGTTTGGACGAGAATCTAGCAATTAATTTATAATGGCCTAATTGTTAAAGGCTCATTGAATTTCCGAAATGGTCGTTTTTAGTTTTAATTCAAGTCAGTTTTACCTTTCCAGATTATAGAATATAATGTTTATTTGATTACTGAGACACTTTGCAAACGAAAAAATAAATATAAAGCACATTATTAGTACATAATTAAGAACAGGTTTTGTTTACAAATCAACGTTCCTCTCTTTTCGATAAACCCCTTAGAGAGAAAACGGGGAATTATGAAGCTTGGTCGGAAACGTGTCGGTCAGTAATATAATTATAATCAATTCACTGAACAGAGAGAAACATAGTTTGGGGAACTGTAGGGGATGCAGTTAGAAATTAAATAACCACTTTTATTCCCATCAGTTTATTAATGAACTGGAACCCACGAGCGAATTTATTGCACGGAAGCGACTAATCGTTCATATAAAATTAAAAATAAAATTACTTCTTTAATAACTGTACTTAACAAACATCTCTTGGTTACAAGCCTCTCAATAAGTGGATCGTGACGTATAAGCATGTATGATAGTATCAAGCATATATGCGAGGGTGGATCCTGAGCCAAAGTTACCAGACCAAACTAGTATTCGGTACTCGTTGTTTCCCAGTGTTTATAAATAATATAATGTTTACTACACTCGATACAGTTTTATTGCAGACATCATTATTTTTTTTTTTTTAAAAAAGAAAACCCAATAATGATGCATACTGCTAGTCAAACCATAACTTTTCTGATCTTGTTAATGAGCCCCTTATCTAACATTCTTAATCCGCACACTGCCACTGCAGTTCACTGATTTTAAAAATAAACTGGTATGTCACCTAAATATATAACACTTCATTATGCCCCAACTGTGTAACAGAAAAAGCGTCAGAGAGTAAAGTTGTCTTATCTTCTACCATTGTAATGTTATGATGATCACAAAGGGATGTCTCTGTTTTCTATATCATCTTTGCCAAATCTGCGAATCATGATAATGTGCGCATCAAAATACATGTATTCATTGGTGTACTTCTGAACATTTGCGGAGGTACAGCTGGAAAGCAACGGAGTCATTACGAAAATGCAAGAATGTAAACAAAAGTTAAAAGCATGGTCTGCTCATTTAAGAAATACACATTTCGATCAAAGTTATTTATTTTAAGCTCGCCGGGACAAATGTCCAGGAGAGCTATTGCCATGACCCCGGCGTCGTCTGTAGACACCCAGGTTAAACTTTTGCGTTTAAGTTTTGGTGTTTGCTGCCAATCTCAATCTTTGCATGGGTGGTGAGTTTTATCCCATAGGCAAGCTGACAACTCTTGTTTAAAAACAGTCACTAAGGAGTCTACAGATATGGTTTTAGCAATACTAATAACACATTTAATTGCAATCATTTTTGTTATCAAAAAATGTGCATTTCAGAAGTTTAATGAGGCTTTCTTTAAAGTTTGCAAATTTTGTCACGCTGTCTCCATTGTGGTTGGTATATGCGCACATTTAGCATTACCAATTGATTTTTCAAAATGTTTATTTTTTTTAAAAAATTGAAAAAAATAATAATCCCTACAAGTTCCATAGATAGACAGTCATGTTCTTGAAGAAAACTGTGAAAAATAGGGTCACTTTAATATAGGTACATTTGTTTGGTTATATAAGCCAGGTCCGCTTACCTTTGAGTCAGAAGCGCAGCTGACTGTTATTCCCGGGGTCGTGAGTTTGTTTCCTCACCCGGCTACAGTTTCCATGATTGATTTATATACAACATTGCCTGTCATTGTCAATCATATCTCACCACTGACTCAAATGCGAAAGTTATCAGTTGCTTGCAGAGATTAGTGTGCTCAAACACTGGTTAACTTTCCAGGAAGAGTGGTTAGGTTCTGATCATCTGTATATATCAATGGCATAAAAATGATGCTAAATATTCAAACATAAACAACATCTGGTTAGGCCATAATAAATTAATTGCTAGATTATCATCCCCGTCCGCCCCCTAATTTTCATGCCACCCCGACCCTCATAAAAAAAAATTATATAAAAACATCAAAAATTTAAAAAAAAAAAAAAAATTTAATCCTCCTTTTTTAAGAAAATAGGATATTCTAATAATTGATTTATAATGGTTTTATGTCACATAAACAGGAACATTTGAATGTCAGAACCACTTCTGTACAAAACCGTCCAAATGGCATCATTTTATTCTGAAACAAAATTTAAAAAGAGTATATTTGCAGAACTGAAGACAAATGGATTATTCAGGAATTTGAGAACATTTAGGTGAACTAATGAAATGCACCAGGTGGTTTCACCCATTTTCCAATTTGCCAAGTGATTGCTTTGCCCTCAATCAAAAATTCATTTCACCAGATTTCAGGTGTGTGTCACTTTCTCTCTTATTTTAAAATAACTCATGTGCAGATCCAGGACTTTTGGTTGAAGGTAACCGTCAGATTTCATTGAGGTGGATGGGCGGGGGTCCGAGATAGTGAAAGGGGTAGTCCCAGATATATACATGTCAGAGTTTTTAAAAGTTCAAAATGCAAATTGATCCAGGTTTTTAGCTCAACTATTCATAGAATAGGGGGGCTATTGTATTTGCGTCAGTTTCAGGTTAAAGATTTTATCAGGTAAGATATATATGCAACCATTCATTTGATATGAATGAAACTCAACATGTGTGTTCAGCATCATCAATGGAACTCACAGACATAAGAACCATAACTCTGGGTTGCATTTTGGCAGAGTATGGCCCATTTTGGACTTTTTTCAGGTTAGAGTTTTTTATTAGATAAGATATCTATGCCACTCATACAATAGGAATGAAACTTCACATTGTATTCAGTTTCATCAATGGAACGCACAGAGATAAGTACCATAACTCTGGGTTGCATTTTTACAGAGTTATGGCCCTTTTGGACTTAGAAAATTTGGTTAGAGATTTTAAGAGGTAAAAGTTCTTGATATGGTATGTATTTCATCATCTTATCATTGGACATGAATGAAACTTCACATGTGTGTTAAACATCCTCTAGGAAACTCATAGAGACAAGAATCATAACTCATTTTTGCAGAAATTTTGTTTTTAGCAGGTTAAAGTTTGTAGTACAAGACCTTGGTCTTAGATCACCATGTTTGACAGATTGGGTCAGTTTGTGGTCCTCTCTCAAATTTATTCAAAACTGACCCTGGGGGGCAAAATTTGCCCGCCCTAAGGTTGTTTTTTTTTGTTGGTTTTTAAGTTTAGTCTTTTTTTTGGCATGCCCCCTTAGGGTTAAAAAATGTTCACTTTTTTTTATTATTACTTTTTTTTTATTTATTTAAGTTTAAACTTTTTCACTTTTTGTAAAGTTTAATTCATTTTCTTTCTTTTTTTAAAATTTATTTTCATCATTTTCATGAAAGGGTATCCAGCTGTGATAAACTGCATTATTTCAATTATATATATCCATTTTCATGAACGGTACATATATATTGCCCTCTGAGGTGGTGTTAGTGCATAGGCCTATATGTCATGCTGAATCAAATAATATTAAGGCAATACAAGCCATCCGTTCACTTTGTTGTTTTCAAAAAAACATAACTATTGATAATGAAAATGAATAGTGTTGGTAAATTATTTTGCTAATTTATTTTTAACAGATAAGCAATAATTATAGTATAATTTTACCACCCCTGAGTTTTTAATTGTCTTCTATTTGGTACTTATTTCCTGAAAAAGGTTTTAGAACAGCATCGAAATCGGCGAGCGCGCTGTCCCTCCGACAGCTTTTGTTTTTACTGTAGGAATCACACTTATTTTTTAAAAAAATCACTAAATACATGTACATACCCAGCCATCATGTCAGCTGTACCATGCATTGTCCCATTCATTCTTTAATAGAGAACTGTATAAAGTTTGTTTTTGTATTATCATGCAGGGATGAAAAAATCCCATTAGCTTTCTTAGCTCACCTGAACAAAGTTCAAAGTGTGAGCTATTCTGATCACCTGTTGTCCGTCATCTGTTGTCCGTCTGAACTTTTTTTTGTGTGCACTCTAGCACCGGCATTTTTCATTGGATCTTCATTAAACTTATATAGTTGTTATATGACCATAATATCTCGGACAAGTTCTTGAACTGGCCAAATCGGATAATTAAAGTCAGAGTTATGGCCCTTGAAACAATTAACAAATGTAATATTTGACCTTGTGTGCACTCTAGCACCAGCATTAGGCCTAAAAAAAGTTCTGTGTTTTGGGCAACCCGACCCTACCTGGCAAATATACCCGACCCTAGAAGTTTTTTTAAGTGTTTCCGAAATTTTGTTTGTTCCACGCTACAAGAGATTCTATTTGAGAAGTCGAGTAAAACATAAAAAAAACATAATTCCCAACAGTGTGCGCCAGCAGTTTTCATTTTATACAATTGCTATATAGCCATAATATCATGGTTAAGTTCTTGAACTGGCCAAATCGGGTAATTAATGTCAGAGTTATGGCCCTTGAATCGTCAAAAATTGCATTATGTGACCTTGTGTGCATTCCAGTACATGCATCTTTCACTAGATGTCAACCAAACTTAGGTAGTAGTTATATAACCATAATATCTTGGACAAGTTATTGAACTGGTCAAATCAGATAACTATTGTCACAGTTATGGCGTTCGAATCATCAAAAAAGTGCTTTTAGCTCTACTGACCAAAGGCCAGAAGTGCTTATGCGATGGCGCGTTGTCTGTCGTCTGTCGTCTGCAGCACTTTCTCTGAAACCACTAGGCCAATTAAACTGAAACTTCACATGGGTATTTCTGTTGCATAGGAGACTATACAGAAGATTTTTTTTTTCGATCTGAAATTCAAGATGGCCGCCATTACTAAAAATAGTCCAAAACTAAAAAAATCTTCTTCTCATGAACGGCCCAACAGATTTTCGAAATGTTTATGTAGTAATGATGACCAACTATAGTTTTGTTAGATTTGTTCAAATGGTGTCCCTAGGGTTAAATATGACCCACGCCCCGAGGGTTCAATTAGGGGACACATGTCATTATAATATTTTTTTATTTTTTTTTTAAATGGAAATGATTTTGCCTATATCTTCATTAAAGCATTGTTAGGTAAAGTAGGTTAAGATTTGTAAAAAATGAATGGGTTCCTGTGTCTTAAGGGGTCAGGAGGGGCCTCAAAAGGGTACAAATTGGGAATTAGTAAATTTGTTTTTCTTAAGTACCGGTATGTCAGATTTGTATATATTTGATATAAATTATCCCTAAGTGTAGGGGTTTGATTGCAGGTAAGAATTGAGGGGCTAAAATATATAGGGGCCCTGTAAGGGGACTTAGAATTTTACATAGGGATACTGTGGGAAAACAGAAAATTCTCTTTTTTTCCATTTATTCTGAAACCACTAGGCCAATTAAACTGAAACTTCACCTGAATGTTTCTATTGCATAGGAGACTATACAAAAAATTTATTTTTTCTATCTAAAATTCAGGATGGCCACCGTTACTAAAAAAAGTCCAAAACTTAAAAAAAATTTCATCTCATGAATGGTCCAACAGATTTTCAAAATTTTTATGTAATAATGATGACCAACTATAGTTTTATTAGATTTATTCAAATGGTGTCCCTAGAGTTAAAAATGACCCTGCCCCGATGTTTCTATTGCATAGTAGAATTTCAAAAAGTGCTATGGCCACTATGAGTCAGTAGAGCGTCCTTAGGCCCTCTTGGGCCTCTTTTTCAGGAACATTATCAAATATGGTGTTATAAGTTGTTAAAAAAAGTGTGCTGTAATCCAACAACCAAATAATGATCAATCCTGAACTGGCAATTTATCTGTTCTGGGATGTATATCTATTTTAGTTTGGACTGTCACATTGATTCTGACTGTGGATTTCTCGCAATGTATTGACTTTTTATCTGGCTATCTCTGTAATTAAACCATTGTTTTCTGTCTTCGCTTAGTCTCCACTCTATGTAATGATAACAGTATCCCTATCATATGGTAGACACATAAATAATAAATATATTCATCCTTATAGGAATTATGCCAGTCAATTAGTGTTTATCCTCTCATTAAAATTGTATGATCTGATTGTTTTATGTTTGGTAGTGAGGTCCATGTCTGCTCACAATTTAAGATATAGTTTGTCTTTAATGGGGCTGGAATTTTAGCTGCCATATGTGGCCTACTAGACAATTTATGATAGATATATATGATCAATATGTATTGCAATACAACTATTGGTACACAACGGTTGAAGTTTGCTTTTTGATAAAGACCAGAAGTTGAAGACTGTCAACTTCATATGTTTAAAGCAATCATTGCAATTTTCTTCTTCTTTTTGTTCAACTTCCTATAAAGTACAGATATCATCTGGAGTATGCTCATACTAACATATGGTAGCTGTGAGAAATTCCTTTGCTGTGTGAATTGTTTCAGGGATCAAGCTTGGTCTCTCCAGAGATAATAGGGAGAAGTGAGAGAAATTCAGGGAGATGTGACTTGATCTTCATAGATTTGCCATAAATAATGTTTTGTCCTATCCTCTATGCGGGATACATTCCTGTGGTTGTTGTTGTTATATGATCTTAAGTGTAGCTTTCACCAATTTTCGGTCTTGTTGCGAAAGTATTTTAAGTGCTACCACCTTGAAATATCATGCTGCAGACACTGTGTGACATCCCACACGGTCACATTGTACTGACACTGGGCAGACCAGACCTAGAACTACTCCTTAATGCTGAGTTCCAAATGAGGAAACTTCTAGTAAATTTTTCAGTGCATCATTGCATATAAATTTTCATTATTCCCTGCTTTACGAAGAAAACTAGGGTATATTGAAATGGTTCCCTGTCTCTTTGTCCATCAGTTGTGTCTGCAAACAGGAATGAGTATTTTAATGTCTAGGGTTAAGGGATAGTCATTTTTTTGGACAGTTGAAAACATATTATGTGGCTGTTTATAGACACTTAAAAATACTTTTATGTGTTGTGTGGTTAAAGAAGCCATTTAAATACCTATTTTTTAAAATGTCTGTCCCTCTGTCGTTTTGGACCAACTAACTTGCAGACACAATTCTTCTCAGAATTTTATCTGATTCATATGAACTTGCTGTATGGAAAGAACATTATTTTTGATGAAGTTATGGCCCTTTGTTCTTTTTACTGGCAGCTACCATATTGGAGAAACATTGCCTTTTCTTGGCTGAGATGGATACACAGCTGTCAGATTGGGGAAAAATTACCTTTTCTTGGCAGAGATTGATTGGCAGCTGTCAGATTAGGAATTACTGTCGGTTCTTGGCAGAGACAGACAGACAGCTGTCAGACTAGGAAAAATTACCTTTTCTTGGCAGAGATGAATTGGCGGCTGTCAGATTGGGAAAAATTACCTTTTCTTGGCAGAGATGGATTGGCAGCTGCCAGATTGAGAAAAATAACCTTTTCTTGGCAGAGATGCATTGGCAGTTGTCACATTAGGGAAAATTACCTTTTCTTGGCAGAGATGGATTGGCAGCTGTCAGATTGGGAAAAATAACATTTTCTTGGCAGAGATGGATTGGCAGCTGTCAGATTGGGGAAAATTACTTTTTCTTGGCAGAGATGGATTGGCAGCTGTCATATTGGGAAAAAATACCTTTTTCTTGGCAAGGATGAATTGGCAGCTGCCAGATTGAGAAAAGTAACCTTTTCTTGGCAGAGATGGATTGGCAGCTGCCATATAGGGGGAAATTACCTTTTCTTGGCATTGGTTGAAAGTTGGGAAGACATGCAATTTCATTTTTCAGCACAAAACACATAACTTTTTGAGATAGCATGAAAAGGAGGATATATTCAGCTTCTTTATACCCAGGAAAATTATCTTTGTTATAATGTACATATATATTGGTTATATAGATACTTGCGGTTGCAACTTGATACTTGAACTCATTACTTCCTACTTGGCATATAGACCACTTTGAAGGGATTTTTATGCTCGCCCAAAGGGGGGAAGCACACAGTCGCCGCTTCGTCCGTGCATCCATCCGTCCGTCCCCAAGTTCTTGTCCTGGCTATTTCTCTACAACCTCTGGTTGGAATTTTATGAAACTTGCTAGAATGCATCATTACCAAGTGCAGATGCGCATATTGTCTTTATGTTCCAGTTTGATGATTATTACGGAGTAATGGCCCTTTGATTCTGTCTGTGACCAAATTCTTTTCTGCATTATTTCTCTACAACCCCATGTCGGAATTTTATGAAACTTGCGAGGATGCATCATAATGACCTATTTCAAAGTATGTTGTACAATGTATTATATCATGAAATAAAAAATAATGTATTGACTTCTCTTTAGAACTCTCACAGTTACTTCCTCCATTCAGTATTATTACCATATGGTACAGAGTCAAACACTCACTTTGGGGAGCATCCATCGGTTCCACCGATATTTTCTTGTATTTGTCTGCCTTGGCCACAGGGCCTAATCTAATTACCAACAACCCCATAAGACTGAGAGAGTGAGAGCTCATTAATATGGAGTTGCTGTTTATTGGCTGCGGAAGTCTGCCGGAGTGAATCATTTATGTACATATTGATTTACTGGAACTGCAGCTCCAGATTCCATGTCTTACTCACTCTCTGACTCGACTGTATCACAGTACTGCTGAAGGAAGGATCAATACATGTACAGTTGTCATTGTCATGTTTTATCTTGTACATTGTAATGTAGTAGCTACGTATATAAATTATTACATTGGATGTTTTCATCATAATTTAACTCTTGTTAATACCATACATATTATACAGACAGTTTATGCTGACAGGATACTAGTATATGAGAACATGGTCTAATGATAGAGCATTGGGCCCCTGCAGGACCACTGTCACATACACATTATACAGGCAGTTTATGCTGACAGGATACTCTAGTATATGAGAACATGGTCTAATGATAGAGCATTGGGCCCCTGCAGGACCACTGTCACATACACATTATACAGGCAGTTTATGCTGACAGGATACTCTAGTATATGAGAACATGGTCTAATGATAGAGCATTGGGCCCCTGTAGTACCACTGTCACATACACATTATACAGACAGTTTATGCTGACAGGATACTAGTATATGAGAACATTGTCTAATGATAGAGCATTGGGCCCCTGCAGGACCACTGTCACATACACATTATACAGACAGTTTATGCTGACAGGATACTAGTATATGAGAACATTGTCTAATGATAGAGCATTGGGCCCCTGCAGGACCACTGTTACATACACATTATACAGGCAGTTTATGCTGACAGGATACTAGTATATGAGAACATGGTCTAATGATAGAGCATTGGGCCCCTGCAGGACCACAGCCACATAAACATTATA
This sequence comes from Panopea generosa, assembly GCA_029582155.1. Lineage (NCBI taxonomy): Eukaryota > Metazoa > Mollusca > Bivalvia > Adapedonta > Hiatellidae > Panopea > Panopea generosa. The sequence goes on from CM055897.1 coordinate 51,779,505, forward strand.
CAGGCAGTTTATGCTGACAGGATATTAGTATATGAGAACATGGTCTAATGATAGAGCATTGGGCCCCTGCAGGACCACTGCCACATACACATTTTAAAGGCAGTTTATGCTGACAGGATACTAGTATATGAGAACATGGTCTAATGATAGAGCATTGGACCCCTGCAGGACCACTGCCACATACACATTTTAAAGGCAGTTTATGCTGACAGGATACTAGTATATGAGAACATGGTCTAATGATAGAGCATTGGGCCCCTGCAGGACCACTGCCACATACACATTTTAAAGGCAGTTTATGCTGACAGGATACTAGTATATGAGAACATTGTCTAATGATAGAGTATTGGACCCCTGCAGGACCACTGCCACATACACATTATACAGGCAGTTTATGCTGACAGGATACTAGTATATGAGAACATGGTCTAATGATAGAGCATTGGGCCCCTGCAGGACCACTGCCACATACACATTATACAGGCAGTTTATGCTGACAGGATACTAGTATATGAGAACATTGTCTAATGATAGAGCATTGGGCTCCTGCAGAACCACTGCCACATACACATTATACAGGCAGTTTATGCTGACAGGATACTAGTATATGAGAACATTGTCTAATGATAGAGCATTGGGCCCCTGCAGGACCACTGTCATATACACATTATACAGACAGTTTATGGTGACAGGATACTAGTATATGAGAACATTGTCTAATGATAGAGCATTGGGCCCCTGCAGGACCACAGCCACATAAACATTATACAGGCAGTTTATGCTGACATGATACTAGTATATGAGAACATGGTCTAATGATAGAGCATTGGGCTACTGCAGGACCACTGCCACATACACATTATACAGGCAGTTTATGCTGACAGGATACTAGTATATGAGAACATTGTCTAATGATAGAGCATTGGGCCCCTGCAGGACCACTTCCACATAAACATTATACAGGCAGTTTATGCTGACAGGATACTAGTATATGAGAACATGGTCTAATGATAGAGCATTGGGCCCCTGCAGGACCACTGCCACATACACATTATACAAACAGTTTATGCTGACAGGATACTAGTTTATGAGAACATGGTCTAATGATAGAGCATTGGGCCCCTGCAGAACCACTGCCACATACACATTATATAGGCAGTTAATGCTGACATGATACTAGTATATGAGAACATTGTCTAATGATAGAGCATTGGGCCCCTGCAGAACCACTGCCACATACACATTATACAGGCAGTTTATGCTGACAGGATACTAGTATATGAGAACATTGTCTAATGATAGAGCATTGGGCCCCTGTAGAACCACTGCCACATACACATTATACAGGCAGTTTATGCTGACAGGATACTAGTATATGAGAACATTGTCTAATGATAGAGCATTGGGCCCCTGCAGAACCACTGCCACATACACATTATATAGGCAGTTTATGCTGACAGGATACTAGTATATGAAACATTGTCTAATGATAGAACATTGGGCCGCTGCAGAACCACTGCCACATACACATTATACAGGCAGTTTATGCTGACAGGATACTAGTATATGAGAACATGGTCTAATGATAGAGCATTGGGCCCCTGCAGAACCACTGCCACATACACATTATACAGGCAGTTTATGCTGACAAGATACTAGTATATGAGAACATGGTCTAATGATAGAGCATTGGGCCCCTGCAGAACCACTGCCACATACACATTATACAGACAGTGTATGCTGACAGGATACTAGTATATGAGAACATGGTTTAATGATAGAGCATTGGGCCCCTGCAGGACCACAGCCACATAAACATTATACAGGCAGTTTATGCTGACAGGATAATAGTATATGAGAACATGGTCTAGTGATAGAGCATTGGGCTACTGCAGGACCACTGCCACATACACATTATACAGGCAGTTTATGCTGACAGGATACTAATATATGAGAACATGTTCTAATGATAGAGAATTGGCCCCCTGCTGGACCACTGCCACATTCACATTATACAGGCAGTTTATGCTGACAGGACATAGTATATGAGAACATGGTCTAATGATAGAGCATTGGGTCCCTGCAGGACCACTGCCACATACACATTATACAGGCAGTTTATGTTGATAGGATACTTGTATATGAGAACATGGTCTAATGATAGAGCATTTGGCCCCTGCAGGACCACTGCCACATACACATTATACAGGCAGTTTATTCTGACAGGATACTAGTATATGAGAACATGGTCTAATGATAGAGCATTGGGCCCCTGCAGGACCACTGCCACATATACATTATACAGGCAGTTTATGCTGACAGGATACTAGTATATGAGAACATTGTCTAATGATAGAGCATTGGGCCCCTGCAGAACCACTGCCACATATACATTATACAGGCAGTTTATGCTGACAGGATACTCTACTATATGAGAACATGGTCTTATGATAGAGCATTGGGCCCTTGCAGGACCACTGTCACATACACATTATACAGACAGTTTATGCTGACAGGATACTCGTATATAAGAACATGGTCTCATGATAGAGCATTGGGCCCCTGCAGGACCACTGTCACATACACATTATACAGACAGTTTATGCTGACAGGATACTAGTATATGAGAACATTGTCTAATGATAGAGCATTGGGCCCCTGCAGGACCACTGCCACATACACATTTTACAGGCAGTTTATGCTGACAGGATACTAGTATATGAGAACATTGTCTAATGATAGAGCATTGGGCCCCTGCAGGACCACTGCCACATACACATTATACAGGCAGTTTATGCTGACAGGATACTAGTATATGAGAACATGGTCTAATGATAGAGCATTGGGCCCCTGCAGGACCACTGCCACATACACATTATACAGGCAGTTTGTGCTGACAGGATACTAGTATATGACAACATGGTCTAATGATAGAGCATTGGCCCCCTGCACAACCACTGCCACATACACATTATATAGGCAGTTTATGCTGACAGGATACTAGTATATGAGAACATGGTCTAATGATAGAGCATTGGGCCCCTGCAGGATCACTGCCACATACACATTATACAGGCAGTTTATGCTGACAGGATACTAGTATATGAGAACATGGTCTAATGATAGAGCATTGGGCCCCTGCTGGACCACTGCCACATACACATTATACAGACAGTTTATGGTGACAGGATACTCCAGTATATGAGAACATGGTCTAATGATAGAGCATTGGGCCCCTGCATGACCACTGTCACATACACATTATACAGGCAGTTTATGCTGACAGGATACTAGTATATGAGAACATGGTCTAATGATAGAGCATTGGGCCCCTGCAGAACCACTGCCACATAAACATTATACAGGCAGTTTATGCTGACAGGATACTCGTATATGAGAACATTGTCTAATGATAGAGCATTGGGCCCCTGCAGGACCACTGTCACATACACATTATACAGGCAGCTTATGCTGACAGGATAATAGTATATGAGAACTTGGTCTAATGATAGAGCATTGGGTCCCTGCAGGACCACTGCCATATACACATTATACAGGCAGTTTATGCTGACAGGATACTAGTATATGAGAACATGGTCTAATGATAGAGAATTTGTCCCCTGTTAGACCACTGTCACATACACATTATACAAGCAGTTTATGCTGACAGGATACTAGTATATGAGAACATGGTCTAATGATAGAGCATTGGGCTCCTGCAGGACCACTGCCACATACACATTATACAGACAGTTTATGCTGACAGGATACTAGTATATGAGAACATGGTCTAATGACAGAGCATTGGGCCCCTGCAGGACCACTTTCACATACACATTATACAGACAGTGTATGCTGACAGGATACTAGTATATGAGAACATGGTCTAATGATAGAGCATTGGGCCCCTGCAGGACCACTGCCACATATACATTATACAGGCAGTTTATGCTGACAGGATACTAGTATAAGAGAACATGGTCTAATGATAGAGCATTTGGCCCCTGCAGGACCTCTACCACATATACATTATACAGGCAGTTTATGCTGACAGGATACTTGTATATGAGAACATGGTCTAATGATAGAGCATTGGGCCCCTGCAGGACCACTGCCACATATACAATATACAGGCAGTTTATGCTGACAGGATACTAGTATATGAGAACATGGTCTAATGATAGAGCATTGGGCCTCCAGCAGGACCACTGCCACATACACATTATACAGACAGTTTATGCTGACAAGATACTATAGTATATGAGAACATGGTCTAATGATAGAGCATTGGGCCCCTGCAGGACCACTGTCACATACACATTATACAGGCAGTTAATGCTGACAGGATACTAGTATATGAGAACATGGTCTAATTATAGAGCATTGGGCCCCTGCAGGACCACTGCCACATACACATTATACAGGCAGTTTATGCTGACAGGATACTTGTATATGAGAACATGGTCTAATGATAGAGCATTGGGCCCCTGCAGGACCACTGCCACATATACATTATACAGGCAGTTTATGCTGACAGGATACTCTAGTATATGAGAACATGGTCTAATGATAGAGCATTGGGCCCCTGCAGGACCACTGCCACATATACATTATACAGGCAGTTTATGCTGACAGGATACTAGTATATGAGAACATGGTCTAATGATAGAGCATTGGGTCCCTGCAGGACCACTGCCACATACACATTATACAAACAGTTTATGCTGACAAGAAACTATAATATATGAGAACATGGACTAATGATAGAGCATTGGGCCCCTGCAGGACCACTGTCACATACACATTATACAGGCAGTTTATGCTGATAGGATACTAGTATATGAGAACATGGTCTAATTATAGAGCATTGGGCCCCTGCAGGACCACTGCCACATACACATTATACAGGCAGTTTATGCTGACAGGATACTAGTATATGAGAACATGGTCTAATGATAGAGCATTGGGCCCCTGCAGGACCACTGCCACATATACATTATACAGGCAGTTTATGCTGACAGGATACTCTAGTATATGAGAACATGGTCTAATGATAGAGCATTGGGCCCCTGCAGGACCACTGCCACATATACATTATACAGGCAGTTTATGCTGACAGGATACTCTAGTATATGAGAACATTGTCTAATGATAGAGTATTGGGCCCCTGCAGGACCACTGCCACATACACATTATACAGGCAGTTTATGCTGACATGATAGTCTAGTATATGAGAACATGGTCTAATGATAGAGCATTTGGCCCCTGCAGGACCACTGCCACATACACATTATACAGGCAGTTTATGCTGACAGGATACTAGTATATGAGAACATGGTCTAATGATAGAGCATTGGGCCCCTGCAGGACCACTGCCACATACACATTATACAGGCAGTTTATGCTGACAGGATACTAGTATATGAGAACATTGTCTAATGATAGAGCATTGGACCCCTGCTGGACCACTGCCACATATACATTATACAGGCAGTTTATGCTGACAGGATACTAGTATATGAGAACATTGTGTAATGATAGAGCATTGGGCCCCTGCAGGACCACTGCCACATACACATTATACAAGCAGTTTATGCTGACAGGATACTAGTATATGAGAACATTGTCTAATGATAGAGCATTGGGCCCCTGCTGGACCACTGCCACATACACATTATACAGGCAGTTTATGCTGACAGGATACTCTAGTATATGAGAACATGGTCTAATGATAGAGCATTGGGCCCCTGCAGGACCACTGCCACATACACATTATACAGGCAGTTTATGCTGACAGGATACTCTAGTATATGAGAAGATTGTCTAATGATAGAGCATTGGGCCCCTGCAGGACCACTGCCACATACACATTATAAAGGCAGTTTATGCTGACAGGATACTAGTATATGATAACATTGTCTAATGATAGAGCATTGGGCCCCTGCAGAACCACTGCCACATACACATTATACAGGTAGTTTATGCTGACAGGATATTAGTATATGAGAACATGGTTTAATGATAGAGCATTGGGTCCCTGCTGGACCACTGCCACATACACATTATACAGGCAGTTTATGCTGACAGGATACTAGTATATGAGAACATGGTCTAATGATAGAGCACTGGGCCCCTGCAGGACCACTGCCACATATACATTATACAGGCAGTTTATGCTGACAGGATACTCGTATATGAGAACATGGTCTAATGATAGAGCATTGGACCCCTGCTGGACCACTGCCATATTCATATTATACAGACAGTTTATGCTGACAGGATACTCTGGTATATGAGAACATGGTCTAATGATAGAGCACTGGGCCCCTGCAGTACCACTGCCACATATACATTATACAGGCAGTTTATGCTGACAGGATACTAGTATATGAGAACATTGTCTAATGATAGAGCATTGGGCCCCTGCAGGACCACTGCCACATATACATTATACAGGCAGTTTATGCTGACAGGATACTAGTATATGAGAACATGGTCTAATGATAGAGCATTGGGCCCCTGCAGGACCACTGCCACATACACATTATACAGGCAGTTTATGCTGACAGGATACTAGTATATGAGAACATGGTCTAATGATAGAGCATTGGACCCGTGCTGGACCACTGCCATATTTACATTATACAGGCAGTTTATGCTGACAGGATACTCTGGTATATGAGAACATGGTCTAATGATAGAGCATTGGGCCCCTGCAGGACCACTGCCACATATACATTATACAGGCAGTTTATGCTGACAGGATACTAGTATATGAGAACATGGTCTAATGATAGAGCACTGGGCCCCTGCAGGACCACTGCCACATATACATTATACAGGCAGTTTATGCTGACAGGATACTCGTATATGAGAACATGGTCTTATGATAGAGCACTGGGCCCCTGCAGGACCACTGCCACATATACATTATACAGGCAGTTTATGCTGACAGGATACTAGTATATGAGAACATGGTCTAATGATAGAGCATTGGGCCCCTGCAGGACCACTGTTACATACACATTATGCAGGCAGTTTATGCTGACAGGATACTAGTATATGAGAACATGGTCTAATAATAGAGCGTTGGGCCCCTGCTGGACCACTGCCACATACACATTATACAGGCAGTTTATGCTGACAGGATACTAGTATATGAGAACATTGTCTAATGATAGAGCATTGGGCCCCGGCAGGACCACTGCCACATATACATTATACAGGCAGTTTGTGCTGACATGATACTAGTATATGAGAACATGGTCTAATTGGACCCCTGCTGGACCACTGCCATATTCACATTATACAGGCAGTTTATGCTGACAGGATACTCTAGTATATGAGAATATGGTCTAATGATAGAGCATTGGGCCCCTGCAGGACCACTGCCACATATACATTATACAGGCAGTTTATGCTGACAGGATACTTGTATATGAGAACATGGTCTAATGATAGAGCATTGGGCCCCTGCAGGACCACTGTCACATACACATTATACAGACAGTTTATGCTGACAGGATACTAGTATATGAGAACATGGTCTAATGATAGAGCATTGGGCCCCTGCAGGACCACTGCCACATATACATTATACAGACAGTTTATGCTGACAGGATACTAGTATATGAGAACATGGTCTAATGCTAGAGCATTGGGCCCCTGCAGGACCACTGCCACATATACAGTATACAGGCAGTTTATGCTGACAGGATACTTGTATATGAGAACATGGTCTAATGATAGAGCATTGGGCCCCTGCAGTACCACTGTCACATACACATTATACAGGCAGTTTATGCTGACAGGATACTAGTATATGAGAACATTGTCTAATGATAGAGCATTGGGCCCCTGCAGGACCACTGCCACATATACATTATACAGGCAGTTTATGCTGACAGGATACTAGTATATGAGAACATGGTCTAATGATAGAGCATTGGGCCCCTGCAGAACCACTGCCACATATACATTATACAGGCAGTTTATGCTGACAGGATACTAGTATATGAGAACATTGTCTAATGATAGAGCATTGGGCCCCTGCAGTACCACTGTCACATACACATTAAACAGGCAGTTTATGCTGACAGGATACTAGTATATGAGAACATGGTCTAATGATAGAGCATTGGGCCCCTGCAGGACCACTCTCACATACACATTATACAGGCAGTTTATGCTGACAGGATACTAGTATATGAGAACATTGTCTAATGATAGAGCATTGGGCCCCTGCAGGACCACTGTCACATCTACATTATACAGACAGTTTATGCTGACAGGATACTAGTATATGAGAACATGGTCTAATGCTAGAGAATTGGGCCCCTGCAGGACTACTGCCACATACACATTATACAGGCAGTTTATGCTGACAGGATACTAGTATATGAGAACATGGCCTTATGATAGAGAATTAGGCCCCTGCAGGACCACTGCCAAATCCATATATGGTCTACTTGAACAAGACACTATATTCACATGTATTTAATTGTTCTACCCAGACTGACATCCAGTGTGATTGTATAAGTTGCAAGAACTTGTTTCATAATCAATGTGAAATAAATTGATCTCGCTTATCAAATAGGTGTTTCTTTTCCATCAACAATTCAAAGTTAATTTTTGCATTGAGCTCTGTTTCTCAGAAACTGTTAGATCTGGAGTTATCAAATAGGATCCACAGTTGTGTGATGGGTGATGTGTGATGGGTAGTACTACTCAAAACACTCGAGACTGCATTTTCTTTCCGAGTGATGTTGAACATGATCTCTACAGATGAATAACTTGGCATACATAATGTTAAGTTTTGCGTTTAGCTCTGATTTTCAAAAACTGTTTGGCTTAGAGTCACCAAATTTGGTATAAAGTTGTGCAAGGGGTAGTACTTCTCAAAACCTTGCAGCTTGACCGTGATCTCTACAAATTAACTTAGCCTACACAATTAGTCCGGCAGATACAGCACTGAACCTTGTATGGAAGTGTATAGTAAATGTTTTTGGTGATTATGGTAGTTTATGAAAAATCAGCTTGATGACATCTTGTCATCATTGAGCATTTTTGAAATATTCAAGATGGCCGCCAACAAGGCGGCAAATGAATTAAAAATTATGTTTTCTGCACATTTTAGTTTTATAAGTGCAAATAAAATGTTTTTGATTAATAAATTTTATTTAGTTAATATGTCACTACCATCTAAAATATAAAACTTACACACCTGACAATATATAGGAATGAAATATTCTTAAATAATGTCAGAAATTGTCCAGATTTCTCACTACAACGATATAGGTATATATACAGCTGTTGTAATACCTTGGTGCAGTCTATCTCTGTTTTGTTTTACTACTCTTGACAAACTACATAATTTGTAATTAGTAATTATCTTTCACATGGAATAGAAAAAAGGTAAATGTAATGTTCATGTTAATGATAAATAGACAGTTTTCATCATAATGTACATGCTTTAATTTGGTGGGGTAGCGAACATGTTGGATTGAAAGAAGTTCCCTGAGAACGTCATATCATTATTTAAGCAGTGGAGTTGTTCATATGAAGCATTTTAATAATAAGAGTTGGAAACTGATATAAACAATTTGGCAGAGAGAAGTAAAACAACGAAGTAATGGGTAGATGATAAAACCTTATTTATAATGGGTATGTACATCAGAGCTGAGAGTAATGCTGACTGGCCTTTGCATTTGGTAGCAGTTAAGCTAATGATGCCATCTTTTTTTCGCAGCTAGCCATATAAATTAAGCATTGTATGGAATATACAACCTCTGGTCCATGGAAAGTACTTGGAATTATTCTGAAGTCAGAATGACTGGAAATATGGGGATTGAGTTTGCATGTTTGCAGTAGAGTTGAAGATATTTTGTCCAGTATGAATTACCAGTAATGATTAATGCAAAGACCTACCGGGTATCCAATCACAATTATAAACATGTATTGAACAACGCGACTAAACTAAACACCCATATTCAGTTATGTTAATATCTTCAGAGGTTAAATAGCTCCACAGAAGTAAATGCTGATAAAGCAGTTGCCACAGCAGTTTCAATCAAATGCTTTCATAAACTGTTTAACCATATGCTGTGTCAAAGAGATACATAAAGGCAGGAGATGCTAAATTATTTGATACAACTCTGATATACTCAAGATAAGGATTGCAGACAAGTTCATGTTATATAGATATTACAAACCTGTACCGACATTGTTTACTGATACAGGAGACCTCAGAAACGCGAAGAAATCAATGACATTATTACAGAAAGAAGTATTGGTGTGACATAACTCAAATCAACTAACAGACAACTATGTTTTTTCATACACTGCTGTTCTGGTACTTGGAAAGATTATTTTGAGAACTTTAAGGTCTAATACATAGCAACTAAGATGTTTACCTAGTTTTCGACAGATATTCGCCATTCAGCACAAAATGTATCACATGCTCTAGTAGAGAAAACACAGGCATGCAGGATACACCTTAACAACTCAACTAAATATGCCAATTCAAGCTCAGAAAGTAATTTTAACAGTAACAGAAATAGTTCAGTGAAAGACATACACACGTTCATAAACTTGTTGTTACATGTATTGGAGAAAACGACATACAAGTTGAGATAAATAAATATATTGTTATTTAAAGGGATGACATTAAAATCACACACGAGGAGACAGATAATATCCTTGCACAAGTGACTATAGCAGCACATGAACTAAAGAGATATAACAGCAATTTCAATTCATACTGATGTATTCAGTGGCATATCATCCTATAGGCATTGTGGGCACGTGCCTACACTTTTTATTCTGAGAAATTGAAAAAATAAAAATGCCACCAATGTAATAAAAATCTAGGGATCAAATTTTTATTACATTTTTGGCACAATTGTAAGGTATCATATTCATGCTCCCCCGAAACTTTTTTTCAGTAAACTATAAGTTCGCAACAAAAACATCATTGAATATGATCCAGATATTTAACATTATTTTATCAATTTATTTGGTTATAAAACAGTGAATTCAAGGTTAGGCTAATATTAAGGATAAACAGGCCCCGTAAAAACATAAGAAATATATGCCTAAACACACATACGGCAGCCTAGCTGAAAAAAAAGTTTCGGGGGAGCATGAATCAGATCCCTTACAACTGTGCCTACACATCGTTTTCAGCCAAGCTAGCCCCTGGTATTTGTTCTTTAACTTCATCATAAATCTGTGCCATGGGAATCACATGTTAAGGAACTGTAGACATTAATATAACGACCATGAGCTGTCTCATTGCAATAAAGTAGTAAGGTATTGTGGTATCTGAAAAGGAATAGTCTTAAAAATATGAGGCTTCAGTATTCACTAAAGTTGGTAGGCGATGTTAATTGTAAAACAATGCATACTTTAAATACTTTACCACTTAAACATATTCTGAAGCTTTGCTGGAAATGTAAAAAGAGCTCACAGACAGGCATGTATATGGAAACATGCATTGGATTGTGACCAATCAAGCATTGATACCCAAGCACTTTCTTAAGGCAGTTCAATAGAGCTAGCATTTTCTCCTGCAGAATAATTGAAGATGATCAAGTGTTAACATCCGATGGCATAAAATGATGCTAGATATTCAAACAAATCAAACTTGTTTAGGAAAATGGTGGTCATATTAAAGGCCATGTGCTTTTAATTGCAAATGTGTTTGTCTCCTAAACACCAAACACATCAAGCGTATGAATAGTTTATACTAATAGTTATTTTCATCTTGATATTGCATTTCTAGCAAATAGGAGGCCATTTTGGACGCCGCGTCATCTTCTTTAGTTTATAATGTTCAATGACTCAACGTCTTCCCAGTCTGTCACCTAAACATCAAAACACATTAAAATTATCCTTTGGTATGGATATTTTTATATATTTTTATATCTTTTATATATTTTTTTTTCTGAATATTGCTTTTCGAGCAAATTGGCGACAATTTTGAACGCCGTCTTGTTTATTTTAAAATACTCAATGATGACAAAATGTCATCCAACATAAAATCAAAGAACTATATATATATAGACTCATTTTAGCAATAAAATATTACTATACACTATCATGTGTGAATAATTGTATACCTAATAGTAATTCACATTTAAATATTGCATTTCAAGCAAATTGGCAGCCACTTTGGATGCCATCTTGTTTATTTCAAAATGCTCAATAATGACAAAATGTCATCCAACATAAAATCAAAGCACTAAATATAGACTATCATTTTAGCAAAAAAATATTACTATACATTCTCATGTATGAATAATTTTATACCTAATAGTAATTTCCATCTGAATATTGCCATCTTGTTTGTTTCAAAATGTTCAATAATGACAAAATATCATCTCAGTTTGTCATTTTAACATCAAACACATAAAAAATGTTCTTAAGTATAAATAATGTCATACCTAACAGTAATTCTCATCCAAATATTGCATTTCCAGCAAATTGGTGGCCATTTTGGACGCCATCTTGTTTATTTCAAAATGCTCAATGATGACAAAATGTAATCCGACGTAAAATCAAAGAACTATATAGACTAAAAAATTAATATATACTCTCATGCAAGGTTCAGCGAAAATACCCGGATTATCTGCCGGACTAAATGTTAAATTTTGGAGTTTATCTCTGTTTTTAAAAACTATCTTAAATTTTGGTCCAGTGCCACTAAAGTTTGGCCCACAGTTGTGTTGTGGACAGTAATAATAAAAAACTAAACAGGTAACTTAATGTTAACCTCTATTGATGAATTACTTGGCCTACACAATGTTAAATGTTTGTATTAAGCTTGATTCTCAGAAACTGTTGGCCTTGAATCACCAAATTTGGTCCTTAGTTGTGTTATGGGTGATACTTTTCTAAACCATGCAGCATTTTTTGTATGACTTTGATCTCTTCCTATGAATAACTTTGAGCCTACACAATGTTTAGTTCTGTTTTAAGTTCCATTTCTGAAAAAAATGTTTAACATAGAGTTACTACTCAAAACAATGTAGTTTTCTTTTCTAGATGACCTTGGCCTCTTTGATTAATTTACTTGGTCTACAAAATCTTATGTTTATTGTGTTAAGCTTCATTTATTTTAAACAGCACAGAGACAATAAACTTGTTCCATATTTGTGTCATAGGTAATACCACTCAAAAACATGTAGCATTTATCAGAATGATGACATTGGCCTCTACGAATAATTAACATGTCAAGCTCTCTATTTTGTCCAGGAGTCACGACATTCATTAGAATTGTCTTGTTTTTGGTATTTCTTTCTCAACCAGTAACTTGCTTCATTTCTGCAATATGCTCTTTCTTCTTTGTTGTTTGGCAGTTCTCATTTAGACATTTAATGACTTTTACATACATAATACAGATAACATTAGCCATGTATAACTATTGACCAATATTTTAAAAGATTGGTGTAGAATTTACAGACATGGTTAAAGGATGTAGACCCCAAGATTACAAACTGCAAGTCCTGTCTGGATCAAAATTGTTTACAAGTGTCAAATTGTATTATTATTGGAATGTTACCCATGGGGTTTTATTTCAGACCTCATGTAATCATTGAAGTGGAGTGTAAAGATTCATAAATGGTTCATTTCAAATATTTATTTTCTGCCAACAATCCCTAAGGCTTGATTTTAACATTGATATTTATTTTTGCCTGTATTAACATTATTAAGAACCTATTGTGAAAGTTTCCAGCCTCATAGCTCACTCAATCTGTAGTGAACTTTGCTCAAGACCTCCAAAGGTAAGTGTGTTGTCTTCAAAGGTCAAGGTCATGCTTAGATGTTAACACTCAGATGAGTCAAAATCATGACTTGGCTATAACTTTGAGAGTACTGAAGAGATTTTCTTGAAAGAACATCACACAAGCAATAAACACAATGAAAAGGTGTGTCACTTACAAGAATCAGGTCAAGGTCACAAGTAGAGTTCAAATGAGTAAAAAGGGAATTTCATGTAACTCCACACAATATTAAAGGGGCTGTTATGCATAGTAATCAGGTTGTACCTTACCATAACTGTCATTGTTACATTTATACCTAAATATAGCAACAAAAATAGAACGTTTTTAACAAAATATGTTTAAAATCACGCGCCAGTATTGGGGCCTCCGTATCAATACCCAGGCCAATATGGCTCAGGTACGAATCTATATTGGCCTCGGTGTTAAACAGACTGCGTACATACTATTTCATGTAAAATGACATCAATTTCCATCAAACAATGATAAATAACCCATCAACGTCATAGCAACCGAATGCCATCGCGAGAAAAGTGGAAACTTTAAAAATGGCAGAAAAGACATTGGAAAGCTAGCGCAAATCGCCTTTTAGCTTTGGATGGAGCCATTAAATGCAATTCTTTACAAAATCCAGACAGATAAGGGAGGAGGACACCTGCAGATTTATGGAAAGTATGAAAATCATTAAGAATAAGACAATGAGTGACGTTGGAAAATTTTAAAACTGGCTGTGCAGCGGAGACTTAACTATTCATTTTGAAGAAATGACTCAAAATGTCTTGAATATGGCCTTAATCCAATTTTATTTTAGTAGACTATAAGGGAAAATGATGATTCTGAATATGAGCCAGATACAATCAAGTCGTACCAGTCTAGTATACATCGGTAGCTACAAGACCACGATTACCAATGGAATGTAATGAAGGACGATTTATTTTTAGCATTCAAGAAGGAAGGCAGTCTGAAACGAACTGGACTTAGAAACAAGAGGCATAGGTCGACGCTTTTACAGATGACGAGATTAACATAATAAAACAGAAGGACTTGTTAATATGTTGTTGACCCATTTTGTTTATTTAATGTTATTATTTATTAAAGGAAGTATCAATAAAAAAACATTACACTCTTAGTTATTTATATCTCATCCTCATATTCAATCGGCGCGTACCGTAGTCCAGTGGTAGAGCATTCGCCTGTAAATCTGGAGATCCGAGTTCTATTCCCCAACAGGTTAAATTTTTTTTTAGTATTTTTTTTCTATTGTTAACTCTTTCTTTTTAAATAAAAAAGAGACCATAGTATATCACAGAAATTCAAAGTTGTCAAATACAAATATATATATATAGGTATAAATGTAATAAAAAGGTTATAGTATGGTAGAGATGTGCCTGTAGGTCATATTGGCCCTGGTCTTCTATATTGGCTCTCGGGCCAATATGGAACACCAGGGCCAATATCACAAACAGGCACACCTATACCATATAATAACCTCTAAATATCTCACTTGCATACTTGTAGGCCAATGGCCATTTTAGTGAATTTGTGTCTCTACAGTGACATTAGAATTGATTTAATATAAATGTGATATGTTACTTTGTGTGGTGTGATGGACACAAAAACAAGCAACTTATTGGTGCTACATTTGATGAGCATTAAGGCAGTGGTGCTATATGTATTAAAGATATGTGGTATTTATTGCCACTCTTATCTCTGGCTGAGATGTAAAGATGAATAACAAACACCTCAGATAGGTTTATTAAGCCATTCTACATACCAATTACTTTTTATCCATGTGCTACCTTTTGTTTCAAAAGACCGCGGCGTGGTTTAGTGGTAGAGCGTCCGCCTCGCATGCGGAAGGTCGTGGGTTCAATCCCCGGCCGGGTCATACCAAACACTTTAAAAATGGTACTAGAAGCTTCCTCGCTTGATGCTTAGCATTTAGAGGAGAGTTCTAGGTCTTGTCGGCCCGGTGTCGTATAATGTGACTAGGTGGGTTATACCATGTGTCTGCGGCATGATACTCCAGTGTGACAGCGCTTAGAATACTGTCTCAAGTAGACATCATCGCGATATGACTGAAAAATTGTTGAAAGTGACGCTAAACACCATACAACTTGTTTCATAAAGTCCGATTCAAAAAAGTAAGATAACATTTTTTAGCTCTACTGGCCAAAGGCCAGAAGTGCTTATGCGATGGTGCGTTGTCTGTCGTCCGTCGTCTGTCGTCTGATGTCTGTCGTCTGTTAGCAGCACTTTCTCTGAAACCACTAGGCCAATTAAACTGAAACTTCACATGGATGTTTCTATTGCATAGGAAACTATACAGAAGATTTTTTTTTTTCGATCTGAAATTCAAGATGGCCGCCATTACTAAAAATAGTCCAAAACTTAAAATAATCTTCTCCTCATGAACAGCCCAACAGATTTTCAAAATGTTTATGTAGAAATGATGACCAACTATAGTTTTGTTAGATTTGTTCAAATGGTGTCCCTAGGGTTAAATATGACCCCGCCCCGAGGGTTCAATTAGGGGACACATATCATTAAATTATTTTTTTATTTTTTTTTTTTAAAATGGAAATGATTTTGCCTATATCTTCACAGAAGCATTGTTTGGTGAAGGGAGTTCAGATTTGTAAAAATGACTGGGTTCCACTGTCTTAAGGGGACAGGAGGGGCCCCAAAAGGGTACAAATTTGGAATTACTAAATTCGTTTTCTTAAGAACTGGTATGTCAGATTTGTTCATATTTTGCATAAATTATCCCTATGTGTAGGGGTTTGATTGCAGATAAGAATTTAGGGGCTAAAATTTATAGGGGCCCTGTAAGGGGACTTAGAATTTTACATAGGGATACTATAGGAAAACAGAAAATTCTCTTTTTCTTTCATCTGTTCTGAAACCCCTAGACCAGTTAAACTGAAACTTCACATGGGTGTTTCTATTGCATAAGAGACTATACAGAAGGTGTTGTTTTTTTCGATCTGAACTTCAAGATGGCCGCCATTACTAAAAATAGTCCAAAACTTAAAAAATCTTCTTCTCATGAATGGCCAAACAGATTTTCAAAATGTTTATGTAGTAATGATGACCAACTATAGTTTTGTTAGATTTGTTCAAATGGTGTTCCTAGGGTTAAATATGACCCCGCCCCAAGGGTTCAATTAGGGGACACATGTCATAATATTTTTTTATTTTTTTTTTTTAAAATGGAAATGATTTTGCCTATATCTTCACAGAAGCATTGTTTGGTGAAGAAGGTTAAGATTTGTAAAAATGACTGGGTTCCACTGTCTTAAGGGGTCAGGAGGGGCCCCAAAAGGGTACAAATTGGGAATTACTAAATTTGTTTTCTTAAGAACCGGTATGTCAGATTTGTTCATATTTTGCATAAATTATCCCTATGTGTAGGGGTTTGATTGCAGATAAGAATTTAGGGGCTAAAATTTATAGGGGCCCTGTAAGGGGACTTAGAATTTTACATAGGGATACTATGGGAAAACAAAAAATTCTCTTTTTCTTTCATCTGTTCTGAAACAACTAGGCCAGTTAAACTGAAACTTCACATGGGTGTTTCTATTCCATAGGAGACTGTACCGAAGGTGTTTTTTTTTCGATCTGAAATTCAAGATGGCCACCGTTACTAAAAATAGTCCAAACTTAAAAAATATTCTTGTTATGAGCGGCCCAACAGATTTTCAAAATGTTTATGTAGTAATGATGACCAACTATAGTTTTGTTAGATTGTTCAAATGGTGTCCCTAGGGTTAAATATGACCCCGCCCCAAGGGTTCAATTAGGGGACACATGTCATTATAATATTTTTTTTTTTTTTTTTTAAAATAGAAATGATTTTGCCTATATCTTCACAGAAGCATTGTTTGGTGAAGAAGGTTAAGATTTGTAAAAATGACTGGGTTCCACTGTCTTAAGGGGTCAGGAGGGGCCCCAAAAGGGTACAAATTGGGAATTACTAAATTTGTTTTCTTTAGAACCGGTATGTCAGATTTGTTCATATTTTGCAATTATCCCTATGTGTAGGGGTTTGTTTGCAGATAAGAATTTAGGGGCTAAAATTTATAGGGGCCCTGTAAGGGGACTTAGAATTTTACATAGGGATATTATGGGAAAACAGAAAATTCTCTTTTTCTTTCATCTGTTCTGAAACTAGGCCAGTTAAACTGAAACTTCACATGGGTGTTTCTATTCCATAGGAGACTATACCGAAGGTGTTTTTTTTTTCGATCTGAAATTCAAGATGGCCACCGTTACTAAAAATAGTCCAAACTTAAAAAATCTTCTTGTTATGAATGGCCAAACAGATTTTCAAAATGTTTATGTAGTAATGATGACCAACTATAGTTTTGTTAGATTTGTTCAAATGGTGTCCCTAGGGTTAAATATGACCCCGCCCCAAGGGTTCAATTAGGGGACACATGTCATAATATTTTTTAATTTTTTTTTTTTAAAATGGAAATGATTTTGCCTATATCTTCACAGAAGCATTGTTTGGTGAAGAAGGTTAAGATTTGTAAAAATGACTGGGTTCCACTGTCTTAAGGGGTCAGGAGGGGCCTCTAAAGGGTACAAATTGGGAATTACTAAAATTGTTTTCTTAAGAACCGGTATGTCAGATTTGTACATTTTTCATATAAATTATCCCTAAGTGTAGGGGTTTGATTGCAGATAAGAATTTAGGGGGCTAAAATATATAGGGGCCCTGTAAGGGGACTTAGAATTTGACATAGGGATACTGTGGGAAAACAGAAAATTCTCTTTTTTTTCCATTTATTCTGAAACCACTAGGCCAATTAAACTGAAACTTCACATGGATGTTTCTATTGCATAGGAGACTATACAAAAGATTTATTTTTTCTATATAAAATTGAAGATGGCCGATGTTTCTATTGCATAGTAGAATTTCAAAAAGTGCTATGGCCACTATTAGTCAGTAGAGTGTCCTCAGGCCTTCTTGGGCCTTTTGTCTTAAAGAATCATTCCTTTATATAAAAAATGAGGGTATTTGTCACTTACTTGTGACACTTCTCCAAATGGCTATTTTAAAACGTAGGAAAACTATATGCTGACAGAACTGAGTCCCAGCAAAGAATGAGACAAGAAAATATTGAGGCAAAGCATCAAAGTCGATCGGAATATATTGCACACAATTGTATGACTGAAAAAACATTTACGCAAACTGGTTTGATTAATCCTGACATTGCAAAAGCAGTAGTTGGGGTATAAATAATTCAAATTACGGGTACTCAATTAATATACTAATACCAATGTTCTTGTTCCACTTTAATTCGAGTATGCCGATAATGAGTAATCAAACAGACCAGTTTATATCCCAGTTTGAAACAATAAGCGAACTTTTTTTAACAAAAGATTATGTTTTTGTTAGATAATTTACAATCATAAATACATTAATATTATTATAAGCATTCGAAAAACATATTTAAATCATATTAACTAACTATTATATAGCCTTCACTTATACAAAAAATGACTGATCTCTAATTTATCTGATAGTCTGGTTCCCTGGCCCACCAATAAATCAGTAATAGGTAAGAGAACGACACTATAATTTATATTAAGTCACTCCAGCGACTTTTTGGTTAGGTTGCATGAGCGACCGAACCCTATATAAGGGCCAGTTAGGAAATTGACTCTGGGCGCTGCCATATTGAAACGTGTTAAAAACACGACATTCGCCACATGGAGGTCGCCATTGTTTTTCTAAACAGTCCATCATGGGAATGTACAAACCGCCATTGAAATTAAAACCTAGTCATGTTCCGACCACTTTCCGGCTGAAAGGAAAATTCAAATGCGGTGTGTGTAATAATTGATCGTGTGTTTTAATGCACTAATTGAGATCACTATGAATTGTTCTTTGCATATTTAATCAGGAAAAAAAATGATAATGCCTTTAATCAAGGAATTTTCTAAAATTCCTCGCTTAAATGAGATTTTGAAACTTATCTTTTTTGACAATTTATCGCCATTTCTGACAGATTCCTACTGAGTTAATGTTAATAATTTTCAAATAACTATGTATTTACTCAATTACTATAATATGCTGAACCCGAAACAATGAATAAAACAGCTACAGTTGTTTATTTTGTTCGATACAACAGAAATATAAAGATGGTTTACCGGTGTGACATATTTTCAGCATGTCATCAGAATCAGATATACCGCCGAATGCACAAGTTTTGGGAAAACAGTAATTTTTAACTGTTGTTTTTTATTATTGTATTGTATGGTGTTTAGCGTCGCTTTCAACAATTTTTCAGTCATATCGCGACGGTGTCTACTTGAGACAGTATTCTAAGCGCTGTCACACTGGAGTATCATGCCGGACACATGGTTTGATACCCCACTCAGTCACATAATACTGACATCAGGCCAACCAGACCTAGAACTCTCCTCTAAATGCTGAGCGTCAAGCGGGGAAGCTTCTTGTACAATTTTTAAAGTGTTTGGTATGACCCGGCCGGGGATTGAACCCACAACCTTCCGCATGCGAGGCGGACGCTCTACCACTAGACCACGCCGCGGTCTGTTGTTTTTTAAAAATAATATATCCACAAATTAATTTAAAATATGGATATGAATTATTTTAAAATATATAATTATCACAGTAGTAAATTGTATAGAACATAGCAGTAAGTACGTTAGACAATATATAAGGTAAGTTTTTTTTTAAATATGCAAATGGCAATACATAATGATTGAGATCAGTACATTTAAACATCAAAGTTACTATCAGGCACACCTGCAGCCAGGAATTCGGAACCTTGTCGGGATTTGGTATCACCCGTGTATTTAGTACCCTGTACAAGGAACCAAACTTACACATTCATTCACTTTAATTGCGAAAACCTAACCATTAGATGCTTTTTAAAAGCAGCCAAATTGTTTCTAATTCTTAAGTTAACAGAGTGGACTGGATGACTAATAAATACATGATTCTGCAGTGATGATTGTTGACCTGCACATCAAAGACATGTCTCAGTCTGATGATGCTGATTGTGTGATCTGGGGTGATTCTATAATGGGACTGATTGTAATTGAATTTAAGACAACATAAGCAGTGAAAAAACAACTCTGTTAGCCTTCTTTAGTGACTCATTTGAAATTGCGATTTCTTTATCTGCATTTGCAATTACTGACTTTTAGTCAGTCATTGATCAATTAATTAATAATTATCCATTATTTATTACTTAAAAATGCAGTCAATCTTTTTATAAAGGTACTGAAGACATGTATGATGTTTTACCTTTGTAATTTTCACTCGTTTTACTTTGGACTACATGTTGTTTTTTTTATATTAAAAGTGGCATAAATCAGCTATTACTTTTGCTAGGTTTGCAGTGTGCTGGTTTCAGGATTTTACATAGGGGGATTTGGTGGCTTAATACATCTCTGGCCATTTGCAGTGGGGCAGGGGTGGGGGGAGCTTAAGCTAGTTCTGACATCATTAATATACCTATACCTACCAAGTCCATGTCACGGTATATTTGTAGCAAAATGACCAAGGACCGATTACTGACAAGGGTAGATTACAAGTATACTCAAAATAAAATTTACAATTTTAATTTTACATGAATAAAATTACGAATATACAATTATACAATATATACAATTTAAAGCTAATTACTCAACAAAAAAACACAGCTGGTTTAAAATGTCCTTTGATGGAAATAACACTTTCTTAATCACAAGTTCTTTCTCCTACACGTTCCGTATATTTATCTCGCGATCCAAACTGCTTACATCATATGAATAGTAAAACTGTTTTAAAAATACACTAATATTGTATTTAAGATACTACTACCGCGTTCTGATTATTGTAGATTTAGCGTCAATCGTCCCTTGTGGCGATGGCTATATAAACAGGGTTATCTTCCCTAGAACTCTGTACTGAGTTTTGTGGCTTTATGTCGCCTCGTACCGACTACCTTCGACCGTACTCGGACGCCAGGATCGTCATATCATCCATATAACAATTATGTTGGTTGCTGTCCTTATGATGGTACTACCACCAGCTGACTTCCTGTCATGTCTGGATACGTCGTTGATGTAGCGGACATATACCTAGTGTACGTTTAAAAACAGCTACAATATATATATATATATATATAAAGTCAGATTTACTATTCACTCAATACGTAATGACATGGCGTCTAGAGCTATTACTTTCCATCTATCAATTTCATGGTATTTTTATCAATATATGATAACAGTGCATTCAATTCTTACTATCTAACAGTTTCATGGTAGATTTTTCAACATATTATAACAGTGCATTCAATTCTTACCATCTAACAGTTTCATGGTAGATTAAACAATATATGATAACAGTTCATTCAATACTTACTATCTGCAGTTTCGTGGTAGTTTAAACAACATCTCATATATGAACTTCTGTCAATCTCAAAGTAGCGATTATACCTCTAAATACAGGGTTTGACATTAATTTTTTTTTACCATTAGACCACCGGGCTAGTAACTCAGTAAAACTACTAGACCTGACCAAACTTCAACTAGACAAGACCAATATTGTAACTATAACTCCGGACATAGTACTGAAAGTTGGTCACAATCAGAGTTTTCTCATAAGTTTTCTTTGTTTCAGTTCTGCCTTTTGTATTTTTGTCGTTATCATCCCGATCCTTTCCCCCGGTGAAGCCAAAATTGAATAGAGACATATCGAAAGGTGTTGTTCGTTGTTTATATCAATAAATCATAAATTGGTCTTCTAACGTTGTAAAATATAGAATGGAAATAACTGAAGCGGATCGTACCCAGAAGAGTTACGCCGCTTAATATATAGCGTCATTAGAACAGGTTAGAGTTGTGCCGCTTAGTTTGGGCTACTTAGTAATTCTACGTCATGTGTTTTCGCATTCGCCGTAATGCTACAAATTATCAATAATCAATGATATTACATGCTCGTCGGCAGGTGCATTTTAATTGATTCAATGATAAACATTATTAGCTCAGGATTTGGTGCTTTTTAACTGATTTCTTAATTTTAATTAAACACGACTAGTCGGGCTACCTACACTCCAATAGAACACGACCGGACCAAGTATATACTAGACTTTGTCGGTCGGACATGGGTTAATATTGAACCCTGACATAATTTCTCATTTATAATATAAACAATTACAGACCAATTCTGTATCTATTCACTTTGTGAATATCAGAATAAGCATCAACAAAATTTAATAACACATATCAATCAATTCTAACATGATGAATTTCAATACTTCATCGTTGACACAATATCAACAGCTCAAATACGTTCTCAGATTCCTCAGCCTATATTCTAACAAAACGACTCAATACCGTGGATGTGAAATTAAATTACGGACATTCTCGTTGGAATGGATATAAACAATTTATACAACTTTACTTAGATCTGATTACGTCAAAATATAAGACATTTAAATAACTCAACCATATACAGCATAACATAAAATTCACATACTCATCTGCCGTTTTGTAATGGAACAGTAACATTCTCAATCCTTCTCGTCACAATGGTTCCGAAAGATGTTTCTGCTAGACTGGACAGTGTTTCCATAATACAGTCAGACATATGTAACAAAACACTCCACATATCTTAGTTAATTTCGTGCAAATTATGAATCAACAAACTTGCAAAATATCTTACGATATGGTACGATGCGGATTTTACGATATTAGGCCAAATGTAAATTTAATTTAGTTTTATAAATAATTAACCTGTTTAATTATTCTAACTTTCTGAATACTTAATGGAATTTCATGAAAAAAAACATAAAAATGATTTATTCTTTAATCAAAGAATGAATATGTTAAAAGATCTTAAAAACGTTACTCCTATCAAGCTACCTGTTCTAAATATAGCCTATATTATTCCAATAGACATGTACTAGCTGACACTACTAAATTAGGCTACAACAACCTAACTATTTTGTTACAATATAGTTCGTTGTCCTTAGTCGCCTGTCCATTAACCTTTTTAGCTCGCCAGGACGAAGTCCAAGAAAGGTATTGCTATGACCCCGGCATCGGCGTCATCATTGTCGTCTGTAGACACCCAGGTTAAACTTTTGCGTTTAAGTTTGGGATATCTATGCAACCACTCAATGGATGTGAATGAAACTTTGCATGTGTGTTCACCATCATCAATGGAACACTCACAGACAAGAACCATAACTCTGGATTGCATTTTGGCACAATTTTGGCCCTTTTTGGACTTAGACACCCAGGGGCGAGCTTTGTTGTCTTCTGACAATTCTTGTTGATAGCACCCCTAACTTTCAACAAATCTTAACCAAACTTGAACAGCAGTTATATAACCACAAGATCTCTGTTCTTGAACCAGCATGAATTGACCAGAAATGCCCCGGCCGCATTTTAAAGGAAACTTAAAAAAACATGTTCTCTGAAAGTTCAAGCCATAGACCTTAGATATTTTGCATGTAGCATTGTATTGAGGTTCCCTAAAAGGGTTGTTGAAGGCAGGTTCACAGGGGTTTATGTAGAGTTGTTTAGGGAAAATGATAAAATTTTCATGTAAACACAATAACAACCCCATTTCTTATTGACCATAATGTATTAATAATCTGGATTATAATCTCACACTAATGAATAGATTTGAATGAAACTTAACACAAACATTTGTCCTAACTAGATGATGGGTCATAATTAACCTCAAGTACCATATCTGGGGTTCAGGAGTTTAGAAATCTTTGAGGTTTTATGATACCTTGTGTCAGCCTCAATATCTGTAGACTATCAAAGGAATTGGGGAAATACTGGACAAATTTCATATGGGAGCTTCATACAGTCTCTGTGCAACTTACTTGTTTAGATAAGACATATCTTATATGAAACAACCCCATTTCTGGTATTACATGTAGTTGTCCAACTTATTATTTAATTTATAGAAGATTTTGTTGTTTGTTTTAGAACATGGTGGACAATAACAGGCCAGTTTGGAAATATACTACCAATAGATTGGTCAAAATCTTATGCAAGACAACTTCACGAAAAGGCGTTGAATCTAGGAGAAAGAAAGGTATGGTTTTTATAATAAATGATGAGTGTAGCTGTTCTGACCAGGTTTTTCATGACAAATATGATAGGTCTTATTGGCCAAACTGACCGTGTCAGAACTGTAGTGGCACAAGTTGTTTGTATCTACATAATTTAGTTGTGGGGAAAACCCAATATGACAGCCATCCTGAACTAAGTCTATTTTGGGTATGATTCCTGATTACATAATTATGTCCTGCAGCTATTCATAATTGAAGTACGTAATAATAGTTATATGTTAAAATTTTCTGTCATATATTACAAATAAAAGGAAACTTACTACATGTAGATCATAACAGGAAGTGAAACTGAAAATATTGTTCTGGCTTTCCAGTCACATTGAAATTAGAGGAAGGTTTAAAAACTTTATTTGAAAAAGTTTGCCAGTTACTTGCAGTGGTCCTACTCAGGTCTGAGGGCATCATTCACCATTATACAAATAGATAGAAATTAATCTTCTCAGCAGCAATTGGAAGATTTTGATACTTGTTTCCAAAAATCCTTTTTAACTTTTACTTTCTCTACCTATTGTAAACTACCAATATATAGAATGTCTAATCTAGCGTTTGCTCATCCATTTAACCTGTTCGCCTGTTAACAATAGTTATTATTAATAATTATTGATATTCATAAATTTCTAATGAAAGTTTTATAATGTCTGTTGATCAATAAAATAGTTATAAAAGTAGCAAACAAGTCATGATTGCATGAGCACTTTGTCATGGCGTGATGTTACAATTAGTTCTTAATTGGCAAGTAGTAGTTGTATATAGTGAAACTGTGTTTTATCCACCATAGCTTAAGCTGGATTTGGTTTGTTTTGGGAGCCATATGGTGTCTTACAATAGTAAATGTTAACTTCAGTCTTAATGCTAATTCAAAAACATGATTATGATTGAGAGAGAGAGCAACAAGATTTCTTTCTTAAATAAAGTATCAAGTTAAAGGAAATATTAAATATTTTATTGTAACTTTATAGTAACTTAGACCTATGGCTATGTATTTAGTAAAATAAATGACATCAGAAGAGACTACATTTTATTATATATATGATATTTAAAGGGTTTCACTAGCATATCTAGATGTGTGCAGAGCTCCAGATAATTTTTTAAGCCAATGAGTAATTACTCATCAAACTCAGAGTAGATGAGTATTCTTGAGTTTTTCAGAATAGTAATGAGTAATGCACATATGATATACAACCAAACCTGTATTAAGTTGCAGCATACAGTGGGGATGTACTATAATGGACGCTTAGAGCATGTGGTTGTTGAATACAGACCAAGTTTGGCTGTAAATATATAACTAATATATTTGGCTGCTTAACACAAGAGGCTGCGTAACAGAGGTAATTGCAAACTCCTGTTAAATTGCTACGATATTTTGTGTTTAGCTGTTCAAATGGACATCAAACTTTCCATTTTGCCTTTTATCTTACATCAGTCATTTTAATTTTACTGCTCAATATTTGGATTTCTCGATCATTGCTGAATAGTTAAATGACAGTTTAGATGTTAAAAAATAAATGGTATACCAATGCTGTAAAAAAAAGAGGAACAAGACATTGTACTGTGGCATAATTATATTGACTTAACTGCACAATATGGAAGTCATTTAATGCAGTATGTGATATTATTTTTTTATGAACATGGTCACAGGG
Source organism: Panopea generosa (assembly GCA_029582155.1). Taxonomy (NCBI): domain Eukaryota; kingdom Metazoa; phylum Mollusca; class Bivalvia; order Adapedonta; family Hiatellidae; genus Panopea; species Panopea generosa. The sequence continues at coordinate 51,806,046 of CM055897.1, forward strand.
CCATGAACTTTTCAATTGTTAATTAAATATCTCAAATTATGTAATCTTTTTTTTTAGCATAATTTGCTTTCAAAATGAGTAATTTTCTAAACGTTAATTTCTTTTAACATCTGTTAAAGAAAAATAAACAGCACCGGGAAGATCGAAAAGGGCGCCTTAGAAACATAGACCGGCCAATGTTTAAACTGGTATTAGGAAGTCGCGCATGCGCGTCTCGATACCTTACAAAACAAAATAGGACATTCAAAATAAAAAGTTTGTCAGAGTATATCGTCTGTACATTTTAAAGATAACATGACTTTTTAAACAAAGTTTCATGATTTCCACATTTCATCTTAATATTATCAACAACCTAAAACCGGGTATATATTAGTAATATTGTTGCAGCGTACGTTTTTTTTCAAAGATGTTTTCTTCAAATTACAAAATAAAATTGTCATGGCGTGACAGTCATTTGTGATTTAACCAGGCGAGTGAGCTTATATTATATAAAAATAACCTCAATATGTTGTTGAATAGGATTTTCAACCAGCAATATACCTAAAATATTGAAACAGCTCTGGGAATTACAGGTATCCCGCCTGAACACTCAGCTTTCCGACATGGTGTCCCGTCAAGAAAAAATCAAGCAACTTTGCGACAATGTTTATTAATTGCACAGACTGGGTTACCATTATAAATGGTAAAATTTATCACTGAAGCGAGTTTAATTGAAACCATTCAGCTATTTATTTATGCTAAGTTAAAAAAATTAGTGCAATGAAGATCGATTTTCAGAGAATGTAAACTTATTTACGCATATAGAAATTGATTTTAGTGTAAAACTTGTTGCTTATGTGTAATTGATATGCACGTAAAACAAATTTGGTGCATATTAATGTGTCATATACGCAGATACGCATCTTATCTGGAGCTCTGTGGGTGGGGGGGATTGGCAGGGAGCAGACAGCAGTCTGGATCACACTGAAACTTTCAAAAATCACTAAAAGATTTGCAGTTTCTCTGATGTTACCTTGCATTATGTTTTTTTTCCCTTCAATTTGAACATAATGGTAAGCTAGGTATGAGGTGGGCAAATCAGGACTATCATGCTACTCTTGCAATACGTTAGATGGTTATTTACAATGTTAATATTGGCCTGCATGGAACTGCGATCAACCACAGTTAGCTCTCAACTATAAACTTTACAATCTCATATTTTTACAGGCACAGATTTAGGATTTGGTAAAAGGGCCAAGGGTTACTGGAAAAAAAGAAACTGAACAAGAAAGAAATAGTAATATGAAATCTATTTTGAGGGCTGTTATATAATTGAGGAAAATAAAATAAAACTATAATGCAGATATGGCAAGGGTATTTATTCTGTAAGCCCACATCTATATTGCCACATCCAAATATGGCGATGGTATTTAATCTGTATGCCCATGCCTATATTGCCACATCCAAATATGGCGATGGTATTTAATCTGTATGCCCATGCCTATATTGCCACATCCAAATATGGCGATGGTATTTATTCTGTATGCCCACATCTATATTGCCACATCCAAATATGGCGATGGTATTTATTCTGTATGCCCATGCCTATATTGCCACATCCAAATATGGCGATGGTATTTATTCTGTATGCCCACATCTATATTGCCACATCCAAATATGGCGATGGTATTTATTCTGTATGCCCATGCCTATATTGCCACATCCAAATATGGCGATGGTATTTAATCTGTATGCCCATGCCTATATTGCCACATCCAAATATGGCGATGGTATTTAATCTGTATGCCCACATCTATATTGCCACATCCAAATATGGCGATGGTATTTAATCTGTATGCCCATGCCTATATTGCCACATCCAAATATGGCGATGGTATTTATTCTGTATGCCCATGCCTATATTGCCACATCCAAATATGGCGATGGTATTTATTCTGTATGCCCACATCTATATTGCCACATCCAAATATGGCGATGGTATTTATTCTGTATGCCCATGCCTATATTGCCACATCCAAATATGGCGATGGTATTTAATCTGTATGCCCATGCCTATATTGCCACATCCAAATCTGTGCCTGTTTAATGTTTGCTTATACACTGTACTTACAGCACTGACAATGTGAATGCATGTTTTAGGTCTTGCAAAAATGGGTAAGTATAGGAGGATTCTATTATTAAAAGAAACTGTTGTGGTGAATTTGCTGGTGGTACTTTTATAACATGAATCTTAATTGACAAACCTTGTTTATAATCTTAATAATGCCATCTTTGCATGCCTGATTGTGTGTTTATGTATCCACACTGTAATGTTCTTTATTGTGTGGGCATTAATATAACACAAGTGTTAGCAGTGTGTATATGATGTTTACTACTGAAGGCTAAAACCAGAGACATAGACACAGAGACTTGAAGCATGTTCTTCCGCTATAGTGGCTATTTTTAAAATAACGTACATCCCTGAGAAATCCTGAGAGTCACGTGATTTGATTATAGCGTCATTATCGGCCATATTGAAAAAACAATACAAGGCAGATCGTCTTGATGTTTTTTTTGAAATATAGAGAAATTTTAAGTATTTTAATTATATTTTCATAATTTACTTTATTTAGTGTATTAGATTGATTGTTAGTGTTTTTGAATCTTGATTCCCAAGAAAAGTCATAAGTGCTGAAATCAACCCATTCACCACCCACTATTCTTTAACATATGTTCATTAAACTTGCAAAAACATTTTTCCGCTGTTATGTTCTTTTTTTTCTTTTTTCATGATCAATAATAACAATAAAACAGTATCAAAACCCGTTCATCAACATATTTTGTTGATAAACCACAACAATACTGTATAATTATAATCATAAGTAGAAAACTGCGGAAAGCCGTTGCCACGTAAACCAATATAATTGTTTACACAGTTGCAGGCTTCGTCTGGTTCCCTAATAAATTGATAAATCAACAATTTATTAAATGGCCAGGAAACCAGGTCAAATATTGTCGAGATCACGGTCACTGATTGAGAACAATAGGTGTTTACGAGTTATCGCGAGAAGCACCTGTGAGTCTCTGCGTCAATGTCTCTGCTAAAACTAAGAACTGATTATACATGCTATCAAAGTGGCACATGCAGAGAGTCTAATGACTGACAAATAGAGAGGTGGAGCTAATGATTATCAACAGAGCATTATATAACATCTCCCTTTCTAAGAGAAAATAAGTAGTTTTACATTAAGTACTTTGACACTTAGAATTTACAGTCCATTGAAAGTGGCACATACAGAGCATACCGTATCTACTCACGTATTAGACGCATTTGTGTATATCGTGCATCCATGTTTTAAGACAAAGAACTAAGAAAAAAAATACAATTCTCACAATGTGTATAGAGCGCATCATAAGTGACACTTTCGCGGTAGTGACAATTTTGAAGTTTCTCAAGAGAATGCCGTTAATTTTTTTAATCTACGTTTTATACACACTCAAAATACTTGACACTTCGCATCACTGTCTCAATACATAGTCAGTGTTGTCAACACCTGCCCAGGCATGCAATTAAGATGTCAACTAATATGCAGAAGCCACATGGCAGCAGCCGCTTTCAATACTCCGAAATGACCGGTGACACTCGTACACAGTCATGTTTTTTGTTTTTTTAAATATTACAATAATTTTTTTTTAATCATAACGAAATACCGCATATTATATTGATTTTATTTTATAAACATAAACTACTACAAACCGCACAAACAAAAGATACTGGGTGTCGTTTAAAAATGATTGATTTTCAACCAAAGAACAGTCGTCTCTTTGACGTTCACTCCATCACGCTTCGTCATCGCTAACAAATCAATAAATTATATACCGGTATATATCTAATACTAAAAGATTCATCTATTTGTGAAAACACAATTGCTTCGCATCCTTTGAAATTAAATACACACGGTAATAAGCGCGTTATGCCAATTCCATCAGATAAACACGTTACAGTCACGTAATCATGAAATATCCACTCAAAGCCAGACTGGTTTACACTAAACATTACAGAATCGAGAAAGTATGTAACAAATAAATGTGAACCAGGCCGTCTTTTTATTTTGCGATTGAATATGTTTATAACGCTGACACAATTAATTTTTGACCTTGTGCCAATGTGTGATGTCGTCACTCTGGCAGTTTCTTGCGTCATTTTGCGTCACATTCTATTTCACTATGTGGAAAAGTATCGATGTAACGAACATGATTTTCTAAAAATAGCGTGAACACTTCTTTAATTGTCAATCGTATAACAGTACAGCGACTTAAAATCGGTGTTTGGATAAATAGATCAGCTAGGGTTAAAAGAGTTGTATAAGCAGGTTATGCGTCACCGGATTGTTTTATCACACATTTACAAACAAAGGAACGATGCCCTAGGCAATGTTTTTCACCGATAATTCGGGATTAAAACTTATAACAAGGAAATAAATTAAAGCTACAGGTATGGCAATTTATAGACTCTAAAATTAATAACAGAGAGCAATCATTATTTTACTTAACCTTTTAAAATATACATGGGAAATTATCGGAAATAGAAAATTTACATTAAAAAAAAAATGAAATCTTCTGTACTTACGTATATCGCGCATCCCTTCTCGAAGATCTTAAAAAATGGGGGAAAAAACACGCCTAATACGTGGGTAGTTTGAAACGGTGATGGAGAACTAGACTGATTAATGGTAAAATTAGTTCATTATGTAGGGTATGTAATTTAGCATGTCTCAAACAGATGGAGATTATAGGAATCAGCTGTTGTGTTGGGAAAAAAACGACTTACCGTGGTAGAAGCAGGGCCTCCTCTGGCTATTTTTTTCTTTTTCGCCACTACTTTCGCCATATTTTAAAAGTTAGAGCCAAATTAAAAAAAATGGAGCCAAATAAAGACCCATTTTTGTAGCCTAGTAAAAAAAAAATATGCAGTAAGTTATTACTTATGAGTGGTTTGATAATGATTTAAAGAATGTTTGCTTACCTCGGCCAACATTCTTTAAATCCTTATCAAACCACTCATAAGTTACAATAACTTACTGCATGTTTTCTTTTACTTGTTTTAGCATTTGAATTAAACACGTTTTTTATGAATATAATTTTTAATGTATATTGCAATACTATTAAATTATTATTATCTTGTGAGTTATTATTGCCTGAATTCGATAATTAGGGGAAGCAATGATTGGTAGTAAGTTGTTGATTTATATTGCAAATACATACAGTGTATTTTATAAGTATTTAAAATTTATACACATCAATTTATTTTGAAATTATTAATACATTAATTGATTTTTAGCTAGCTTATTGACTGAAATTGCCGTTGGTTAATTAATACATTCCACAACGTTTTCTAAATATCCTTATTACCCCACCCACTTTGTCACTACAGACTCGCTATAAATATGGCCAGTATTAGCATTATAACAACAGAGCATATAGATCAAACAGATCTACTTATTGTAAAACCTTGGTATTGATATCAAACAACCAACAGCCATCGCTGACATTATAAACAAAATTGTTTTACAGACAAAATCAACAGTCATTTATTGATTTTATCCCCGGAAGCCGCCATTTTGAAACTAACTGTCTGTTGACAAAAAATTGGGGTTACTCATGAAAGTATAGTTGACAGTGTATTGGCATAAACAATTTTTCTAAACCTGTTTAGTATATTTTAAGACATATAAAATTTCTATATGATTTAAAAATGTAAATATATGATTAAAAATATGAATATGCCGGTTGTCACTATGCGACCACGTGACTATTTTAAGCTTAGGGTAATCTTACACATGTTTTGAAATTTATGATGTGTGACAGTGCAATGGCCTGAAGGAGATTATCACAGCTGGGTGGTGATTAATCTGTTAATTGTCATGGTTGTTGATTGGGATTAGGGGACAGTTAAATGGATTAGCCAAGATAATTTCTACAGTTAGTTTTTTTTAGAAAATTTGAATACGAGAATCGGCCGTTGATTTTCCTTGTCGCAACCACTTTTGCAAAAGAGGAAAATCTTTTGCAAATTAAAAATTTCCTACGCATTTGGCGACATTGGCAAATCCCAGTGGAGGCCCTGTAGAAGTGGTCTAAAGCTCCATCTCAAAACCGCTCACCTCTCACCGGTGAGTTTGTGGGACGAGCTAAGCTCTGTCAAAAAAGAATATACATAGAATTTAGCCAGTTAGTTGTGAAAGGAGAGTTGTTCTGTTCAGATTCATTCACCGCCAATAAAACAGGTTTCCACAAATGTAATATGTTGAAAATAATGTTAAATCACATTAAAAAATCTTATTTACTATATTTCAACTAAAACAGAAGTCCACTCTGATTAAAAGAATACAGAAGCAGTTTGTATTTAACGTGCTCAGAGAAGGTCATGCTCAGAGAAGGTCGTGCTCAGAAAAGACTGCTCAGAGAAGATCGTGCTCAGAAAAGGTCGTGCTCAGAGAAGGCCATGCTTAGAAAAGGCAATCTCAGTGTTGACCTTACAGTATGTTCACTGTCCATCAAATTGATGGATGATAGCTCATTGAGCTAATAGTTTCTGTATACACAGCTAAAGACAATTTGCCGACATTCTATCTTCTCTTATATTGGACATTCTATCTTCTCTTATATTGGGCATGAGAAATTATAAAATGATGCCATCCTTAAAAAATTATTTGTTTGCTGTGCTCAGACCCAGTATTTTTCATGTGGGTAGGTAGGTAGGTAGCTAATTTTTTTGTTTTTGCTAAATTTTGATTTTGCAGTCATTTAAAATAAAATGGACAGAATTTATGGGGAAAAAAAATTAAACACTTTCAACGGCAATAAAAAAGTTTGAGTAGCAGCAATTTTGAGTGAGTAGATAGGAGCATGGCAAACAATATATTTTTTAAGGATGGCCTGATCTTACAATTATCTGCATCTATGTAGACTTTTATCATGTATGAGAAAATCAGTCTCCATTGCTTGCTGTAAAAAGTTCACTGATCATATTGAAAGAAACAAAAGGAAATATCCCAATCTTGGGTTATTACTAACTATATAAAAAATAAATCAATTACCAGTCAGACTGTCTAAAAATTCCTCGGTATATCAAGTCTCTTGATATCTTGCCGAATGCTGATTATAACAAGATAATATATAAATTGGTCTATTTATATCTTACGACAACATTACATGTGCTTATACTCGATTTGCTATAATCCACGAAAACAGAAAGACTTTACTATCCTCTTATAAGTAACGAGTTACTATCCTTTGCTATAAATAATAGCCCGGTGATAGCAACATCCTCTTTCTGTTTTCGTAGCCTCGCGTGAGGTAGGTTAATTCGAATTCACTCATAAAAATTGCTAATTTTCCAGGGATTCTTCGTTATTAGTTGTTTTTTATTAATTGTTTTATTAAGTTGCACATTCATTAGTTTGTATTTGTGTTTCTTCCTATCAGCGAATTAGTTCGCTACACAGTCTTATTTTTCAGTTTGTTTCGTAAGAATTTCACTGTTAAATTCTTCAATTGTAAAATAGTTGGCCAAATTCTTCGGCATATCACTGTTTTTTTTCACTTAATATTTGTAAACTAATCGGTGATATTGTTCGCCAATTTTGTTTTATATTTCAGAATATTTGTACAATCCCTCAAATTCTAATGGCCTTCCAATGGAGCAATGTCTCTTGAAGGATGGCATCTTTGGTGTTGGAGTTACACCTTCGTTAGACCTTCGACCTCCGGGTCAGTCTACAAGGAGTCTCAAAGGGCTAGGGCTGGTACTGCAACCTAGAGATCTCGAGTACATTCTCACTCATCTAGATCTATTTTTCCAGGGGTCTCACTCCTGACCACGTAGTCCCTTCATTCCCTGCTTACCAACCGTCTGTCCCCTTTTCAGGGCGAGGGTTGCTCCTCTTTCAATTGACAACGAGGACATTTTGGTCGAGGAATAGGGAACACCCTTTCCCAAATACTCAGAGATGCTTTCCCTGCTTAGAGATAAAAATGGCCCTGAACTTTGTCTCATGGTGGTTTCTACTCCCACTACTGTTCAGGGTACCTCAGCCTTAGATTTCTATTTAAGACTGACACTCCGCCTGACTCTATCTTTTCGCTACCACAGAGTTGTCAGGTACCTCATTTGATGACTAGATTACAGCAGAGCTGAGAGGGGAGGAGATGGTCCCATATGGCCCTCTTTCTCACTTTTCTAAGGCTCTTACGAAAGACAGGTTGGGCACGGATTTGAAGAACCATAATTAATTCTTTACATTCGTTGACATGTTAAGAAGTTCAGGCCAGTTTTCACTCTGATATTAAGGGTACGTAGGTTATTCTTCCACATGCTCAAGAGGGTTCGCCACCGCCTACACTGGTCAACAGCGTTCGCTCGGTGTCCGCTTCCTTGAGGATGGTCGCTCACACTCCTGTAACAAGGAGAGGCGAGCCCGTCGCTCGATAGTATCTGTGGTATCTTGTCTATCCTGCAAGACCATAACCCGTCACCTGAAGTTCTTCTCGAGCTGCATCAATACCAATATGATAGAATATTTCATCAGGCTTTCACAATTCCTATCTTTAGGGAGTCGGAATTCTCTCTTGGAACAGAGTTCTCTAAACCAACAGCTGGTTTCTAGTCTGAGGGTTGAACCCTTTAACTCTCCTACCCTTCTTGGACCTATTTTCCAAGAAGTTAAGATTCGTAGAATAAAGTTTGAGAACCCCTCGTTTCAGCGGTTAGCCATGGCCAAGCTTCATACTAGACCTCCAGTACGGTTCCAATTATAGCTCCTCAAGCTTCAGTCAGTAGAACAGTAGTTGGGTCTTAAGGTCCCAATTTTCCTCAGGCTCGGGAGCTCTCGAATTTGACAAAGGAGACTGACTTGTTATTCCCAAGTAGGAATCTCTCTCAGTGCCAGGTATAGTACAGGCAAACTGAGTGGTCTGGTATATTCCCATTCCAGGAAAACCCAGATAGTTCACACAGAAGGGATGTTACATCGATCTACACTAGCTCAGTCGTTCCAAACTTGGGACCTCATATAGATCTCCTTGCTACTCGGTTGATCAACCAACTCCCAACCTTGTTTCTCCAGTTCCAGATCCCATGGCAAGGGCAGTAGATGCTCTATTGAATCCTTGGCAGTGTCTGTTTGAGTATGCATACCCTCCACCTCCACTTCTATCTTGGGTACTTCTGAAAGCACAGAGAGAAGACGGTTTGCTGATGATGATAACACCATTTGGGACTGGACATCCATGGTTTCCTACACTGTTAGTGGCTGCTTCAATAGTACTCCCTCTCAGACAAGGCCTGCTGTGTCTAGCTCTATATCGGCTAGTTCATGCCAAGACAAGTGTTTCATCTTTACGCTTGTCTCTTATCTAACAATATCTCGAAGCAGAAGGATTTGCTACTCGAGTTGCCAACGGTCTAGAAGATTTTCTACAAATGCCCTTTATGAGTACTGATGAAAAGGTTGGTTGGAGTGGTGTGAGTCAGGGTCATTGGATCCACGTAATCACACTTTGAGTTATCTATCAGATTTCTTGTGTCACTTTTCATAGATAAAGGTCTTTCACCATCTTCAGTTAAAGGTTATCGTTCAGCCATTTCTTTAACACTTCAGCAGGTTACAGGCAAGGATTTTTCCGATAGTCGTCTGTTTTCTAACATAGAGAATCCGGCTTTTTCTCATGTCACTCCTAAATGGGACCGTCTTGTAGGTTATTTCAGGTCCTCCATTCAAACCACTTCTATCTTGTTTGAGATGGGAATTAACTTTGAAAACTACTTTCCTTTTAGCTCTAACTTCGAGTCTTGGACATAGTGAGCTACATGCATTATTAGGAACTGAAGATTCCATTCGTGGTAGATGGCCCTTCCATTACGTTAAATTTCTTTCCAGGGTTTCTCTCTTAGAATCAACCTCCTTGCTTTTCAACCATTGGTTATTCAAGCTCTACCAACATACACCTCAGGTAACGAGATTTCTTATTCTGGGTTATGTCCAGTGAGAACATCTACTTGGATCGCTCTAAGGCGTGGCGCAAGAACATGAAATGGCTTTTCATTCCTTAACACCCAGAAGCCACAAGAAAGATATATCAACTTTGTATTGCATGGCAATACATATTTCATTTGTTAATCTTAATTCTTGTAAGCACTTATTCTCTTAAACTTTTCAACTGATTATGGTCAGCAAGTATCAGTATAAAGTTCTGTTGCACATTATCTCCTTTTCTGTAGTGGTGCTATTGCCACCAGTTGAAAATCATTAGTCAACTAACTTTACTACAATAAGGCTGCAGGTTCAACGAGAGCATTTGTGTCGTGTTGGCACATTTCTAGTCTTCCTAGGAGCAATATTCTTAGCAATCATACAGAGAATTTCAAGTTTGTAAACCATATTGATCTGACAAAGACTCGGCAATATTTATACAGTGAATCAGGACTAGGCTGTATTTATGTATTTATGATATGTAGGTCACATGTATGGATGAGTAAAAGCTGTATTGAGCTGAAATATTGACACAAATTGCTTTATGTTTCTATATGATGCTAATTTGGTTGAGGCAGACAGTTGCATCAGCAATAAGGACATTTGAAGAATGAAGAATTCAGTAAAAAGGGAAACAATAATTTTGAGTTTGCCAGATATTATCAGTATGCTAGAAGACATTCCAAACTTCCATATATGGTTATAGATGAAAGGTAGATTGTGAACTCACTTGTCATTAGTAAAATCTATTGCAACATTACCCTGTGTCTCTTCCGAAACAGAGACATAATATAAACATGTAATTATTGAAGTCACTGACCAAAAAAGAGTCATAATATAAATATGTTATCATTGAAGTCACTAACCAAACAGAGACAAAATATAAACATGTAAATATTAAAGTCACTGACCAAAACAGAGACAAAATTTAAACATGTAATTAATAAAGTCACTAACCAAAACAGAGACATAATATAAACATGTAAGTATTAAAGTCACTGACCAAAACAGTGACATCATATAAACATGTAATTATTAAAGTCACTGACCAAAACAGAGACAAAATTTAAACATAGAATTATTAAAGGCACTGACCAAAACAGAGACATAATATATACATGTAAGTATTAAAATCACTGACCAAAACAGAGACATCATATAAACATGTAATTGTTAAAGTCACTGACCAAAACAGAGACATCATATATACATGTAATTATTAAAGTCACTGACCAAAACAGAGACATAATATAAACATGTAATTATTAAAGTCACTGACCAAAAAAGAGACATCATATAAACATGTAATTATTAAAGTCACTGACCAAAACAGAGACATCATATAAACATGTAGTTATTAAAGTCACTGACCAAAACAGAGACAAAATATAAACATGTAATTATTAAAGTCACTGACCAAAACAGAGACAAAATATAAACATGTAAGTATTAAAGTCACTGACCAAAAAAGAGACAAAATATAAACATGTAATTATTAAAATCACTGACTAAAACAGATGCTGTGTAGTTGTTGTTTTCTTACATATGTCAGCATTCCTGTAGTGCACTGCTGATGCTTTCAATAGTATAACAGTATGAGTTTAAATGAACACTGACCAAGATGCAGCTATTGTATTTTTAAACACAGTTAACATAATTCTGTGTTCCATAGTAGTTATTTTGGTTTATTTGTGATTTAGTTTAACTTTGAATATATTTGATATAAAAATTTACTCAATGGCTAGCCGAGCATATAGCTGCCGTTTTGTGACCATCCGCCCCCCCTTAAACACATTCTAAACAAAGGCAAAATTAACTTAACTTCCTTGTAGTCCCTTAATGTGGTTTATCTTTTATATGGATGGATTTTAGATTCCGATGTAATTTGAATGATTAATCATCTATATTTTACTGCTCTTGAATACAAATTTCACCTAAAATCAATAAAATGAATTTTAATTTGTTCATTGCCATTTGTGCTTGTAGTGTTGTAGAGACATGCATGCTGTTGTCATGGTTGTTGCTTCATTATTACCAGGAATGGATTGAAATTTATTTCAGTCTGTCAAAGAAAGCCATTATGCCACTATAATGTATTAGTGATACATGTTGATTTGGATTGTACTTTTTCCCCAACAGTTTATTACCTTATAAACAATGATTGGAAAACCACAGTGGTGATGTAGTGGTAGACAGTGGCCTCACCTGCAGACGGGTGTGGGTTTGATTCCCTGTTGGGTCATACCAAAGTCTTGAAAATTGATACTCGAAGCTTCCTTGCTTGGCGCTAAACATTTAAAGGTTTTTTCTTTATCTAGTGTCTAGATATCCCTTAACTGGGTTGGGTATCAAACCATGCAGTTGCAGGTGTAAGCCCACCATTGATTTTTAGTTCTTTATTGTATAGTAAATAATAAAAGTTTGAAGCCCCATAGAGAGACCCAAATGAAAGAAGTGAAACTTACATTTTACTGTTTGTCAACCTTCTGCACTACCAAAATATGATGAGAAAAGTAGGGGGTCATGTGTTATATAAAAGATTTTTTTTATGCTCAGTGTGTACAATGTTGGCAAAGTGAAAGTATTTTGTGCTAAATTCACATTTCAAACATGACAATGCTTTCAAAATGTTCAATTACATCAATAATGCCATTCAAATAAAAAAATGAGCATTAAATAAGGAAAATGCATTTTTAAAAAAGAATAAACAAGGATTATTTATAATTGCCATTATGAAACTACCCCACGGAAGCACTTTCTTTTTCCAATGGTAGTACTATGCCTGCAGCACTTAGAATGCTGTCTAGAGTAGGCACCAGTTAGATAGAACTAAACACCATACATTACACAACAGAATCACCTGAGGAAAAGATGGTGATTTAATTTTTATCAGTTTGCATGCTAATATAATATTTCAGTCTTAAAGCCACAATAAACATGCCTTAGTATTATACAACTACTGAAGTGGTAATTTTGTATTTAATTAACATTTCTTGGGTACCTGTATAAGTATAAAATACAGGTTAGATATTTGTCGCCGCTTCGTCCATGCGTGCGTGCGTCACCAATTGTTGTCCGGGCTATTTCTCTATAATCTCTGGTTGGAATTTTATGAAACTTTCTAGGATGCGTCATTACCAAGTGCAGATGCGCATATTGTCTTTGTGTTCCAGTTCGATGATTTTTCATGGAGTTATGGCCCTTTGATTCTGTTTGTGACCAAATTATTGTATGGACTATTACTCTACAACCTCTGGTTGGAATTTTATGAAACTTACTAGGATGCATCATTACCAAGTGCAGATGCGCATATTGTCTAAGTTTTCCGTTCAATGTTTTTTCACAAAGTTATGGCCCTTTGATTGAGTCTGTGACCAAATTATTGTCCGCGTTATTTCTCTACAACTCCATGTTGGAATTTTGTGAAACTTGCTAGGATGCATCATTACCAAGTGCGGATGTGCATATTGTCTTTGTGTTCCGGTTTGATGATTTTTCACAGAGTTATGGCCCTTTGATTCTGTTTGTGACCAAATTATTGTCTGCGCTATTTCTCTACAACCCTATGTTGGAATTTTATGAAACTTGCTAGGATGCATCATTACCAAGTGCAGATGCGCATATTGTCTGTGTTTCGGTTCAATGATTTTTCATGGAGTTATTGCCTTTTCATTGAGTCTGTGACCAAATTATTGTCCACGCTTTTTCTCTACAACCTCATGTTGGAATTTTATGAAACTTGCTTTGTTTGTGTTTCGGTTCGATGATTTTTCACTAAGTTATGGCCCTTTGATTCAGTCTGTGACCAAATTCTTTTCCGCTATATATCTGTACAACTTGTGGTTGGAATTTTATGAAACTTGCTAGGATGCATCATTACCAAGTGGAGATGTGACACTGACATTTACCATAGGTGAACCTCTACCAAGTTTGAACTCTTCTACGCATCTGTTACATCTTCAAAACAAATCAAAATTCTAACTACTCGCCCATCTCATTTTTCTGAAATTTTTAGTGTACATGTATTATATAATCTACTTAAGTGACTCAAGGTCAGTTAGGTGAGCGATATAGGACAATCTTGGCCCTCTTGTTTATTTTCTGCTTCATTGTACATACAATTCTGGCATGAAATAGAGTTATAGTTACAGACTAGCTAAAATGTTTGAAAAGCCTGGTTTTCAGGGAATTTCCACGTCTCTTGTTTTAAATATTTATTTGTAATTTACTAGCACATTTTTTTTTTAGATTCTTCTGAAAATTCTAGTCGAAGTATATTTAAAAATTTATGATGTCTTGAATTATATCTAATTCTGATTTAATTAAAACATTCAGCCATAAATCAAATTTACTGGTAAGAAACTTTGATGCTTCTGGTTGGCTCACAAACTGTGAGTTCTCATCACAAACTGTGAGTTATCATCACAAACTGAGTTATCACAAACTGTGAGTTATCATCACAAACTGTAAGTTATCATCACAAACTGTGAGTTTTCCTCAGTAACTGTGAGTTATCCTCACAAACTGAGTTATCATCACTGAGTTATCATCACAAACTGTGAGTTATCCTCACTGAGTTATCATCACAAACTGAGTAATCATCACAAACTGTGAGTTATTGTCACAAACTGTGAGTTCTCATCACAAACTGTGAGTTCTCCTCACTAACTGTGAGTTCTCCTCACAAACTGAGTTATCATCACAAACTGTGAGTTATCATCACAAACTGTGAGTTATCCTTACAAACTGTGAGTTATCATCACAAACTGTGAGTTATTGTCACAAACTGTGAGTTATCATCACAAACTGTGAGTTATCATCACAAACTGAGTTATCATCACAAACTGTGAGTTATCCTCACAAACTGTGAGTTATCCTCACTTACTGTGAGTTATCATCACAAACTGTGAGTTAACATCACAAACTGTGAGTTATTGTCACAAACTGTGAGTTATCATCACAAACTGTAAGTTATCTGCTACTGTGAGGATCTCAGCAGTCTTTTTCTGTATACATAGTTTCACAATAATGCTTGTACTCAAATATGGTGGTCTGCTAGACATTTTGTCACCAAATTTGATAGAATTACTTTTTTTTAGCTATATTGAGGACATATCTTAGTGAATGTTGCATTCACATAATTGCAGAAGAGTCTGTTGAACTTCTGCTAATTTTGATTAAAATGTTGATTTTGCAGATGGAGAGGGAACTGATAGTATATTGGCAACTGAATATA